>CM019721.1:31845416-32445416 GCA_009760885.1 Achatina immaculata | reverse complement strand
TGAGTGAGTGAGTGAGTGAGTGAGATTGATATGGGCAACTGCAGTGACGATGCAATCGAAATCACCATCATATCCGGTTATGATTTTTAAAAACAGTTTCCCTTCTGGGGTAGCTACAGTATGAAAACTCTTCATAGATTCTAAATTTAGATTCGATTTATTTTCATCTTCTACTCAGATGTCTCAAGAGTAGAATTTTAAATTTTAGTACTCGAAGAGCTGTAATTCTTTATATAAACTAAAACATCTAAAAATAAAGTACATATGAAGAAATTCGAGTGTTTACAGTCATCATTTGATTATCAAGTGTAATAATAAGAAAGTAGCAAAGTAATGCGAATAAAATGAAAGCAATGCTCAAAAACGACAACGGGGAATTAGAGGGAACTAAAACGTGGTTCCTACGAAGAATGTTAAGAATACCTTGGACAGTCAAAATAACAAATGAAGAATGCCTAAGAAAAACCAGTGAGAAATGAACCTTAATAAACACTACGGGGGAGACACCCAAAGTTTATTGGCCATAAAATGAGAAACGATGGGATATAAAATATCATGACAACAGAGGAAATTATAAAGGCAGGAAATGGAGAGGTAGACCAAGAGAGAAAATCTTAGATGGCTGGAGCAAATTAAACTGATTAGATTTGACTGAGGAGTCAGTTTATTTTATATCAGACTACACGTGTATAGTCTGCTGACAATCTCCGTACATGTATACTTGGTTCCCTGGTACATTTACTTCATTGAAGACGACTTAATTGACACACTTCTTCATTTAATGCTATAGCACGCTTTCATTTGATGGATCTTCAGAGGGACCTTATAGGCAGAACTCAAAGCGGATGAAAAACAAAATAGAGAAAGGAAAGGGACATCAAAACCAGCTGATGTTCTGCTATGCATATATGCTGTTTTACTTTCCATAGCGATAACCGTGTATGGAGGCTAAGACATTCTTTGCAAATTTCAAATCCTTAGCTGTCCAAACACATATCCATTCGTCCGTCCGTCCGTCAGTTTGTCTGTGCAACAACAGGTTCAGGGAATTTATGCAGTTTTTTTTTCCTAAGAGTTGCACTAGTATGCTAAATATGACCAAAAGTCTATTAAATTTTTGGCAGACTTCTTCTTCTTCTTCTTTTCCTCCTCTTCCTTCTTTCTCCTTCGAGCTCCTTTTGTAATTCGAACACATGGGTCAGTGCATTGATATGGAAGAGCCATACAAAAAATGCAACAAAGATCCCATGTCCCGGATACTCACGCAGCATCAAAGTTCACCGCTCTCATCTTCCAAAACTGGATCCATTGGTGGACTCAGTTCACAGTTCATCAACAGTTTCGCTTTCTGTAAACACTTCCAATCCCCCATATTAGCCAAACACAGAAAGACCACTAACAGTACGGACGCCAACACACATGTTCTAATCTAAGATGTTTGCATACAAACAGGGATTGTGGGAGGGCCGTACACCTTCATCAACATATTTTCAAATATAACCTCGTCCAATAACTGTCTTGTTGTTGTGTCGTTGTTGAGCGAAACTCCCGCTCCTGGCTGTTTGTTTGATTGTATAGTGGTTTGTACTATCACCGACAACCCGATGTTTGATTGTATAGTGGTTTGTACTATCGCCGACAACCCGATGTTTGATTGTATAGTGGTTTGTACTATCACCGACAACCCGATGTTTGATTGTATAGTGGTTTGTACTATCACCGACAACCCGATGTTTGATTGTATAGTGGTTTGTACTGTCACCGACAACCCTATGTTTGATTATATAGTGGTTTGTACTATCACCGACAACCCGAGCCGTTGGTTGATATCAGGGAGGGAAGAGGAACCGTTATGAACAGAACTCAACAAAGCAGCATAACTTGCAGCGCAAAGTGTCCAACCAAGGAATCAACAATGTGGTCGTGGTTCAGTTCCTTTGTTTTATTTATTTCGATAGACGTCATCATAGATATTTCAAGAATTTTGATCAATAGTTTACAAAACTGGTTCGCCCATAGTCCTTTATGTCAGTGGTTAGAGTTTCCTGTCCAAGTTCATCCGTCCGACATCTACGTCTTGTCACTACCACGTCTCCTTACTAACTACTGCTGACTGACTTCTAAGTCTCTATGGGAAAAATGTTGTTTACTTTAGTCACTGTGGCTAGCCAATTGATGGTCGATTCATAATTTCCGCTTAGATGGAGACTTCCTATGCATCGTTCTGCGTGCATTCTTCTATGAGTACTTCCCCAGTCGCCTACACTACTCACAATGTCTCAAGATTAAGGATTCCAAAAAACATCTTGTACCTTTATACGGCTTACGATACCTTTACAGAAGAGAGGATTTTTCAAAGTGTTGTCACTATACGAGCAGCATGTATTTAATTAAACTAGAACCTTTGGTGCCGTTATCAGATTATTAAAAGCCAGCAGCCATATCTTTTAGACTCGAAGATTGACGGTGATGTTGGATAATGATGTCATTCTTGTGTGGTACATTGTTGTGAAATCGGATTTAGTTAACTAAATCGTAGTTTAAAGGAGCCAAGAAATGTTACTGGCGAATGTCGTATTTAATACCCTAGTAGGCTCTGTCGAAGATAATTCTTCCTTCTCTGCGATCTTCCATGCTTCCAGTTAATTCGATTGGCTTCTCAATTCTATGCCTCATAATCAGTCAGTTGAGATTTTTTTTCGTCTGACCTAGATACTGTAAATGGAACACAACAGGCCAAAGAAAAAGAGGCAGACAGCGTGAAACTCTGAACAGGACATTGTTAAGAGAGGCCAAATTAATAGGCATAAAATCCCTTGATGAGGTTGAAAGACTCGCCGAAGACTGGAAAAATTGGCGAACTACCATGCGAGCCCCATTTGACGTTTAACGGCACAGGGAGGATATAAGATATAAGAAGATACTCTTCCTTTAAGTTTTTAAGTAACAAAATCTGTCTATCTATCTGTCTATCTATCATTTTTTTCCCAAAACAGAAGAAGGGATGAGTGAATTATTCCAGATTGAAACAGGCGTGAAACAAGGATGTATACTGTCTCCTTTGCTTTTTGGTATTGCAATAAACTTCATAATGAAAGAATGCTGCATAGGTAACACATTTATTGACTGTATACATGGGACCCAACTAGGAGATCTTGATGTTGCTGATGACATAACTCCTATCAGTATCAATGTGAATCTCATGCAAGAAAAAACAGATACCCTGTCTTCACTAGCCAGCAAAATAGGACTTAAAAATTAACAAGGACAAAACAAAAATACTGAAACTTCCCATTAATCAAAATGGAAAAATACACGTAGAAGGGAAAGATATTGAAGAAGTCAATCAATGTGCATTCTTTGACAGCTACATAGACCAGGGTGGTGACGCCAGAAAGAAGTTAGAATTAGACTTGCAAAAGCAGCATCGATCTTCAAGAATCTTGAGGACATATGACATTCACAATTTATAAACACAAAAACCAAGTTAAGACTATTCAATTCAAATGTAATATCCACCTTCATTTATGGATGTAAAAGCTGAAAAACGGCTAAAGAAATAGTAAAGAAATTAGACTCTTTTGAAAACAAATGCTTACGGTAAATACTCGACATCAAGTGAAACGAATTCAAGAACAATGCAGAGTTAAGACAGATGACTTAGCAACCACCAGTTTAATGGATGATCAGGAAAAGGAGATGGACATAGTAGGTGAAATCACTAAGTAACTCGCAAATGCCTGTTACAAAAAAATAAATAAATAAAAACTAAATGCGACAGTAATTTGAAAACTTTTAATTTTTGAACCTACATGATTCCCTTATTTCTCAATACAGTCGCCACCAACTGTAAATCAGTGATGCAATACCCATGGCGTAAAAATCGGGAATACGATTTCTGAACCTTTTTTTTTTTTACTTCTGTTACCACCTCTTCGTCACTCGAGAATCTTCTCCCTCCAGGGTGGTTTTTCAATGGAACAAACAGGTGAAAATCACTTGGAGCTAAATCAGGACTATATGTGGGTTTACTTTTTCCACATTTGTACTAAAATACTTAATAGATGGAGAATGTAGATTGTGAATTTAGGCAAACAAAATAAAGAAAACAAGCATCTGCTTAGGGTGGTAGAGCGTATTGACTTGGAGGTTTTGACAAGTTTCTGATAGTGATTTCTGTGTTAGAGAGCTGGTAAATAAATGGAATAGAATGTGATCTGACCTAAACTATTGTTTTGAAAGCTTGACTGTGAACATACGAAAGTAGGTGTCAAAAATGAGCATATTATTTATAACCTAGGGTTGGGTGTTACAATACTGGTAATTATAAGTGCGCATCCATGTGATAATCAGAGAATCCCAAAACAAGCTATCAAGTGTAACACAACAGGTCGAAGAAAAAGAGGCAGACCGCGTGAAACTCTGAAGAGGACATTGTTAAGAGAGGCCAAATTAACAGGCATAAAATCCTTTGATGAGGTTGAAAGACTCGCCGATGGCAGGAAAAATTGGCGAACTATTTTGCGAGCAATATGTGACGTTTAACAGGACGGGAAGGATATAAGAAGATATAAGATAAGATCCATGTAAACAGTAACCATCAGCGATTTTTTACACAAAATGTAACATGTAAATTGTTTTGATAGCTCTAATTTAATTAGAAAATGATGTTTTTGTGTCGTGATGGTTGACGTTTTGTGTTTTATTAAAGTTTGTGAGCACTGACACTGGATTTATAAACGAAACAAAAAATGTACACCAATATCCTGTGATGTCACGCCTGCTGGTGTGAGGTCGCCGATCTACTATTTAATATTTACATTTATAACACAGTTGTTATCAGTTTTGCCTGCTGATTAGGTTCTGTTACAAAGAGTTAAACCCAATCCCGTTTTTTTTTTGTAATGTTCAGTGGTTGTATCGCTTGAATTCATTATTTGCTTTCCTATTGGTCATTTGTGTGATTTCGTTGATTATGTCAGCATGTGAGACCAATAGTAGAATGATAGCAAACCATAGTGGGTTGATTCTTGGATGTCGTTTGGATTTTCGAAAGTTTGTGTGTGTGTGTGTGTGTGTGTTTTTTTAACCTTGCTATGGGGGGGAGGGGGTTAAGACGTCTGATTTGGCATTCAGCGATCCATAGCTGACATGCTAGCTTCAGGATCAATGAACCATAGTCGACTAGGACCCTGTCTCATCCCTACATTGTTACCCCCAGTACAGAGAGTGACAGAGGTCGCCATAGCTTCCGTGGTGGTGGAATCTGCTTAAAATATATTGCACAATCCCTGCTCCACTCAAGGACTAAACAAACAAACAAAAAGATAACTGCCATAACCCGCTCCCAATCCCATACGATGCAGTGTCTCATCTTCTTCATTGCATCGACTGCAGAGAACATCAGCTCATAATTTCAGGAGACAGAAGCAGAAGAAGAAGAAGAAGAAGAAGAAGAAGAAGACGAAGAAGAAGAAGAAGAAGAAGAAGAAGAAGAAGAAGAAGAAGAAGAAGAAAAAGAAGAAGAAGAAGAAGAAGGAGGAGGAGAAGTAGGAGGAGGAAAATTAACAGGAACCCTAAAGTAAACTATGACTGCGCCTTTGTCAGTTCTGGTTTGCTAGTCCTGATAACTGAAGCAGCTATTTAGTAGTCATCCCAGGTTTTACATTGTAAGTTTTTTTTTCTTTCATTTTTGTGTTGTAGGTATATCATGGTTTAACTGTTCGTTTCTTGGATTATAGACTAACTTCAGATTACTTTATTATCGTTTACCAACACTAAATATTAACTATTCATTTCCAGTACTGTAGGTTATTTTAAGATCGACCTCTTCCACACGTATGTAATATTGTCGTGGAAAAAATGTCAGTTTCTTTAATTATAGTGTAAAGCTTTGGAATTATGTCTAGTTTCTTGGCTTATAATGTAAAGCTTTGGAATTATGAATAGTTTCTTGATTTATAACGAAAAGCTTTGAAATTATGGTTAGTATCTTGGTTAGCGGGGTAGGGGTATCCCCTATCAAAGGAGAAGTAAGACGCCTCCTTACCTCCGTCAGTCTACGGGACACCCTTGGGCAAGGTGGAGTACCCGTATAGCCCCCCGATCAGGGTGACGTGAAGCCATGGGAGCAGGTGGTGGATGGAATGGGAGAGCAGCTGACAGATAATGTTGGTTATGGTCACCATTCTATGATGGTAGGCAGATGATCTCAATGTAGGGACAATGGCTACGATCACTGACTAGTACAGTCACTGCCCGGAAGGAAAGCAATGGTAAACTACCTTCTGGAAACATACCAAGAAACCCAAGCAGCAATCATGGAAAGTCAAATAGGAAAAAGATCTGGTGGTGAGTCCCCCAGGCCAGATAGATCTAATTTTAACACTGGGGAAGAGTGTGAGGCAGAGGTCGGTACTAGTAATTGTGATGACGGACAAAATCCTGACGGTGTTACCAAGGAAAACCCCTGTATCAAACTAAAAAGAAAAATAAGAGTAGGAACATGGAATGTAAGAAGTATGTATGAGGGAAAATATCAAGTAATAAGTGACGAGATGAAAAGAACGCGGATACACATTTTGGGAATCTGCGAACATCGATGGAAAGGATCAGGACACTTTACGAGCGAGAATGATAATATATTTATATATTCTGGCGGAGAAGTAGGAGGAAAGAATGGAGTGGCTTTTTATTTGGACAAATCAACATCAAAAGCATTACTAGGCTACAATCCAGTAAGTGATAGAATCCTAACAATCAGACTTAAGGGCATTCCTAGAAATGTAACAGTCATCCAGGTATATGCACCTACATCAGCAGCAGAAGAAGATGAAGTAGAACATTTTTATAACACACTGCAGACGACAATGGACCAGGTACGGAAAAATGATATTGTATTTATAATGGGTGATTTTAATGCAAAAATTGGTACAGAAAGAGCAGAAGATGAAGGACATGTTGTAGGGAAATTTAGCATAGGACACAGAAATGAGGCAGGTGACAATCTAATGGCGTTTTGTATGGAAAATGAGCTAATGATTGCTAACACACTTTTTAAACAACATCCAAGAAGACTTTACACATGGACATCACCTGATGGAAAAACCAGGAATCAAATAGATTACATTTTAGTGCAGAGAAGGTGGAGGTCAAGCATAACATCAGCAAAAACTTTACCAGGTGCTTATTGTGACACGGACCATGAGTTATTAATAGCAGACATGAAGATAAAGATAAAAAAGATAGTTATGGGATCAAGACCACTCCGCTTTGACCTTACAAATATACCAGAACAATACGGTATAGAAGTGAAGAACCGTTTCGAAATCCTGATGGCTGTACAGGAAGAGATGACACCAGATGAATTGGCTACGCAGGCCAAAGATATCTTAGTAGCAACAGCTAAAGACATGGTTCCAGTAAAGAAAACACAAAGGAATAGATGGATCACAGCAGGTACACTAGAACTGATAAAACAATGTAGAGAAATGAAGACGCAATGGAGAGTGACAAACAACAACAAAGATAAATATAAAACTTTAACAAAAGAAGTACGAAGAAACATAAGAAAAGACAAAAAACAATACATACATGATTGTTGTGAAAGAATAGAAGAACATCAGAGGTGTGGAAGAGATAGTGAAATGTTTAAAGAAATGAAGACATTGACGAGAAATGTCACACCTAAGCTAAATGTAATTTGTGATGAGATGGGGAATACCCTGACAGAGACAGAGGAAATTCTGGAAAGATGGAAGGAATATTGCAAAAGAATGTATGAAACAACCGACTGTGGAAGCAGATATCAACAGTGTGAATTATTATTGGAGGAGAAAGAACCCGAGCCGACAATGGAAGAAGTTTTATGGGCAATAAAGAGTCTGAAAAATGGTAAATCACCAGGATGTGATGAGATAACCGCTGAATTTATTAAAGCAGGAGGAAAGGAGTGTGCAACAATCTATCATGCACTATGTAAAAAGATATGGCATTCAGGTATTTGGCCAAAAGATGGAAAAGAACTGTATTCATACCACTGCCAAAAAAGGGTAACCTGAAATTATGCACCAACTACAGAACTGTTGCCCTGATTAGTCATGCCAGTAAAATTCTGTTAAAAATCATAATGGGTAGACTTCGAAAGAAAATAGAAGAAGAAGTCAATATGGTCCAAGCTGGCTTCAGGCAAGGACGAGGATCAAGAGATCATATATTCAATCTAAGATTAATAATAGAGAAATGCAGGGAGTTTAATGTGAATCTATATTTATCCTTTATAGACTACTCAAAGGCATTTGATTGTGTACAACACCAGAAACTTTGGGAAATAATGGAAAAAATGGGATTTCCAACACATTTGATACAATTAACATCACTGCTGTATTTAGACCAACAAGCAGCAGTAAGAATAAATGGTGAAACAACAAGTTGGTTCGACATAAAACAAGGGGTCCGTCAGGGGTGCATATTGTCACCCTACTTATTTAACTTGTATACTGAAAATATAATGAGGAATGTTAGAGAAGATGTAGACAAAGAATATTACGATGCCATAACAGTTGGAGGTTATGAAATACCAGAGATTAGATATGCTGATGACACAGTATTGCTGTCCACAACACAAGAAGGAATGGAAAAACTAATTATGTCAGTCCGCAAGAACAGCGAAGAGCAGAACCTCTATCTTAATGCAAAGAAAACTAAAGTGATGACAACTGACAAAACAAACAAGGCAACTAAAATATGTATCAATGAGGAAAAACTGGAAGAAGTGGAGAGTTTTGAATATCTTGGATCACTACTAACTAATAATGGAGATACAATGAGGGAAATTAAACGGAGGACATCTATTGCTCTTCAGAAAGTAAAACAAATAAAGAATCTGTGGAGAGGAGCAGACAGAACCACAAAAATAAGATTTTTAAGGGCATGCATCTTTCCTATCGCAACATATGCCTGTGAGACCTGGACACTTAACAAAACAGCTGAGAAGCACATAAATGCCTTTGAATGTAAATGCTATAGAAGAGTTCTCCAGATATCGTGGACACAAAAAAGAACAAATATATCTATACTACAAGAGCTTAATATTGAAGAAGGCTGGCTAGTAAAGAGGATTAAAGAGAGAAAACTTAAATATTTTGGCCACATTAAACGTCATGATAATTTAGAGAAGACCGTATTGGAAGGATACATAATGGGAAAAAGAAAAAGAGGAAGACCGAAACGAAGATGGCTGCAAGACATCGTTGATGATCTGGAAATGGATGCAGCAGCAGCAGGCCATCTTGCTCACAACCGAGAGGCCTACAGGAGTGCTGTGTGGGAGGCAAAGTTCCGCAAGGGACATGCAAAGGAATGAATGAATCTTGGTTTATAATGCAAAGCCTTGGGATTACGCGTAATTTCTTGATTTATAATGTAAAGCTTTGGAAGTATGCATAGTTTCTTTATTTATAACTATCTGATTACCCGGCGTTGCCCGTATATTTATTTATCCCAATCAACAAAGTTCTGTTCATTGCCACAATCTCCTAGACTGTTCTACAACGTTCTGTTCATTTCCACAGCCTTCTAAAAGGTTCTACAGAGGTCTATTCAGTTCCACAATCTTTTAGAATGTTCTACAATGTTCTTCTCATTTCCACAACCTTCTAGAAGGGTTTACAGAGTCTAGAGGGTTCTACAGAGTTATATTCCTTCTATTCGACTAAACGTGGGCTTAATTGTCATCAGGACTGTCACTAATCAGCTTAGCGACCCCGAACACTATGGATTCGACACTAATCTCAGTCAATTTGGACATTTTATTTTCCACCACTTCTCCCCCCCCCCCTTTTCCGCCCACGGGGGCTGAACTTGCGAGTGTCACTATTCATCTCAGCGATCCCGAAAACTATGCATTCGACACTAATGTCGTTCATTTTCGATTATTTTTAGGTGTCAACCGACCCCTAGGGGTCATAGAGGTATCCCAGGAGTGATCTAACCCCCCCCCCCCTTACAGTGCTTTGTCCAGATTGTAAGTCATATGTGTACCAGGTTTGGTTGAAATTGCTACAGGCGTTCCATCGTGATGCTGGAACATGCATACAAACATTCATTTATATACACACATATATAAATTATATATAATTTTTAAAAAAATATATATATATAACGTGGGAGTAGTGTCAGCTTTAGCACTGTTTAAGTGATACTATACGTGTCTATCAAATATGCCATTAACGTCAACCAGTTCAATCTTTAATTAAAATATCTGCAAAAAATTCCCATGTGCAATTAACTCTATCTATAACTACACATTAAAACAGAAAGTTATTGTCGAGACTTGTCTCGCATGCGCTGTTTTTGCATATTCTCGCCATGAAGCATATATTACATGCATATGTAATCCAATAACAGGACGCTTATGGTCTTAGAATATGGCCTGTGGGTAGTTTGGCTCCTTTTATATGAGATAAATAGCAGAGTCATTAATTTGAGCTCTTAAAGTACTTAATATTTCATTCATTCAGCTTTCCGAGCTTATTGCTGCAGATAAGACTTTTGCCCATTCTTCTCTGTTCTTAGTCTTCTCCTGCCAATTGTCCAATATAAGGTCTCGTAAGTCTTCTTCCAGGTTGTCATGCCACCGTTGTCTTGGTCTGCCTCTTGGTCATTTTTTTTATTCCTATTCTCGTCCATCCTCTCCAAGTGTACGAACCATCTCAGTCTGTTGTTTTTCATAACGGTAGTTATAAATGGAGACTGGAATAGTGTATGGATTTCCATGTTATTTCTATTTTTCCATTCTTGTGATACATGATTTCTAATCAGTCCACAAACTATTCTCTAGATTCTAATTTTACATAACTGTAGTTGTATTTCATTTTGTTTGCCAGTTCCCCATGTACGAAGGGTATCCGAGCCACGCAAGACATCTAGTCTAACCTGTAAGACAACTGATCTAACCTGTGAGACAACTGGTCTAACCTGTAAGACAACTGGTCTAACCTGTAAGACAACTGATCTAACCTGTAAGACAACTGGTCTAACCTGTAAAGACAACTGATCTAACCTGTGAGACAACTGGTCTAACCTGTAAGACAACTGGTCTAACCTGTAAGACAGCTGGTCTAACCTGTAAGACAACTGGTCTAACCTATAAGACAACTAGTTTAACCCATATCTTGTATACATTTAATTTGGTGCTTTCACCCTTCAAAATGCTTAAATTTAAAGGTTTTAAAAATTATTTACCTAATTTAAACATTTTCTTATACTGTCTTTTTGTCTTTTACAACATGCATTCTTATACACACAAACAACTAGATGAATCTGGCAGTGCATGTGTACATATGGATTTTATATACATAATTTAAAAAAAATAACAATGAATAATTTAATAGTACAACTGTAATCACTGGATATTTTTTAAAATTCTGATATCCCATTCAAATAAGTGAAAAAAGAGATCAAAACAAAAGTGTTCTGAAATATAACAAAACTATCATAAAATGTATGAGATAATTTATTTACATGTAATAAATGTTGCCAGTGAAATGAAAATGCATTTGCTTTCATTTTCTATGAATCACAGGCTGTTTTTCTATGAATCACAAGGTTTTTTGTTTTTTTTTTCTATGAACCACAAGGTTTATTTCTATGAATCATAAGGTTTTTTTCTATGAGTCACAAGCTTTTTTTTTTCAAGATCTGGTAAGAACATTATAAAGGCAATATGGGTATCATTCAATGTATGAGATGGCATTAAGTTTTGACTATTTTGTTAAAACTTGATTTGGATGCATATTTCAGAATTCAGAATCTGGCACCACAGCATTTAGGACACTCCTATATATGCTCCACTGCACACTCACTCATCCACCCGAAGAGCCTGTTTACTAACAGTTCATATTTTTGCCCACTTATTTCAGGTTTTATTCCAGCATCCTTGCTCTGTCCCAATGACAACAATCTCTTCTTATGCATATCGTCCATCCACTCCCTCTTTTCATCCTCCCATATTCTTCATACAGGAAATTATTATGTTATATATATATATATATATGTATATATTTTTTTTTCCCCTAATTTTCATGACAGTTCAGATTTGTAGGACTTGTTTTAAGAAGAGACAAACTAGAACACCTATTGACAACAGAAAACTGATGAGAAAAAGGGACAGAGTTAGACAAAGAAATAAGATACTTGACGGACTAAATGAGTGGCATGGAGCACAGTCCAACGTAAATCTTACAGAAAGAGCAGAGAAGAGATGGTTGTGGAAATCAATGACAACCAGTGCCTAGTTGGCGAGGATCAGAGAGAGAAAGAGCTACATTTTCTAATCTCCAGAGTTTAGCAATATTCCTGGTGTTTTCTATTTGATGAAAAAAAACAAAAACAAAAGAACACCAGAGTAATTTATCACTGAAATCCTGTGAGAAATTTTTGACTTTCACTCACTTCAACTAATACTTTACTTCTTCAGCAATGAACCAAAACAACCAATACCCAAATGTATACAGAAATCTCTATCCTACTCAACTCTGTGACATAGTTCAAGAAGTTAAAAAAATTATTGTACTTTATTTTTGCACTTAATTTATAAATGGATATTCATTAATTCATTTGCATGTCCCTTGCGGAACTTTGCCTCCCTAATAGATCTCCTGTAGGCCTCTCAGTTGTAAGCAAAATGGCCTGCGGCTGATGCATTCATTTGCAGATCATCAACGATGTCTTGCAGCCATCTTCGCCTTGATCTTCCTTTCTTTCTTTTTTCCATTAAGAACCCTTCCAAGATGGTCTTCTCTAGATTATCATGACATTTAATGTGTCCAAAATATTTAAGTTTTCTCTCTTTACTAGCCTGCCTTCTTCAATATTAAGCTTTTGTAGTATGGATATATTTATTCTTTTTGTGTCCATGATATTTGGAGATCCCTTCTGTAGCATTTACATTCAAAGGCATTTATGTGTTTTTCAGATGTTTTGTTAAGTGTCCAGGTCTCATAGACGTATGTATTGATGGGAAAGATGCATGATCTTAAAAATTTTATTTTTGTGGTTCTGTCTGTTACTCTCCACAGATTCTTTAGTTTTTTTCCTTCTGAAGAGAGATAGATGTCCTCCTTTTATTTTCACTTATTGTATCTCCATTATTAGTTAGTAGTAATCCAATATATTCAAAACTCTCCACTTCCTTCAGTTTTTACTCATTGATACATATTTCAGCTGCCTTGTTTGTTTTGTCTGTTGTCATCAATTTAGTTTTCTTCGTATTAAGATAGAGGTTTTGTTCTTCGCTGTTCTTATGGATTTGACATAATTAGTTTTTCAGTTCCTTTTTGTGTTGTGGACAGTAATACTGTTTCATCAGCATATCTAATATCTACTATTTCATAACCTCCAATTGTTATGGTATCGTAATATTATTCATCTACATCTTCTCTAACATTCTTCATTATATTTTCAGTTTACAAGTTAAATAAGTAGGGTGACAGTATGCACCCCTGATGGACCCCTTGTTTTATGTCAAACCAAGTTGTTGTTTCACCATTTATTCTTACTGCTGCTTGTTGGTCTAGATACAGCAGTGATGTTAATTGTATCAAATGTGTTGGAAATCCCATTTTTTCCATTATGTCCCTAAGTTTCTGGTGTTGTACACAATCAAATGCCTTTGAGTAGTCTATAAAATATAAATATGGACTCATATTAAACTCTCTGAATTTCTCTTTTATAAATCTTATATTGAATATATGATCTCTTGATCCTCTTCCTTGCCTGAAACCAGCTTGGACCATAATGACTTCTTCTTCTATTTTCTTACAAAGTGTAATCATGATTTTTAACAGAATTTTACTGACATGACTAATCAATGCAACAGTTCTGTAGTTTGTGCATAATTTCAGGTTACCCTTCTTTGGCAGTGGTATGAATACAGTTCTTTTCCGGAATGCGTAAAATCGGAAAAAAGTAGGAGCAGCTTTATTACTTAACGATTATAAAGTTGTGACGTTTCGGCGTGAGCCTTAATCATACAAAAACATACAGGACGAAGAAATAGGGAGAGGAGATAAAGTATAGATTCACATGAATACTGTTTAAAAAAAATTTTTTTTTTAAGAGTACTTAGCTGTAAATTGCAAGGTGTGGCTTGTCCGGCGGTGTGTGTCAGGAATGGATCTGGTAGGACGTGGAAATTGTTTAAATAGAGACCTGTGACATGTGGTAGGTGAGTTGTAACTGGGGGTGGTGGATGGGGAACCGGGGAGGGGAGAGAGAGTGACGCACTACTGGCCTAGCTAGGAGAAATTGAAACAGGTGATTGGGGAAGAGGTGTTGCAGAGAAGAGGGGTTGCAGAGAAAATAGCGGGGTTGCAGAGTGATGCTGTGAGGAAGTTTGAAAAGTAAGAAGGGGTGGATTTAGTGGAGAGGTACTGTAATGATTTAAGAAGATGATGTTACGTGTAACTAAACAGCGAGTTTAACCCATGTGGTTCCAGCGTCCCATAATTTTGAATGCAGCGGTTCTCAAGTGCCAGGCGGCTTGTGTCATCTGCGTGACATTGTTTGATGGCTGTTACCAGAAAATCAGATTTGCCTCTGTGGTTGGGGCCATTGAAATGATTTGGGACTGGTTTCGAAGCATGCTGGGCGATGTCGTACAGATGTTTTTGCATGCGGTCCCCTAATCTGAGGCCAGTCTCATCGATATATGTTATCCTGCATCTTTTGCAAACGATGACATATATCACATTTCGGGACTCACATGTGAATCCCTCATGAAGAGTGAGGATAGTTTTGGGAAAGGTGATTGTTTTCGTTTCCCAAACTACAGGGCAGGTAACGCAGCGGGAGCGGTTACGTTTTCTGGTGCCAACATATGTAAGGCTCTGCTTCAAGTGGCTGTGGACGAGGATGTCCTTAAGGTTTGGCTCACGTTTGTATGCCAATAGGGGTGCTTCAGAGAAAATGTCACGAGTGTCGGAGTCGAGTTGGATTATCGGCAGATGACGATAAAGGATTTTCTTAACCATCTGACCGTGCGGGTGGAAAGGCAGTACTAACTTAACTCTGTCAGATGTAGTAACAGGCTTTTTCCTGAATAATTCTTTGCGGCTCACTAGTTGGATACGGTTGAAGGCTTTACGAAGGACCTTTTCTGGGTAGTGGCGATGACGGAAAAATTCTAATAACTTGTTGGACTGATCTATAAAGTTCAAATTATCCTGACATATGCGGCGAAGACGGAGGAGTTGGGAATATGGGATGGAGTTCTTACAGGCGTCAGGATGGGAAGAGGTGTAAAGCAAATAGGTGTGGCTATCGGTGGGCTTGTAAAATACAGAGGTGACAAGCTTGTTTGTGCCAATAGAAATTTTAATGTCTAAAAAATTAACAGACTTGTCAGAGATTTCATAAGTGAATTTTATGTTCTTATTGAGTGTATTGGCGAATTCAATAAATTTTTTAAGGTCTTCATGTGGCATACTTGTAATTCCAATGCCATCATCGATGTACCTTTTATAGAATTCTGGAAATCTGCCAGTGTAGGTTTCCCATAATTTGACTTCCAGAAAGCCCATAAATAGACATGTATAACTGGGACCCATTTTCGTTCCCATAGCAACACCACTGATTTGCTCGAAGTATTCGCCGTTGAATTCGAAAGAATTTTGGTTTAGTACTAGCTCTGTAAGTCTGATTATGGTGTCAGTGTTAGTTGTGGGGTGAGGGTCTTTGTCGAGAAAATGGCGGAGTGCTAAGAGTCCATCCTCATGGGGGATAGAAGTGTATAGAGAGCAAACAT
The DNA here is from genome assembly GCA_009760885.1 of Achatina immaculata. Classification (NCBI taxonomy): domain Eukaryota; kingdom Metazoa; phylum Mollusca; class Gastropoda; order Stylommatophora; family Achatinidae; genus Lissachatina; species Lissachatina immaculata. The sequence continues at coordinate 32,429,611 of CM019721.1, read as the reverse complement.
CAAGGAGAAAGATGTGATAGGTGTGGTGTTGAGAGAGTGTGATTGTATCAAAAATTGTTAATGCGTGGTTGGTGTCTTTCAAAAAGGAGGGTAATTTGTGTACAAGAGGCTGGAAAATGCTATCTAAAAAATCAGAAATGTGCTCAGTGGGGCATGAACACGCTGATACAATGGGGCGTCCAGGGTTACCTGGTTTGTGGATTTTAGGAAGAAGATAGAAAGTGGGTGTGCCTAAACAGCTGTCCTTAATGTGAAGAGAAATAGCTTGGGGTGGGAGGCCACCTTCTGTGATTAGGTCTTTAATGGTTGCTTCCACTATGTCATTATTAGAACGGGTAGTATCGTTTTTCTCTGGGGCATAGAATTTTGTATTGCTGAGTTGGGACATTCCTTCCGCGATATATAAATCTTTTTTCCAAACTACGAGATTGCTGGTTTTATCTGCTGGTTTGATCACGATGTCGTTTCGATGTCTCAGGAAGGACAATGCCTTGGACTCTCCCTCATTTAGGTTAAAATGTAGAATTCTTGGTGGCTTGAGGTTAAGAATCTCACGCCACGTCGTATCAATATAAAGATCTAAAGCTTGGGAAGCCCCGGGGGAAGGTGTCCAGCTATATTTATGGTGGTCGTAACGTGCAAATGGGTTATCGGGGTCTTGTGTGGGTTGGTTGGGCTCTTTGTTCGCAAAGTGATATTTAAGACGTAATCGACGGTGGAATTGTTTAACATCGCGGAGTAAAAAATATCGATCACATCGAGGCCGAGTGGGAATAAACTTAAGACCCTTGGCCAGAACTAGTTTTTCATCATCAGAAAGGGGCAAGTCGGGGGGAATACAAACTACATTAGAGGCTAGAGGAGGATGAGGAGGAGATGGGGTATCATCTGAGGATTGGGGTGCGAGTACTTGAATATGCTGTGTAATCTGGAAAGGTAGTTCAGGGGGTGTTACAAGTGTCTGATGGTCAAGTGAGATAGAAGTCTGTTGGTCAGGTGTAGCAGAAGAGGGGGGCTGATTGGAAAGTGGTTCACGTCTAGAAGTAGAAGAAACCGGCTGTGGTAGAAGTCGGTTTAGTTTATGTTCTTTGCCAGAGGCATAGAACTGGTAAAGCTGGCGATTTGTGACGTGTATAATGTGTTTGATAAGAAGAAAGAGAACACGGTTGTCTGATGTGTAGGAGTGAAGGCGGCGTTCAAGGTTATCTTTGACCCGATCGAGGTTGGACAACAGGCGTCTGTGATTCTGAATGATACAGCTCATTCTGAGCCGTGAGCAATTTTTCTCGATCTTGTCCAGAAGTCTTTGTTCAACCACGTGGAGTGGCCGGCCGCAGGGTGAAAAGAAGACGAGAAACCTTTAGGAATTATTTTGTGGCGCAGAGTTAAGTTAGTACTGCCTTTCCACCCGCACGGTCAGATGGTTAAGAAAATCCTTTATCGTCATCTGCCGATAATCCAACTCGACTCCGACACTCGTGACATTTTCTCTGAAGCACCCCTATTGGCATACAAACGTGAGCCAAACCTTAAGGACATCCTCGTCCACAGCCACTTGAAGCAGAGCCTTACATATGTTGGCACCAGAAAACGTAACCGCTCCCGCTGCGTTACCTGCCCTGTAGTTTGGGAAACGAAAACAATCACCTTTCCCAAAACTATCCTCACTCTTCATGAGGGATTCACATGTGAGTCCCGAAATGTGATATATGTCATCGTTTGCAAAAGATGCAGGATAACATATATCGATGAGACTGGCCTCAGATTAGGGGACCGCATGCAAAAACATCTGTACGACATCGCCCAGCATGCTTCGAAACCAGTCCCAAATCATTTCAATGGCCCCAACCACAGAGGCAAATCTGATTTTCTGGTAACAGCCATCAAACAATGTCACGCAGATGACACAAGCCGCCTGGCACTTGAGAACCGCTGCATTCAAAATTATGGGACGCTGGAACCACATGGGTTAAACTCGCTGTTTAGTTACACGTAACATCATCTTCTTAAATCATTACAGTACCTCTCCACTAAATCCACCCCTTCTTACTTTTCAAACTTCCTCACAGCATCACTCTGCAACCCCGCTATTTTCTCTGCAACCCCTCTTCTCTGCAACACCTCTTCCCCAATCACCTGTTTCAATTTCTCCTAGCTAGGCCAGTAGTGCGTCACTCTCTCTCCTCTCCCCGGTTCCCCATCCACCACCCCCAGTTACAACTCACCTACCACATGTCACAGGTCTCTATTTAAACAATTTCCACGTCCTACCAGATCCATTCCTGACACACACCGCCGGACAAGCCACACCTTGCAATTTACAGCTAAGTACTCTTTAAAAAAAATTTTTTTTTAATTTTTTTTTATTTAACTCTTTGTATACTGGGGGTGTTTCCCTCAAAAGACCAAGGGGGGTAAATTTCACAATGTGGAATGGGATGGTTGTCACATTTAAAATAATGACAAAGGCATAATCTGATCTGTAGTATGAAGTATTCTACCTTATTTTGAAGAAGAAAAAATGTATTTTGTTTTTAAAATAAAATTTTTAACATTTTGTTAGTATACAACAAAAAAAAGAGCTAAGAACTGAGAAGAAAGAATGGAAAATGAAGTAATAAAATAAATTTTTTGTCACTTACCCATCAAGTTAATCCACTGTAGTTGATTATATAATTCCATAATGAATAAAAATGTACACAAACACCTGTTCTTTAACATATCTTCCAAAATTTAAATGAAAATATGCACTAGTTATGCATTCACAGCAAACTAAAAACACCAAGTGGGTAGGTAATATTTACATGAAAACAAGTGGGCGGTCATTGACTAATATTTACCAGAAAACAGGCCATTGTGTTTTGGTTTTTGTTTTTTTTTTAAATTTGAAGCATTCTACAACATTTAATTTTTTTAATTACACAATCTCCAGCATTACTTATTGTGATATTACAGCTAGTACTAGCAAAAAGCTGAGAAGTAGTATCACCAGCTACCCTTCTAACACATTTTGCTGCTGGACCAAAAAAGACAAAAGATCCTTTCAATCAGTGCCACGTGTGCCGAAATTTACAATTTCTACATTCTCTACACCACAGTCTAGACAATTTTAAATTAGATTCTGAGCTTGTAATGCATAAATATGCTGCTCTGGACGAAATAAACTAGCACTGGAAGCCATATTTGTTGATAAACAAAGGCCTAGCGACGATAAACTTTGAAAAACTCGCTTTAAATGAACAAAGAATCGCTCTGTTTTCTGCTCAAACCACGTTCTTAATGTTGACAATTGAATTCCGGAAGGAAGTCAACTGCTGGTTTTAAGATACTTTGATTATTTTCAAAATTAGAGAGCTACAAACCATCATCGCGCCTCGCGTCTCTAAGTATATCGTAATAGGGATACAACCACGCAGGACGCGTGTCCAAATACCCAAAGAGTTAAACAGTATTCATGTGAATCTATACTTTATCTCCTCTCCCTATTTCTTCGTCCTGTATGTTTTTGTATGATTAAGGTTCACGCCGAAACGTCACAACTTTGTAATCGTTAAGTAATAAAGCTGCTCCTACTTTGTTCCGATTTTATGCATTCTAGTATCACAGCTTTACTGCAGTGTTTAGTGTATAGTTGTATACTTATACACCCATTATTGTGTTACAGTTCTTTTCCATTCTTTTGGCCAAATACCCGAATGCCATATCTTTTTCGCGGTGCATGGTAGATTATTGCACATTCCTTTCCTCCTGCTTTAATAAATTCAGCTGTTATCTCATCACATCCTGGTGATTTACCATTTTTCACACTCTTTATTGCCCATAAAACTTCTTCTATTGTTGGTTTTGGTTCTGTCTCCTCCACTAATAATTTACACTGTTGATTTCTGCTTTCACAGTTGGTTGTTTCATACATTCCTCTGCAATATTCCTTCCATCTTTCTAGAATTTCCTCTGTCTTTGTCAAAGTATTCCCCATCTCATCACAAATTACATTTAGCTTAGGTGTGACATTTCTCATCAATGTCTTCATTTCTTTAAACATTTCACTATCTCTTCCATACTTCTGACGTCCTTCTATTCTTTCACAACACTGTTGTATGTATTGTTTGTTGTATTTTCTTATGAAAGATTTGTACTTCTTTTGTTAAAAATCTATATTCCTCTTTGTTGTTGTTTGTCACTTTCTATTAAGTCTTCAATTGTCTATGTTGTTTTATCAGTTCTAGCATGCCTTCTGTAATCCATCGATTCTTTTGTGTTTTCTTTACTGGAACCACTTCTTTAGCTGTTGTTACTAAGATATCTCTGGCCTGCGTAGCCAATTCATCTGGAGTTATCTCCTTCTGTACAGCCATCAGGATTTTGAAATGGTTCTTCATTTCTATACTGTATTGTTCTGGTATTTTTGTAAGATCAAAGTGGAGTGGTCTTGATAGCGTAATTGTCTTTTTTATCTTTATCTCCATGTCTGCTATTAATAACTCATGGTCTGTGTCACAATCAGCACCTGGTAAACTTTTTGCTGATGTTATACTTGATCTCCACCTTCTATGCACTAAAATGTAATTCTATTTGATTCTTGGTTTTCCAATCAGGTGATGTCTATGTGTTAAGTCATATTGGATGTTGTTTTAAAATTGTGTTAGCAATCATTAGCTCATTTTCCATGCAAAACATCATTAAATTGTCACCTGCCACATTTCTATGTCCTATGCTAAATTTCCCTACAACATGTCCTTCATCTTCTGCTCTTTCTGTACCAGTCTTTGCATTAAAATCCCCCATTATTAATGCAATATCATTATTCCGTACCTGGTCTATCATCGTTTTCAGTGTGCTATAAAAATCATCTATATCCACTTCTGCTGCTGATTTGGTAATGGATATATGAGCATAAAAATGTTAATATATAATAATATATATTAGCATCCTATAGTGATACATTTACTACAAATAGCCTGTATCAGCATACATCAAGATTTCTAATATACAGTTAAAATTAGAAATGTGTAGCAGATGAGTAAATTATGGAACACCTGTCCTTGACCCCTTATGTGTAAAAGTCGTCTCTCTTCAGTCTTGACCAGTTTCAGAATCAATCTCAGCTGAAAAAATAGATTTTTGAAAAAAAAAAAATCTTATTAATGCACTGAAGCAGGCATCCGTGTCATTTTTATATTAAAATAGTAAAATTCTACAATGGATATGAAAACAGAAATCTTCAGTGAAAGGCGTTATTAATAATAAACTATTGATAGCCTAAAACAGAAGTTAGAGAACCTGATAATCAGTGGAAAACACTAAGGAAAAGGACAGAGAGACTGACAGAAAAATATGAAACTGGACCGATTATGTGGTATAAAGAGAGAAATGCACTCAGTGTGGTTAAAAATATCATGGGGCTGCACAAATGTTAGAAGAATGATACATCTCTACCAGTGATCATTTTAACTGGCAATTACCTGTAAATTACTGATAAAAAAGGAGGAAAATGGAAACTTTTGGAAGTTGTTGGTTACAGTAACCAGCTTACATTATCAAAAACTTAGTAAAAATCTGGGCCAGTAGGATGGTGATGATGCTCAATTTGCATGGAGGAGAACCAGAAGTTCTGACTTTGGTTCAGCATGTGAGCACTGTGTGAATATTATTCCTGTGCCCCGGGTCCATTTTTGGAAACTTTCAGTGTACCGTACGGTGCCTAGCAATAATCACTTATCCGATGCTTTATTTCATTAGAAACTGTACTAATTTTTATTTAGCTTATCACTGCATTCAAAGTTACGAATTCAGACTTCAGATTCACTGCATTTATGACAGCCCCATCTGTGTCCATCCGCATACCACAGCATCCATCATAGAGTATGTTTGGTAATAGTTTCTGACAAATGTTGGTTGTTTATGATGCGTTTTCTACCACACAGTTCAGATTTCCTACCAGCACCTTTAATTTGCTCTAGCTCCTGCAATCTCTTCAGATCTACATTGTTCTACCATTCCCACTCTTCATTTTCCTGCAGTCTATCCAATACAAGTTTGTAAATCTCCCCCCTTATCCTTTGTCAGTCTGCCATTTATTCCACTCTGTCCAGCAAGTCTTATCTGCCACATCATTGCCATGTACTCCCACATGCTCTGAACAGTAAAGTCATGTTAGGCTTGTCACAGTTGACTGACTTAACAGAGAAACCCATACTTTTCAAAGCAATTTCTTCTCAGTCTTACAAAACATACTCTGTGAATCCGTCGCAATGGTACCATTAACCACATCATGAGCAACTAGCCATTCCACTGCCATGGACAAAGCCTCAATTTCCATTCACCTGCTTTATGTGATGGCTTCAAAGACTCCTGAATCCTGTGTCACAACTCTTCCATTGCAGTAAACAACAAAACCCCAACCACTTACTGTTCTGAGTCACTGAGCCATCTGTATATATTCCCCTGTTGGAAGACCCACAGTGACGCTGGATGAGATCTTGAACCCAAAGTTCAGCCGCTCCTTGTGCCCAGTCTCAACACTCACAGCCTTTCTGAATAATAATCTTTGTTAGCTGAGGTCGGTCCTGTACCCATATCCAATCATCACCCTTAGGCACTTCATTTAGATTGCAAAATTTATCCTTGGCCTTAGCCATCCAGGATCTGCTTGTTTGGTACATCTTCCCTTTATCAACCCCCATATCATTGCATATGTCATCTGAAAGTACAAACTCCATCTTCTTCCACATGTGGCAAACATTGTAAATTTCAGTGATTTTCGAAGGTTTAATTGTTTTTAATCAAGATCGCTATACTGTGTTGCCTATTGCAAACACTGTAAATAAATGCATGTATCTAAGAAAATGTGTTATAGTCACAAAAAGTATTGATTATTATTGTGTGAAACTCTAAATGAGAAAATATATGACAATATATTATTTTACAAGTGGATTTATGATAATAATTAATAATGCATTAATAATTTTATTTTGTGAATCAAAAATGTGTTGAAATATGTTTTCATATTTTCACACCAGCTTTTCCTGACAAAAAAAGTTTATTCATGGAGTCTTCTTTCATCTATAAGAACTTTCACGTATGATACGCTTACTTTGAATATAGAAGTGTTTTGTTACATTGACTTTTACAAATAGTAAAAAAAAATGTCACGACACAAGAGCCAGAGAATTCCATAAATGGAGCATCCACATTTTTGCTTGGGCAAATAACATAAGAAAATAAATTCACATTATCATTAATTTCCACTGTTTGTAAAGTGTGTTTAATTTTATTTTAGAAAAAAAAAATATTCAATGCTGTATGGAAAAAAAAAGAAGTATTTTGAAAAGTACTTCATGCAAGATGAAAGACAGATACAGCTGTGCCAGTTTAGAAAAATCCTAGTGTGATCACTGATCTCTTCATCATCTAATCATCATGTCAGCTGACGATTAAGTTTCTCAGAGAAATTAAAGCTCATAGATGAACTATGAAATGATAACATGTAATCAAAATACTTATTGATACTATTGTCTGAAAGATATGGAACGTAATGGACAGCAATATCATATTAAATTTAGATAACTGTATTAGTTATCATTAAAAGTCACTTATTTATGCCTATATCAACATCTCTAACACAGAAATTTCCAAGTCTGATCAAAGCTGTTGACTTTACAGAGGCATTTATTGTCCTGTCATAAATGGGCAAATGCAAACTTAAGTGCAGTATTTATTTTCTAGCCAAGATGATATCCTTAAATGTAGGATACACTGACACAGAAGAGGGAAAGATGTTTATGCCAATGCAAATAATAAATAAAGAATAGAAATAGACTAATGACAATATTTTTCTTCCATTAGAAAAAATCCACACAAAAACATCATACTCATACATTTTATTAAAAGCTATAGGCGCTAGTGTTTGTCGATGATGTTTACTTTGTCATTCTGTAGATTTTTATAATAATGAAAGATCACTTTTCTTTTGTCTTCCATTTTCTCTTACTTTTCAGTCTGGGAAGCTGATTTGTGTAATGCTGAAGCAAACATGCAAGTAACTTCATGTGTTTCATTTTTTTTTTTATGATATTAAGACAGTTGGATGACAAATGTTAAGTATGCAAAAACAGATTTCACCTTGCCCAATAACTTCTTTCTTGGCTACATCTACTAATATTTTATCAGCTGTATCAGCCAAAGTAGCAAACTATGATTATATTACAAGGCTGAATCTCTTTATATTTAATTTTTATGACTTCCATTCCCATCATCATATTATTCTCAAACTATACAGTTTGGTTATACAGTTATTACCCATTTATTTTTTCTATTTTCTTCAGTTCTGGATGATAAATTGGTTTTTTACTTCCAGACACTCGTTATTTTTCCTCATATGAAGCAGCAGTTGATCATTTTTGTATCATGTTGGTTGGAACATGAACCATCTTAACCTTAATTTGATAGTGATGGTGATTTAGCACCATGAACACCTGAGAGTTGGTCACTTTTTCCTGCACTTTATTGTCAGTATTTTACTATTGCAGCAGAAGATCTGCTTTTCATGTTTTGGGCAGGTTGTTCCACGTTTCAGATCATTGTAAGAGGATGCTAAACATAGAGATGTTGACAGTCACTACATCCGTCTTTCAAATGCTGACATGTATGTTAACTTGAAGCCATTTTCAGTAATCTAAAACACAAGTCAAGGAGCCTAACTAATCAGTACATACAAATCTCAGTCAGTGATTGCAGTTATAACATATCCCAGAATGCAATGATTTCAGATGCATGAGAGTTAAAAAGAAAAAAAAAACAAAATAAGAAAACAAAACAAAACAAAAATACAAAAACCAACAAACCAGCATTTACAGCTGAAAAGTACACTAAAGCTAAGTGACTGATTGGCCACAGACAAAAACATGTCAAGAGGCAGAATGTAAGAAGGCAAGAATTATTTGTAGTCTTAGAGGCTTGCAAAGTCAAAAAAAAAATCACTTACATGTTACTGGAATCAGCATCAGTCATTTCAGTTTTAACAATGTTTTCAAGGCTTTCAGTTCTCGTATTTCCAGAGTTAAAACCAAAGAATTCTCTATTCATCCTTCTTCGTCTCCTTGAAATAAAAGCAAATGAATTTAATTGATCTAATGTTTCACTGTTAAGCATAGTCGCATTTTTTTGGGGTTGTTTCACCAAATGAATGATGACCTCAGAATGAAGCAGAGTGTGTCTGTGGCATCAAGATACTAATGCAATAATTAAAACTCATCAGTTACATTTGTAATGACAAATAATGAAAACAAATCATAAACTTTCACATGGAATGACATGTCATAGTCAAATATTGAAATATGCTTAGGTTTTTGCACCTTGTGACATCTTTTGTGTATCTAAAATCATATTTCCTATCATTAGCATTCAATACTATCTAATCAGTTTGCCTAGATCATACATTCTTGATCTCCCTTGTTTTCTTTGCTTTTCTTTTTTAGTTTTCTAGTGTTTGTCTGTCATTCTCTTCATACTCTCTTCTCATGTCATGACTCTCTCTCTCTCTCTCTTCTCTCTCTCTCTCTCTCTCTCTGAACCTTAAATGCCCAGGGCACATAGGGCTTCATCAAGGGTTTTCCACAAATGCCTGTCCTTTGCCTTTTTTTCCAATCTTGCCCAGGTGAACTCTCTATTGCTCAACATCCTTTCTGTTGTTCTTCTACATGTCTCTTTTGATCTACCTTTACTTCTGTTCCCCTGTAGTGTCCATCTTAGTGCTATTTTTGATAGTGAGTTGTCAGTCATTTAGAGCACATGTCTCAACCATCGCCAGCATCTCTCCTCAGTAATTGCTGTCAGTGGCTGCATCTGCATTTCTGCCAACAAGATGTTATTTCTTATCATGTTTGGCCAAAATAATTTTTCTAATTCTTTGTAAACATTTAGTCTGGAAAGAATTCAACTTGTTTTCTATGGTTTTGGTGATTTTCCCTTAAATATCCTTATTTTCAACTTCATGCTTAATTTTTTAGATGTCCATATGGTCTGCAGCATTGCAAAAGCCTGGTTTGCTCTAGTAAGTCTGCTGTTGATGTCCTCTGTGCTGTCTCCATTTTCTACTACTCTGCTGCCAAGGTATACAAATTCGTTGACCTTCTCCACTAACTTGCTGTCTACTCTGAGTACATTTGTGTTGTTCACATTTTGCTTCATTAACTGTTAAATACTGCCTTTTCATTAAATGTTTCTAGAACATGGTTTTCTAAAATTCATTTCTTATGCTCAAATAATTGTGAATGTTTTTTTTTTCTTTTAATCTGGTAAATTTGTGTTGTCATATATCTTATCTAAAAACTTGTTCATTGATTTAAAAAAAAAAAACTCTTCTCAAGCAATATTTATTCAGAAACCACATCTTGGAGACTACACATCTTTCTTTCACATCTGCACATCTGAGGAATTTTCAGGCTTAGTGTTGACTGGAGAGTGTACAGGCTTAATTGTTGGCTAGATAATGTACATGTTTATTGTTGGCTGGAGAGTGTACATGATTTTGGCTGTGGAGTATGCAGACATATTAGCTAGCAGGTTGTTTATGATGACTTGCTTGAAGACTCCATATGAACATGCAGAAAATAAAATTCTTGGAACTCTACACCCTGGAACTTCTCCCTGGGGAGGTGTCATAGTTTGACAGTCACTACCAACCTTGTTCTACTTACTGCTCTCTTCTGATCTGGATCAATTTTGAAAGTTAAAAATTTCATAAAGGTGGAGCTTACCACCAAAGGAAGACCCCCACAGCAGAAACCACTGCCACAAGTACACACAGAGACACTATCAAAGCTGTATAATTGAAATGTGGTGAACTTCTCTCCTCCACTGTGGAATAAAAAGAACACATTCTGTCTTATTCAATTTTGCCATATAGTCATATTTAGATCACAAGTTTGAGTGCCACCTTACTCTGATGAAAAATCACATATTGAATTTTATTATATTCCTTGTCTCTGAATTTTCTGTCTCTGTTTCTGGCACTGAAGTTTACTATTCACGTTCCTGAGATTTAGACATATTGTTTGAGTTCCTAGCAACTACATTTACTATCAAAGGTCCTGGTATTTGGATTTATTACTTGAGTAAATGTTATCTAGGTCCTGGTATTTGGATTTATTATTTGAGTAAATGGTATCTAGGTCCTGGTATTTGGGTTTGCTATTTTATGTACATCGAATCTAGTTTTGCTAAGTGAGTTTCTGAAAGATGATATGATATTTTCATTTAATTAAATTTGAGTTACTGGTACGTGGATTTAATAACTCCATGTCACTTATGATTAGTACTTTGTATTTTGATTAATTATCTCTAGATAACTGTCGACTTGAATTCCTTGGACCTCATGTCATGATGAAGATTCTGAAATGTGGGCATCAAGTAAAACTGAGCTACACTGACTTTCCTTACTTCCCATAGCAGAAATGGAGTGTGCTTCTCAGAAAATTCATCTCCATGAAGTAACCATAGATCCTTAATTCTTCAACCATGCTAATGTAACACAAGAGACTATTTTTTAGAGCACAGCTTGGAAGTAGGATAGTTTCTTGATCTCACTGGTTCAGTGGCACTGATAATTGATTTATCTAAAAATCCAGCTTAGCAGCCTATAACAAGGAGCAGGTAGAGATTGAAAACCTAAACAGAACATTTTGGACTAGATGGATATGTTACAGATGTCAATGGGAATGAAAATACTCTAAATGCAATGTGGCCATGCATACCATTATGAAATTTATGACTAATTTCAGATATGTCAGTGCACATTAACTATAAACATGGTTGCAATTACCTTTGCTGTTTGTCTGACAGGTTTGGAGGTCACATTCTGGAAAATAATTCAAAGAATAGTCATAAAATATGTTATGAAAAAAGTGGGAAAAGTAGAAACACAATAAGCATACATGAAAAGGGAAAATGGGCAACTACAAAGATATATCAGTCAATCAGTCATTTGCATGTCCCGTGCTGAACTTTGCCTCCCTAACAGCACTCCTGTAGGCCTATCAGTTCTAAGCAAGATTCCCTGTTGCTGATGCATCCATTTGCAGATTATCAATGATGTCTTGCAGCCATCTTCACCTTGGTCTTCCTCTCTTTCTTTTTCCCACTATGTACCCTTCCAAGATGGTCTTCTCTAAATTATCATGACGTTTAATGTGTCCAAAATATTTAATTTTTCTCTCTTTAATCCTCTTTATTAGCCATCCTTCTTCAATATTAGGTCCTGGTATTTGGATGTATTATTTGAGTACATGGTATCTAGGTCCTGGTATTTGGATGTATTATTTGAGTACATGGTATCTAGGTCCTGGTATTTGGATTTATTATTTGAGTACATGGTATCTAGGTCCTGGTATTTGGGTTTATTATTTGAGTACATGGTATCTAGGTCCTGGTATTTGGGTTTATTATTTGAGTACATGGTATCTAGGTCCTGGTATTTGGGTTTATTATTTGAGTACATGGTATCTAGGTCCTGGTATTTGGGTTTATTATTTGAGTACATGGTATCTAGGTCCTGGTATTTGGGTTTATTATTTGAGTACATGGTATCTAGGTCCTGGTATTTGGGTTTATTATTTGAGTACATGGTATCTAGGTCCTGGTATTTGGGTTTGCTATGTTATGTACATTGAATCTAGTTTTGCTAAGTGAGTTTCTGAAACATGATATGATATTTTCATTTAATTAAATTTGAGTTACTGGTACGTGGATTTAATAACTCCATGTCACTTATGATTAGTACTTTGTATTTTGATTAACTATCTTTAGATAGGCTGGCTAGTGAAGAGGATTAAAGAGAGAAAACTGAAATATTTTGGACACATTAAACGTCATGATAATTTAGAGAAGACCGTGTTGGAAGGATACATAATGGGAAAAAGAAAAAGAGGAAGACCAAGACGAAGATGGCTGCAAGACATCATTGACGATCTGGAAATGGATGCAACAGCAGCAGGCCATCTTGCTCACAACCGAGAGGCCTACAGGAGTGCTGTTTGGGAGGCAAAGTTCCACAAGGGACATGCAAATGAATGAATGAATGAATCTCTAGATAACTGTGGACTTAAATTCCTTGGACCTCATGTCATGATAAAGATTCTGAAATGTGGGCATCAAGTAAAACTGAGCTACACTGACTTTCCTTACTTCCCATAGCAGAAATGGAGTGTGCTTCTCAGCAAATTCATCTCCATGAAGTAACCATGTATCCTTAATTCTTCAGCCATGCTAATGTAACACAAGAGACTATTTTTTAGAGCACAGTATGGAAGTAGGATAGTTTCTTGATCTCACTGGTTCAGTGGCACTGATAATTGATTTATCTAAAATTCCAGCTTAGCAGCCTATAACAAGGAGCAGTTAGAGATTGAAAACCTAAACAGAACACTTTGGACTAGTTTGCTATGTTATGTACATTGAATCTAGTTTTGCTAAGTGAGTTTCTGAAACATGATATGATATTTTCATTTAATTAAATTTGAGTTACTGGTACGTGGATTTAATAACTCCATGTCACTTATGATTAGTACTTTGTATTTTGATTAACTATCTTTAGATAGGCTGGCTAGTGAAGAGGATTAAAGAGAGAAAACTGAAATATTTTGGACACATTAAACGTCATGATAATTTAGAGAAGACCGTGTTGGAAGGATACATAATGGGAAAAAGAAAAAGAGGAAGACCAAGACGAAGATGGCTGCAAGACATCATTGACGATCTGGAAATGGATGCAACAGCAGCAGGCCATCTTGCTCACAACCGAGAGGCCTACAGGAGTGCTGTTTGGGAGGCAAAGTTCCACAAGGGACATGCAAATGAATGAATGAATGAATCTCTAGATAACTGTGGACTTAAATTCCTTGGACCTCATGTCATGATAAAGATTCTGAAATGTGGGCATCAAGTAAAACTGAGCTACACTGACTTTCCTTACTTCCCATAGCAGAAATGGAGTGTGCTTCTCAGCAAATTCATCTCCATGAAGTAACCATGTATCCTTAATTCTTCAGCCATGCTAATGTAACACAAGAGACTATTTTTTAGAGCACAGTATGGAAGTAGGATAGTTTCTTGATCTCACTGGTTCAGTGGCACTGATAATTGATTTATCTAAAATTCCAGCTTAGCAGCCTATAACAAGGAGCAGTTAGAGATTGAAAACCTAAACAGAACACTTTGGACTAGATGGATATGTTACAGATGTCAATGGGAATGAAAATACTCTAAATGCAATGTGGCCATGCATACCATTATGAAATTTATGACTAATTTCAGATATCTCAGTACACATTAACTATAAACATGGTTGCAACTACCTTTGCTGTTTGTCTGACAGGTTTGGGGGTCACATTCTGGAAAATAATTCAAAGCATAGTCATAAAATATGTTATGAAAAAAGTGGGAAAAGTAGGAACACAATAAGCATACATGAAAAGGGAAAATGGGCAACTACAAAGATATATCAGTCAATCAGTCATTTGCATGTCCCGTGCCGAACTTTGCCTCCCTAACAGCACTCCTGTAGGCCTATCAGTTGTAAGCAAGATTCCCTGTTGCTGATGCATCCATTAGCAGATTATCAATGATGTCTTGCAGCCATCTTCACCTTGGTCTTCCTCTCTTTCTTTTTCCTACTATGTACCCTTCCAAGAAGGTCTTCTCTAAATTATCATGACGTTTAATGTGTCCAAAATATTTAATTTTTCTCTCTTTAATCCTCTTTACTAGCCATACTTCTTCAATATTAAGTTCTTGTAGTATGGATATATTTGTTCTTTTCTGTGTCCATGATATTTGAAGAACTCTTCTGTAGCATTTACATTCAAAGGCATTTATGTGTTCTCAACTGTTCTCACAGGGATATGTTGCCATGAGAAAGATGCATGCCCTTAAAAATCTTATTTTTATAGTTCTGTCTGTTCTTCTTTACAGCTTCTTTAGTTGTTTCACTTTCTGAAGAGCGATGGATGTCTTTCTTTTAATTTCCCTCATTGTATTTTCATTATTAGTTAGTAATGATCCAATAAATGAGAAATATAGAGAACATGCCAGGAATATCAGTTGGTGGGTACATCCTTAACAACTTAAGATATGCATATGACACAGACCTGATTGCTAAAAGTGAAGGGGAGCTACAGGGTCTTTTGGATGTCTTGGTTTATGAAAGTAAAACTAAAAAGGTCTCAGCTTGAACAAAAAGAAAACTGAAGTGATGGTCATCTCAAAGAAAAGAATATCACCAAAATGTATCATTACCGTTGATGGCACAGATTTAAAACAAGTTGATAGATTCAAGTACTTAGGAATGATTATAACAGCTGATGGGAAATGTCACAATAAAATAAAAAGCAGATGTGCTCAGGCCAAGTCAGCATTATAGACAGTGAAACACATCTTGTGCAACAGATCCATATCAATGGAAAAAAGATTCCGAGTACTTAAATGTTAGATCGAGCCAATTTTGATTTATGGATGTGAAGCATGGTCTATGAATAAGAGAGTGCAGCGAGAAATGGAGGCCATGGAGATGTGATTTCTAAGAAGGATGTTGAAGGTATCATGGTCATCCAAGAAAACCAATGAAGAAGTCTTAAGAGAGGCTGGAGTTAAAAAGCAAATTATAACAAAGATCAGAGGCAGACAAGCCAGATTTATAGGACATTTCCTGAGAAGAGGAAAATTGGAACACACTGTTGGAACTGGAAAAAGTGAAGGAAGAAGAGACAGAGGAAGACAGAGAGAGAAGTTACTGGATGGGCTGTCAGTGTGGCTAGGAAGAAAGTCACCAGCGGACATTAAGATAGAGGTTTTGCTCTTCGCTGTTCTTACAGACTGACATAATTAATTTTTCCATTTCTTTTTGTGTTGCAGACAGTAATACTGTGTCATCAGCATATCTAATCTCTGCTATTTCATAATCTTCAATTATTATAACACCATAATATTCTTTGTCTACATCTTCTCTAACATTCTTCATTATATTTTCAGTTTACAAGTTAAAAAAGTAAGGTGACAATATGCACCTCTGACAGACCCCTTGTTTTATGTTAAACCAACTTGTTGTTTCACCATTTATTCTCACTGCTGCTTGTTGGTCTAGATACAGCAGTGATGTTAATTGTATCAAATGTGTTGAAAATCTCATTTTTTTTTCCATTACTTCCCACAGTTTCTGGTGTTGTACACAATCAAATGCCTTTGAGTAGTCTATAAAAGATAAATATAGATTTATATTAAACTCTCTGAATTTCTCTATTATTAATCTTATATTAAATATATGATCTCTTGATCCTCTTCCTTGCCTGAAACTAACTTGAACCATACTGACTTCTTCTATTTTCTTACGAAGTCTACCCATTATGATTTTTAACAAAATTTTACTGGCATGACTAATCAAAGCAACGGTTCTGTAGTTTGTACATAATTTCAGGTTACCCTTTTTTGGCAGTGGTATGAATACAGTTCTTTTCCATTCTTTTGGCCAAATACCTGAATGCCATATCTTTTTACATAGTGCATGATAGATTGTTGCACATTCCTTTCCTCCTGCTTTAATAAGTTCAGCTATTATCTCATCACATCCTGGTGATTTACAATTTTTCAGATTTTTTATTGCCCATAAAACTTCTTCAATTTTCGATTCGGTTTCTTTCTCCTCCAATAATAATTCACACTGTTGATTTCTGCTTTCACAGTTGGTTGTTTCATACATTCCTCTGCAATATTCCTTCTATCTTCCTAGAATTTCCTCTGTTTCTGTCAAGGTATCCCGCATCTCATCACAAATTACATTTAGCTTAGGTGTGGCATTCCTCGTCAATGTCTTCATTTCTTTAAACATTTCACTATCTCTTCAACACTTCTGATGTCTTTCTATTCTTTCACAACAATCGTGTATGCATTGTTTTTATCTTTTCTTATGTTTCATCTTACTTCTTTTGTTAAAGATTTATATTCTTCTTTGTTGTTGTTTGTCACTTTCCCTTTCATCTTCATGTCTCTACAGTTTTATTAGTTCTAGTGCACCTGGTGTAATGATTTAACATATAATAAAGTTATACTCATATAATGAAAAAAAAAAGGAATTTTACAAATTCATGAATAGAGATATTAAGAAAAACAAAAACAAACTCATTGAGAAAATCAATGGAAAACTACATTGAAACACATGCAAGGGAAATGGAGGAAAAAAAATTGGAAGTTATATGAGATAAGCAAAAATCATATAAAATGAGAAACAGAAAAAGTGCAAAAAACCAGCTAGTCAAGGATCTATAGGAATGATAAAAGTCACATAAAGGAAGGTAAACAGAAAAAAGTAATGTAAATCATATAGCAAAAGATAATAGAAGAATACAATAAAACACTTGAAGTGAGTAATAAGAAACAACTAAGAAAAATATGAGCAAAATCTATCAAGTAAAACATAAAAACTGCAAGTGAGGTACTGGCACAAAAACCCAAAAAAATATCACACACACCAAATAAGAAAGTAGATGGACTATAAAAACACTTAAATAAGACAGTTTAGGCAGTGTTAACAAAAAACAGAAAAAAAAATCATTTAACTCCTTTTAAAAAATATAAAGCAAACATAATGAAATAATGTATCACAAATGTTAGTGTGTGAGTTCAGTAAATATGAACAGAACTGAAGAAAACTGGTTCTAAAATTATGTTCACATTGGGATACACTTATAATTATAGCATCATATGACATATTTATGTGCTGTATGCATACATACCCTGTTCTGTACACATTGGACCATGATGACCAGCTTTACACCCCTGGAGACAGCTACCATTGACATGATGACAGACAGCCTGGTCACCATTGTTCACATCACAGAACTCTGGACAGGAGGAGCTGCAGTCTGGACCAAACGTACCATTCTTACACGCTGTTCATGAGAGTAATGTTTATTCATTTGCATTAGTTTTAAAAATGCAGTTTTCTGAAAAGAACATAAGAAGATCAATTAGACAAGATGTGATTTAATCAAGGCCTAATTCAGATCACTTGAGCTTCAGTTCTATGAATCTCAAATGAAGAAGATTAGCATATTTTAGCAATAAACTATTTTTAGAAAATAAGAAGATCCATTAAATCAATGATTTAGCCATGGGTTAACTCTGAAAGACCGTATCTCTCTTAAACTCGGTGAGGAATAAGCTCCAATTCACTGAAGCTCAAATGAAGAAGATTAGCATTTTTAGCAATAAAGTGTTTTTAATGTTATATATGATTTTCTTTTAGACTATCCCATTGCACACTTAAAGATTGAAATGACTTTTTCTAAGAAGATTGACTTCCCTTGAGAACCAAATGAACTAAAGAATATCATTTGATGCAATAAGCAATAAAGAAGTGATTTCTACAAAAGACCCATTGTCTTGAATGAATGTTAGAGGCAAAAGAGTTTCTAAGAAGATTGTCACTAAAGCTCTTTTTATGAGTTTCTGATAATAAACAATGGTAAAGAGGAATTTAATTAAAACTATATGTCATCATCAACATCATCAGGTGCAGTACCAACTGGCAATGGTTATTATGTCTCTCCATAATACTCAAATCTTCATACAGACCTTCATTTCAAATGGTGATCTCATCTCACACTATCTTGTCAAACTATCCAGTATCATTTCTTTCAGCCTTCCCCTGGCTCTTCTTCCCTATTTCAGTTCCTTTTAAACTGAAGGACAGAATTTGCATATGCTTGCATTCATTAGCATGGTTCTTCACAGATCCTTCTAAAACATCATAACTGATAGGAACATTTCTAATGGATGTGTTGCAGATATCCTTTGTATTCTTAGTTTTGGTCCATCTTATGATGCCCTGTTTTTCAAAAGTCTTCCATATGACATTTTCTTGGAGAAGTAGTTATCCATTCTTGCAGCATATTGGAATCACCTTAACCTTCTGCTGTTGAAAACTGTAATGAGGGATGAAGGCTTTGCAAAGTTAATAACCTTAGAACTACTGACTAATTTGTCTTGCTATTTTATGTTCATTATTTTCTTAAGGGAGCTAATTTCAAACTGAAATTCTCATGTCTTGAATCTGCTGTGTTTCAGAAAGTGCTAGTAATAGTCTTCAATTCTTCCCCTTCCCTTTTTTTTAAAAACTGCCAAAAAAAGAAGTTGTTTCCTCTTTTGTTATATTAATTCCAAAGAATAATTAATTTTGAGACAGTAACCTACTTTCATTGCAGAAAAGTCCCCTGAAGCCATTTTGACATCCCTGCAGACATTCCCCGTTCACATTATGGCATACAGGCTTATCTGTGTTTCTGACTTCACACAACTCTGAACAAGTGAAGTTGCACTCTGGACCATATGTTCCATGCTCACAGGCTGAATACAAATGAATTGCAATTTAATGCATATATAACTACAACTACAACAACTTAACAGAAATTATTGTGAAAAAAGAAGTGACAGACTAAAAAGAATATTAACTAGACAAAATTACCATAAAAGAAATATATGATCAACCTCTAATAATTACAATTTGTCATCTGAAATTGCTGCACTCAGAATTAGATCCATTAATTCAAGTTAACAATTCAAGAATAGAAATTTTCTAATATGCTAACAGAAGAAGGGATGAGTGATTGGTTCCAGATTGAAACAGGCGTGAAGCAAGGATGTATACTGTCTCCTTTACTTTTTGGAATTGCAATAGACTTCATAATGAAAAAATGCTGCACAGGTAACACAGGTAGTGATTGGGTACATGGGACCCAACTAGAAGATTTTGATTTTGTTGATGACATAGCTCTTATCAGTAACAATGTGAATTCCACACACAAAAAAAAAACAGATTTCCTGTCTTCACTGGTTTCTTCTTCTTCTTCTTCTTCTTCGTTCACTTCTACCACCAAAAACCGCACTGTGAACCTACTGAATTCACGCATGTGGTCCTCGTTAGGTCCCGTGGTCCCCTGTGTGGTCCAAAATAGACCACACTAGTTCCACGAAAGGACCACAAGGGGTTCAGAGTATCACAGTGCTTTAGCCTGTATTCTTGGTGGGTCTCGGAAGCGGGATTGCGTGACACCGTGGTTTTCATTGCACCAGTTTGGTCTAGGGTTGGACTTTCTCACCGGAAGACCTCGACGTGTTTGGAATATCAGTGCATCCCCGCTGGGTGAGAGGCGTTAGCCCAGCCAGGCCAGAGTTGGACTTTCTCACCGGAAAACCTCGACGTGTTTTGAGATACCCGTGTATCACCGCCGGGTGAGAGGTGGTTGCCCATCCAGTCCAGGGTTGGACTTTCTCACCGGAAAACCTCAGCGTGATTAGGATACGCAGACATCCCCGCCAGGTGAGAGGTGGTTGCCTATCTAGACTTCCCTGGTCCAGTGTCTCCGACTTCAGCATTTTGCGATCGTGGCCGCTACCCTTCCTAGTTGTGACCAGGATGGAGCTTTTGTCCAGGAGGACGAATCCTCGCCACTAGTGACTTCTACCCCTGGGTTGAGCCGGTTTAGGCATTATCCCAGTATGGGCGTGTTTGGGACGGGACCGACCTCTAGGGCAGAGGTACTGTGACATTCATAGCCTTCAAGATTCACCCCTGGTATGAGCCGGTTTAGGCAAAAATTAACCAGTATGGGTGTTTATCAGGCGTTACCGACCTCTAGAGCGGAGGTGGCATGACATGTCTAGCCATCGAGTTCCACCCCTGGTGTGTGCCGGTTTAGGCATATTTCACCAGTGTAGGTGTATTTCGGACGTAGGCGGCCTCTAGAGCAGAGGTGCCGTGGTATAGCTCTCGTAGCGATATTACTGGACATAGACTTCACTTTCCACCACCTTTTCCCATCGGCGCCGCACAGCAACCTTTATATCCGCATTTACTTCCTTAACCGGGAGGAGCTTCACTCCACGCGCGGCATTTGAAAAGTCAAGCCAGCAGTGACTTAACCTCTGGGACAAGCCGGTTCATGCATTTCACCCGATATGACTGCACTCAGGACGTGGCCGACCTCCAGACCAGAGGTGCCGTGATTTGACTGTTTGCTTCGCTTTATTCTTTCAACCACCTTTTCCGCAGTGATGCTGCGCGGCAACCTCATTTGCAAATTTCTTCATTGGCCGGGAAGAGCACCGCTCCACGCACGGCAGCTGAAGATCTCGCCAACAGCGGCAGATGAGCTACCAAACGTGACACTCATCTACCCTAAGTAACTGGTTTTCAGGCGCCAGATATTCGCCCTCGCCCCTTCTCCTGTCAGTTTAAACAGTTCTGCCACGGGAAGGCCAGGAGCTGGACTTGACTGCCAGAGGCTGTTTGTGGCGCGTTTGCAGTCCTTAGAACCTTTCACTGGCTAACAAAATAGGACTTGAAATTAACAAGGACAAAACAAAAATAATGAAACTTCCCATTAATCAAAATGGAAAAATACATATAGAAGGAACAGACGTTGAAGAAATCAATCAGTTTGAATACCTTGGCTGCTACATAGACCAGGATGGTGACACCAGGAAAGAAGTTAGAATTAGAATTGTAAAAGCAGCATTGATCTTCGAGAATCTTCAAAACATATGGAATTCAAAAGTTATAAGCACAAAAATCAAGTTAAGACTATTCAATTCAAATTTATTATCCACCATCATGTATGCGTGTGAAAGCAACTAATGAAACAGACAAGAAATTAGACTCTTTTGAAAACAAATGCCTAAGGAAAATACTCCGCATCAAGTGGAACGAAGTCAAGAACAATGCGGAGATAAGACAGATGACTGAACAACAACCAGTCTCATGGGTGATCAGGAAAAGGAGATGGACATATGTTAGTCACGTGATGAGAAGAAATGATTAGAGAATCCAAAAACAAGCTATCATGTGGAACACAACAGGCCGGAGAAAAAGAGGCAGATCACATGAAACTCTAAAAAGGACATTGTTAAGAGAGGCCAAATTAATAGACATAAAATCCATTGATAAGATTGAAAAGTGCTCGCCGAAAACAGGAAAAAGTGGTAAACTACCTTGTCAGCCCTATGTGACATTTAACAACACAGAAGAATATAAGATATAAGATAAGAATATGCTGCCATAAACACTAAAATTAGGCATCATTTCATTTTCTGCAGAATATAGCACAGGAATATGCTTTATTGTGTTTCTGAGAAATTGCATTTTTTAAAAACTATTCATGTTTATAACTTTCAGAAGGTGGCTTTTTGGTTGGTTGTTTTTAGTGATAACATTACATAAAGCAAATTGATTGGTGCCATTTTCCTTGCTGCCTTTACCTGCTTCATGTCTGGGTTATATTATGTGCAATTCTCACATTTCACATTTTTTCATTGTTATTATACTGAAAATGGGTTTACTGATAACCATGCACTAGCCCTTTAAATGTGTAAGTAAAAGTCATATATTCTCACTTTAGTGAGAAATGTATTTCCAACAGCGAGATAGATTGAAACCTAGGCCTCAATCATTGAACAGTTAACTGAGATGTGAAAGCATAGAACATTTGGGTGATAATAAAAAAAAATTTTTAAATATGACAGCCTTACTGCTGATATAGAGAAAGCTTTAGTTGTTTGAATAGAAGACCAAACCAGCCACAATATCAAAGTCAAAGCTTACTTCAGAACAAAGCCTGTCTATCTTTCTGCTCTCGCCAGAAACTCTGTTTCTTAGATAGGTCCCAGAACATAACCTATGGCCTTAACTCTTTTAAATTCAGTGAAGCCTGTGATTCAATTAACTACAACTCAGATGAAAAAGATTAGCATTTTTTTTAGGCAATGAAGTATTTTTCATTTTACAGTACACCATTTATTTTTCTTTAAACCAATCTCTTGCACACTTTATAGACAATTCAGTGTAAACACGATTTTAGGCTTTTCTATGCACTGGGAACCCAAAAAAGAATGTGGCTCACTTTATTGTGATATTTGCTTTATATTACAGTGGTCTGGGCCTGAACTTGCAGTATCTCTGAGAAATGTGTAAATCTGTGATCCTTGATTAGAAACAATATTTTTGTGTCACTGATGTTGTTTGGTAGGCCAATAACTAAAGGGTACATTTTTGTACATTAAAACTATGGAAAACAATTTTTTTTTCAACCATACACATAAACTCCATGATGGGTACTTCATTTGATCAATACTGCATAAGAATGTATAAGTTTTCATACTGAAGTCTACAAAATCCTATACTTACTTTTGTCGCACATCACTCCCAGGTAGCCAGGGCTGCATCCTTGAAGACAGTTCCCACTGATGTGATGACAGACAAGCTCCTTGTCATTGTTATCCTCACAAAATCCAGGACAGGAGAAATTGCAGTCTTTACCATACTTTCTGTTCTCACATGCTGTATTGTAAACAAGAAAACACAGCTAATGTTACTTATTTACGAAAAAACATTTCACAAGCAAGAGATGTTACTTACAACTTTTAATAAAATGGGAGATTTTATTCACTAAAAAATATTTAATTAAACATGAGATACTACTCACAAATTTTAACAAAAAAGAGATCTTAATCACAAAAAACAGTTTAAAAAAAAACAAGGAATATTGCTTACAAAAATCATTTAACAAATGAGGTATTACTTACAAAAAGGATTTAACAAAAGATATTATTAGCAAAAACCATTTGACAAAACAGGAAATGTTGTTTACAAAATTAGTTAACAAAATGGAATGCACTGCTTGCAAAATAAAAATCATCTCAAAAAACAAGGCTTATAGGGTTATAATTATCATTTAGCAAAACAGAAGATGCTATAAAGACAAGATACCAAACATATGTTGCTTAAGAAAACAATGAACTCTCACATTCAGTTTTCTGAAGTCTTTCATTGCTGACTGCTTGAAATTACAACCTTCACTACTTTGTACCTGATCTGTGACTATTTCAATGTTCAGTGAGAAGTGAGAGTGTTTGTTGGAAATCTTGGAGTAGACCCAAGAAGAAATCCTGTCAGCAAATTCCTTTTTTTTTTTTTTTTGCATTTGTGTCTTCTGTTAGCAAATTTGATCTCCAACTCCTCTTTTTAAGACAACATTACCATACACTTGATCTCAGTATGCATAGTCAATCACAGTTCCTTCCAGTCCTCATGGCTGATAGGAACATTTAAAATGGATGCACTGTAGATATCCTTTGTATTCTTAGTTTTGGTCCATCTTATGATGCCCTGTTCTTCAGAAGTCTCCTATATGACATTTGCTTGGAGAAGTAGTTATCCATTCTTGCAGCATATTGGAATCACCTTAACCTTCTGCTGATGGAAACTGTAATGAGGGATGAAGGCTTCGCAAAGTTAATAACCTTAGAACTACTGATTAATTTGTCTTGCTATTTTATGTTCATCATTTTCTTAAGGGAGCTAATTTCAAACTGAAATTCTCATTTCTTAAATATTCGTTCATTCATTCATTCATTTGCTTGTGGAACGTTGCCTCCGTAACAGCACTCCTGTAGGCCTCTTGGTTGTGAGCGAGATGGCCTGCTGTTGATGCATCTTGAATCTGCTGTGTACATTTCAGAAAGTGCTAGCAATGGTCTTCAGTTCTTCCCCTTCCATGTTTTAAATAATTGCCAAAAATAGTAATTCTTTACTCATTTGTTATATTAATTCCAAAGAATAATTAATTTTGAGACAGTAACCTACTTTCATTACAGAAAAGTCCCCTGAAGCCAATTTTGCATCCCTGTAGACATTTCCCTTTCACATTATGGCATACAGGCTTATCTGTGTTTCTGACTTCACAAAACTCTGAACAAGTGAAGTTGCAATCCGAACCATATGTTCCATGCTCACAGGCTGAATAAAAATGCATTGCATTTTAGTGCACATATAACTACAACTACAATGAAACTTGACAGAAGTTATTGTGAAAGAAGAAGTGACAGACTAAGAAAGAATGTTAACTGAACAACATTACTGTAAAAGAAATGTATGAGCAGTATTATCATCAACCTCTGATATTTGCAAGTTGTCATATGAAATTATTACACTCAAAATTAGATCCAGTTATTTAACTCAGCAATTTATGAATAGAAGTACTA
The DNA here is from genome assembly GCA_009760885.1 of Achatina immaculata. NCBI lineage: Eukaryota > Metazoa > Mollusca > Gastropoda > Stylommatophora > Achatinidae > Lissachatina > Lissachatina immaculata. The sequence goes on along the minus strand of CM019721.1, from coordinate 32,404,528 downwards.
CAAGACTGTTAAAAAAAACACTTTGATAAAAGAAAAATGATTTTTGACTTTTTTGTTTTTACTGCTAGGTTCAACAGAAATAACACCACTGATGGAAACAAATTAAAATCTTCATTAAATATGCAAAATAAAATATTCTTTGCTACCTTCATATGGATCTCACCTCTTGCACACTGAATAAAACAAACAACTAAAGACCTAAAACAACCTAGAAGCCAAGGAAATAAAACAGCTAAAGGTAAAGAAAATTTAGATGTGGTAAGATAATTTTTTTCAATGGATGATGCTTGCCTATGCCCCATTGCATATAAACATATGTAGCAGAATACATAGCAGCCTATATGTTTTTCCACAATTACAGTTCTCTCTCTCTCTCTCTGAACCTTAAGTGCCCAGGGCACATGGGGCTTCCACAAGGGTTTTCCACAAATGCCTGTCTTTCGCCTTTTTTTCTGCTCTTGCCCAGGTGAGCCCTCTATTGCTCAACATCCTTTCTGTTGTTCTTCTCCATGTCTCTTTTGGTCTACCCTTACTTCTGCTCCCCTGTGGTGTCCATCTTAGTGCTATTTTTGGTAGTGAGTTGTCAGTCATTCGGAGCACATGTCCCAACCATCGCCAGCGTCTTTCCTCAATAATTGTTGTCAGTGGTTTCATCTGCATTTCTGCCAATAAGATGTTATTTCTTATGGTGTTTGGCCAAAATATTTTTTTAATTCTACGTAAACATTTAGTCTGGAAAGAATTTAACTTGTTTTCTATGGTTTTGGTGATTTTCCAGCATTCACTTCCATAGAGTAGTACACTTAGAACATTACTCTTAAATATCCTGATTTTCATATTTATGCTTAGTTTATTTGATTTCCATATATTCTGTAGCATTGCAAAAGCCTGGTTTGCTTTAGTAAGTCTGCTGTTGATGTCCTCTGTGCTGTCTCCATTTTCTACTACTCTGCTGCCAAGGTATACAAATTCGTTGACCTCCTCCACTAACTTGTTATCTACTCTGAGTACATTTCTGTTGTTCACATTTTGCTTCATTAACTTTGTCTTTCCTACGTTGATCTTTAATCCTATGTTGTTTGCATTCTGGGTTAACTTGTTTATTTTATCTTGCATATCTTTGTGACTGCTTGATAATAGACAAATGTCGTCCGCAAAGTCAAGGTCCTCCAGCACTGTGTTAAGGGTCCATTTTAATCCTCTGCGTTTGTCTGATGTTGCCTCCTTCATTAACCAGTCTACTGCCAAGATAAATAATGTTGGTGATAGTACACATCCCTGTTTCACTCCTGTTTGTACCCTAAAGCTGCTGGAGGTATGTTCTCCACAGATAACTTTGCACTGAAAACCCTCGTATAGGGCTTTGATTACATTAACTATTTTATGGGGGAGGCCATGCCATCTTAGGATTTTCCACAGTGCATCTCTGTTGACACTGTCAAAGGCTTTCTCAAAATCTATGAATAATGCATATGTTGTGCTATGCCATTCATTTGCCTGTTCTAATATTTGTCTAAGTACAAATATATGGTCTATGCATGATCTTCCTTTCCTAAATCCTGCCTGCTCTTTCCGAAGTTTTTCCTCAAGTGTTGGTACAATTCTGTTGATGATTATTCTGCAAAATACTTTACTAGTGAGTGGCAGTAGGGTAATGCCTCTCCAGTTCCCGCAATCTCTGAGGTCACCCTTCTTTGGTAGTTTTACTATAAGACCAGTTTTCCACTCCTCTGGGGCTTTTTCTAAGTCCCAAATTTGTTGTAATATCCGGCAAAGTTGTTTTGGTGTTTCTGTTTCTTCTGCTTTCAACATCTCAGCAGTCACTTCATCTTCACCTGGTGCCCTGTCTGATTTTAGCATCTTTATCGCCTCTTTTACTTCATTTATTGTTATTGGTCCTGTATTGATGTTTAGTTCCGCTTTTGCTTCAGGTATATCTATTGCTTGTGCTGCTTGTGTTCTGTTTAGTAGGGTGTTAAAGTGTTCCCTCCATCTTTCAATTTTTTCTCTTTCTCCACTGACCAGTTGTCCATTTTGTGTTCTTACTGCACTTTCACATCTTGTATTGAAGTTACCTGTCATCTGCTTTGTGATTTTATATATGGTTTTCATGTCATTTGTATATGCTGCTTTCTCTGCTGTCTCTGCTAAGTTGTCATAATACTGACGTTTATCTTGACGGCATGATTCCTTCACTTCTTTGTCTTTTTGTGCATAATTACTTAAAACTCGTTCTTTAAGCCGTTGTGATTTGGTGTTCAGTAATTTTTTCTTGATTTCTTTTCTTTGCTCTATCTTTTCCCATGTGGTCTCACTTATCCATTCCTCTTTTCTCCTTTTCCGATATCCCAGCACCTCTTTTGCTGTTTCCTGTAGTGTTTTATTGAACTCTAATATGGACATTTCTGCTTCGTCTTGTAGGACACTGAAGCGGTTCTTAAGTATTATTGAGAATTCATTTCTTGTTTGCTGGTCTATCAGTTTTCTTGTATCAAAATGTATCTTTCTGTGTTCTCCGATTCTGGCTTTCCTTAATTTTAGTTTTATTTTTGCTACCAGAAGGTTGTGATCACTTCCTATATCTGCTCCTTTCCTTGCTCGCACATCTTGTAGTGACCGTTTCCACTTGTTGTTTATTAGTATGTGATCGATTTGGTTTTCTGTGGTTTTATCTGGTGACCTCCAAGTCACCTTATGGATGTTTTTGTGTTGGAAAATTGTCCCTCCGATGGTCATCATGTTTTCTTCACAGAAACTGCACAGTCTTTCTCCATTTTCATTTATTTCTCCGATTCCTTCTCTTCCCATGATTCTTCTTCTATCTTCATTTCCTTCACCTACTTTTGCATTGAAGTCGCCCAAGATGAGTAGCATATCATGCTTGGGTATTGTTTCTACTGTGGCTTGGAGGCTGTTGTAAAAATCTTCTTTTAATTCCTCTTCAGCTGCTTCTGTTGGTGCATAACAAACTATAATAGACAGCTTCGTGAATCTTGAGTTGAACCGTGCATATAATAATCTCTCATTTATTGGGGTCCATTTCAGCAATGCTCTTGATGCTTCTTTTGTTATAATCAATGCTACTCCTCCTTCATGAAGATCTTCTTTACCTGACCATATTATTGTATCTTCTGTGTGCTGTGTTGTTAATTTCCTTCTGCCTTGTCCTGTCCATCTTGCTTCTTGTATTCCTAGTATGTCTAGTTTGTATCTGTGCATTTCCTTGATGGTTTGTGCTAGTTTTCCAGTCTGGTTTAGTGTTCTTACATTCCAGCTGCCTATATGCATCTTTTGTTTAGGTTCCAGGAGGTCTGCAGTCGGGCTGGGGACTTCCAGTGGCTGGCTTTCATCCACAACCTTCATGGGCTCAGTTTCCTGATACGCATTTCTCCTTCCACCTGCATTTGCTTTTTCCCTTGCTTCTGTTTCTGTAGCAGTCTGATAGTTTTTTACCAGATAGGGTTAATTACAGTTCACACATTGAAAAATGAAATTCAAGAATGTCAGACATACTTATACCTCTGAATCAAATCTGGCTGGAGGGTTCAATTTGAAACAGAGGTTTTTAATTTTGGACAGAAGCTATTAGACGTTTAATTTAGGACAGAAGCTACTAGGCTTTTAATTTTGGATGGAAGTTATTAGGCTTTTAATTTGGGATAGAAGCTATTAGGCTTTTAATTTGGGATAGAAGCTATTAAGCTTTTAATTTGGGATAGAAGCTATTAGGCTGCACCCTATTAACAGAGCTCCACATTTAGTGTGATATGGCCCTGGTGACAGAGCTATATATTCAGTATGAAACAGTCCTAGTGACAGAAATCCATATTTAGTATGAAAGAGTCCTAGTAACAGAGCTATATATTCAGTATAAAACAGTCCTAGTGACAGAGCTTCATATTTAGTATGAAACAGTCCTAGTGACAGAACTCCATATTTAGCATGAAACAGTCCTAGTGACAGAGCTCCATATTTAGCATGAAACAGTCCTAGTGACAGAGCTCCATATTTAGCATGAAACAGTCCTAGTGACAGAGTTCCATATTTAGCATGAAACAGTCCTAGTGACAGAGCTGCATATTTAGTATGAAACATTCCTAGTGACAGAGCTCCATATTTAGTATGAAACAGTCCTAGTGACAGAGCTCCATATTTAGCATGAAACAGTCCTAGTGACAGAGCTCCATATTTAGTATGAGACAGTCCTAGTGACAGAGCTCCATATTTAGTATGAAACAGTCCTAGTGACAGAGCTCCATATATAGTATGAGACAGTCCTAGTGACAGAGCTCCATATATAGTATGAGACAGTCCTAGTGACAGAGCTCCATATTTAGTATGAGACAGTCCTAGTGACAGAGCTCCACTTTTAGTATAACTCTGGTGACAGAGATCCATATTTAGCATTACAGTGCATTTCAATAGTGAATGATATATCTTTTCCTCTTTATATCCTATTCCTTCATATCAAGTAAGAAAACACGTTTTTTTTTAATAATACACGCTAATATAAATATGTGAAACTCTGTTTTTTGGATAAATTTGACTTTTTTTTTGTAGTTCTGTATAGAACAAAAAGGGCTTGGCCTCTTAGATGATTTCATCTGGCCCAGTAAGAGCTTCTCAGCATTTCATAGTCTGTAGTTAAAGCTGTATGGGCATGTATAGCAGTGCACACTTTAAAATTTGCATGCATATGATTTAAGAAACATCTAAAACCTGTTAAGATCAGCCTTAAAATATGATTCTTACTAATTTAATCACTATAACAACTCTCAAGTAAACATTGTCATATTTAATTTCATTCATTTGCATATCCCCTGTGGAACTTTGCCTCCCCAACAGCACTCTTGTAGGCCTCTCGGTTGTGAGCAAGATGGCCTGCTACTGATGCATCCATTTGCAGATCATTAACGATGTCTTGCAGCCATCTTCACCTTGGTCTTCTTCTCTTTCTTGTTCCCATTATGTACCCTTCCAAGATAGTCTTCTCTAGATTATCATGACATTTAATGTGTCCAAAATATTTAAGTTTTCTCTGTTTAATACTCTTTACTAGCTAGCCTTCTTCAATATTAAGTTCTTGTAGTATGGATATATTTGTTCTTTTTTGTGTCCATGATATTTGAAGAACTCTTCTGTAGCATTTACATTCAAAGGCATTTATGTGTTTCTCAGCTGTTTTGTTAAGTGTCCAGGTCTCATAGGCATATGTTGCGATGCGAAAAATGCACGACCTTAAAAATCTTATTTTTGCAGTTCTGTCTGTTCCTCTCCACAGATTCTTTAGTTGTTTTACTTTCTGAAGAGCAATAGATGCCATCCGTTTAATTTTCCTCATTGTATTTCCATTATTAATTAGCAGTGATCGAAGATATTCAAAACACTCCACTTCTTCCACTTTTTCCTCATTGATACATATATAAGCTGCCTTGTTTGTTTTGTCAATTGTCATCAATTATTTTTCTTCGCATTAAGATAGATGTTTTGCTCTTCACTAATTCTTACGGACTGACATAATTAGTTTTTCCATTCCTTTTTGTGTTGTGGACAGTAATACTGTGTCATCAGCATATCTAATCTCTGGTATTTCATAACCTCCAATAGTTATGTCATATATGAACATATTTTATGTCACTTACGCTCATTACACATTGGCCCTTGATAACCAGCAATGCAACCTTGTAAACATGTTCCAGAAATGTGATGACACATAGGCAGACTGCTATTGGTCACACCACAGAATTCAGGACATAAAGACTCACATCCTGTACCATACTGTCCATTATCACATTCTGATTAATAAAGAAAAGATTACTTTAATAAGAATCCATCTAACAAATGTTAAAATACAACTTATTCATATGATTTTTTCCAAGTCTTGTACAAAAACAATATAGACTGTGTTCTTCCACTGCTTCTTGTACTTAGTATTCCTACACAGTGTGTTGTTGAATCATTCTCTCATTTGTGGAATCCATTACTATTTTAAGTAAACCATATCTGTAGAGGTTAGCTGATTCAAAGCTAGAAAACATAAATAGAGATGAAAAATGGACAGTAGCAAGTTTTATATGTTTGAGGATTTTATTTTGCTTTAACTGAGGAACAACAACATATAAAAATAGAGAAGCAAACAAAGTGAATAAAGAAAAAATATAACATTAAAAGTAGTCAGAAAAGAAATAAATAACTAACAGCATAAAACTGCACATGCCTATGTTGTCAAAACTTTTTCTTCACAAATTTAGCCACCTTTAGATTTCCCAGGAGTAACTGAATTTGGATACAAACTAATCATTGCTCATCCATGCTTTTTATTTTTTAAATTTTAGTTTAATATGGCCTACATAGACTCTTCAATACTGGAAACAAATTTGTGATCACTGTGAATGCAATTTATTTTTGGTTTAATTTAATCATTTCCTTTCAGTTTGATTGCCACTAACCAATCTCTTATCAGTCTACACCACAAATGTCCTCTAACAAACCTCTAACTGATCTATACCACAAGTGATCACTAATCAATTTCTCATCAATCTCTCATGAATCTTCACCACATATTGCCACTAACCAATCTCTCATCATCTACACCACAAATGGCCACTAACTAAACTCTCATCAGTCTAAACCACAAGTGGCCACTAACTAATCTCTCATCAGTCTAAATCACAAGTGGCCACTAACCAGTCTCCCACCAACACATACCATCAAATGCCACTAACCAGTCTCCCACAACATATACCATCAAATGCCACTAACAAGTCTCCCACAACATATACCATCAAATGGCACTAACCAGCTTATGCCAGGTTCTCATTCAGATTTATGAGCGATTGATTAGTGCCTCTTTGGAGTTTAGTTTTATTTGAGATTGGTTAGTAGCCCCTTAGTTGTGAAGCTTGATGACAGACTTGATCATTCGTGGTCTAAATTTTTTAAGTTGAAAATTACATTAGTGATAGTTTTATGGTTGAGTTAAAGGAGGAAATAGTTTTCTTCTCTCAGTATGTGATTCTCTTGTCAGTTTTATTTCTCTCACATCTACATTTTGTCTTCATAATTCATGTGCCTAGTACACAATATTTAATCAAATCATTTCTTCTTTAGCCTCATCATAATGTACATTACCAGAAATTACTGATGATTATGCTTCTTAATCTTTACTCTCACACTTTGTTACATACATAAATATATCATACTGTACTGCTGAGAGTCCAACATGAGCAAAAATAAACATACGTGCATCACACATTTCTCCTTGGTAGCCATCTTTACATCCTTGTAGACATCTTCCACTAATGTAATCACACATGGGATTGTTATTGACATCCACCTTACAGAAGTTAGAACAGGAAGACTTGCAATCTTGACCATAACTTCCATTTCTGCAAGCTATACAGTAAAATGCATGTTATCAGCAATAAATTTTAAAGCAAAGATTATTTATGTAAAATTTAAGTATTTATATAATCATTATCATCAACTTTACCATGTAACATTTCCTTGTCTTGTCTTGTCTCCTATTTCATATATAAACACTCTGTGTTTATGGGACAAATTGATGTCTTGTTAGGGCTCAGCAGCATTCTTTGTATAATAGGGATATATAGGGCTTATGTAATTTCCTATCTCCATCCCTTACCTAAGAATCCTAGTGTGAGTGTTTCTTGTATACTGTCTGGAGGTAGTTGTGTAATGTGGCTAAACCATTTGACTTCTGGATATAGTGTAGTGCTGATGTCATGCCAACTTTTGCCCTGATTGTGTCATTTCTTATTTGGTCTCTTCTTGTCACATTTAGTCTTCTCATTGAAAATCTCATTTCTGTCATGATAGTTTTCCTTTTGCCTTTGGCTGTTAGTGTCCATGTCTGACATGGAAAGCACAGAGATGGAAGGAAAACTGTGTTTTACGGTGCCCTTTTTTTTTTCAATTGTTATGTATTTGTTTTTCAGTAAAGGTATCATTTGTCCAATGACTTGATTCACTTTATTGCATCTGTTCTCAATCTCAACGTCAATTTTCACTGATGATGATACTGCGCTACTTAGGTGTTTCAAATGTTTCATTTGTTTCAATGGCTGGATCTCCTGGAAGATCTTTGTTGGGATTTCTTCTCTGGCTATGGTCATGAATTCTGTTTTTCCAGCACTGATCTTCATGTTGTGGCTTTTGCATGCCCTTGCTAAGATGTCCATGTTCTACTGTCTTTCTTCTGATGTAGCTTTAAGTGCCTGGTCATCAGCAAAGAGGAGCTCATTTATGGTCCATCTGTTGGGTATGTTTTCTAAAAGATGTTGTGGGTTGATCAAAATCATTTCCAGGGTTGTACTGCTGGGCAGTTTTGTGATGCAATTTTTACAATGTATGTTATCTTCTTTGAGATAAGACAGATGAGGAAACGACAACCTGTCTCATGGGTGATCATAAAAAGAAGACTGACATATGTAGGCCATATGATGAGAAGAAACAATCAGAGAATACCAAAACAAGCTATCAAGTGGAGCACAACAGGGCGAAGAAAAAGAGATCGACCACATGAAACTCTAAAGAGGACATTGTTAAGAGAAGCCAGTTTAGTGGGCATAACATCCCTTGATGAAGTTGAAAAACTCACCGAAAACAAGAAAATTTGGCAAACAATTATGTGAATCCTATGTGACATTTAACAGCATGGGAAGGATGTAAGATGTTAGCTTCTTTGCAGATGTTGTCAGTGTATCTTGTTAATAGTAAGGGAGATAGTACAAAGCCCTGCTTCGCTCTAGATTTTATAATGAATGATTTGGAATGTCCTGCATTTGTTCTAACTGTACACTGACTGTTTCTGTTTAGGCTTCACAGATTATGACTCATAAGATTGAGAAGGATCTGCTTCAAAAAAGAACAGGTTAATCTGTTAAGCCAGTCAGCTGTGACAACCTTAATGTGGCTTTATTGTCCAGAGCATGTGGGAGTACATGGCAATGATGTGGCAGGCAGACTTGCTGGACAGGCAAAAATAAATGGCAGACTGACAATGGACAAGGGGGACATTGCTAAGGCTGTTTTGAACAGACTGCGGGAGAATGAAGAGCGAGAATGGAAGAACAATGTTGCTGTGAAAAGATTGCTGGAGCTGGGACAAATTAAAGGTGCTGGCAGGAAATCTGAACTGCATGGCAGAAAAAGCATTGTAAACAACCAACATTTGACTGGAACTATTAACAAATATACTCTTCAATGGATGCTGCAGCTTGTGACTGAGCATATATGGGATTGTCCCAGATGAAAAGATATGAAGCCGGTGTCTAAATTTTGAACTTTGTATAGGCTTTTTCCATAATTCAATCAGAGGTGTGCTAACTCTAAGATTTCCCACAGTTTATATCTAAGCACACTGTCAAATACTTTTTCTTGATCTATGTAAGTTATGTGCAGTATCTGATTGTGTTCAACTGATTTCTCTATTAGATGTCTTAGGGAAAATATGGGATCTGTACAGCTTCTATTTCTCCTAAATCTCATGTGAGTTTCATTTTACTGTAGTTCAATAACTGGCCACAGTCTTCTTCTTCTTCGTTCGCAACTGGCCACAGTCTGTTCTCTAGGATCTTGATGAATATATTTCCTGCATGGGTTAGTAGTGAGATGCCTCTATAATGTTTGCATATAGTCCTCTGGTGTTTTTTTTTTCCCATACCAAGTTACAGAATCTGTGAAGTCAAGCTATTCCAACCTCTTTTGCACATTTCATTAACTCATTGGGTCACATCCTGGAGCTTTGTTCACTGGGGCTTTTCTGATGGCTTTATCTAGTAGTATGTCGGGTTCAGGTTCTCTGGGGCCAGCTGTGTTGTTACCATGGTGTTGACATGCCTCGGATGGTATACTGAGTAGGTTATTGAAGAAAAACTGTCTCCATCTCTCTGGTACACACTCTAGCTCACATACTGGATCACCATCAACATCATTTACAGTCTCTGTTGGATCAAAGAACTCTGCTCTCTTTCTCATTGCACTGATCTTTTAATAAAATATGTTCATAACTTCTTTATGATTTTTCTTGAATACTTCACTGTATTCCTGCCATGATTTTATCTTTGCTTCTTTTATTGCTCTCTTAGAGAGTCTTACTGCAATCTGATATTCAATGTAGTCTTGCTCCTGTTTACTTCTCATCCATTCTTTATATTTATTTTTCTTTTCTTTTACAACCTCTTTCACCTCATTATTCCACCACGTTGTTTTTTTTTTATTTCTCTACCTCCTCTTTTCACAGTTCCACAAGTTTCCTTAGCAGCTTGCAAAATGCTGGATTTAAATAGGGCTCATTTCTCTTTCACTGATCTTGTTTCTGTAAGTAAGTTTGTAAACAATCTTTTATTCTTTTCTCATATTCTTCTTTCACACTCTCTTCCTTGAGTTTGCTTAGTTTTATTGTTTCACTTGTCTTCTTTTCCTTCTATTTTTCTTACAAAGTCTACCAATTATGATTTTTAATAGAATTTTACTGGCATGACTAATCAGGGCAACAGTTCTGTAGTTTGTGCATAATTTCAAGTTACCCTTTTTTGGCAGTGGTATGAATACAGTTCTTTTCCATTCTTTTGGCCAAATACCTGAATGCTATATCTTTTTACATAGTGCATGACAGATTGTAGTACATCCTTTCCTCTTGCCAAAATAAGTTCAGCTTTTATCTCATCACATCCTGGTGATTTGCCATTTTTCAGATTCTTTATTGTCCATAAAACTTCTTCTATTGTTCGTTCAGGTTCTTTCTCCTCCAATAATAATTCAGACTGTTCATTTCTGCCCCCACAGTCAGCTGTATCATACATTCCTCTGCAATATTCCCTCCATCTTTCTAGAACTTCCTCTGTCTCAGTCTAGATCTTCCCATCTCATCACAAATTACATTTAGCTTAGGTGTGGCATTCCTCGTCAATGTCTTCATTTCTTTAAACATTTCACTATCTCTTCCACACTTCTGATGTCCTTCTATTCTTTCACAACCTTGTATGTATTTTTTTTTGGGTCTTTTCTTATGTTTCTTCTTATTTCTTTTGATAAAGATTTATATTCCTCCCTGTCGTTATTTGTCACTTTACATTTATTCTTCATTTCTCTACATTGTTTTATCAGTTCTAATGTGCCTGTTGTAATCCATTCATTCTTTTGTATTTTCTTTACTGGAACCAATCTTTAGCAGCTGTTATTAAGATATCTCTGACCTGTGTAGCCAGTTCATCAGGTGTCATCTCCTCCTGTACAACCATCAGTATCTCAAAATGTATTTCAAAAAATCACTTCTATGCTGTATTGTTCTGGTATTCTTGTAAGATTAAAGCAGAGTGGTCTTGATTCTCTAAATATCTTTTTTATCTTTATGTTCATATCTGCTATTAATAACTCATGGTCTGTGTCACAATCAGCACCAGGTAAGTTTTTGCTGATGTTGTGCTTGATCTCCACCTTCTTTGCACTAAAATTTAATCTATCTGATACTTGGTTTTACCATAAGGTGATGTCCACATGTATAGTCTTCTTGGATGTTGTCTAAAAAGTGTATTAGCAACCATTAGCTCATTTTCCAAAAAAATGCCACTAGGTTGTCACCTGCCTCATTTCTATGTCCTATACTAAATTTTCCCAAAACATATCCTGTCTTCTGCTCTTCCTGTACCAATCTTTGCATTAAAATCACCCATTATTAACTCAATATCATTTTTTTGTATCTAGTCTATTAATGTTTGCAGTGTGTTATAAAAGTTATCTACTTCCTCTTCTTCTGCTGCTGATGTAGGTACATATATCTGAGCAGTAGTTATATTTCCAAGAGTGTCCTTAAGTCTGATAGTGAGTATTCTATCACTTACCGGATTGTAACCTAGTAATGCTTTTGATATTAATTTATCTAAGTAAAATGTCACTCCATTCTTTCCTCCTAATTCTCCACAAGAATATATAAAGATACCACCATTTTCATTCTCAAAGTGTCCTGATCCTTTCCATTGATGTTCCCAGATTCCCATAATGTGTACCCATGTTCTTTCCATATCATCACTTATTTGTTTATACTTTCCCTCATACATGCTTCTAACATTACATGCTCCTACTCTTATTTTTCTTTATACTCATAGTTTGATAAAGAGTTTTCCCTGGTAACACCATGAGGTTTTTTTCCATCATCACAAATGATGGACCTCTGTCTATCTACTATTGATATCTGTCTCACACTCTTCCCCAGTGTTAAAATTAAAGCTACCTGACCTGTGGGACTCACCACCCAGATCTTTTTTCTATCTGACCTTCCATGTTGCTGTTAGAATTTCTTGGTATGTTTCCAGAAGGTAGTCTCCCATTGCTTTCCTTCCAGGCAGTGACTATACTAGTCAGTGATAATAGCCATTGTCCCTACACTGAGATCTTTTGCTACTATCATAGAATGGTGACAATAACCAACATTATCTGTCGGCTGCTCTCCTATTTCATCCACCACCTGCTCCCATGGCTTCACGTCACCCTGATTGGGGAGGGGGGGGTGGCTATATGGGTACTCCACCTTGCCCAAGGCTGTCCTGTAGACTAATGGAAGTAAGGAAGCAGCTTACTTCTCTTTTGATAGAGATATCCCTACCCTGTTAACTGAGTAGACTTCATAAGAAAATAGAAGAAGAAATCAATATAGTCCAAGCTGGTTTTAGACACCGAAGAGGAACAACAGATCATGTATTCAACATAAGATTAATAATAGAGAAATGCAGAGAATTTAATGTGAATCTATATTTATCTTTTATAGACTATTCAAAAGCACTTGATTGTGCACAAGACCAGAAACTTTGGAAAATAATGGAAAAAATGGGATTTGCAACACATTTGATACAATTAATATCACTGCTGTATCTAGACCAACAGGCAGCAATAAGAATAAATGGTGAAACAACAACTTTATTTGACATATAACAAGGAGTCCATCAGGGGTACATATTGCCATCTTACTTAGTTCACTTGTATAATGAAATGAGGAATGTTAGAGAAGATGCAGACAAAGAATACTGCAATGTCTTAAAAATTGGAGGTTATGAAATACCAGAGATTAGATATGTGATGGCACAGTATTACTGTCCACAACACAAAAAGGAATGGAAAAACTAATTATGTCAGTCCATAAGAATAGTTTTAAGAGCAAAACGTTTATTTTAATGCAAAAAAAAAAACATTGTTGATGACAATTGACAAAACAATAAGGCAGATGAAATATTTATCAATGAGGAAAAATTGGAAGAGGTAGAGAGTTTTGAATATCTTGGATCATTACTAACTAATAATGGAGATACAATGAGGGATATTAAAATGAGTTCATCTGTTGGTCTTCAAAAAATAAAACAACTAAAGAAGCTGTGGAGAGGAACAGACAGAACTACAAAAATAAGATTTTTTACAACATATGCCTGTAAGACTTGGACACTTAACAAAACAGCTGAGAAACACATAAATGCCTTTGAATGTAAATGCTACAGAAGAGTTCTTTAAATATCATGGTCACAAAAAATGAACAAATATATCCATACTACAAGAAGGATTAAAGATGGCTGGCTAGTAAAGAGGATTAAAAAGAGAAAACTTAAATATGTTGAACACATTAAACGTCATGATAATTTAGAGAAGACTGCCTTGGAAGTGTACATAATGGAAAAAGAAAGAGGAGAAGACCAAGGCAAAGATGGCTGCAAGACATCGTTGATAATCTGCAAATGGATACATCAGCAACAGGGCATCTTGCTTACAACTGAGAGTCCTATAGGAGAGCTGTTAGAAAGGCAAAGTTCTGCAAGGGACATGCAAATGACTGACTGAACATACTTTAAAAATTGCTTTTTCTTTCTCTTTGTAGCTCAACGTTTCCAAGTCATTTTCCATTTATATTAGTCCATCTATTCTTCCTCTGCTTTCTCTGAGCAATCAAGAGATCCACCACAGGCTTGCTGGGGTGGTTGCTGTGTGACGGCAGAATTTAACCCAAGGCAGTCTATCTTCCTGAGCAAGTCAGAGCTCCATTAGCCAATGCCTCATAGTTGCTGTTCTCAGCCTATGCAAACAATTATGTGGCGTTGGCCTGTGTGTACATGGGACATCAGCAGGTTACTAATGTTTGCTTTTCATTTTTCCAAAGAGAAGTTGTCTGACCCTAACACTGCTGGAGTACCCACTTCACAATACCATTTCCATTGTGAAAAATTAATTGCTGGGGATGACCAAGTGTCTATTGCCTGGGCAAATTATATCCCACTAGTCTGTCCAATGTTGTTCTCTTGGTCTTTTGTTCTAATATTTATCCATCACTATGGCTTTATTGTACATGTTTATGACTCTTTACAAGTCAAAAATTATTTAGCTGTTTAATTTTTTTAAAGTAATTATTGCAGTTTTTTTTAAGCCTTCCCTGTAGTGTAGTGAAATTATAAATAATAATTCAATTCACAAACTTATAACTAATTAGAATTAATAGCTATTTCTGTTCACAGTTTATTATACATTTTTATGAGTCACTTATCAATGAAAACTGATACAGGAATGAAAAACTGGAAGCAATTTCTTTGAATTTAATCAAACTTTTTTTATGCTATCTTTCATGAAGGAACAGGTTATTTGATTTCAACTTTAGCTTTATGAAAATAAATAAATAAATAATATGACTAAACAATGATATAATTCCACTTTCATTACTGATATAAATCTACTTACATTCATTACACACTGACCCTTTGTATCCTCTCTTACATCCTTGTATACAAGTACCATGAATGTGATGGCATAAAGACTCTGTATCATTCTTAGTCCAACAGTTGATAGGACAGAAAAGACTGCAGTTCTGACCATACAGTCCTAAGTCACACACTATTAGAAGAGTTTGGAGTTAGAAAATAAAACTGACAAAGTTTACATTTGAAATATGGTATGTAATAAAATCTATGTTTCAAAATATGTGACTTTGTAAAGTTTATGTTTTAAATATGTGATATAATACAATTTATGTTTCAGATATGTGATATAATAAAATTTATGTTTTAAATATGCAATATGATGATGTTCATGTTTAAAAAAAAAAATATGATGTGACGATGTATCTTTCTTAAATATACAATGTGGTAAAGCTTACTTATTAAAATACCTCTGGCCATTGTTCCCTCTAAGCTACAATACAACACAGCCAAGCATACAAAAGAATCATGCAACATATGAAATTTTACATGCTTTAGTTGTTTTTGCAAACTCCGATGTAGATGTGTAATCCCAAGTATACTTTGATATAGGACTGACATATGATGTACATTATGACACAGGTTTGCAACACCAAGTTAACTATGGGACTGACAGCCCATGCAAATTTTGACACTGATTTGCAGTGCCAAGTTAAGTTTGGTATGAGACTGACATGTGATGCAAATTTTGACACAGATTTGTAATGTCAAAATTAAATATGTGAACTAATACAACAAATCTTGAGATAAGAACAACTCCCTAGTGAATGGAGAGAATCATTACTCATCCCAGTATTCAAAAAAAGTTATAAGAGCAAGTGTGAAAACTACAGAGGAATATCCTTACTACAAACAAGCTACAAAATACTATCTATTATACTTTTAAATAGATTAAAACCATACAGTGAGAACATACTAATAGACTATTAAGCTGGTTTTAGTAAAAATAGATCAAATGTAGACTAAATATTTTATCTACGTCAAAGAGCAAAAAAGTACTAGGAATATGGAAAAGAAATACATAATACTTTCATTACTTCAAGAAAGCTTATATCATCACAGATAGGAGCAGCTTGTAGAAAATTATGAAATAATTTGAGGTACCTAATAAATTTGACCAGAATATCCATGGAGGATGCAAAAAATATTGCTATATATAAAGTAAGAAACTGGTTTAAAACAAAGTGATACCTTATCACCATTACTATTCAATCTAGTACTCAAAAAGGTAATCAGAAAAGTGAAAAAAGAAAACAGCACAGAAGAACAAACTAAAATACTAGGATACACTGATAACCTAGTGAGGGAAACAATGCAAGAAGTCATCAATATCTGCATACACTGAAGAGATGTAGCACTAAAAGTGGGCTTGACCATTAATCAAGATAAGACAGAGTATATGAAGATATCAATAAACCAGAGGTAGAATAATCCAGATTATATAAATGTTGGAGATATGATCACTAGGAAAGCATCTAACCACAACATTCAACAGAAGCAACATAGTAAGCAAGGAAATTAAAAGCAGAGTACAAATAAGGAATAAAATATTCTTTGCCTTGCAACAACTGTTAAAATCCAAAATCCTGTCCCAAAACAACAAAATAACAATCTACAAAACTATAATAAACTATATTTCATGTAAGAATCAGAAATGTGGAGTACAACAAAGAAAGATGAACAATAATTGCAGTTCTTTTTGAAAACAAGATCCTAAGAAGAATCTTTGAGCTCATAAAGAATACCAACAGTAGAGAATGAAGAGCTAGAAAGAACACTGAACTGAACAGCTTATTTAAATCCCAACGAATTATAAATCTCTGTAAACTGAACAGACTATGCTGGTTGGGCCATGTAGAAAGAATGGAAGAGAACAGACAGACAAACAAAAATTATAGAATATATGCACAAGAGATGAGGGAAACAAGACCAAGGGGTAGACCAAAACAGAAATGGAAAACAACATAGAATAGGATATAAAAGAAAGCGGTGTCACCAAATCGAGAGAGAAGATCAGGATTGGAGAAGAATGGAAGTGAGCTTTATGTGCAGCAATGAGCCTTAATGGCTCAGAAACCTGAAGAAGAAGAAGAAATTATTGATAAATGATAAGAAAAAGCTTAAAGTGTACACCTACTCTCTTCACATTTGTCTCCATCATAGCCAGGCTGGCATCCCTGTAGGCAGGTACCATGTATGTTATCACATACAGGTCCAGTTGCTTTTGTTTCACAGAACTGAGGACATGGCAATTTACAGCCTAGGCCATATGACTGACCATCACATGCTGATAGAGCAACATTTAACATTTATCAGAAGTTATGAAAACATGTAATGGAAACAAAAACTTTAATAATATATTATTTACATTTATTTAAATCTGAAATAATGCTATCTCTTTTAACCTCTTTCTGTTGTTTATTATTTCTTCAGAAATCATGCTGACAGTCATTATTGATCACACTTCTCCATGTTTTGCTGTTCTTGGTATTTCTTATCAGATCAGTTGTCTTTCTTTTTCTGGGCCATTTGAGCAGCATGTTCATATATTTTCTTTTTATTTCTCTTTCTTTTTTTAGGTTGAGCTTTTTGATGACTAAAAGGTTCTATAATATCTGTCTTCATATGACAAATTCAAAGGACTGATCATTTCCAGCTAGATATTGCCTTTTTTTTGTATGGTTTTAATTATTTTCAACTCTGTATCTGATGGCCATCAATTCCATGTCGCTAAATAGTTTTTCTTATGTCCTTAACAAAAGTTTCATATCTGGTATCATAAAAATTGAGTTTTTTTTAACAACATAATTAATACTTAAGTTTGTTTTTTATATAGTTTATTAATTTAAGAAAACTTCACAAAACAAAAATTTATCATATGATCATATTACGGTTCTCAGGAGGTCAAGACCAAAATGCCAATACAACGCAGTATTATTTTTTAAATCCTTTGGCATTTGCATATCAGAAAGGCAGGAAGCATTATTGCTCTTACATTTCTTATTCACAGCACTGTGAGATAGGGAGAACAAAATCTGTCTTCACCAGCTTTGTTCTCTCACGGAAATGTCAGATATCTATTTCCGGTGGGTAGGTTGACCCCTTGTGCCGGTATCATTTGAAAAAAGTTCCACCCCAATTTGGAATCAAACCTGGGGCTTTTGGTCAGTAAACTCATCTCAGCATACTTGGCTCCATTGAAATACATCAATTCCCAAACCAAATATCTTTCTCCAGTGTTTACTGCATTGTAGCATGATAGGGTTTTGTGGGTGGGTCAGTTTTGGTCAAAGGATGAGTGCACAAACACTACATTGCTGCAGAACAGTTGATAAAGATTAATTAAATTAACAAAAATAGCTTTTTTAAATACATATAACACAGAGGCACAATTTACAAATGTATTATACTGTACAATATGTTACACTTACATTCATTACACTTAGGTCCTTTATATCCAGTTTTACATCCTTGCAAACAAGTTCCATCAACATGATGACAGATCTGTTTGTTGACATTACCAATATTACAGAAAGTAGAACAGGTAGAATTGCAGCCTGCACCATATGTGCCATTTTCACATTCTGTGATTTCAAATGCAAGTTTTAAACAAACAAACAAAAAAAAAAGGTTCACAAGAGTTAAATTTTTATGCTCATCATGAGCTATAACCTTGTAACATACATCAATGGAACAGAAGTTTCTTTACAGAAAAATATTGCTGGTCATAATATTCTAACATAAGAGCAATCACAAAAATTAGAAATTTAAAAAAAAAAAAATAATGAAAACCAGAAGAAAGATGCTTCCTGACTAGAAGAATGAAGCAGTTATGCCAGTTAGTTATTGACAAGACCCAGTCATGAGAGAAATGATACACAATAACTCCCATAAAAAGTTGGCATGCTTCAGTATTCTCTTCCAAACTGAAAAGAATTATATTACAATAACTTACGTTCATAACAAGTGTTTCCTCTATATCCAGGTTGACATCCTTGTACACATGTTCTATTCTGGTAACATACTTGCTGTTGTTGGGCAGCCACGTTGCAGTATTTTGGACAGGAGAATCCACAGCCTTGACCTTGTGTTTCTGTCCCACATGCTATATGAAGAATAGATACATTGTGAAAAAAAATAGGATTTCAGTTCAAAGTGAGACAGTATGAAAAATGAATTAAAAACAGGGAAGAATTAGAAATTAACAGCTTTTGACTTAAAATGACATCTTGGAATATTTTTGTTGTTTATGGTTTATGGTTTTTATATCATCACCGTACTCCAGACATGTCCATAAGTGTTCAGATTCTCCCCTCCCCCACTCCTCAATATATCCACCAGCATCCTATGGCTGATAGCATCCATTCAGTGTTGATTTACAAATCCCCTCATGCATCCCATATGTCTTTCATTCATGGCCGTGTCAATCTGTACTCCCAACTCTCTCAGTCTAATCAATGATGTAGATTTGTTTCTCTCAAAGTCTTCCACTCTGCCTATCTCTCCAAGTGCCCCACTCTGCCTATCTCTCCAAGTGCCCCACTCTGCCTATCTCTCCAAGAGCATTGATAATATTGGCTCAATCCAGTGGTTGTCCTGCGATACTGGCAGAGCCAGCCAACTTATCAGCTCCTTCACTTCCCTGGACGCCCAGCCCAGGGGTGAAGGTGACTAGTGAATCATTGATCTCTGTAATGACTCAAGCCACTGCCTGTGTACAGAACCTGCCTCAACTTTCTGGATCATATTCATTGAGTCACTTAGTATACAGACTTGTTGCTCCAGCCATACAATTATCACCTCCATTGTCATGCTGCTTGTGGTCATAGTGAAAACACCACCGTCTTCCTGGATTGTTCTGCCTGCTGAGCACTATGTGAATGTCCATGCACTAGTCTGTTGTCATACAACAAAATCCATCTGTGTAAATAACTGCATCTTCCTCACTGGAGTTTTCACTGAGAGTGTTAACCTCTGCATTCACAGCAGGTGGATTCTGCTCCCTGCTTCTCTTGTCAAACCTGACAATGCAAGTGAAGGTGCCCCTGAACACTGGAGGTACAGGTACCCATTCCTCACCAGGGTTAATGCTGTTAAGTTCATAGACCTGCTTGATAACAACTTCTGCACAACCCATCCATGATTTGCCCCTCTTTAGTCTGTCACCCTTTTTTTGAGAAGCTCTTGATGTATTGGGTGCTCCTTGTCTGTGCTTTCTTGAGGCATGCACTTGCCCTCCAGATCTTGATCCTACAATTCACGGTTGGGAGATCAAGGAGGTATCTTATTGCTACACAGGAAGTGTCTTTCGTATACCCCAAGATAATTTGCATGGCTTCATTTTGCATCTTTTCAAGTTTTTTCAATCTACACAGAGCTGTCAGTGAAGATGGCTAAGACATACTCAATGGGTGCAAGGACCAGCCACTCAAACAAAAGCATAAGTAGCCTCTGCTCAGAGTTGCAGCCACCATGACCTTCATTGCCGATGGATCTTTGCCAGCTTTTGTTATCATATGATCAACATGTTCTTTGAAACACAGACTACAATCAAACTTTACTCCCAAGTATGTCATCAAGATGGTTCTAGTCACATCCTTGTCACCCAACCTCACAACAGGCATATCGGTGTTAACAATATGGTTATTCATTGAGAACCATGCAAAGACATTTTTTTTTAAGATTGACATGGGCATCAGAAATGTCACATCAGGATGAAATATGGTCAAGTTCACTATGCAATGTGTTGGCAATCTCCTATCTGTCTCTTCTCTGTCAACATACCTGAATATCATCAGCAAACGGCAGTCTTTCCCTTCCCAATCAGCTGTTGTTCAGCAACTGTCACTGTGTATACATTGAACAGAACCGGCGACAATGAAGAAACCTGTGGCAAACCTGGACAAATTGTTATCAGCTCTGAAGACCAACTGCCACACCTGAGAACCTTTCTCTGATCTAAGAAGCATACACACTAGGTAACTGAATGGTACTCTGTTGTATGCATCTTCCAAGTCTATTGTGGCAGCACCTGTCTCTTATAAACCATAAAATCCATTGAATACATCTTGAACAAAGACTGCAGCACTGAGCCATGTTTATTTGTTACTCCTATATCCCCCAAGCAGGATGGGGGAACATGTGACAAATTTCCAAGTCATTGGCAAGTTTACATGCAACAGTTTTCTCCAGTACTTTGCCAACAGTGTTGTGCATCATGATGATTCTGTAGGCGCTGATCTGGGAATGGTCCTTATTTGCCTTCGACAATGGTAGCAGGCAGCTATGTAGCCATTCCTCTTTTATCTGGCCACTCTGAACGCTAGCATTGAACTCTCTAGCCAGGTCTTCCGTGTCACTGTCTGACAGTTTATCTATATCACTATATCAGATGCCATCAGGACCTGGAGCTGTGTTGTAATATTTCTACCATCTAATAGATATCAGCCTTAAACTAACTTTACTTGAACTAACTTTACATTATGTGATCTTCTCATTACTGCATTTCAAAAGTTACCACTTAAATTTACTTGAATTCTTTGAGTGAAGTCACTGCACCATACAACTTACACCTCACATCTTACATCCTTCCTGTGCCATTAAACATCACATAGGGCCCGCATGGAACTTCACCAAGATTTCCTGTCTTTAGCGAGTTTTTCAATCTCATCAAGAGATGTTACGCCTACTGAACTGGCCTATCTTAACAGTGTCCTCTTTAGAGTTTCATGTGGTCGACATCTTTTTCTTCAACCTGTTGTGTTCCACTTGATAGCTTGCTTGGGGATTCTCTGATTGTTTCTTCTCATCACATGACCGACATATATCCATTTTATTTTTCTGATCACCCGTGAGACAGGTTGTTGTTTGCTGATCTGTCTTATCTCTGCACTGTTCTTGAATTTGTTCCACTTTATACCAAGTATTTTCCCAGGCATTTGTTTTCAAAAGAGTCTAATTTCTTGTATATTTCTTTAGTTGTTTTCCAGCTTTCACATGCATAATGAGGGTGGATATTACATTTGAATTGAATAATCTTAACTTGGTTTTTGACCATAAAATTGCACAAGTACTATTTTATTATCAGTTAAGATTTAATCATGCTATATAATAATTTTATTACTGGTAAATACTGAATTTATCCTGGTTATTGAACCATTTTGTGTCACTTCAGGATTACCTTGATTGTAAGATCATTTATTACCTGTCAAGATCTAATCTTGATTATACAATCCTGTTATTATCAGTAAGAACTTATCCTGGTTAGAGAATCATTTTATTATCAATTAAGACTTACTTCAATAGAATTTTTAGTAGCAGTCAACATTACCCTCATCACAGAACAATTTTATTACCAATGCAGACTTCGTTTGACTACAGAACTAGTTCACTATCAATCAAGACTTACCCTGGCTACAAGACTCCCCAAAGAAGCCTGCTGCACAACCAGAAGGACATCCACCAGTACTAACAAAACATTGCTCACTTTTGTTAGCACAGTTACATGAGTGTTCACAATCTAAACCATAACAGCCAAGCTCACAAATACTGTCTGGAAAATTAGAGAACAAGTACATAATCTTTTCATCTTCTTCCCAAAGTCTAGTTGAATAATAACTATACAGGGCTGTGAAGTCAATGCATATTATCTTGATTCCTCTATTTTACCATTGTCAGAATTTAATTTAAACTCCTTTGTAAATGATATATTTTTTCTGCCAACTTTGATTTATTTTTTAAAAATTGTTTCTGACATCAACTCCAAAGCCACATTTTACTGTACATGCAGTGCTCATTTACATTTCATCTTTGATGTAGTATTCTACTCCAAATTTTTAAATAAATTAACACATTTGACTAATCCTGTATGTGTACATACATTAAAGAAAAACTAAAAAATACTGCAAACCGCACTTTTTAAACTAAATATGTACTTTTAGGATATTTCAAAGGTTGAAAAATTTTTCTTTCTATTATAACAATAACAAAGAAAATTCTAGAAAGACTAAGCTGGACAAAAATTAAAAATTAGCTTTCAACAAAGATATTTCAAATGAGCAGTTAATCTTGGAGAAGGAACAGAAGGAACAGATCAGTCAATAGAGAACTTCCAATCTATGTTAAAAAAAAAAAAAAGTTGGCAAGATACTTGTTATTAGAATTATCCAAGTAATTGAGTTACAAAAATGGGTACCTGATACACTTGCATCAAGAAACTTCCTCTTAAATCAATCTGTCTGCAAAACGATTCATACCAGCGTACACTGTACACATGTCTGTCAGTGCAGGAAGGGAGAACAGAACATTACATACAATTATGTGCCATAAATGGAAGACAAAATTCAGATTTTCACTTAAAATCTCACCTCCATACACTTGAACTTCACAGAGTTGTAGGAAAATCCCTCCGTTTCGATCTACCTTGACAGCCTGAATGTTGACAAGTGATACTTGTGGGAATGGTGCATCAAGTGTCACTGTGTATACAATATCAACAGTTGATGATGTGTCCTTGAATCGGAACACTTCAACTCCTTCCCTATCCAAACTGCTAATGATGAACCCTTGAAGTCGTTCACGGATTGAGTGGTATCCTGTGATATTTCGTGATATGATATTTATTAGGAAATTTCTACAAATGTTTACAGATTGAAAAAAAGAAAGAAATTAAATAAATTAATCAAGCTTATGTAGCTTGTGAATGTATTCTTTGCAGGTTGTTATCATTCATGTTTTTTGTCACTTACAAAAGTTTCTACTCATTCACCTAAATTATTTTTCATTTTCTGGCTTAATCATCATCACTATCATGTTCTTGCTGGGTGGAACAGATGAGTGTTCTTCTCATTAGATTTGTTTCTCTGATGTAATCCACTGATCTGTAACCTAAATGTATCCTAGTTACTTTCAATGTCAGTTTGCCCACTCTCTGCCCCTCCTTCTCTCATCTCTCTCTCTCTCTCTTTCTTTCTATGTTATCTATCTATCTATCTATCTATATATATATATATATATATATATTTCTCTATCATGTTCTTTGGTTTAAGATACAATGAAGTATCTTCTGTTCCATAACATATCTAGTTACATGAGAAATTCATTACTGTCACAGCATTAAGTCTTTTTGAAAATAGATTTTTCTCAATCCCCTTTACAAGATTCTTTAAATATTATTCTAACATAAGAAAACCAGGTCTCTTTATATCTTTAATCTTTCTAAACTTTTACTCTTGGAAGTAGGTGTATGAATTCTTGGTAACAGAGTCAGTAAACTAATGTTGAAAAAAGACTCTAATCCATTCCTGTGAAGTTTTATCTGGTAAAAGTTTATATCATAACATGCTGGGAGCAAAAGATGACTGTGATAGTGTAAAAATAGAACAATAAAAATAACAGCAGAAGACATCATGAAAACAGTCTGAGAACAAAGGGAAACCACTGTCATAAGTTCATTCCTATGTAAAATAATGCTTCATCTGTTTACATGAAATTTTATTTACTTATGGAGAAAACCCTTCCCAGCAGACCTGACCACATTAGACATACAGCAATTCCCAAGCAAAGTATCTTCTCTAATGTTCACTGCATTGTAGCATGATAGGGTTTTCTCAGTCAGTTTTGGTCAAATGCTGTCAAAGATAGTGACACTTAAGTCACCAGCTGCACATGTATTTTTTTTAAATTTTCAAACTATGATACATAAATATCTGTGAAAAAAACATAAATAGAGGTGTATGGTTCCATTTTACAAATCAGCAGAGGGAGTGAGAAAAGTGAAAAACAACACAAATGGCAGAAAGTATGAAAGTAAGATGAGAATGTATAAATAAAAAATATAAAACACCCAATATTTTGGCGCCTTTTTCAAGGATTACATACAAAAACAACACAACACATAAATAAAAAGAAGAAAAATGAAAAACTCAGCTTTGTGGCATCCCTCCTAGTACGGAATACAATAATGTGCCCTAAAGATGAGGCTGGGAGACCAAAGAGGAAGCAACTTAAACCAATTGAATGATAGTGTCTGTGAAAGGAGGAAAACAATGTGAGAGTGGGTGTGTGCAGGAAATAGACCAGGAGCCAGTAAATACCTTGTAGATGCTAGAGAAGAAAGGGGTGGTAGTGGTGGTGGTGGTGGGGGGTTGGGAGATAACGCTAAAACTAATGAATTAAAAACTGCAGCGAAATGCTGGCTAAGACAAGAAAGTATGGTATAAACAATAGAAAATAGATGAAAATCTAAATAAGTTTGAAGGAAGCTACATTTATTCCTAATTTCAGCTGGGTGGAGACAGCCAGTCTGGAAAATAAGGCACTGTTCTAGAGCCCTCCGAGATCATACATCAGAAGAACAGGAGCAGATTGCACTAACAGAAATGTCCTGTTTTCCTTGGTGGTTTCTTTGGCAGAAGTGTTTTGCCACAGGTGTCCATGTCCTCTTGGAAATGTCGTTAAGATGTTGATGAAAATGATCTCCTAAGTATAAATCGATCTCCCCTATATACTTCATATCACAACATTTGCATACAGTGGCATAAATGACATTTTTTGAAGTGCAGGTGAAGCCCTCCAGAACTAATAATGTGGACTTAGAGGAGACCTGGCTGGCCTCAACAACAAATGAGCAAGTCTGTAGCATCTGGTATTCTTTGGGGAACCCCCATTGCTGGCCCACACATGGGGCAAGAATCTCAGGGAACTATTAATTAGACGTTGCCTTAAGATAGAGGACACTTATTTATGGTACAAGAGTTATCATTATCATCATCAGAATCCAAACCCATTACCTATGAAAAGCTCATCTGTAAGTTACTTTGATCTGCTCTTGACTTGATAATTTGGTCAATAAATCTGCATGGCCTTTGAGTCTGGGTTTCACTCTTGAGGTCATGGGTTCAAACCCCACAAGAAGAGGCAGTATATATATATATTTTTTTTTTTTTCCAATAGATCCTTCATCAATAAATTCCCCAGGTCTCTAGGTATTTTCTGACTGTCCATGTGCATTGTCACACTTCTTACAAATCTCTTGGCAGTTGGAAATGACAAAAAGAATAGGCCTGACAGCTTTTGACTGGGCAAAAATCTAGAAAAAATCTACAATGCAGATTAGTGCAGGCAGACTTTCTATGCCAACTGTGACAAATTCAGATGTGTTAAAATAGGCAGCTAAGCAGATATGGGAATCTCATGACTGTGCCCAAACCATTTTCAAACAAACAGACAAACAAGCAAGCTCTGCTTTGTCCATTTCTTGTCTCTTCATTCTGTTGTTTAATCAATTTTTAAAAATATTTCCTAAAACCAAACATTTCCACACTTAACATTTTATCACTTCTAAAATATTCATAAAGCGGAGAAAATGAGAACAGAACAGACCTTCATCTCTGTTGTAGATTACATATCTATTAACTGTTAAATTCTTCAATAATGACAGAGTCCAAGTTGGTTGTCTATCACCAACATCTGTGTGTGAACAACTTCCATGCCAGTAGTTGTTATCTGTGTTGCCATCAATAGCATTCATAGACAATGCTAAAGGGCTTGACTGATAAGTGCTTGATTGTTTAGTTCTCTGTCTCACAGCCACATTTCTGCCTGCAGAATAAAGACACAAATAAAAATAAATTGCTATAAATATAGGTCATATAATGTTTGAACAGATAAGAATAAACCATATCACTTTAGACAATCAATACTTTTTTTGCTCTGTTTATCTGTTGGCTAAGATACATTTCTATATTCATGGAACTTACTTTTGTGTGAGGTCATAATTTCCCATAAAATATACATAAAAGGAACAGCTGTTGAAGAAGTAAACCATTTTGCATACTTGCCAGCTATCATAGACCAGGATGGTGACACCAGAAAGGAAGTTAGATTTAGAATTGCAAAAACAGCATTGACCTCCAAGAATCTTGAAAACATATGGCATTGAAAAGTTGTAAGAATGAAAACCAAGTTAAGATTATTCAATTCAAATGTAGTATCCGACCCTCATTTATGCATGCAAAAGTTGGAAAACAACAAGAGAAATAGACAACAAATGAGACTATTTTGAAAACAAATGCTTGAGGAAAATACTTGATATAAAATGAAATGAATTCAAGAACAATGCAGAGATAAGACAGATGAGCAAACAACAACCTGACTGGGTGATCAGAAAAAGAAGGTGGACATATGTCGATCATGTGATGAGAAGAAGTAATCAGAGAATCCTAAAACAAGCTATCAAGTATAACACAACTGGCCAAAGAAAAAGATGTTGACCATGTGAAACTCTAAAGAGGACGTTGTTAAGAGAGGCCAGTTTAGTGGGCATAACATCCCTTGATGTAGTTGAAAAGCTCACCGAAAACAGGAAAATTTGGCATTCTACCTTGTTAGCACTACGTGACATTTAATGGCACGGGAAGATGTAAAATGTAAGATATTTTCCCCTGATAGCTATGTATGGAATTTGAACACGGACTCTGGTAGGACGAGCAGCCGTCTAGCCATGAGAGAACAGCGTACTATTGATTTTGCCAACTAGCACCCCCTAAAATAATTAAAATAATTAAAAATAGGAGTGGTAGTTGGCTAGGTTGATAGTATGCTGTTCTCTTGTGGCTAGACAGCTGCTTGTCCTATCAGAATCCATGTTTGAATCCCAGTTAATTCTCTTGTGATTTTTCTTTCTCTCACATCTCACTAAAATTCCTTGTCTATGATTTTTTTCGAGGTCTAATCCTACAAAACTGTGTTCTCTTACTTTATGGAACTAGAAGTGAAATACTGTGACTTTCTTGACATTTAAAGCAAACCTACATGGCAGGCTTGATCACACCATACACAACCTACTACATTTACCAGACTAAAGTAACAGACTCTTTCTGAAAGCGTCACTAATTGGGTGGCACAAAGTACTAGTCAAGCATCTTTTCTCAACCCAGATAAAATTCTCAACTCTCAAAAATGGTATTCTTGCTCCCATATTCCTTATTTGACAAAGAAAGAAACCAGGAAGAAAGAAAAGAAATACACAGTCCTACCAACAATGAAAATCATCTTGCACAATTAAATCACCCAACAAAGTAAGAAATACACAGTCCTACCAGCGATGAAAATCATCTTGCACAATTAAATCACTCAACAAAGTAAGAAATATACAGGCTGGTCATAACAGCCCTTCCCTTCTTAAGAAGAACCATTTCTTAAAAACTGTTCTAGATAAAAACATGAAGTTTATGGCATTATGAACACTGGTTCTTATAGTTTTTATTTTTTCAGCCGTGGGCAATCCTTCAGTACACTAGTGCACCACCACACTGGGGTTTAGCTGTTCATCAGATCTCAAATGCAAACTTTCCAAACTGAAGTATTAGGAGGGATGGTGCAGCATCATGGCCATCACATTCACCAGAAATTGTCCCTCTTGGCTTTAACTTATTGGTTTATGCTAAGGACAAAGTGTTCAGTTCATCAATTTCTGATACTGAAACCTTTAAGCCAGGTATAACAAATAGTTTAGCAATGTGAATAAGATGTTGGGGAACACATGGCAAGAAATCAAGTACTGTCTAGACATTCTCCAGACAACAAATGGAGCACATGTTGCAGTGCTAAAGTACAAAAAAAAACCAACTTTTTGAGTTGAGGTAAAATTTGAAAAAAAAAAAACAACAAAAAAACACTTAGTATAGTTTCTGTGTATTAAATGTCATCAGGGAAAGACTTGATGTTCACCCAGCAATTTTATAATGTGAACTAAACCTTTAACAGCACGTGAAGGTATCTAAACAACAAACATGAGGAACTCTTACAGTCTCAACAACATGCTTCCTCAGATTTCCAGCAGTCTTTAACAATATGAAGTCAATAATAGACAACAGTGGCCTATATCATCTGAGACTTGACTGCTGCATTATTTGGTACTTCATTATCTTATCATTAAAAATAGATTTAATGATGATAAGAAAATTCAAGTGCAAATAAAAGGTTCATCTGATAACACCTCCCAAGCTTTTCAGAATAATTGTGGCCAGTTTTAATGTGATAGGAGGCATCAGAAGAAAGCTTTCTAGATCCAGGATCACAGAGTTACAAAAAAAGGATAAATTCAATGAAGTGCATATAGACACATCTCTGAAGCTTACAACAAGTAATTGAAATAAGTGCTCAGACAGATCAACCATTTCTTAACATATAAACAGTTTTTGAGCAAGAGTATATAACAATGAATGTGTAAATATACCAAAAGCCACTGCAGGAAAGTAAATTAAATTGAATAATAATCTTCATACCGGGGCATAAAAATATCAAGAACTTGTCACTTGTAAATAAATGGATATCAAGCTATAATAATAACAAAGATAAATGCAACATAGCAAGATACAAAAGCAACAAAAACCAATTTATAGCTTCAGTATTTTATACTTCATTCATTTTTTTTGGTTTACACTGTAATAAACCATGGAGTTGAAATTGTTTACATTATGATAAATCATGGAGTTGAAATTGTTTACATTATGATAAATCATGGAGTTGAAATTGTTTACATTGTGATAAATCATGGAGTTGAAATTGTTTACATTGTGATAAATCATGGAGTTGAAATTGTTTACATTGTGATAAATCATGGAGTTGAAATTGTTTACATTGTGATAAATCATGGAGTTGAAATTGTTTACACTGTGATAAATCATGGGGTTGAAATTGTTTACACTGTGATAAATCATGGAGTTGAAATTGTTTACACTGTGATAAATTATGGGGTTGAAATTGTTTACACTGTGATAAATCATGGGGTTGAAATTGTTTACACTGTGATAAATCATGGAGTTGAAATTGTTTACACTGTGATAAATCATGGGGTTGAAATTGAGACCAGTTTGAGTCTGCCGAGAAATCTTTTTGAATGTTCTCTTGAAACTGGACTAGTTTATAGCAAAACTAAGGGTCCTAAAGGGACAATATGAAATGAATAATTAAAAAGTATTAACAATAATGAACATAATTGAAATATTGATCATAATTTATTTTAAGAGCAACATTTAACTCCAAGATTGACATATATATACAATGTCCAACAATTAAGTAATGAGACTAATTACATAACAAATAAAATAAACAAGAGCTGAAGATATAACCTGTATTTTATTCAAAGTAACCCCCTTGTGCATTGATACAGTGAGTGGCATGATCTAACAAACACTAGAATGAATTCTACAGTTTTTCTGTTGGTATGGCCCTTAAACTTGATGTTACGGCCCTTTGGATGTTATCAGTATCATCAAAGAAGTGTCCTTTCAATGGTAACTTTAATTTTGAGAATAGAAAATAATCACAGGGAGACAAATCTGTGGAATAGGGTGGATGGTTGAGAACACACATTTGTTTCTGGGCCAAACATTTCTGTACAAATTCCGCCCAGTGAGGCTGTGCATTATCATGAAGAAGGAAAAAAACTGCTAGGTGCTGAATATTTGGGCTGGACTCAGAAAATTCTTTTCAATAGGCATTTCAAAATACTTAAATAAACTTTGGCAGTGACAGTCTGTCACCCTGGAATAAATTCTTTGTGAATAACTCCTTTGCTGTCGTAGAAGCACACCAACATTGTCTTCACTTTCAACTTTTGAAGACGAAATATTTTGCCTTTTGGTGATGATGATGACTTCCAATGAGCACTTTGGCATTTAGTTGTGGGATCACAGCGGAAAATCCATGTTTCATCCTCTACAACAATCAAATTTAAGAAATGTATATTTCTGTGACACTTTTAATGATGTCTTTTGCGTACTCAACATGCTGACATTTTTGAGCATCACACAACACATGTGGTACAAACCGGCACGCAACTTTTTTCTTGTCCAAATCTTCCATTAAAATTTTACAAATGGTCTCTCAGTTAACACCAAATTCATCTGCTATCATCATCACAGTCAAATAATGATCTTCTTGTATCCATTCTCTGACTTTTGCAAATGAGCTCCTCATTATGACCAGAAATTTGGCATCCATGTCTAGTTGCATTTGTAATCGTTTCCACACCACTTTTGAATCATGAACACCACCCGAATATCTGTGCATGAGATAAACAATTATCCCCAAAAACTTGTTGTATCAATTCAACTGTCTCAATGGCACTTTTTTTCTGAGTTTTAAACAGAATTTTTAATGTTAGCTTTTTGCTCCATGCTGATTAAATGACAATACACCTCTAACTAGATCAACAAAATAGCAGCTTGTTTGTCGTATGCTTATCAGGCAGCGATGAAAAGTTGCCAGAACATAGATGAGGGTTGGCTCTTTGGAGTCCATGCTTTGTTTCATAGATGGCATTTTTGTCTTGGCTGTAATAAAATCAGTCTCATTACTTAATTGTTGGTCCTTGCATATATTTAAGTCAATCTTAGAGTCAAATATATATATATATATGGGACCCATAAAGAAGATCTTGATTTTGCAGATGGCATAACTCTTATCAGTGACAATGTGAAATTGATGCAGGAAAAAACAGATTCCCTGTCTTTGGCTAGCAAAATAGGTCTTGAAATTAACAAAGGCAAAACAAAAATAATGAAACTTCTAATTAATCAAGAAGAAAAAATATACATAGAAAGAATAGCTGTTGATGAAGTAAAACAATATGCATACCTTGGCAGCTACATAGACTAGGATGGTGACACCAGGAAGTAAGTTAGAATTAGAATTGCAAAATCAGCATTGTCCTTCAAAAATCTTAAGAACATATGGCATTCAAAAGTTATAAGCACAAAAACCAAGTTAAGATTATTCTATTCAATTGTGATATTCACCCTCATTTATGCATGCAAAAGCTGGAAATCAACTAAAGAAATAGACAAGAAAACAAATTTTGAAAACAAATGTCTCAGGAAAATACTTGGTATAATGTGGAATGAATTTAAGAAAACACATGGATAATACAGATGAGCAAACAACAACCTGTCTCATAAGTGATCAGAAAAAGAAAATGGACATATGTAGGCCATGTAATGAGAAGAAACAATCAGAGAATACCAAAACAAGCTATCAAGTGGAACACAACAGGCCGAATACCAAAACAAGCTATCAAGTGGAACACAACAGGCCGAATAAAAATAGGTCGACCACGTGAAACTCTAAAGAGGACATTGTAAGAGAAGCCAGTTTAGTGGAAATAACATCCCTTGATGAAATTGAAAAACTCGCCACAAACAGGAAAACTTGGCAAAGAACTATGTGAGCCGTATATGACTTTAATATATATATACATAGGATGCAAGTTAATATGTGTGTGTGTGTGTGCGCGTGCGTGCGTGCGTGCGTGCGTGTGTGTGTGTGTGTGCGTGCGTGGTGTGTGTGTGTGTGTGTGTGTGTGTGTGTGTGTGTGTGTGTACACACACAAAAAGTTTCCAGTAACTCACCTCCACTGATGTACAAAGAACACATAGATCTGACTCCACTCCCTGTCAAAATCACTTGGGAAATTCTAACACCCAGGTCACAATAGACATCCAGTGCCCTGTCACTGATGAAAGAGGTCCGCATATTTGTGCAGTTAAGTGTCATTGAATTTCTTGTTTCTCTAAACTGAATGTAGAGTTTCTCAAAAGCACCTGTTGATAATTTAGAAGATAACAGAAGATAAATGTGATAAATAAATAAAATATTACAACCACTGCTACTAGTAGTAATATTTCCCATCAAATGATATTACTACCATTACCACTCAGCCAGGCGTGATACTGACCATATCACCCTCTAGTGTGCTGACAGGTCAAGGAAAATATGGGCACTAACACCATATCCCTATGTGCCTCTAAGGCATGACAGGGTTACCTTTACCTACCTACCTACCACTACTACAGCTAATACAACCACGACCATTGCACTACCACTACTACTACCACTACTACTGCCACTACTACTGCCACTACTACTACCACTACTACTACCACTACTACTACCACTACTACTACCACTACTACTGCCACTACTACTACCACTACTACTACCACTACTACTGCCACTACTACTACCACTACTACTACCACTACTACTACCACTACTACTACCACTACTACTACCACTACTACTGCCACTACTACTGCCACTACTACTGCCACTACTACTACCACTACTACTACCACTACTACTACCACTACTACTACCACTACTACTACCACTACTACTACCACTACTACTGCCACTACAGGGCAGAATGAAGGGCAGAATGTTAGATGGGGCTGCGTGCCCAATTCTTAACCCTTTGAAAATAACGTATGCTCATTGGTTCGTTCATTGGTTTGTACTACTACTTCTATTATTATTATCACTGCTGCTCTCATAAATAATAATAATAATGAAAACTATCACTGTCAGCAGTTTATAATAAGGCTACTACTAATGCACATGCTTGCTGATCAGAGGGCCTCTAGCAGAAATTTTTGAACTGACTGGCACCAGGGTCAACCCAACCTTAAAAAAAAAAAATAGGTACCTGTGATCCCACTGGGTAAATGAAAGCAGAGAGGACATGTCCTGGCACCCCTACCTCAAATGCTGTAGCAGCCTAAAAATATGAAGGCACTAACACTTCACACCTCTAGGGTATGCAATGTCATGGGATGTAGATTTCTTTCTAGAATACTACTAATAGTGCTGTTATTTTTTAAAAAAATTACTAGCTGATTACCTGGAATTATTTATTTATTTATCCCAATCAGCAAAGTTCTATTCATTTCCACAACCTTCTAGACAGTTCTACAAGGTTCTATTCATCTCCACAGCCTTCTAGACTGCTCTATAGAGTCTAGACGGTTCTACAGAGTTCTATTCCTTCCATTCAAATAAATGTGGGCTTAATTGTCATCGGGACTGTCATCAGTCAGCTTAGAGACCCCAAATACCATGGAGCCGAAACTAATCTCGGTCATTTGGGATATTTTATTTTCACCACTTTCCACTCCCCCCTCCCCCCCTGCTGATGGGGCTAACTTTCGAGTGCCACTGCACATCTTAGTGACACTGAAAACTATGCATTCGACACTAATATCAGTCATTTTCTATTATTTGTACATGTTACCACATCCCACCCCACCCCTAGGACACCATGCCAATTGAGGCTGAGCTTGGATTCAAACGGCATTGGGAGTGTTACTATTCATCTCAGCGACACTGAAACCTATGGATTCGACACTAATATTGGTCATTTTTGATTATTTTTACATGCCACCTCCATCCCACTCAACCCCTAGCCCTCCCCCATGCCGATGGAGGCTGAACTTGGACTTAAACGGTATTGGGGGTGACCCTATTCATCTCAGTGATCCCCAAAAGTATGCATTCGACACTAATATCGGTCATTTTTGATTATTATGTCACCCTCCATCCCACCTCACCCCTAGGGTCCCCATGCCGTTGAGGGTGAACTTGGACTTAAACGGCATCAAGAGTTTCATTATTCATCTCAGCGACCCCGAAAACTATGGATTCGACACTAATATCGGTCGTTTTTGATTATTTGTACATGTCACCACATCCTATCCCCACCCCTAGGATCCAATGCCAATTGGAGGTATTGAACGTGATCCAAACTGCACATTACCAGTGTAGGAGACAGTTACATTATGAAGCAAAAGAGAAAAATGAAACTGTCACATTCCTTGAAAGACGATACATTGGAAGATTTGCCGAATTAGCGTACCTTATATATGACAATCTAAGATCGGGAGGGTGCTGGAAGTTTCTGTAACATCATGAGCCCACGGCCGGAGTTATATCCACAACTTTCTAGAAGGCTGTTATTTGGACTTGCCATTAGACTTGCTATGGGAGACTACAAATGTTCTCTTAGACCAGTACCGCTCTATTTAATGATTATCTCCCTTAGACCATTGTTTATTCCTCCATGACTTTAGTGAATAAGACCTCCTCCCCTTTCATACCAACTCCCAGTGGAGATAGGAGTGTCTTAGCCCCAAACTATACATCTCCGGATTGTAAGTCATATGTGTGTCAAGTTTGGTTGAAATTGCTCCAGGTGATCCAGAATGATGCCGGGGCATACATACATACATATATATAGATTATTGACAATGCTAATATTACTTTTTACTATCGCTAATATTATTACAACAACAACCACATTTACTACAACTACTACTACTACTAGTACTACTACTACTAGTACTACTACTACAACTGTTACTACTATTACTATTATTACTACTTCTGCTGCTGCTGCTACTACTACTACTACTGCAATGACTATTGCAAATACAGCTACCATGCAAATACTAGTTCAATATTTAATACCAGTGCTGCTGTTGCTGTACTATGACTGCTGTTGTTACTACCACTACTTCCTACAACAACAGCTGTTAATATTATTATTACTGCTTCTATTAACACTACTTTTATTAATAATATACACTACTGCTACCTCTGATGCTATTAATACTAAATGACAGTGTAAAGATAAAAGTACTTCTGGCAAATCATAAAACAAATGCTATGTCTAATTTATTCATCTTATTTTCAATACTTCTATACTTAAATTCCCCAATTTGAATTGAAATGAAGATGTTCACATATATAAACACCTACCAGAATCTTGAAAATATATTCGCATCCAGGTAAATGGATAAGTCACACTCCATGCAACAGAAACTTCATCTATGGTTTCATCAATGCATGTATTGTCATTACCATCAAGCAGAATTAATTGGTGGAAGCGATCAAAGATGGCTGATTCGTCGTGCGCAAGATCCACTGTTAGATATTTCAGAATAGACTGTCTTACATTTGGTAAGTTTTAATAGTATTAATACACTCATTGGTGGCAAGTTGAGGATTATTTTTTACAGAAATGTAAAAATACTTTCTCATGAATGTTGAAATGAAACTTCTGACCAACAGCTTATAAGGATCACGTTAGATAGGTAGCACGCAATGCTCTCTTTATTATTTCTTTTATTTTCCAACGTAAAGGTATGATAAAAGTAAACATACAAGTTATGAACTAGTGTCATTGCACATGGTCATCAGCTGACCAGAAACTGCCAACTAGTATCACCATCAGCACAAACTCTACCCAGTGGTGTCATTCCTCTTCCTTCCAAGAGCACTAACCCTGGTAGCCATTTTTTTTATTGAGGATGGGTGAAGCTGTGATTTTTTCTGGGAGATGTGTTAGCACATTGGGTTATACACTCACTTATAAACTAGGTGACCCAGTTTCAATTTCCATTCACCACAATGGCAGTCAGACTACAGCTCTTATTTTCCAGTATAGATCTACTAAAAAGACTTGTCAATAACTCATCTTTCATCTTACATCCTTCCCGTGTTGTTAAACATCACATAAGGATCACATGGTAATTCACCAAGTTTTCTGTTTTCAGTGAGCTTTTCAATCTTATCAATGGATTTTATGCCTACTAATTTGACCTCTCTTAACAATGTCTTCTTTAGAGTTTTACATGGCCAACCTTTCAGCCTTTTGTGTTCCACTTGATAGCTTGTTTTGGGATTCTCTGGTTGCTACTTCTCACTACATGAGACTGATCACACATGAGACTGGTTGTTGTTCACTCATCTGCCTTATCTCTGCGTTATTCTTGAATTCATTCCAATATCCTGAGTATTTTCCTTTCTTTAGTTGTTTTCCAATATAACTCAATTATTGTAGAAATGCATCAGTTACTAACTGGCAGGCAAAACTGTATTTCACAGATGTCTGTTTATCAGGAACACACTTAAAAGAATGCTATTTTCTAGCATAGTTCAATAGAGAGAGAGAATTTATATAATTAGGTAGTCATCATGTATCTTTTTTATTTATCTTCACCTGATTATATGTTTGTTAAGAGAGACAAAATTAGTAAGCATAAGATCCAAAGATGTAGTTGAAAAGCTCTCCGAAAACAGGAAAACTTGGTGAACTATCATGTGACATTTTACGGCATGGAAAATGATGTAAGATGTAAGATTATATGTTTTTATTATTTATGAAGAGCCTGAAAAGAAGCGTGTTGTTACTTCTCATCTTTCTGTGTATGTCCTGGGATATATGGAATGCCATGACAGCCAGATAACATCAAATTATCTCCACCACTGCAGTGACAGATTAACAATCACACAGGTACATAGGCTAAACTTAGCATAGGCCATCTTCGGCCTTTGCCGTCCATCTGATATACGGCCTAATTCCCTTCTAGTTTCTACTATTACTAAATTACTTTATATTATGCAGACCAAACACAATTGATACATCACTGTCGTTTGAGGGACGTGATGTGTTTATTGGCAATAATAGTTACGAGTAACTGTCACATGAAGCAATGTTCTATGTTTGCAGAGTTGTTGCTTGCTTTTTTTTTTTTTTGCTAGAAGCTGGGCCTCTAGATTTAGGCCTGCTAAGTCTAATGGCTAATTTGCCACTTCCTCACTGGGCAGGTGAGAGATGAGCTCAGAGAAATATCATTCAAAATTGTAGCATATTCATTCATATAAATATATAACTGTCCATATGTCATGGCCTCTCTGTATATATTTTTCTTGGTACATACAGCAGATGATACAAATATGTTATAAATAAGCATAATGAAGAACAAATACAATAATTTTTTAAACTACTAAATTCTGAAACTCACCATACTGACATGCTGGTCCAAACCATCCCAGTTGGCATGGAACACTAGGAGTGCATGAGCCATCAACTGCATCACATGTGTCACTTGTACAATGGCATTTGTACTGGCAACCCGGCCCAAACCAACCTTTGTCACACTCTAGTTCAAATACAGACCAGTTACTTGTTACAAACAACTGAAATAATTTGTTTAGTATTACTTTTGCTATTTGTTGTCATATTAATTCATTTGGATGTGGTCAATTAAGTATTTCTCTGAAGTTTTTTGGCCCATCTTTGCTTTTGGTCTTTACTTGATGTTAATAGGTTGCCTGTTTTGCTAAAGACATGTCTTTCTCTGGAGGTAATAGCACCTGTTAGCTTCTTCTGTATGTTATACAATGTTTTGTTTTCTACTGTTTTTGCTGCATTTTCTGCTTCTTTTGCCTTACTGTACATATATTCTCTTTTGTCTCTTCTAGCTGAACTTTTTACTTTATTGTCTAGTTCTTTGTATGTTGCTTTTGCTAAAAATTTTCCAAAATCTGTCTTTACATTCAACATGGCTAATTTGGCTGCTCTTCTACTAATATTACTCTGTGTATATTTATCTTAAGTTTATTTTTGCAGATAAGGAGTAAAGAACAGACATCTTTACTCACGGATAAGCCATTCATTAATAGTTTAAAAAGTATTACACAGTGAACAAAATGTGGTAATTCAAGTAAGAGTCATCACTGACTTACTTTTATCACAAGATTCTCCCTGGTAGCCAGGAGAACAACCAGAAGGACATCCCCCAGTGCTAGTGAAACACTGATCATCCTTCTTGACACAGTTACACTGGTGCTCACACTCCCGTCCATACATCCCTAGAGGACATACTGAGTCTATGGATAAAACATGGATGTGGGAGTGTGTTAAACCCATTAGTCTGTGGATTTTTATTAAATATTACCTGATTACCTGGCGTTGCCCATTGATTTATTTATCGAAGTTTTCTATTAGACAGGAAAAGGAATGAATTATATCTATAGTGTAATATCGAAGTAATTTTATTTACAGGTATTTTAAAGTATAAGTACAGTATACAAATTATAGAGTAAAGTGTTATAGAGTAAAGTATTTTACAAATTCACTATAATATTAATTTAATTCAAAATTGGATTATAAACATTTTTAGTTTCACCTCCAAGAACAAGATAAATAAATTCTTCAGTGAATCCACCCTTGAACAACCAACATAAAGTTGTCCGTGGGTAAAACATGGTGATCTCAAATCTTTCTCTCTCCCTCTCTCTCGTCCTCTCCTTCTCTATCTCTCTCCTTCTCTTTCCCCTCTCTTTCCTTCTCTCCCTCTCCCTCTATCTCACTATCTCTCCCTCCCTCTCCTTCTCTCCTCCTCTCTCCCTCTCTCTCTCTCTTTCTCTCGCTCTCTCTATCTCTTTCCCCCTCTCTCTACCTATCTCTACCTCTCTCTCATTCTCTCTCTCTCACTCTCTCTCCCCTTCTCTCCCCCTCTCTACCTCTCCCTTTCCCTCTCCCCTCTTTCTCCCTCTCTATCTCTCTCCTCCTCTCTACATCTCTCTCTCTCTCCCTAATTTGAAAAGTTAATTTTTTAAAAATGAGAAAAAGGCAATATGTCACTGAGCAAAGAAATCTACTATAGAATACAATAGAAAGTTAATATTAAAAAAAAAAACAAAGTTAAAATTTATTTGGAATTGCCATGGGAGACTACAAATGCTTCTCTTAGACCAGTACCGATCTATTTCACGATTATCTTCCTTATACCATATTTCTTCTCCTTGTATTTAGTGAATAATACTTTATTCCCCTTCGTACCTCATACTCAGGTGTGGTAGGAGTAATCTTACCAGCACAGTATTTTTTTCCAGATTGTAAGTCACATGTGTACCAAATTTGTTTGAAATTACTCCAAGCATTACAGACTAATATTGAAGCATACACACACACATATATATATATATTTATATATATACACACATACATACATACATGCACTTATATATATATATATATATATATATTATATATATATATATATATATATATATATATATATCGGCGGTCAGATAATCCTGAGACTATAATGAATCCTGCCCTAACAAGGAGACAAAAAGACCTGGAAATTGTGGTGACAAAATATAACGGGACAACATGTTTTAAAAAACTCAGGTGAAAATGCTGTCTGATTTGACAGTCAGTGACCAATAGCTGACATGCTGCCGTCAGGACTGGCGAACCATAGCTAACCAAGACCCTGCCAAAGATTTCTATTGTTACCCCAGCACAAGGTTAACCTGAGTAAAGGGCAAGGATCGCCACAGATCCCATAGCAGTGGAGTTTGAAAAAGAAGCAGTGCACAGCTGCTTCTTTCTAGCTCGATTCAGAAATTGAAAAAATAGCCGCCATAATCTGCTCCAAAGCCGACATATTGATGCCCCACGTGATCTTCACTGCATCAGCTGCAAAGAACACCAACTCATAGTTGCAGGGAGATTGAAGAAGGAAAGAAAAACCCAGAATTTAAAAGAAAAAGAACAAGATAAATACATTCAACATTATTTCATATTATGATAAAATCATTCTCTAAGGATAAACATGATTTACGGGAAGGCATTTGGATTACAAAAGAAACATATTAAGAAGACAGGTAGACGCTAAATTTTACTTTAAAATGAGGAGGACAGAAGTGAATTTTGAACAGTGCTTTCCAACCGCTGATGTGCGCTTGTCACAGATAAGCCTTGGTGCGCTTGTCACTTGTAAACTTTGATGCGCTTGTTACTGACAGTGTGGTGCACTTGTCACTTACAAACTTTGCTCTTTGGAAGTGGAACAGAGATGCTGGGGGCTCTCCGAAGATTAATATGAAAATATCTGCCTTAAGTAAGACTATGTACTGTCCAATATTATACACTGCAGTCGAATATTTTAAGGATTTGTCAAGACAATCATGTTAGTCCGGTAGGGACGCCTAAATATCCCATGTTTTAAAACACATATCCCATTCTATCGCCTAATATCATCTTTGATTGCCGGATATTCGAAAATATACAGAATTTTAAAACACTAACTTAGTGAAACTGTTGTTATTCTGAAGAAAATTCACTCTGAAGAGAAGTACGACAAGTAAACCTGATTGTCACATGTGGAAGTAGAGTTATAAATTTAGCCTAATGGTTAAAACGTTGGGTTCAAATTTACATTTAACCCTACTCCCACCCAACCCACACCGCTGAATTTAGAAAAGATAGATCTGCTATCTTAGAGTTCTTACCTGTTTTCTGAACAATATTTAGAAAAAAAAAAGATTTAAACCATCCAGAGACACTTTAAAACAGAGGTGTTTTTTAAAAACAAAAACAGCAAAATATAATTTGCTTTATAGCTTCGCTGACAGAATGGACGTCGAGATATTCTCTATATGTGTTTGTCTGCATTTCATTCATTTGCATGTCCCTTGTGGAACTTTGCCTCCTTAACAGCACTCCTGTAGGCCTCTCAGTTGTGAGAAAGATGGCCTGCTGCTGATGCATCCTTTTGCAGATCATCAACGACGTCTTGCAGCCATCTCCGCCTTGGTCTCCCTCTCTTTCTTTTTACCATTATGTACCCTTCCAAAACGGTTTTCTATAGATCATCATGACGTTTAATGTGTCCACAATACTTAAGTTATTTTTTTTGCTTAATCCTCTTTACTAGCCAGCCTTCTTCATTATTAAGTTCTTATTGTATGGATATATTTATTTTCTTTTGTGTCCATGATATTTGAAGAATCTTCTTTAGCATTTACATTCAAAGGCATGTATGTGTTACTCAGCTGTTTTATTAAGTGTCCGGGTCTCACAAGCATATGTTGCGATGTGAAAGATGCATTCCCTTAAAAATCTTATTTTTATAGTTCTGTCTGTTCCTCTCCACAGATAATTTAGTTGTTTTGCATTCTGAAGAGCGATAGATGTCCTCCTATTAATTTCCCTCAATGTATTTCCATCATTAGTTAGTAGTGATCTAAGATATTCAAACCTCTCCACTTTTTCCAATTTTTTCTCATTGATACATATTTCATCTGTCTTGTTTGTTTTGTCATTTGTCATCAATTTAGTTTTCTTGGCATTAAGAAAGAGGTTTTGCTCTTCACTGTTTTTACGGACTGACATAATTCGTTTTTCAATTCATTTTTGTGTTCTGGACAGTAATATTGTGTCATCAGTATATCTAATCTCTGGTATTTCATGTCCTCCAATTGTTATGGCATTGTATTATTCTTTATCTACATCTTCTCTAACATTCCTCATTATATTTTCAGTATACAAGTTAAATAAGTAAGGCGACAATATGCACCCTTGACGGACCCCTTGTTTTATGTCAAACCAAGTTGTTGTTTCACCATTTATTCTTACTGCTGCCTGTTGGTTTAGATACAGCAGTGATGTTAATTGTATCAAATGTGTTGGAAATCCCATTTTTCCCATTATTTCCCAAAGTTTCTGGTGTTTTACACAATAAAATGCCTTTGAGTACTCTATAAAAGATAAATATACATTCACATAAACTCTCTGCATTTCTCTATTGTTAATCTTATATTGAATATATAATCTCTTGTTCCTCTTCCTTGCCTGAAACCAGCTTGGACCATAATGACTTCTTTTATTTTCTGACGAAGTCTACCCATTATGATTTTAAACAGAATTTTACTGGCATGACTAATCATTGCAACAGTTCTGTAGTTTGTGCATAATTTCAGGTTACCCTTTTTTGGCAGTGGTATGAATATAATTCTTTTCCATTCTTTTGGCCAAATACCTGAATGCCATATCTTTTTACATAGTGCATGATATATTGCTGCACATTCCTTTAATCCTGCTTTAATAAGTTCAGCTGTAAGTTATTTAATAAGTATCTCATCACATCCTGGTGATTTATCATTTTTCAGATTCTTTATTGCCCATAAAACTTCTGCTGTTGTCGGTTTGGGTTCTTTCTCCTCCAGTAATAATTCACACTGTTGATTTCTGCTTTCACAGTCGATTGTTTCATACATTCCTCTGCAAAATTCATTCCATCTTTCTAGAATTTCCTCGTCTTTGTCAAGGTATTCCCCATCTCGTCAGAAATTACATTTAACTTAGGCGTGACATTTCTCGTCATGTCTTCTTTTCTTTAAAAGTTTCTCTATCTCTTCAACACTTCTGATGTCCTTCTATTCTTTCATAACAATCTTCTATGTATTGTTTTTTTTTTTTTTTGTCTTTTCTTATGTTTCTTCATACTTTTTTGTTAAAGGTTTATATTCCTCTTTGTTGTTGTTTGCCACTTTCCATTGCGTCTTCATTTCTCTACATTGTTTTACCAGTTCTAGCATGCCTGCTGTAATCCATCCATTCTTTTTGTGTTTTCTTTACTGGAACCAAGTCTTTAGCTGTTGTTTTAAGATATCTCTGGCCTGCGTAGCCAATTCATCTGGTGTCATCTCCCCCTGTACGGCCATCGGATTTCGAAACGGTTCTTCACTTTTATACCGTATTTTTCTGATATTGTTGTAAGATCAAAGCGAAGTGGTCTTGATCCCTTAACTGTCTTTTTTATCTTTATCTTCATGTCTGATATAATAACTCATGGTCCCTGTCACAATCAGCACTTGGTAAAGTTTTTGCTGATGTTATACTTGATCTCCACCTTCTGTGCACTAAAATGTAATTCTATTTGATTCTTGGTTTTCCCATCAGGCGATGTTCATGTATAAAGTCTTCTTAGATGTTGAAAAGTGTGTTAGCGATAATTAGCTCATTTTCCATGCTAAACGCCATTAGATTGTCACCTGCCTCATTTCTATGTCTTATGCTAAATTTCCCCACAACATATCCTTCGTCTTCTGCTCTTCCTGTACCAGTCTTCGTTTGTTCGCAGCGTCACTAATTAATAGCTTAGCCTTACGGGTTTTATGAAGCTTGAGGACGCTGCATATTCTGAGGTGACCCAGATAACAGTAAATGAAGACCTTAGGCCCGCTTTTGGCGCTGGAAAGTACTGAGGGTGGGGCGATGAAAGAAAG
This sequence comes from Achatina immaculata, assembly GCA_009760885.1. NCBI lineage: Eukaryota > Metazoa > Mollusca > Gastropoda > Stylommatophora > Achatinidae > Lissachatina > Lissachatina immaculata. Next base: position 32,361,071 of record CM019721.1, on the reverse strand, counting down.
GGGAGGGGGTGACAGTAGGAATGCGTTGAGAGAAAGAGAACAGTGGGGGGGGGGGCAGTAACACCTTCCTTCTTAACACTTTTCAACCTGATATTAAGAAATGTGTGTCCCTACATCCAAATACTGCAGTAGGTGAGTTATAAATGTAGTCCTTCATATTGTTAAATAAACTGGTTTGCTAGCTTAAGTTTTTTGTTGTCCTAGCAACTATATGTCGAAGGTTCGAATTCCCAGTTGAGCGGTATTTTTGTTTCCAACCAATACTTTCCCGAAGTTGACCCAGACTCGTGAGTTAAAATCTGGGGATGAATGGCAGCGAGGAAAGGAACTGGCCATCCTACCTCATACGTTGATGGCCCAGTATAATGGGGTCTCTAACGCTTCATCCCCTATGGCATTTGCTGTGGGACTACCTACCTATCCTATTTCAATAGGTCATTTATAATACATGGTGGTCGGGGCGCTAGGCATGTAGGCATGGAGAAAAGGGATTGGCATTCCGAACAAGCATGGGAAACACTGCTATAGATAGAAAAGTTGATAAATTCATATTGCGCATGTCATCAGCTACCTACCACCATACATTTCAACTTCGCACAGCGTTAGCTGTATATGTCCTGTATTTTCATCAGGTGTAAGGGCCTTGATGGTGACAGACTTTAGAGCAAAAGCTACCGACGTCACTGTGTACTTAAGCTGGGGTGCCTGCGTTGTATCCTTGTATTTGAACACTTGCTCTTCCTGCGAATCAAAACTCTGGAGTTCGAATCCCTGCAACCGACGCATAAGAAACGTCCCTGTGAAAGATGGAAGTAGAAAATGGAAGTAGAAAATATTATGGAATCTGACCATGTTCAGTTTTTGGATTTTTTTTTTTTCACGAAATGGTCTCACAACATATTCGCCCCAGTGGCGTACCCACTTGTGAGAACGGATGGGGGCGGGGCAAACTAGAGCATTCGTTCTTTGCAAATTGTTATAAATAAATGATCTAAATAAAGAAATAGCATGCAATTTTTGTTTTAATCTTGGGCGGGAATTTGGGAAGAAATGTGCGTGGCTCGTCACAGACGCCAGCAATAATCCACGTGACACTGGTTCGATTACGCTGGAGAATGGTTATCAACATAACATCCATATGACACTAAAATTCTTGAAACGAGGTAGGGCTTGTGCAGAAAAGATATTGACAGACGATGAAAAAGTAGATCTGGAAATATGGTGACAGAATAGATGTCGAAATATGGTGTCAGAATGGGTCTTGAAACATGGTGATAAAATATACCTTGAAATATTGTTTAAAAATACATCTTGAAATATGGGACAAAATAGATCTTGGAATATGGTGACAGAATAGATCTTGACAAACGGTGACAAAACAGGTCTTGAAGTAATGACAGGATGGATTTTGGAAATTTCTCACTCATGTATCAGAAAAAAAGGAACCAGGAAGTGGAACTGATGGCAGTTATTTTGACCAGTCAATCAGAGCTGACCAAAACCCTATCCCGCCTCCTCATCGTGCTCAGAGTAGCAGCTTTTTTTGGTTCTTCGGCTTGTCTAGGGGAATGATTTCGTCATTAATTTCATAATGATGGAGCTTACTCAGAAGCATTTTTCTTGAGTCAGCTGCTTAACTATAGAAAGACACAAACCACCCCCATTTTTGACAAGATACCTAAATTTACAGTAAAGTCACCGCGCAACTGTTTTATAAAGCAAACACTAGAAGAAATTTCAGCCCTAATAATAATTTCAATACCTGAGGTTCCTTAGTGCTAGAAAAGTTCAATAACGAGGACACTTCAGTGTGAGCCCTTGTGTCAAGTCATGCGTGAAGCGTGAAAAGTTATCGCACAATTGTTCAACAAGCTGGATATTTTCTCGTCGAACGTTTCTCCCTTTCAGTGGCCATCTGTGTCATCAGCATTACGGTCGATTTCAAAAACGAATAAAATACTTCTTACCGTATATAGAATGAGTTGCAGTGAAATTTACAAATGAATTTACCAGTCGGGTTTTATAGGTTAACCAATCGTTAATGCTACATTCAGTGTCGAGCCTCAAGACATGTTGGCAATTCCAAAATCAAGCTATTGGCTGATAAAAATAAACCAGTTGGCATTGTGACATGGTGCATTCTCTGTAGCAACTGGTAAAGTGTCTCTCTAAATGCTAACTCAGAATCCTTTTTGCTCAGCTGTTACCGAAAAGCCACATGGACGCTATCACGGCCAACTATGTGGTCCGTGGCATGACTCGTTTTCTGCAAGCAGACACAGCGCCGTCGAGATGTCGTCGTCAGTCGTGGCTTGTGTACGGCGATAACGTTGTGAGTGACATCTCTGTGAGAGACTGAAGCAGGAAATTTGGAGATTGGCTCACAGACGTGCATGAGGAAGGCGGACAAGAATGACACTCACTTGTGACCGCTGAAATATTTCAAAAAGTCGAGAAAGTTGTGCGTGGAAAAAGTCGTTTCGCTTTTTCAAATCTTTCTGACAAATTTCCTCAAATTCGAGGACGTCTGTTTCAAACTGTCACGGAGAAATTGTGTTCCCGCAAGTTCTGTGCACATGGGTACCAAAACAACTGACAGACATTTGCACAGCTCAAAGAATTGACTCAGCTTTGACGTTGGTCTGTGCTGCCGAGAAGAGAGGAATGAATTTCTTGACAGAATCTCGTGACCATGACGAGACATGGGTTCGCTTCCTGAATGCAGAGACAAGGGAACAGTCCAAACAGTGGATGCAAAATAATCTCCCAACACGCTCAGGACATGCAACCACTGTCGAACCGAAGAATGTTGATAATATTGTTCTAGGACCGCAAGATAATTTTCTTAACGGATTTCATGCCACCCATGGACCACAATAACTTCAGAGGTTTATTGTGAATCACTGAATAAGCGTTGGAGATTGATCCAAAACAAAACGCGAGGATTGCTCACCAAAGGCGTCTGTCTAATGCACGACAAATACAGTCCCATACTGCGGTTCACATGAAAGCTTTACTCGAGCAGTTCACCTGGAGATTATCGACCACCTTCATTACAACCTGGACTTGACATCAAGTGACTACCATCTCTTCAGCAAGACTAACCAGCATTTCGAAATCAATGAGTAGTTCATGAATGAGTACCCTGGCGGAACCGTTCTTTGACGAGGGATTACAAAAGCTAGTGCTACAGTAGGACAAGTGCCAGAATGTGGATGGCAACCACATGGAAAAGTAATGCTGTTATGTTTTTAAGTTTTGTGTATACTAAAATTTTATTTATTTATTTATTTATTTTTACCAGTCAATTGGAGGAATAGCCCACGTATGTAGATTCCACACAGCAAAAAAATATCTGTCTTCATGATTTATTGGAAAAAAAACAGAACTCAACTTACCTTCGTCTCTGTTATATAGAACATATCTATTCACTGTTACATTCTGCGAGAATGTTAGGTTCCAGTGTGGTCGAGTGTCATCTTGATCTGTATGGGTACAGCTTTCACGAAAATATTTGCCATCTGTATTGCCATCTACTGCGTGCCATGCCTCTGGGTGGGAAGTAGGGCCAAGATCGCTTGACTGCTGGGCATTCTGTTTGAGGGCCACATTTCTACCTACATTATGAAGATAGATTACTTATTACAGGGGGGAAAAGTGGAATTTACTCTTGCAGCATACGAGGTATTTTCTGGAGTCCTTGCTTTATTACTTTTTCTTGGATATCTTTGGTCATTTTAGATTACACATAAAATTGCTCGTGCCTGTTTGGTCAAAATAGGCTAAATAATTCTGGATATGAGATAGAGACTACACTGACCGAAACTGATCAAATGAGTCTGGATATGAGACAGAGGCTGCACTGAACGAAACTGATCAAATGAGTCTGGATATGAGACAGAGGCTGCACTGAACGAAACTGATCAAATGAGTCTGGATATATGATAAAAGCTACATGGGCCAAAATCTGCCTTATGGTTTTGTAGTGTCCTTATGTCATTGCTGTGTGAAGTTATATCTACTTCTCCTATCAACGAATCATGAACGTTAGCCTCTGACTTGCGTAAAAGCGTAAACATGATTCGAAATAAATTGTTTATGGAGCGTCATTTGGCTAGTACATTTCATTTGGCATTCGCTTTTTTTTTCTCTTTTCCTTGTATTCTACATAATTATTTATTTTTCTGATCACATAAATTGAGAACTGACATGAACGATATCTTCTCTTATATGTTAAAATTATAACATAATATAATATAATATAATATATAGTAATATAATATAATATAATATAATAATATATAACTTTTTAAAAAAAGCATATGACTAACGTGCTACACTTATAGATGTAATTACCTTTTAAGGAAGTGATAAATACAGTTCATAACTCGTCTGAACCTGTATTGTTTTGTTTTTGTTGCTATTGTTGTTTCAGCTTTTTTTTTATTACTGACAATGGTCTTGCGCGCCTATGATAATCAATGATTAGAGTGATATTGATGCAAAGTCTAAATAGGATGAAAAAGTAGCACATGTCTAACCCATCCCAGAGTAACTTCCTTCCAGTTTATTTGTACCAGAATTTCTCATCAAAATTCATTCTGGCAGAGCATGGGAATTAATTCAGGAGTGAAAGGGATGAAGCACTTACCGCCGCTGACGTAAACAGAGCACAAGGAACCAACACCGTCGCCTGTGAGAATCATTTGTTTAACTGTCACATTCAGGTCACAGTGTATATCCATTCCGACAGGGCTCACATCAGCGGTTCTAATGTTTGGACATTCCAAGATCTGAGACGTACCATTATTCTTAAATTTGACTGATATTCTGTTCATAAAATCTGTTGAGACAGTTTATTTAAGAAAATTACTAGATAAACGGATTCAATTACTAAAGAAGTGAGATATAATTACTGCAAAACAAGCAATCAAATTATGGACAAGTAAAATCCAGTATCTCTAAAAGTCTTTGGCCCCCAAAACAACACTGACATGATTGGTAGCATCTCATATATCTGTAAAAATCATTGCTCAGAGAGATATTTAGGCAAAGTAAATAAAATGAAGAGTAGCATATTTATAATTCATATTTTAAATTATAAAGTAACTTCCTCCTAGGTTCTTTCTAACAAAATTTCTCATCAAAGTTTATTCTGGTGGAGTATGGAAATTAATAAAGTGTGAAAGAGTTAACTTTCTCTCGAAGACAGAAACCATCAAGTTCTTTCTTTTTCTTCCACATGACTTCATGTCTTGAATGTGTTCCCCACGTTTGGAACCCAATTGTACATGTATACTTGTTTTGATCCCCGCCCCCCCCCCCCCAAGAAAGAAAGAAAGAAAGAAAGAAAGAATGAATGAAAAAGAAAGAAAGAAATTCACTTACACGAGTCCTGAAAGTACACTCTTAGCCACGTAATGTGATAAGGAACAGGCCACTCCAATAAGATTTCCGTACTGTTTGAATGTAAACATGTAGTTTCTTCCTTATCTGTTACAAGAGGGACTGACTTGTCCCTGTTAGACCTGAGTTCCTGGGCCAGGTCATCTGTGGAAATATCTCAGAGCTATATTTAAGTTGAGACAAGATTTACTGCGAAATCCATCCATTCTCCCATCCGAACTACTGCATACATCTGTCAGTCTATTTGCCTGTCTTTCTTTCTGTTAATACTCGAATCTATCTGGTTTGTGGCTTCATCATCATCTGAGCCATATATTGCAGAAAAATTCGGTACGTTATCTCATACGGTGCACAACTTACGCTGTATGTGCCAAAACATACGATGTTCTGTGTCCTTCTCTCTCTCTCTCTCTCTCTTTCTCTCATTTTCTCTCTCTCTCTCTCTCTCTCTCTCTCTCTGAATCCTTGACCTTTGAATTTATGTTTTTAAGTATTACACTATCGGTACATTAACTTGATTTTTAAAAAATAATACCAAAATATTGATGTGCACCGACCTGGTGGTTTAAGTCGGACCTTCGCAAATCAGCGAACATCTGTACATATTACTATAAAACGTGTGCATTTCTGTTCTCAAATTTATTAAACTGATTTCTTTTGATGTAGCGGTAATAAATTTAAGAAAACTGTTCATTTTTGTTCTTAAAGTTGGCATCTATTGTTATTAAGTTCCGTTAGATATCAGAAGAAGAATACTTCTAACATCTATGATATTACACCGAACATTTCCTTCAGCAAGTATGTCTGTGTGATGTCAGTTTTGATAAATCGGTTATCTTAAATTATTACATGTAATTGAGGTCACGTCTCTACCAAAATTATACACTGAAGATGAATGTATGTAAAACCTATGCCTTATGTCTGTGTACATGATTAATCATACTAAAATGTGTTTTAAAGGTGTGTGCATATGTTGAATGCTTCATAAAATGCGCAAGAAAAGTGTATACACCAAAAAAGTATTCGATAAACCGAGGAATGAGATACTAAAATTAATCTACTGATACTCCGTACAAATTTTCGAGCTCAAATGTTCATTCAAATAATTATTTTCTCTGAGATTTTTCTTAATGACCGCTCCTGATGTTGTTTCTCCTTTCCATTTAGTGCTAAATGACATTTGACATTATGAACAGAACCAGTGTTCTCCTTGTAGGTTTTACTCATATCTAATATTACTTACAGAAATATAATGTTCCGCTTATAAATGTAGTGTTCTACTTATCTTCTTCTTCTTCGTTCGCTTCTACCACCAAAACCGCACTGTGATCCTACTGAATTTACGCTTGTGGTCCTCGTTAGGTCCCGTGGTCCCCTGTGTGGTCCCTGAAAAGACCACACGAGATCCACGAGAGGACCACAAGGGGTTCAGAGTATCACAGGGCTTTAGCCTGTATTCTTGGTGGGTCTCCGAAGCGGGATTGCGTGACACCGTGGTTTTCGTTGCACCAGTTTAGTCTAGGGTTGGACTTTCTCACCGGAAGACCTCGACGTGTTTAGGATATCAGTGCATCCCCGCTGGGTGAGAGGCGGTAGCCCACCCAGGCCAGAGTTGGACCTTCTCACCAGAAAACCTCAGCGTGATTAGGATACGCAAACATCCCCGCCGGGTGAGAGGTGGTTCCCTATCTAGACTTCCCTGGTCCAGTGTCTCCGACTTCAGCATTTTGCGGTCGTGGCCGCTACCCTTTCTAGTTGTGACCAGGATAGAGCTTTTGTCCAGGAGGACGAATCCTTGCCACTAGTGACTTCTACCCCTGGGTTGAGCCGGTTTAGGCATTATCCCAGTATGGGCGTGTTTGGGACGAGACCGACCTCTAGAGCAGAGGTACTGTGACATGCATAGCCTTCAAGATTCACCCCTGGTGTGAGCCGGTTTAGGCAAAATTCGCCAGTATGGATGTATATCAGGCGTAACCGACCTCTAGAGCGGGGGTGGCATGACATGTCTAGCCATCAAGTTCCACACCTGGTGTGTGCCGGTTTAGGCATATTTCACCAGTGGCCGGCCTCTAGAGCAGAGGTGCCGTGGTAGCGATACTACTGGACATACCGATTAAACTTCACTTCACCACCTTTTCCCATCGGCACCACACAGCAACCTTTATTTCTTTTCCGCACTCCTTCCTTGACCGGGAGGAGCTTCACTCCACGCGCGGCATTTGAAGAGTCAAGCCAGCAGTGTCTTAACCTCTGGGACAAGCTGGTTCATGCATTTCACTCGATATGACTACACTCAGGACGTGGCCGACCTCCAGACCAGAGGTGCCATGATTTGACTGTTTGTTTCGCTTTATCCTTTCTACCACCTTTTCTGCAGTGATGCTGCGCGGCAACCTCATTTGCACCTTTCTTCATTGGCCGGGATGAGCACTGCTCCACGCACGGCAGCTGAAAAATCTCTCCAACAGCGGCAGATGCGCTACCAAACGTGCCACTCATCTACCCTAAGTATCTGGTTTTCAGGCACCAGATATTCGCCCTCGCCCCTTCTCCTGTCAGTTTAAACAGTTCTGCTACGGGAAGGCCAGGAGCTGGACTTGACTGCCAGAGGCTGTTTCAGGCGCATTTGCAGTCCTTAGAACCATTTGTTGCAGTGAAAATAACTTAGTAGAGGAATCAGAGAGATGTGCCAAATTATAAGCATCAAACAAGTAATTTGAGTTCGGGATAAAAAGCTGATCTTTAATAGGATCTTTTCTGGAAGGAAGTATAATGTAACTTCACTTGCTCATCATGATCACGGTCTCTCCATGGCAGTGGTTCTAAAATAGTACGCAAGTGTCTCATCGAGTCTTCTCAAAGTTTATTACTGCAATATTGTAATAAAAGAGATCGATTCAAAACCACCAAGACTATACCTCGCATTAAGTAGCTTCATTTCTGGAAATCATGTGAAAGCGCCAAGTGTATTGTTTTAATTATCTTTCAAACTGATTTTTTGCTATAATTTATATATTGGAAATGTAATACATTTTATTTTGAGGAACCCTTTGCTTGCCCTAACTAGATATCCTATTTGATTCTTTGCACGTTAATGATACAAAAACCACCAATACAGACTATCTTCATTTGTAACAGTAATAAAATCATGATGCTCAAAAATCCTGTAAATCTAAAATTAAAAAAAAGAAAAAAATGTTGTAAACAAGATAGTCGCAAAAATGAAAATATAACTAAGTAAATACATTGTATTCACACTACACAAAAGAAGAAAAAGACAATGAGTACATAAAGCATAAAAAACTTCTTATTTCTCATTCATTTGCGAATACATTCCTCCTTAAAGAAAATACTATGCCTAACTGATAGGTACAGTATTCTTTGTCATCGTATTACTGCCTCTTTCACGCAACTATCGAATCTTTTTTTTATCCTATTTAACTCCCCACTTTCGTAACTCAAAAAAAAAAAAACACTAAGGACCAAATAAAATCGAAGTGATATCGAAAACTTACAGAACTGACAAGCTGGGCCAAACCATTTCTTCGCACATTTTGCATCATCTATACACAGACCGTGCAGGGGGTCACATTTATTTTCTGTACAGCGACACTTGTACTGGCAGAGTACTCCAAACCATCCAGGACTGCATTCTGAGCAAGAGAAGCACAGTGAAAAGATTGAAAATAAACAAATGGTAACGCAACGATAAGAAAGGCAAACTAAGCATATAAGAAAATAATAATAAACGAGCCTTTCTTCCTTGTAACTCAAGAACAAGGTGGAAAATGACATTAATGCTTATATTTTCCTTGACTGGTCTGTAGATTTGATTCACCTCGGAACGTAGCTTCACTGTATGTCAGAATATTTCCATAACCGGTCAATAGACTAGGGTCTGCTGTGGTCAGTATTGTGAACTGGAAATGTTTCTATACCCAAACCTGTGATGAGTCAAACACCTTTAGCAGGTGGATTTTCTGTAATGCCTCTAGCCGGAGTTGAAGCCACGACCACTGGACATGGGAGTTTGGTGAAATAAGCTCAATATTTAATGTGCTGAATAGCGGTCGAAAATATTTTTTTTTAAATATGAAGCTGCGTACTTAAAAAATAAAGTATATAAATATGAGTGGGTTTATTTCTATATTCTTCTTCTTTATCTTTGTCAACGTTCAGATAGTTTAAGTGGTTCCAGAGCTGGATAAAGCTAAATCTGGTTCTCTGTCACTGGTGTAAAGTTCTCAGTTTTATCCACGTTCTAGTGTAACACAAAACTTCTGCATACGGTCTAGAACTTCTGTTAGATTGGTGAAAGTTTTCTATAAATATATTCGATGGTTGGTTGGTTGTTTTATTGATTGTTTGGTTGGTTGGTTGTTTGGCTGGTTGGTTATTTCGCTGTATGGTTGGTTGTTTGGTTGGTTGATTGGCTGCTTTTTTGGTTGGTTGGTTGGTTGGTTGGTTTGTTGGTTGGTTGGTTGGTTACTTGACTAAGGAAGGAATAGCAATCATCCATGCATTTCGGACACATCCACAGGTGCTCTGATCTTCTCTTCAATATCTCCTTCAGCCTACAGTAACTGGTTACACCCGATCTATGTTGGTAACCATCCGTCTGAAGCTCTTGATGAATAGTTCATTTTTCGTCAGTCCACGTTTCACCCCCAGTTTCTGCATTCTTGAGAACGACGATGTTTCACAGCTGTCAGTTAAGTCTTCTGTTCGACCAGCTTCATATATATATATATATATATATATATATATATATATATATATATATAACTGTATCAATTACAAAAAGTGATTAGTAGTTTCGTGTGGTACCCGGGATCTGCAAAGAATAGGACCACTGTACCCTACCATGCATGATCGTAAAAGGCGACTAAGGAGGGTTCAGCATAGGGCCAGCAACCCTATCTGGTAAAAAAAACTATCAGACTGCTACAGAAACGGAAGCAAGGGAAAAAGCAAATGCAGGAATAACATCTTATTAGCAGAAATGCAGATGAAACCACTGACAACAATTATTGAGGAAAGACGATGGCGATGGTTGGGACATGTGCTCCAAATGACTGACAACTCACTACCAAAAATAGCACTAAGATGGACACCACAGGGGAGCAGAAGTAAGGGTAGACCAAAAGAGACATGGAGAAGAACAACAGAAAGGATGTTGAGCAATAGAGGGCTCACCTGGGCAAGAGCAGAAAAAAAGGCGAAGGACAGGCATTTGTGGAAAACCCTTGCGGAAGCCCCATGTGCCCTGGGCACTTAAGGTTCAGAGAGAGAGAGAGTTTCGATTAAAATATTGTTTTACTGTCAAAAGTCGACGGTATAGCTCTTAGATCCTTGCAACACACTATTATGCCACAACACTATTATGCCACAACACACTATTATGTCACAACAAACTATTATGTCACAACACACTATTATGTCACAACAAACTATTATGTCACAACAAACTATTATGCCACAACACACTATTATGCCGCAACAAACTGTTTGGAAAACACAGAAATAAAAGAGAAGACAGCTCAGAGAAATAGTAACAATGACACTTTTCGTTTTAAAGCAAAATGTTAAAGTATGTATGAGTGGTACAATAACAGTTATATTGGAGAAACATCAACAAAGCACAGAACAAAACTACTAGCCATAACAAAAGAAGTAAAGATACAGGAGAGAAAAAGACTCAGACCAGATTAAATAACACATCCTGCAAATCTACATTCTGCACAGAGATCTAAGAGTCTGAACCTGACCCCTTGGAAAATCATGAATGGAAAACTATGGGGCACACGTGAAGAACTCCGGTTAATGATTGAGATTGATGAAGACAACCAGAGGTCTAAATAGCTGATACACTATCGTCAGGGTTAGAGAACCATACCTGACATGCTAGAGTCAAGGTTGGAGAACCATAGCTGACATGCTAGCGTCAAGTTTGGAGAACCATAGCTGACATACTAGCGTCTAGGTTGGAGAATCATAGCTGACATGTTAGCGCCTATGTTGGAGAACCAAAGCTGACATGCTAGTGTCAAGTTTGGAGAACCATAGCTGACATGCTAGCATCAAGGTTGGAGAACCATAGCTGACATGCTAGCATCAGAGCTGGATAACCATAGATGACATGCTAGCGTCATGGTTGACAAACCTTATCCTTTCTTCCTTTCAGTACTCCCAGTAGCAGGCCTAGCCTGGGTAACGTGACAGGGACCGCCAATGTCCCCGTGGCCGTGGTTTCTGCTGAAGAAATAAAGTATACCCCTTGAAGTTTAGCTCCCTCTCTCACTCCGACACGGTTATTTGCCTCAACATCTTGACCGCATTGGCTGCAGAAGAATATCAGTTTACAGTTCAAAGAAGAAGAAAGGACATATTTGCAGATGTATGGCTTGTTCATCTTCGCTCTTTTTATCAGCTTTTCTCGTGGCTGATCTTGACTTAAACTTCAGAAAAGACATAGACGTCACAGCCTGCAATAATTCACTACAAATATTAATCTGAAAACGTACGCACCAATTAACAGCCAAAACAAAATTCTTAAAAATTCTATAGTTCACACAAAAAAATTATAATCTTGAAATTAAAAAAAAAAAACCAGCGACACAGAATCCTACCTGGTTGACTGTCGCCACTGACAGCAACAATCATCAAAGTGAAGACCGCCAAGGTCCTCATGCTGAAACTTCTCTGTCTTGTACTTTACAGAAGTCCAAGTTCAACTAATTTTTTTATTTCAAACTCGGCCACGTTAATCTTCTTTCAAGTTCTAGGTGAGAGCTGTAAGATGAAAAAAGAAATTATCCTCTCTTATTTCGTAAAATTCTTATCAAATATTTTTAAAATGAATTTAATCACTTGTTACCCTGTAACAACAATGTAACGAATTTGAAACTATTTTCTAAAATCACATGATTAAGAAGAACAAATGACAGATGAAACGTATGTGTTTTTAACAGTGTTTGTAATTAAACTTACATTTTTTAAAAATCTAAACTTAGGCAAATGTCTATATACATGTTCTTCTTCTGTGAGCAGCTGTTGAATTCTTCTACTGTTCGAGCCATTGGGGCTAAAGTAATGTCATAAATACAACGAAAATACGAGAATAGTGCATTCTAGCGTCAGTCGTTTTGATAGTAGATACCTCCAGTTTCATAGTCATTTGTTTCTTATGATTCTATAAGGTAAAATAATGCTTGTTCATGGGCTAAAACTCTGAGTATATTTTAAGGTGTAATTATGAAAACCACGAAAGTTTTTCACGATTTCTTTCTTCAATTTGGAGCACACATTCATAAGTTTCTTGTTTGTGTCAGCTGATCTTCACAGCTGCCAGTAGTTTCAGCAGATCTCAAAAACAGGAAACACTGCCTTTTCTATATAATGCATTTTCCCCAGAGAAAATGGGCTGAGGTCCGAATTTTTTTTTATTATTTAAATTACATCTTGGAAGGGTTCATAATGGGAAAAAGAAAGTGAGGAAGACCAAGGCAAAGATGGTTGCAAGACATCGGTGATATTCTGCAAATGGATGCATCAGCAGCAGGGCATCTTGCTTATAACCGAGAGGTCTAAAGGAGAGCTGATAGGGAGACAAAGTCCCACAAGGGACATGCAAATGATTGACTGAACTGACTGACTGAGGAACATTTACATGGATTTATTATTACTGCCGTTTTTGCCATCATAAATCTCTCACACAATTTAGTTAGACTTATTATAATAGCTCTCTCGGCACGTAAACAGTTGATCTAATCTCCTACTCAGTTTATCATTCCGTATTATTGTTTTAAATGGTCACATGCTGGACTAAATCTGATCTAGCATTTAAGTGACAGGTGATCATTTAGAATAAATCACGAAGATTAAACGCTGTGAAAGTCACAAAGGGATTCTCGCCACGGTTGTTGATCCATATAACACAGGAGTTCGTCTGACTTCTGAAGTTTGTACGATGCAAGACAAGGTCATATGTACTCATAAGGTCGTGACGAAAGTGTAGTCTCACTACTTGTTTAGACGAATACCGCACAATAGCAATCTTTTCCACAGACGAACATTCAGAGTCAAATCACTCGAGGCAGGTTGATCAGTTACGAGTGAGGACATTTAATTCCAATATGATGACAACAATGCATGGCTCACAGAATGAGGAAGTACAATATGGCAAAGTTAATAACTCCAAATCTTCCATACAAGAAGCAACAATCACGGACATATTCTCTAACCTTCAGCCACAGGCTTCCCCTTGTATCTAGGCCAAAACAAAACTTCCTTTTTCCTCGTGTGAATTCCGAGCGTCGCTTAAACCTTTGCCCTGTTGTGCTTGTTTATTAAGTCCTGTAAACATTACTGGTATACCGAATATAACGGATCTTCACATATTTTCTGGTCCACGGGAACCAAGAAATACATTCTGAGCATAGTCCTCGCCAGTACTTGTTTCTGTCGCAGCTACGGAAGTACTTGTATGTCCGAGAACCATCAAGTATCATTGGTTGGGGTTTAACCTAGAGATGATGATCTGGTGTCCCTTGACAGATTTTATCACTTTTTAGGCATTAAGTGCCACTAACATGACTGTTAATGCTTCAAGGTCACATCTAAAGTTGCCCAGGTATCTGTTCCTAGTTCCTTCAGCTTAACCAAAGTTCTCTATTAACCGCGTGTATTCAAATCTTCCTCCCTCCTGGCATTCACGAAAAATGTTAAAGATGTCTTCATTATCCCGTGTCTGTCTAGCGGACACTGTAAGTGTAGCCAACATAGCTGCTGTCACCAACCTGTTACGAAACACTTGTGCCAGTATTAAGAGCCTCCTTCCTTCCCCTGGTGCTTCTAACAAGTGCATCTTATTTCAAAAGTTGCCCACTCTGTTGACGCAATTTTTAAACTGCCATAACAGTTTCAGGTGGGTTAGGTTGCCCTTCACTCGCACAAATAAAACATTGCAGCAATATCCCGTGTTATACTGTAAGGATCCAGTCAGTCTTTCGATCTTAAAAAAGAAAAGCTCAAAGGGTTTGTGAGGTAAAGAAAACTCAGGTCTTTCACTGGCCCTCCTACAACTTATAATCAGAGATAGAATATCTATACAGACGCGTCAGTAGTACATATTTATAAAATATATTTATCTACATTTATTACAGCTTACTAACATTCATCATCTTCGTCATTATCATCATCACTATCATCTTTCAAGTTAGATGCAAAGCTCACGATCCTGCAGTATGTAAAACAGATTATTAACTTGGTGCTCTCTATGAAAGACTGTATACTTGATGCATGCTTACCTAACGAATTACACCAAGGAAAAAATACTCTATACATTTACTACTTCTTCATCAGTGTTTACGCAATGAAAACACTATATATTTGCAGCAAATTGACATCAGTGATTTACATTACGGAAAAAAAATGTGCTCATCTAACTGGTTGCTTGAAAAAAACCTACATTTGCTCTGTTTTCTACAAATTACTTGTACGTTCAACATTTTATAAAATGTAAGACCATATGCAGTGCTGAAAAAGAAAGAAAAAATAGACTTGCGTGAAGTATAAACCAGCGAATAAGAACAAGGATTTAACTTTAGTAAGCCGTTTTAAATATTGCTCATTTCAAATGGACTCTTGACGTAAACTAAAAACTATTGGCTGTTGCAGGTCCCCCGCATTATCATTGTCATCAAAGAGAATTGTGTCAAGTATATATACATCCGGTGCTATTAAATATTCATATTCTCTTAACAGTAATTTTAAAAAGGTAGCTACTTCGGTAGCACATCCTGAATGCTCAGAACAACGTAATCTCTGTTTGTTTTCTTCTATTTCTGTGGCAAACACAGAATCTCTGTATGATTTTAACTAATATATGACAAATAATGAGGGCTTTAAAGAGTAAATACATTTCACAGAAACACAGGACAAAATCGAAACATATGTACTGACTTAGAAGACTGTTCTGAATCAGGCAGACATATATCAACTACTGTGGGTTTTTTCAGAAACATCATCTCGCTGAGCAGCTCCTGTCATGGCTGACTCTGCCAATGTTGGATATGCATAGCCAGCCACAGTAGCAAGAAGCAGAATTTGTACCGCAAGGTCCAGTATTCTTGTGTTTACATTTCTAACTTCAATTTTGGTCCTTATTTTCTCCTCAGACAACGCTTGGCCTTTGCGCAGGGTCGCCGCTCTCCACATGACCCGGTCTCTTGCAGGTTCTAACCCAGACCTCCTGGCTGATATAAGAATCTCGCACTGGTGATTTACAAATATCTTTATATTTCAGTTTAGGTCTACCATGTGGCCTCCTTCCTGCTATATGTTCACCATACAAAACCTGCTTGCGACTATGTGATTTATTAAGAAACGTGTAAATTTAATACTAAAAAATTTAAAATTATCTATTTCACCCAGTGATAGTACTCTATAATTATAAAATACTGGTTTAAAATGGATTAAAAATTAGAAGTTCAAGATATTTAAAGCCTTATAACATTTTTTAAAAATTCTTTTCAAAAACATTTTTTTATTTGTTCATACTCGGCATTTGTGACCATGCAGCTTAAAACTACAAATATTAAAGTTTCTTATAAATTACAAAATGTTATATCATATAAATAAAACTAGGCCATGATGACCTCCGCAAGTCAAATACGTTGACACAGAAAAGGTTTGTTCACAGAGCCGCATTTGTATTGTGTGGCATGGCTGGCTGAGTGGTTATGACACTCGGTTTACTAATCCAGTGGTGCCGGGTTCAAGTCTCAGCAGGGGGGGGGGGACTTTTTTTCTGCTACAACCACATCAGGAAGGCCCCGGAGTTCACCCAGCCTCTAAAAATGGTCACCAGAGAAATCTGTTAAGCTAAATGGGGTCAGGTGTGATACCGACCACATCACATTTTCATGTACCAGAGGTCTTTAAAATACAGGCCTAATACCGTATCCTCATTATGCCTTAATGCCATGGAAACGGGGATTTCACCTTTCATTTCAAGTGTCATGCCGCGTGGCGTTGGCGATCATTTCTCTCCACAATTCCCCGTCTTTAGACATGATTATGAGATCCGCTGGTGACTTTCTTCCTAGCCACACTGACAACCCATCCACTAACTTCTCTATCTATCTCTCTCTGTCTTCCTCTGTCTCTTCTTCCTTCAGTTTTTCCAACTGCCATAGTGTTTCAATTTTTCTATTCTCAGGAAATGTCCTATAAATCTGGCTTGTCTGCCTCTGATCTTTGCTATGATTTGCTTTTTAACTCCAGCCTCTCTTAAGACTTCTTCATTGGCTTTCTTGGCTGTCCATGGTACCTTCAGCATCCTTCTTATAATCCGCATCTCCATGGCTTCCATTTCTCGCTGTACTCTCTTATTCATAGACCATGCTTCACATCCATAAAACAGAATTGGCTCGATGTAACATTTAAGTCATCTGAATCTTGTTTCCATTGATACGAATATGTTGCACAAGATGTGTCTCATTGTCTAGAATGCTGACTTGGCCTGAGAATGTCTGCTTTTTGTTTCGTTGTAACATTTCCCATCAGTTGTTATAATCGTTCCTAAGTACTTGAATCTATCAACTTGTTTCAGATTTGTGCCATCGATGGTAGTGCTACATTTTGGTGTTGTTCTTTTCTTTGGGATGACCATACTTCAGTCTTCTTTTTGTTCAGGCTGAGGCCTTTATTTTTACTTTCACCTTTGCTTTGATGCAAAACTATACTTTTCACAAGCGCATTCTTAGTAACTAAAGATTATATATAGTATATAAATATAGAAGTATTCCATTCATTTCAAGCATGTGTCGCCAACGTTCACTTCATGTGGGGACCGCTGTCAGTATTACCATTTTATCCAGCCTTTCCTGTCAACCACAGAGCAAGTCACAACTCCAAGCAATGATAGGATCTACTTTTTTTCCTTCGTGAAATTTCCTCTCGAAATAAATCTTTTTTTTTTTTTTTGCCAGTGGTTCCCAATTAACGAAAGTCCTTGGACCCCCTGGTCGTTCAAAATCCAGGCCATGGACCCCCTGCTGGTTCAAAATCCATTGACCCCCATACTCTGGAAAAGTTTCAAATCTGTAATAGTAGCTGTGTGCTTCACGTCCAAAATAATTTTTTTTTCTCAGAAAATATGGATAATCTTTCATGAATAAACGCTACACTACACAGAAAAAAAAACACTATAAACTTTATGAATTTTCAAAATTACAATAACGTAATTAAGAAAAAAAAATACACAACACTTAATATTCCTACTTGTTGCGACAAATGAACAGAATATGAAATGTGTGACAGCTAACCAACCTAAATCTGGTTAGAGAAAGCATGCCTCTTCTTACTCCAAACAGTCGCTTCTACAACTGATTCAATATTTCCTATTTTAAATGTGCAGGAAAAGTTCTTTCTTCGTAACAAGATTCACCAAAAACAACGGTTTTCAAACATTTCACATTGAAAATTTTAAAAAAGGACCTTATGTATTTGTTACGGACCACCATGGCAGGTTCCGCGGACCACCATCTGCGAACCACTGCTCTATGCTAATAATGAGGGCTTGGCAAAATTATGAGGACTAAAAAATAAAAAGCAGTTTACCTTTGTTCTTTAACCTCGATGTTTTTTTTTCAAATCTCGGAGTGTAAGGAAATATGGGAGCTGTCTTTTCTGAACTGTTCTGCCTTATGACGTAATCCATGGAGTTGAACAAGATTTATGTGTGCACCAGAAGCTGCTATGTGTATGCACCTAGAGAATTAAAACGTTATGAAGGTTACAAAGGGAATCTCACCTCATTTTTTGGCGGGAAATTGTACAGGAAGAGTTTTTGGAAAGGGTTGTAGGGGGAGGGGGAGGGTGTTTGGTTGGTAAGACGGAATAATAGACTCTTGGTGTTGGCTATCAAAGCAAGCTGTAGTTTTAAGCTAAGACTTGGAAGTGGAGAAATATGAGTGAATGTTTCCTGTTTTCTATCTCTTGTGGTTGAATAACTAGCCTAAGTTTTCTGTTACCAGTGTACATTTGTATTCTCGTGAGTTTAGCTAGTAATCTGAGCTACTGGATGTTGCACTCACAGAATCCAACATCATCATGTTTACTATATTTACTATATTTAAATTTACTATATTTAAATAGTCTAATGCAGGTAGTGTTGAGAGACTCAGTTATTAGGTACAATATGCAAATATCTATACTATATGCATATATATATTTCATATTTCATATGCAAATATCTATACTACAAGAGCTTAATATTGAAGAAGGCTGGCTAGTAAAGAGGATTAAACAGAGAAAACTTAAATATTTTGGCCACATTAAACGTCATGATAATTTAGAGAAGACCGTATTGGAAGGATACATAATGGGAAAAAGAAAAAGAGGAAGACCGAAACGAAGATGGCTGCAAGACATCGTTGATGATCTGGAAATGGATGCAGCAGCAGCAGGCCATCTTGCTCACAACCGAGAGGCCTACAGGAGTGCTGTTTGGGAGGCAAAGTTCCGCAAGGGACATACAAAGGAATGAATGAATGCAAATAGGCAGTTGGAAAACTAGCACAAACCATCAAGGAAATACACAGATACAAACCAGACAAAATAGGAATAAAAGAGGCAAAATGGGCAGGTCAAGGCAGAAGGAAATTAACAACACAGCACACATAAGATACAATAATATGGTCAGGTAAAGAAGATAATCATGAAGGAGGAGTAGCACTGACTATAGCAAAAGAAGAATTAAGAGCACAGCTGAAATGGACCGCTATAAATGAGAGATTATTATATGCACTCTTCAACTCAAGATTCACGAAGTTGTCTATTATAGTTTGTTATGCACCAACAGAAGCAGCTGAAGAGGATTTAAAGAGAAGTTCTTTTTTTAATAACAGCCTCCAAGCCACAGTAGAAACAATACCCAAACATGATATGTTACTCATCTTGGGCGACTTCAATGCAAAAGTAGATGAGGGAAATGAAGATAGAAGAAGAATCATGGGAAGAGAAGGAATCGGAGAAATAAATGAAAATGGAGAAAGACTGTGCAGTTTCTGTGAAGAAAACATGATGACCATCGGAGGGACAATTTTCCAATAAAAGACATCCATAAAGTGACATGGAGGTCCCCAGATAAAACCACAGAAAACCAAATCGATCACATACTAATAAACAACAAGTGGAAACGGTCACTACAAGATGTGCGAGCAAGGAAAGGAGCAGATGTAAGAAGTGATCACAACCTTCTTGTACCAAAAATAAAACAAAAATTAAGGAAAGCCAAAATAGGAGAACACAGAAAGGCACGCTTTGATACAGCAAAACTGAAAGACCAGCAAACAAGAAATGAATTCTAGATAGTACTTAAGAACCGTTTCAGTGTCCTACCAGACGACGCAGAAATGCCCATACTAGAGTTCAATGAAACGCTTCAGGAAACAGCAAAAGAGGTGCTGGGATATCGGAAAGGGAGAAAAGAGGAATGGATAAGCAAGACTACATGGGAAAAGATAGAGCAAAGAAAGGAAACAAAGAAAAAATTACTGAACACCAAATCACTAAAGCTAAAAGAACAAGTTTTAAGTAATTATGCATAAAAAAAAGAAGTAAAGGAATCACGCCGTCAAGATAAACGTCAGTACTATGACAACTTAGCAGAAGCAGCTGAGAAAGCAGCACATGCAAATGACATGAAAACCATATACAAAATCACAAAGCTGATGACAGGTAACTTCAGCACAAGATGTGAGAATGCAGTAAGGACACATAAGAGAGAAATGATCAGTGAAGAAAGAGAAAAACATTAAAAGATGGAATTAACACTTTAACACTCTACTAAGCAGAACGAAAGCAGCACAAACAATAGACATACCTGAAGAAAAACGGAACTAAACATAAAAAAGACCAATAACAATAAGTGAAGTAAAGGAGGCAATAAAGAAGCTAAAATTAAACAGGGCACCAGGTGAAGATGAAGTGAGTGCTGAGATGTTGAAAGCAGAAGAAACAGAAACACCAAAACAACTTTGCCGGATACTACAACAAATTTGGGTTCTAGAAAAAGCTCCAGAGGAGTGGAAAACTGGCCTTATAGTAAAACTACCAAAAAGGGGTAACCTCAGAGATTACGGAAACTGGAGAGGCATTATTCTCCTGCCACTCACCAATAAAGTATTTTGCAGAGTAATCATCAACAGAACTGTACCAGCACTTGAGGGGAAATTTCGGAAATAGCAGGGCAGGATTTAGGAAAGGAAGATCATGAATAGACCACGTATTTGTACTTAGACAAATATTAGAGCAGGCAAATTAGTGGCATAGCATAACATATGCGCTGCTTATAGATTTTGAGAAAGCCTTTGACAGTTTCAGTAGATATACACTTTTTGAAAATTCTAAGATGGTATGGCCTCCCCCATAAGATAGTGAATGTTATCAAAGCCCTATACGAGGGCTTTCAGTGCAAAGTGATCCGTGGAGAACATACCTCCAGCAATTTTAGGGTACAAACAGGACTGAAGTAGGGATGTGTACTATCACCAACATTATTTACCTTGGCAGTAGACTGGTTAATGAAGGAGGCAACATCAGACAAACACAGAGGATTACAATGGACTCTTGACACAGTGCTGTATGACCTTGACTTTGCGGACGACATTTGTCTATTATCAAGCAGCCATAAAGATCATCATTCATTCATTTGCATGTCCCTTGCGGAACTTTGCTTCCCTAACAGCACTCCTGTTGGCCTCTCGGTTTTGAGCATGATGACCTGCTGTTGATGCATCCATTTGCAGATCATCAACGATGTCTTGCAGCCATCTTCGCCTTGGTTTTGCTCTCTTTCTTTTTCCCATTATGCACCTTTCCAGGAGAAGTTTTCTCTGGATTACCATGACGTTTAATGTGAACAAAATATTTAAGTTTTCTCTCTTTGATCCTCTTTACTAGCCAGCCTTCTTCAATATTAAGTTCTTCTAGTATGGATATATGTGTTCTTTTTTGTGTCCATAGTATTTGAAGAACTCTTCTGTAGCATTTACATTCAAAGGCATTTATGTGTTTCTCAGATGTTTTGTTAAGTGTCCAGGTCTCACAGGCATATGTTGCTATGGGAAAGATGCATGCCCTTAAAAATCTTATTTTTGTAGCTCTGTCTGTTCCTCTCCACAGATTATTTAGTTGTTTTACTTTCTGAAGAGCAATAGATGTCCTCCTTTTAATTTCCCTCATTGTATCTCCATTATTAGTTAGCAGCGATCCAAGATATTCACAACTCTCCACTTCTTCCAATTTTTCCTCATTGATACATGTTTCAGCTGCTTTGTTTTGTTTTTTTTTTTTTGTCTTTTTTTTGTCAGTTGTCATCAATTTATTTTTCTTCGCATTAAGATAGAGGTTTTGCTCTTCACTATTCTTACAGAGAGACATAATTAGTTTTTACATTCTTTTTTGTGTTGTAGAAAGTAATACTGTGTCATCAGCATATCTAATCTCTGGTATTAGGTATGTCACAAAGATATGCAAGATAAAATAAACAAGCTAACTCAGAGTGCAAACAACATATGATTAAAGATCAAATAGGAAAGACAAAGTTAATGAAGCAAAATGTGAACAACAGAAATGTACTCAGAGTACAGAAAGTTAGTTGAGGAGGTCAATGAATTTGTATATCTTGGAAGCAGAGTAGTAGAAAATGGAGACAGCACAGAAAACATTAACAGCAGACTTACTAGAGCAAACCAGGCTTTTGCAGTGCTGCAGACTATGTGGAAATTTAAAAAAAAACAACTAAATATGAAGATGAAAATCAGGATATTTAAGATTAATGTTCTAAGTGTACTATTCTATGAAAGTGAATGCTGGAAAATCACCAAAACCATAGAAAACAAGTTGAATTCTTTCCAGACTAAATGTTTACCAAGAATTATAAAACTATTTTGACCAAACGCCATAAGAAATAACATCTTGTTGGCAGAAATACAGATGAAGCCACTGACAGCAATTATTGAAGAAAGACGCTGGCGATGGTTGGGACATGTGCTCCGAATGACTGACAACTCACTACCAAAAATAGCACTAAGATGGACACCACAGGGGAACAGAAGTAAGGGTAGACCAAAAGAGACATGGAGAAGAACAACAGAAAGGATGTTGAACAATAGAGGGCTTATCTGGGCAAGAGCGGAAAAAAAATACAAAGGACAGGGATTTGTGGAAAACTCTTGCGGAAGCCCCATGTGCCCTGGACACTTACGGTTCATAGAGAGAGAGCGACAGAGACAGAGAGAGAGACAGAGAGAGAGTGTGTGTGTGTGTGTGTACTTTGTAGAACCTGGTTACGGTCGAGTGATTCTGTAGCCGTTGTTGTCAGGGGCGAAGACGCGTCCGTTTTGGCAATCAGTGACCTTTAGCTGACCTCTGTCGTCAGGGTTGGCGAACTATACCCGACCTATACTCTATCCCACCTCGACGTGTAGCAGAACATTAGGATGATTGGGATATGTAACAGGAATGAAAAGCGGTCATATTCACAGGCAACCCGAGTAACAGCATTAGCCTTGCTAACAGGTCAGGGATCATCATAGTCACTACGGTGTTGGAGTCTGATAAATAATTATTACAAACCCCCTGCCTTTTAGCTCCACTCATGAGATGAACAAAAAATAGCTGTCATAACCCTCTCCCAAGCCGACATGATGCTATGCCTGAACACCTTCACAGCATCGGCTGCAAGTAACACTAGCTCGAGCTGTTCCAGAGAGATAGAAGACAAGACAAGACACGTTGTTGTTGCCGTACGTCCAAGCTGCGACATGTTTGTGTGTTAGTTAGGAACACTTCAACAGATGGAGCCATAGTTCTGTCGCTAACTTGCAAAATCTGATGTATTTCAAACTATCTCATCTCGGAGTCTTACTACAAATCTATAAATACATTTTCTTTTTCAGCTCTCTATGATAGAGTTATGATGTAGAAAAGATCATCCAATAGTGTCCATGGTTGCTACGAATACGGTGAAACATGATCCAATGTCCATGGTGAGTGTGGATAGGAAGGGACATGTTGCTATATCCATGGTGACTCTGGGTAGGAAAGGACATGATCCAATGTCCATGGTGAGTGTGGATAGGGAGGGACATGATCCAATATCCATGGTGACTGTGGATAGGAAGGTACATGATCCGTGATCCATGGTGGTTATTGATAGGATGAGATATTTAAACCAACTTGAGCAAAGAGGAAAAAAATCTCAGCTTCTATGTAGCGAATGTCTACAATATAGCGACTTTCATTATGTATTGACTTTCTATAAATCTCATCTATTATGAAGCGACTTTCTATGATTCTCAGCTTTTATATAGCGACAATATATGAATCTCAGCTATTATGTAACGACTTTCTATAACACTAGTATTTAATTTACGTATGAGTATATAAAACTGTACACGAAGACACTGCAGTAAAGCTGTAATAACAAAATGTTAAAACTATTTAAGAAAACAATAGCAACAGCTTTATTACTTAACGAGCACATAGCTATGTCGCTTCGGTTTGCACCCTGATATTTCAGAGCCTCCTCGCTGCATTAGATCACAAGCCCTCTACCCCAACCACATTCACCATTCCACTAACCCTTCTCTTGACTAGATTACCATTGTTTCACTCTATCTCTCCTTTCTGTCCCCACTCCCATTTGACTACCTACTTATCACACGTCATAAGCCTCTATTCTCAAAACTCTACCACACACACTCCTGAGGCAGCCTCTACATCATGGCATGCTCTTCAACCAACAAGATTATATCAGAAAATAGCCCCACAATCGCCTAGATTACGTCAGGATATCCCCAAGCACCAGCCACATTACGTATCATCATAGTCTTCATTAGAATGTATTTCTGTGCAACTACCACAGCGATTGTAGTTCAATTACACACATATAAAGCAGATACGTATACATAGTTTATATGATAAACATTACAGTATTAATGGGAGGGGGGGGACATTGTGACTGATTAGTTATATTGGACTCGTAGAACTTTGAATGAAAAACCAAAGCTCGCCTTATCACTGCATCCACGTACATTAGAACAAGATTATCACAAGGGGCTAGCTAACCAACTCTGATTTATCACACATTTACGTTGATCTGATAACAATGAGTTGTTACACTAGTCTGACCAGTGAGGCATGGATCGACATATGCCATATAATGGTGGTATCTATTGAGTACCCTACATATCATGGTTTTTATAAGAAAATTCAACACTGTCAACGTCTCTGTTCTGTACAATATATACTGAAAAAAATACGACACCAACTGGCTAGAGTCTGAAAAAAATGCGGCATAGGTAACACAGGTATTGCCTGGTACATGGGACCCAACTAGAAAATCTTTATTTTGCTGATGACGTAACTCTTATAAGAAACAATGTGAATTCAAGAAAAAAACAAATAGATTGTCTTCATTGGCTACCAAAATAGGACTTGAAATTAACAATGACAAAACAAAAATAATGAAACTTCCCATTAATCAAAATGGAAAAATACTCATAGAAGGGACAGATGTTGAAGAAATCAATCAATTTGCATACTTTGGCAGCTACATAGACCAGGATGGTGACACCAGAAGGGAAGTTAGAATTATTATTGCAAAAGTAGAATCGATCTTCAAGAATCTTGAGAATTATGGCATTCAAAAGTTATAAGCACAAAAACCATGTTAAGACTATTCAATTCATATGTAATGACCACCCTCATTTATGCGTGCGAAAGCTGGAAAACAACTAAAGAAATAGACAAGAAATTAGACTCTTTTGAAAACACATGCTTAAGGAAAATACTCGGCATCAAGTGGAAAGAATTCAAGAACAATGCAGAGATAAGACAGATGACTGAACAACAACCAGTCTCATGGGTGATCAGGAAAAGGAGATGGACATATGTTGGTCAAGATCAGAGAATCCCAAAACAAGCTATCAAGTGGAACACAACAGGCCGAAGAAAAAGAGGCAGACCACGTGAAACTCTAAAGAGGACATTATTAAGAGAGGCCAAATTAATAGGCATAAAATCCCTTGATGAGGTTGAAAAGCTCGCCGAAAACAGAATAAATTGACGAACTACCTTGCGAGCCCTATGTGACGGTTAACGGCACGGGAAGGATATAAGAAGCTACTGTAGCCTTGGACTATTATAAACGACCTACGAAACGTTTGCTTTCTTCTTTCAGGCATTTGATATTTGGCTTCAGGTATAAATTCTGCTATTGTTTCTAGAGATACGTTGTTCTAAAAAAATAACATTTCTTTAACTTTGACTGCCGAGGGCCACAGCTGTTTTCTCAACTCTTCATACATTCTGCAGTCTTGTAGGATTCTTCTTCTTCTTTCATCTCTCTGGAATTGCCCACTGACAGTCTTTACAGCCGAGCGATGGAGATGCTGTGGCACAGGATCATGTCGTAATGAGAGTGGATCACACTGGGTATTTTGTATTGTACCTGACCAGAACTACACGCAGGGGATGTGGAATAGTTCTTTAGCAAACTCCTGTCGTAATGGGAACTATTGCCATTCCTGCCCAGTTAGCCAGGCTAAGCCTGTTACTGGAGGTACCAACGGAGAGATGGGACAAGGTTATGTTCGGCTATGGTTCACTAACCCCGACGCTAACATATCAGCTATGTCGTTGGTGACTGTTAATTCTGACAACGTCTTGTATGGTATTCGCGACTGTCGTTTATGATTCAAGACAGAAACATGCTGGGCTGTTTCCATTTTCTAATTAATTATACATTTAATCCGCAGTGTCATGTTCATAGTCTAAATAGGATTCTTGTTCTTTTCTGTTTAGAAACTAACATCATGTAGTAAACATGTAGCGCTGATATTCTTTAGCCCGTGTCAAACCTACTGTCTTTGTGAGTTCTTACAAACTGTCAAGAGATGCAATGCGTCCCATCCCACTGTAGCATAATGGAATTTTAGAAAGGAAACAAGTTGGTAAAGCAAAATGGTCATTAAGAACAAATAAAATTTGCCTTTGAGTACAGTAAGATCCAGATAAATATAGCATAGATAGTACTCTGAATTCATATCGGACATTAACCACTACCCTTTCGATTTACTTGGACGTGACAGTGCTGTCTGTCTGTCTATCCGTCCGTCCGTCTGTCTATCTGTCTGTCTGTCCGTCCGTCCCTCCATCCGTCTGTCTGTCATAGCGCCCTGTTCTCACATGAACACTATAATTAGTGACACTTGAGAATTTTACCACCTTCACATTTCGTGACATGTGTGGTTGTCGCGTAGGAAATAACTAATTTCATATCTCGTCTGACTGTCAGCGTTGTAGTGTTACCTCTTGTTATGCAAGAACAACATAATAAGAACATAAAAACATGCCAGCTACTGCACGATTTGACACAGTTTTATAAGGCGGATGAGCTGAAGAGGAGACAACAGGACATAAAACGCCAATCTCCACCATTGTTTTGTTCGTACAAGTTTTGATGAGAGTTATCTGTTGTTGTTGTTGGCCACGTGGATGATGTTAACATTTCCATTTTCAGCATTAAAAACTCACGTGATCATGCATCATGAATCCGGCAGAATAACAATCACACTCCGTGTGTGTTATGTGTGTGTGTGCGTGGTTTTATGTGTCACTTCTGTAGCTACACAAGCCAACAGTTGTTGAAGTGGTAAGTTAATTTCGCTTTGAACGATTCGTAGATTTCTTAAGATTTCTGTCCAGTTTGGCAGTGAGCGATCCTTAGATGACATGGCGACGTCAGGTTTGGCGAACCATAGCTGGCATGCTGGCGTCAGGGTTGACGAACCATAGCTGTCACGCTGGCGTCAGGGTTGACGAACCATAGTTGTCATTATGACGTCAGGGATGACGAACCATAGCTGTCACGCTGGCGTCAGAGTTGACGAACCATAGTTGTCATTATGACGTCAGGGATGACGAACCATAGCTGTCATGCTGGCGTCAGAGTTGACGAACTATAGCTGTCATTATGGCGTCAGGGTTGACGAACCATAGCTGTCATGCTGACGTTAGGGTTGACGAACCATAGTTGTCATGTTGGCGTCAGAGTTGGCGAACCATATTTGTCATGCTGGCGTCAGAGTTGGCGAACCATAGTTGTCAAGCTGGCGTCAGGGTTGGCGAACCATAGTTGTCATTATGACGCCAGGGTTGGCGAACCATAGTTGTCACGCTGACGTCAAAGTTGGCGAACCATAGATGTAATGCTGACGTCAGAGTTGGCGAACCATAGTTGTCATGCTGACGTCAGAGTTGGCGAACCATAGATGTAATGCTGACGTCAGGGTTGGCGAACGATAGTTGTCATTATGGCGTCAGGGTTGGCGAACCATAGCTGTCATGCTGACGTTAGAGTTGGTGAACCACAGCTGTCATGCTGGCGTCAGAGCTGGCGAACCATAGCCCATCAAGACCCTGCATTACTTCCCCTTGGGTTCACAGTAATACAGCTTAGCTTGGCTAAACTGGAATGATCACCCGCCATCATAGTCCCCATGGTGGTGGAATCTGCTAAATAAAAAGTATTCCAAACGTCTTGCTTTTAGCTCAGTCCGAAACTTTAAAAAAATAGCCGCGATAATACACTCCCCGTCCGACATTATGGTGTTCTTCAACAGGGATGATGATGATGATGATGATGATGATGATTCGCTCTGTAGTCACACCTTATCTTTTTTTTCAGACGATAATACGTTGCCTTCTTGTGGATAAGTGGTTGCTCATCAAGCTATGGGTTCCTGGTTTGATTCTTGGTCATTCTCTCATTGTTTCTTTTATTCTCATGTTAAAAATGCTTCGTCTACATTTGTTCGAGGCTTGCGCACGCTTGTCTCCGTGGAACTGCAAGATGATGTTCTTTGCACCCCATACTGTGAAGATGTTAAGCCAAAGCACAATGTCGGAGTGGGAGCAGGTTCTGCCGGTGCATTCCTCCAGAGACAGTGTGGTTTCCAGTGCTTTACAGGGGATCCTGTAGAGCTATCATTGTGTGCAGGGGACATAAAAACAGAATGACTAATCAAATAGGTCAAGGCCGGAAGAGAAGGAGGTGGTATTAAATAATATCTTTTAAAAATTTCTATCGGATGTCCTGTACATGCTCTCAAGTCCCGAACTCTTCTCAGCCTTTTTACTCTCAGATCCTGCTTTCCTTTTATCTCACAAGTATTTTCTTTTAGGAGGTGAAGGTGGAGGTAGTGATTTGACAGAATGCGAGCTGTAGAAAACTGACTTTTGATCAGCCATGACAGATGTTTTCATTTTTAACAAGTATTTCCATAACTTGATGTAGCGATGGCTTCATTGCTTATACAGAGCTGCTGCTTATAGTAAGGCACTAATTGAAGATGTACACAGACATCAAAATAAACATTAATCACAAGGCGAGAAGCAATATGGCGTTATGGTCGCATTATGGTGGTCGAAAAACTGTTAGGTCCTTTTAATCTTGTCAGCAGGTGACGTACTTGAGAAAGACTTCCGAGAAAGCCCCCACAAGTACTCTCTTCTTGAAGCCTAGGTTGATCCTGGTGCCTATTGCTTGACATAAAAATTCCACCTCAATGGGAAATCAAAGCCTGATGGCCATCTGATTGGCAGTCAATTCCATTAACCATAGCATCGCAGGGTCTAAATGAAGCTAATTGAAAAAAGTCCAAGTGTACTTGTAAATCTACGTAATAGATAAAATACGGTCATCTGTTATTCTGAGCATCAGTCTCAGAGCAATGCAAAGATTTTCGAAAATATCCATTCCATTTCAGTTTTTAAAAAAAGCAGGAAAATGTCCGGATCTCCCTTTGATTTATAAAATAAAATAAAATACCGAATACATCTTAATCTTGATTTCAGCCTGTGTAGCAGAATAGTCAAAAGCATAGTTTAGGACTAAAAGAGTATAGTTCCTTGACTTTTTTTTTGAGGGTCACATTTGTACTGGTTGACCTAAAACACGGAAGAAACGTGCAGAAACTCTGTGTCAAGACAATACTCTTCCCGTGCCGGAGAGGAAAACGCGGACATACCGTTTGTGCCAAATAAAATGCGTGGGTGTTATGATATTTTTGAGGTATCGTTGGAAAAAATGAATGTAACACATTAGTTCCATGTTAAAATTATACTAATTAAACATCCAAACAATGTAAATGAATGAAGATTTCAGAAATGCATAGTTTTTTAATGAAAAAAAAACTGGTGAGAAAATTAGAATCTAGGGAATAATTTAGTGCTAGACAGAAAGAAAAGTCCACAGCCGCACTATTTTTGGACCGAAAAATGAGTGGAAGATTAAACTTTGGATAATGAAAGTCGTGCCAGTTTACTTCACATGAAAAGTGTTGTAGTATGGGTTTTAGGGGAGTTAGGAACGTCTTGAGTTTATAAGCTTGCCAATTGTCCGTTAACCTTCTAACTTGTCCAGTATCGGAGTCTGGTGATCCTGAGTGTTATCATTGTCGTTCAAAGTGTTTAACCAGAACGAAAGAGAGTAAAGATCAATCAAATGTATCAGCAATTCTTCTAATAAGAAAATTACACACTCTGCAACTTTCTGTCAACATCAATATCAACAGTGTGATTTGATGATACATTCTTCTGTAGTAGCTGGAGTTTTCTTGACAGTAGCACTTCTTGTAGGCTAGTGCTGGAATTCCTGCTTCAGCAGCATCTGCGACATTGCTTGAGTAGTACATGTAAATTCTGCTTGAATTTACACGGCCCTGTAAAGTGGTGCCGGATCTACAAGAGAGAGTAAACTTAGGTAAACCTGAAGCGCAGATGAGTTTCTTTGCATTGTGCGACATTTCTCCTAATGGAAAACGCCCATTTCTTAAAATAGCTCTATGTTTTCAACCAGATATGCTTCTGTGTCAAGTTGAAACTAGGACACGCTTTCGTGACAAAATACGAATATGAACGGCCGGTTGTATATGAAACAGTGATTCATTATATTTTTGTGACTAGTGGCGACCAGGTTGTCTATCCTGGTCCAGATTCAATTAGTAACTAGGCTACTTGCATCGTGTGTGTGTGTCTCTCTCTCTGAAGTTTAAAGAAAAGAGAAACAACTTTTTTTTGTCACAATCTCTTTCTGAAGTCTTGCAACTTTTTGGGGAAGCCTGGGCTTCATGACAAACACTATAAAAAACACTTTGTACTGTGGCTTGTCAAGACTCCTAATAAACTCTACTGAGAAATCCCGTACTACAGTATACATGAAACGATTTGACCATTAGTATGCCACAGTGGTTCTAAATCTTTTTTGGTCGTGGACCTCCTTTCTGATCCGAGAAACGTTGTCGACCACTCATTAGTATAAAACAATACAATACAACCCAAATGATGCTAAGATTTTTGTTTTAATATGGCCAGTCCATTCGCTGCTCCGCATACCCCAGAAAGAACCATTGCACTACAGTAAAGGTCTCCAGATCTTCCAAGCCACATCCCTAATACCTCCATACATGCGCTTGCAACAACACACGCCTCACTTGACTCCTGTTGTTTCCTATTTATTTCACCGATTTATGTTGTTTTGTTTTGATATTATTATTACAGAAGCACTTAAACTGTTACAAAAGTTCTCGTTGGTATTTGTGACTGACCAACATAGAATCAGGTGCAAAGGAATATGATGACCACCAGACTATCAGCCTCTCATGTCACATAACGAAGCTATTTATGAGAATTCTTATGAGAAGAACAAGGAAAAAGATAGCAATGGAAATAGCAGATGAACAGTTTGGATTTGTTGAAGGAAAGGGAACACACAATGCCATTTATGCTCTACGAACACTAACAGAAAGAGCTTTAGAAGTACAGAAAGATCTCTACTTATGCTTCATTGATTACACCAAGGCATTCAACAAGGTGAAACATAATGAAATTATTAAAATGCTTGAAGACATCAATATAGATGGCAAAGACCTGAGGATTGTAAAACATATATTGGCAGCAAGAAGCAGCAATTCGAGTTGAAAATAAAACTGGAAAATATCAACCTATAAAACATGGGGTGCGACAACGTTGTGTACTATCTCCAGACCTTTATTCTCTGTACAGCGATAACATTCTACAATCATCACAGAACCAGATATAAAAATTGGAGGATACAATATTAACAACCTTCGATATGCTGACAACACAGTACTGATAGCTGAGAACCAACAAGACCTGCAAAATCTCTTGGATAAAGTGGCCAAAGAAAGTGAACAGAAAGGTCTTACTTTGAACATCAAAAAGGCAAGAGACTATGGTTATATCTAAGAAACAGAATCCACCACAATGTAGTATAAAAGTAAATGGAACTATTCTAAAGCAGGTGCAGAAATTCAAATACCTTGGAGCAGTAATAACTTCAGATGGGAAATGTACAACAGAAATTAGGAACAGAATAGGCCAAGCAAAGACTGTATTTCAGAGAATGAGAAACATATTATCAATCAACACATCCTTATCAATGAATGTTAGAAAACGAGTCCTAAAATGCTATATTGAACCTTTCTTGTTATATGGAAGTGAATTGTGGAATAGGCAGGTTTGCACAAAAATCATTGGAAGCAGCAGAAATGTGGTTTGTTAGAAGAATGTTGCGAATCCCCTGGACAGCAAAAATAACTAATGAAGAATGTATGAGAAGAGCTGGAGAGACAAAAAAACCTTGTCAAAATGATAAGAGAGAGACAATGTACTTTAATAGGACATGCAATGAAAAGAGGAGGCATTGAAAATATTATAACAACAGGAAAAATAGAAGGAAGAAGATCAAGAGGAAGACCAAGAGAAATGATACTGGACATTAAGATGGTGTGAGAGGAGATCACCAACTGAACTGATGGCCTGCATGAAAGATCGTAAATTCTCTAGAAGCATAATAATCAACGTCAGTCGGCACTGCGCCTGATGATGATGATGATGAACATAGAAGTGCAGAGATTAAGAGCAGTTATTAATTTTTTTAAAAGAACAAATCATTGTAAATAGAAATACTACTCCATGATAGAAATATTTTTTTAATAAAGTTTCTTTTCTACAAGAATCATTGTATATAGTTTTTTCCTTGCCGTTTCAAGTATTCCTTCTGTTATTGTTCTTATGTCAATGAATCATATGGAAACACCTTCTCTCTCTCTCTCTCTCTATCTATCTCTTTTTTTTCCAAGGCCTCCTTGACCCTCGCTCCATTTGATCTGAAAAACTTCAGCCCGGGTACTAATACGAAACAGGAACAATTTTTTATAAATAGGAAACTACGAGGTTTTGGTACTGTAAAGTAAGAGAACAAATATTGTAGGATTAAACCTCGAAAAAATCTTAGACAAAGCACTTTAGTGAGACGTGAGAGAAAGAAAACTCACAAGAGAATTACCTGGGATTCGAACACGGACTCCGGTAGGACGAGCAGCCGTCTAGCCACGAGAGAACAGCGTACTATCGACTTAGCCAACTAGCACCCCAAAAAAGGTGTTTTGTTGACATAGTCTTTAGTAACTGCTCAGCAGACATGAGAGATCGTGACACCCGGAAAGAAACGAGGTCGTGACACACAGAAATTCCGTAGCTTAGATTCATTCTCTCTAGCAGGTTTAATCCTACAATATTTGTTCTCTTACTTTACTAATACGAACCATGGATCTTTTGATCGGCAACGCATGCACTAACCACTACGCTGCGGCGATAAACATACACAATACAGTGGTACCTCGGGTCACGAATGGCTCTAGTTACGAACAAATCGGCACACGAGCACAATTTCCTAACAAATTTTGATTCCACCCTCGAACAACAATGCCTCGACGCACGAACGCACAAACATGGCCTTGGCGCCATGTTTTCGGCTCGCGAATAGCCTCAGTTGTATTCAGATTTGTGCGATGTGAACATTGTTTGTCGTTGCGTTGTTCTTGATACAATTTATTTTTGTTTTTGCATTAAATTAACCCTCATTATGGCTCCCAAGAAAGTGAAAAGTGTTAGTGACAGTGGTGTAAAGAAGCCTAAGCATATTACAGTAGAAACGAAGAAGGAAATAATAATTAAATATGAGAATAGTGTTCGTGTTTCTAATCTGGCCAAGCAGGACGACGTGGCTAAATCTACGATCTTAAAGAACAAAGACGCGCTAAAGACCACTTCCCAGGACACAAACAAAAGAAAAGAAAACCACCAGAAAGACCTACACAGTTGCCCGATGTTATTATGGAATGGGACTCTTCTTCGAAAGAGTAGTCTTCCTCTACTATCTACCTGTGGCAGCAACTATCAATCACAAAGGTAAAGTTATACTGTATATTTTATATTATATATTTTTGGCACATCAAAAAGTAAAAACACAATATGTTTCTGAGGCAGGCGAACGGATTATTTGGATTTGCATTAATTTCAAAGGGAAAAATTGTTTTGGTTCGCGAACAGAGTCAAAGAACGAATTAAGTTCGTGACCCGATGTACCACTGTATTGTTAATTGGCATTTCTTTAGGAAAGTAAATGCATCGAGGACGGATGTTGGCATCCTTATCCCAAATGATGTAGTTGTCTAGAAATGTGAAGGCACTAATACTCCGGACACATACGGCATGCCAATGCTGCGGTGTATAGATTTCTTTTAGACTGAGTCTCTTTACCGCTTGCTCAGTAACTGGTTTGCACTAGTGCCAAATGGTAAAAACACAATAAGCTTGTAAATTACGAGGTTTGATTGATAAGTTCTCGGCATAAGGTACAAATACTTGAAACGCATAGTTGATATTAGATGCATTTGTAGATCAAGTTAATGTAAGATTAAACACCAAGTTTCAAGAAATTAACCGCAACAATTTTTTTGCGGGCTGTTGAAGTGGTAAGAGGTGGCAGAAATTGAGAAAATTGATAAAATTTATCATCGAGCAGTCATTCCCTACCTCAACATCAAGGGCTTATAATCGAAGGGGATCCATGAGGATATGGTAGAGACTCTAGGGGAGAGTGCCCCTTCTTATAGCACAGTGAAGAAATGGGCAGTTCAATTCAGACATGAAAGGGAGAGTCTGAAAGATGATCCCCGTCCAGGAAGACCAAGAACGGTAACCACCGATGAAACTACCGGGAATCCATGACATGATAATGGAGGATCGACGACCAGCTGAGCTGTACATTGCTACTGAGTTGGGCATCTCCCAGGAACGTGTTCATCCCATTATTCACAATGATTTTCAATTAACAAAGGTCTCTGCTCGATGAGTTCCGAAACCTATTGGAGCTGATCTTAAACGACAGCGTCTCAACATGTCAAGAGACAATCTTATCCATTTTTCTGCAGATCCTGAAAAGTTTCTTCAACAATTTTTGACTATGGATGAGAGTTGAGTTCATCATTTTCAACCAAAAAACCAAACAAAAGTCAAAGTAGTGGAAACATCATGGATCCTCACCTCCAAAGAAAGCAAGGGTGGTTCTGTTTGTAGGCAAAATGATGGCTTCCATCTTTTGGGATTCAGAAGATGTGCTATTGATAGCCTATCTTTAAAGAGCAGAACGGTCACCAGGGCCTATTACGCTAATCTTGTGAATCAACTGCGGGTCAAATTGAAAGAAAAGCGTCGAGGGAAATTGACGAGAGGGGTCATCTTTCATTTAGACAATGCTCCAGTTCACAAGTCGTCGGTGGCATTGGCTGACATTCATGAATGCGGCTTCCAGCTTCTTGAACATCCTCCTTATTCCCCAGATTTGGCCCCTTCGGACTATTATCTGTTTAAAAAACTCAAAAATGAGCTCAGTGGTCGCACATTTGCTTCAGATGATGACGTCATTCATGCTGTAGACTACGTTCTACTGGCACAATATGCTGACTTTTACAAAGAAGGGATCCGTATGCTCCAGGATCGCTAGACTAAATGCATAAACTTGCAAGGGGACTATGTTGAGAAATAACCCCAAAACAGTTGTCTACAAATAATCCATTGTACCTTATTCCGAGAACTTATCAATCACTTCTCGCATGTTTATTTAGCCATTGCCCCGACAGTCGCTCAAGGATTTATGCAGCATGCACTGTACCAGATTCATATGTTGCTTTCAAATACTTATTCGAAAAAAAACATAACACATAAGCTAAATTATGTTCCAAGATACTATCTCGATGATCTGACGAAGATTTTTTATTAAACATTGTTCTAATTTTCATATGTTCCTTTACAACATACAGCTATTTGTTCTGCTGCAGTCCTACTAGTCATTGCCCCAGTGTGATTGAGCAAAGAGACCGACTAACCTGTCAGATGCATTCTTTATGACATGTTTATATAATTCAATGTAGTCAGGTAGGAAAAACCTCCGGAAACATGGCCACATGGTGACTGCAATTTGTGTTGACAGTTGTAAAAGTGCAAGTATGGCATAGTTAAGGCAGAAGTATATGCCAAACTTAGAACATGGGGTGAGTTCTCCTCTTGTGAACTGACTTTTAAGCGGTAAGGTATCAGGTTATAAAACGAAATCGCTACTGAAAACCTGTTAGATACCTACTATCGACATATGGAATGTCGACTTGAACTTGGCGGCAATTACACTGAGTGAGAATGTGTTTGAGAATGTTTGTGAACGAGTTCTAAAATGCTATATTGAACTTATCTTATTATATGGAAGTGAACCATGGACAATAGGCAGGACTGCACAAAAGTCATTGGAAGCAGCAGAAATTTGGTTTATTAGAAGAATGTTGCGAAATCCCTGAACAGCAAAAATAACTATTGGAGAATATTTGAGAAGAGCTGGAGATACAAAATTTCTTGTCAAAAGAATAAGAGAGAGAGAATGTACTTTCATAGGACATGCAATGAGAAGAGGGGGCACTGAAAATATTATAATAACAGGAGAAATAAAGGGAAGAAGAGCCATTTCAAGAGAAATGATACTGAACAATCTGACGAGATGGTATGAGAGGAGATCACCAACTGAGCTAATTACCTGCATGAAGAATCGTGTACTCTGGAGAAACATAATAGCCAACGCCAGTCGGCACGGTTCCTGATGATGATGATGATGATGATGATGATGATGATGATGATGATGATATGATGATGATGATGATGACTGGTATCTAAGGAAAGTTTTACATATTTAAATCAGCAGTATATGCCATAGTGAGGACAGGAAAGAGTTCTCCGCTTGTTAGCCTTACTGGAGTGCTGTTAGGGAGGCAAAGTTCCGCAAGGGATAAGCAAAAGAAAGACTGACGGTGACAACCGGGGCCTTTTGTCGGTGTGTATCAGAAAAAAATCCCACTGCTGGGACTGAATCCGATACCACTGGATTAGTAAACAGAGCGCCTAACCACTCAGCTAATCAAGCCGCCATTATATAAGGCTCATTCATTCATTTGCATGTCCCTTGCTTCTCTTCTTCTTCTTCTTCGTTCACTTCTACCACCAAAAACCGCACTGTGAAC
The DNA here is from genome assembly GCA_009760885.1 of Achatina immaculata. Taxonomy (NCBI): domain Eukaryota; kingdom Metazoa; phylum Mollusca; class Gastropoda; order Stylommatophora; family Achatinidae; genus Lissachatina; species Lissachatina immaculata. The sequence continues at coordinate 32,324,157 of CM019721.1, read as the reverse complement.
CTACTAAATTCACACATGTGGTCCTCGTTAGGTCCGGTGGTCCCCTGTGTGGTCCAAAATAGACCACATGAGTTCCACGAAGGACCACAAGGGGTTCAGAGTATCACAGTGCTTTAGCCTGTATTCTTGGTGGGTCTCGGAAGCGGGATTGCGTGACACCGTGGTTTTCATTGCACCAGTTTGGTCTAGGGTTGGACTTTCTCACCGGAAGACCTCGACGTGTTTGGAATATCAATGCATCCCCGCTGGGTGAGAGGCGTTAGCCCACCCAGGACAGAGTTGGACTTTCTCACCGGAAAACCTCGACGTGTTATGAGATACCCGTGTATCACCGCCGGGTGAGAGGTGGTTGCCCATCCAGTCCAGGGTTGGACTTTCTCACCGGAAAACCTCAGCGTGATTAGGATACGCAGACATCCCCGCCGGGTGAGAGGTGGTTGCCTATCTAGACTTCCCTGGTCCAGTGTCTCCGACTTCAGCATTTTGCGGTCGTGGCCGCTACCCTTCCTAGTTGTGACCAGGATGGAGCTTTTGTCCAGGAGGACGAATCCTCGCCACTAGTGACTTCTACCCCTGGGTTGAGCCGGTTTAGGCATTTCCCAGTATGGGCATGTTTGGGACGGGACCGACCTCTAGGGCAGAGGTACTGTGACATTCATAGCCTTCAAGATTCACCCCTGGTATGAGCCGGTTTAGGCAAAATTCACCAGTATGGGTGTTTATCAGGCGTTACCGACCTCTAGAGCGGAGGTGGCATGACATGTCTAGCCATCGAGTTCCACCCCTGGTGTGTGCCGGTTTAGGCATATTTCACCAGTGTAGGTGTATTTCGGACGTAGGCGGCCTCTAGAGCAGAGGTGCCGTGGTATAGCTCTCGTAGCGATACTACTGGACATACCAGGTTAAACTTCACTTTCCACCACCTTTTCCCATCGGCGCCGCACAGCAACCTTTATTTCCGCATTTACTTCCTTAACCGGGAGGAGCTTCACTCCACGCGCGGCATTTGAAAAGTCAAGCCAGCAGTGACTTAACCTCTGGGACAAACCGGTTCATGCATTTCACACGATATGACTGCACTCAGGACGTGGCCGACCTCCAGACCAGAGGTGCCGTGATTTGACTGTTTGCTTCGCTTTATTCTTTCAACCACCTTTTCCGCAGTGATGCTGCGCGGCAACCTCATTTGCAAATTTCTTCATTGGCCGGGAAGAGCACCGCTCCACGCACGGCAGCTGAAGATCTCGCCAACAGCGAAGTGTCCCTTGCGAAAATTTGCCTCCCTAACAGCACTCCTGTAGATCTCCCAGCTGCAAGCAAGATGGCCTGCTGCTGATGCATCCATTTGCAGATCATCAACGATATCTTCCAATCATCTTCGCCTTGGTCTTCCTCTCTTTCTTTTTCTCATTATGTACCCTTACAAGACGGTCTTCTCTAGATTATCATGACGTTTAATGTGTCCAAAATATTTAAGTTTTCTCTCTTTAATCTTCTTTACTAGCCAGCCTTCTTTCATGTTACGTTCTTGTGATATGGATATATTTGTTTTATTTTTGCCTTAGAGACACATAGGGATATGGTGTTAGTGCCCATATTTTCCTTGACCTGTCAGCACACTAGAGGGTGGTATGGTCAGTACCATGGCTACCAGCCTTTACTTTCCCCAACTCCAGAAGAAGTCGGGTACCCATTTCTACAGCTGGGTGACTGGGGCGCCTCCGGCCGGATTCGACCTTCGCCATGAGAGACCAGTGCACTAACCAGTCGAACTCACTTAAATCACATCGCTTTATCTCACCACCTGGATATTATCACATAAATTTGTATTCCCGGCCAACTCCCATAAATAATGAATGGGCTTTACTCCCACTAAGATCACCCCGCTTATGGCCACAAATCGGTTAATGTCACGGTATTTTTCCACCCGGAGAAGCTAAAGGCCCAGCTTTGTATCACACATTGGGCGAATACAAGCTACAAACATCTCACAAAGCGTTATCAGCTTCGCGGATCGTCAAAGAAGGGGCCGGCCGTTTGGTCACCGAGTAATTGCCGCATCAGCTTTTTGAACATTTGGGCATCGAAACTCACGTGGTGTGAATGAAAAGCTTACCACGGCCGCCCTTTCACGATTGAAATCTGGCTTTTTTTCAGTCATTAGCTTCTTTATCAAGACATGAGCGATGTTAAATTGGCAACGTGAGGTGATAGTTAGTCAGACTCGAACAGTGAATCGTATAGCCTGGAACTTCTCTCTGGTTCTCTTTGTGATAGATAATGGCTACTAAACTCAAACGTACTGATCTTGATTTTAACAGTAAAATGGATATTCTGACGCAAGCTGATGAAAAAGTAACGAGAAAGGACATAGCAGATAAATTTGAAACTGACGTTTCAGTTGTATCGAAACTTGTTAAAAACCGAGGCAAACTTGAACGAGACTTTCACTCGTCTTTAGTTAAGTCAAACTGTAAGCAAAGGCGCGCGAGTTCCTACATATATATAAAGTGTGCTCTGTTGAAATTGTTCAGACAGACACGTTCTGCACAGTTGCCTGTGAGCTGTCCTATGCTGGCAGAAATCGAAGTACGTTTTGCGAAAGAAATGGATATACCCGCCTCGAAGTGTTCAAACAGCGTTCTAGAGCGCTTTAAGAAACGCCACAACATAGCATTTAAGATAGCTTCAGGTGAAGCGGCCCAAGTTAACACCGATATCGTTAATGATTGGATTTCTCGCTTGCCAAACTTTCTGGATGCGTACAGCCCAGATGACATTTTTAACATGGAAGAAACAGGCGTGTTTTATAAATTGCTACAGAACAGGACTTTGTGCTTTCATTATGAGAAATGCCACGGTGGCAAATGTTCTAAAGATCGCTTAACAGCTGATGTGTGCTGTAAAATGTCTGGCACTGAGAAGACTCCGCTCCTTGTTATCGGTAAGTCACGAAATCCGGGGTGCTTCAAGAACGTAAAGAGCCTGCCCATCACTTACAAGGCCAAACAGCGTGCTTGGATGACAAGTGAACTGTTTGAGTACTGGGTCAGTTCTTTCGACAACAAAATAAACCAAATGAACAGAAACGTTTTGTTGTTCTTTGACAACTGTCCGGCACAAACTCACGTTACCAATCTGATGGCTAAAAAGCTTGTTTTCCTGCCACATAACATAACCAGCGTGCTGCAGCCTTGCGACCAATGTATCATTTACGCCTTCAAGCAACAGTACAGAAAGCGAATAGTGCATCATGTGCTGTATGCTGTGGAACAAAAGCGTGTCGCCGAGATCGGCATCAAGATAGCGATTAATTTTATACATGGAGCATGGAATGGCGTCAGTCAGTCAACGATTGTGAACTGCTTTCGTAAATCGCAGTTTACTTTCTTGCCCTAGCCAGTGATCAATACAAATGCCGGCGATATTTGTGACGTTCCCCTGAACTTGATCACAGATGTAGAGTGGGGAGCAATTTCTGATGGAAGTATCACGTTTGATCAGTTCGTTTCAGTTGATGACGGCTTGCTATCAACGGAAATCTTTTCAGTCGAAGATATCGTCTCTAGTTGCAGTAAAAGCAAGGTAGACAGCGACGCCGAGGATAGTGCTGATGACGTCAGTGAGTCCTCGGAGCAGACACCCACCAAACTGTCTCTTACGCTCAGTCTGTAAGGGCGTTCGAGACTGTGCGCTCGTCCATTTACAGTATGCCTGACGTGACGCAGGACGTTTTTAGTGCTCTGTCGTGTTTAAATGAATTGATGATATGGAATTGTCATAGACTTTATAATGAAAAGATGATACACAGGTAAAACTGACATTGATTGGGCACATGGGACCCAAATAGAAGATCTTGATTTTGCAGATGACATAACTCTTATCAGTGTGTGACAATGTGAAATCGAGGCAGGAAAAACAAATTTTCTGTCTTCCTTGGCTAGAAAAATAGGTCTTGAAATTAACAAAGACAAAACAAAAATAATGAAACTTCTCAATAACCAAGAATAAAAAATATACGTAGAAGGAACAGTTGTTGATGGAGTAAACCATTTTGCATACCTTGGCAGCTACGTAGACCAGGATGGTGACACCAGGAAGGAAGTTAGCATTAGAATTGCAAAACCAGCATTGTCCTTCAAAAATCTTGAGAACTTATAGAATTCAAAAGTTATAAGCACAAAAACCAAGTTAAGATAATTCAATTCAAATGTAATATCCACCCTCATTTACGCATGTGAGGGCTGGAAATAAACTAAAGAAATAGACAAGAAATTAGACTCTTTTGAAAATAAATGCTTCAGAAAAATACTTGGTATAAAGTGGAACGAATTCAAGAACAGCACAGATATAAGACAGATGAACAAACAACAACCTGTCTCATGGTTGATCAGAAAAATAAGATGGACATATGTAGGCCATGTGATCAGAAGAAACAATCAGAGAATACCAAAACAAGCTATAAAGTGGAGCACAACAGGACGAAGAAAAAGAGGTCCACCACGTGAACCTCTAAAGAAGACATTGTTAAGATAATCCAGTTTAGTGGGCATAAAATCCCTTGATGAAGTAGAATGACTCGCCGAGAACAGGAAAACTTGGCAAACAACTATGCGTGCCCTTTGTAATATTCAACGCCACGGGAAGGATGTAAGATATAAGACTATTAGCAGTTATCCATAAAATATATCCTGCGAGAAAAATACAGAGTTATTATAACAAATAGATACAATGCAATAGCAAAGATAAGTAGCATAGATGAACAATTGGCAATGTTAAGAGATTCCATCTAACAAACTGTTAAGGAGATAACACCACTGAAAAAAGAAACCCCCAAGAATAAATGGATGACAGACAACATCTAAGGACTGATGGGTATGAGAAGGAGGAGTAAAATTAACCAAGAAAAATATAGCAGGGTAAATAAAGAAATAAGACACAAATGGATAGAAGCAAAGGAAGTGTGGTTAAATAAAAAGTGCAGACAAATAGAGGACTACCATAATAAAGATAGCAAAAACATGTACAAACGAATTAATGAACTCACAAGCAGGAAGGCAAAATATATCACAGGATGCCCGAAATCAAAAGAAGGTAAAATGTTAAAAGAAGACATTGTGGACGGATGGACAGAATACATAAGTGAGCTAGATGGAGAAGAAAGACCAGAATTAACACCAGATATTGAAAACGGTGATGGACCACCAATACTTGAAGATGAAATCATAGATACCATCAAACACATGAAGAAAGGAAAAGTGACTGGGCCTGATAATATATCAATAGAAGAAATAGAGGTGTTATAGGAGACAGGAATAAAAATAATAACCAAGTTACTGAATTACATTTACAACAGTGGTTACATGCCCAGTAACCTGCTTAAATCCACGTTTATAGAAACCAGGTGCAAAGGAATGAGTACCACAGGACTGTCAGCCTCTCATGTCACATAACGAAGCTACTTCTGAGAATTATTATGAGAAGAACAAGGAAAAGGATAAAAATGGAAATAGCAGATGAACAGTTTGGATTTGTTGAAGGAAAGGGAACACACAATATTTTAGTGAACACTAACAAAAAAGACCTTTAGAAGTACAGAAAGATCTCTACTTACGCTTAATTGACTATACCAACACATTCAATGAGGTGAAACATGATGAAATTATTAAAATACTTTGAAGACATAAACATAGACAGCAAAGACCTGAGGATTGTAAAACTGGCAGTTGAAAATAAAACTGGAAAATCTCAACTTATAAAACAAGAGTTGTGACAGGGATGTGTACTATCTCCAGACCTTTTTTCTCTGTACAGCGAGAATATTCTAAAAATGATCATTACAGAATCAGGTATAAAAGTAGGAGAATACAATATTAACAATCTTAGGTATGCTGACAACACAGTACTGATAGCTGAGAACCAACAAGACCTGCAAAATCTCTTGGATAAAGTCACTAAAGGAAGTGAACAGAAAGGCCTTACTTTAAACATCTAAAAGACAGAGAATAATGTTATATCTAAGAAACAGAATCCACCAACATGCAGTATAAAATTAAATGGAACTATTCTAAAGCAGGCGCAGAAATGTAAATACCTTCGAGCAGTAATAACTTCAGATGAGAAATGTAGAACAGAAATTAGGAACAGCAGATGCTGCATATTAGAGAATGAGAAACATATTATCAGCACATCCTTATCAATGAATGTTAGAAAACGAGTCCTAAAATGCTATATTGAACCTATCTTGCTATATGGAAGTGAATCATGGACAACAGGCAAGTCTGCACAAAATCATTGGAAGCAGCAGAAATGTGGTTTATTAGAAGAATGTTGTAATTTCTCTGGACAGCAAAAATAACTAATGGACAATGTATGAGAAGAGCTGGAGAGACAAAAAATATTGTCAAAAAAAAATAAGAGAAAGACAATGTACTTTCATAGGACATGCAATAATAAGAGGAAGCATTGAAAATATTATAACAACAGGAAGAATAGAGGAAAGAAGAGCCAGGGGAAGACTGAGAGAAATGAGACTGGACAGTCTGATGAGATGGTGTGAGAAGAGATCACCAACTAAGCTAATGGCCCGCATGAAGGATTGGGTACCCTGGAGAAGCATAATAGCCAACGCCAATTAGCTTGGCACCTAATGATGATGATGATGTGTTATTTTGCATAGCGTAAGAGTGTGAAGTGTCAGTGCTTTTACATTTCTAGATCCTACAGCATTTGAAGTAGAGGCTGTAACTACAGCATTTGAGACAGGGATGCTGGCACCTGTCCTCTTTGTTTTTGTTTCCCCAGTTTGTTCTCAGGTACCCATTTTCTTGAGGCTGGGTTGATCCCAGTGCCAGTCCCCCTAAAAACCTCCTCCAGAGTGCAAAATTGAACCAGAAGCCTTGTGACCAACAAACTTATGCATTAATAGTAGCTTTATTATTAACTGCCAGCAATGGTTTCATTCATTCATTCATTCATTTGCATGTCCCTTGCGGAACTTTGCCTCCCAAACAGCACTCCTGTAGGCCTCTCGGTTGTGAGCAAGATGGCCTGCTGCTGTCCAGCAATGGTAGTTTTCATTATTATGTTTTTTATTAATTGTGATAGCAACATTAGTGACAATAATAATAGTAATTGTGACAGTAGCAGCAGTAGTACAGTGATAGTAGCAGTAGAATTTGTAGCAGTAGCGGTGGCAGTAGGTGTAGAATCAGTAATGCTACTGCAATGGTGGTGTTTCTATTAGCTGTATCAGTGGTTGTGATAGTAATAGCAGTCAGTCAGTCATATGCATGTCCCTTGCGGAACTTTGCCTCCCTAACAGCTCTCTTGTAGGCCTCTCGGTTGTAAGCAAGATATCCTGCTGCTGATGCATCTAGTCTCAGATCATCAGTGATGTCTTGCAGCCATCTTTGCCTTGGTCTTCCTCTCGTTTTTTTTCCATTATGTACCCTTCCAAGACTGTCTTCTCTAGATTATCATGACATTTAATATGCCCAAAATATTTATGTTTTCTCTGTTTAATCTTCTTTACGAGCCAACCTTCTTCAATATTAAGTTCTTGTAGTATGGATATATTTGTTCTTTTTTGTGCCCATGATATTTGAAGGAATCTTCTATAACATTTACATTCAAAGGCATTTATGTGTTTCTCAGCTGTTTTGTTAAGTGTCCAGGTCTCACAGTCATATGTTGTGATGGAAAGATGCATGCCCTTAAAAACTATATTTTTGTAGTTCTGTCTGTTCTTCTCCATAGATTTTTGCAAAATCTCTTGGATAAAGTCACTAAAGGAAGTGAACAGAAAGGCCTTACTTTAAACATCTAAAAGACAGAGAATAATGTTATATCTAAGAAACAGAATCCACCAACATGCAGTATAAAATTAAATGGAACTATTCTAAAGCAGGCGCAGAAATGTAAATACCTTCGAGCAGTAATAACTTCAGATGAGAAATGCAGAACAGAAATTAGGAACAGCAGATGCTGCATATTAGAGAATGAGAAACGTATTATCAACACATCCTTATCAATGAATGTTAGAAAACGAGTCCTAAAATGCTATATTGAACCTATCTTGTTATATGGAAGTGAATCATGGACAATAGGCAAGTCTGCACAAAAATCATTGGAAGTAGCAGAAATGTGGTTTATTAGAAGAATGTTGCGAATCCCCTGGACAGCAAAAATAACTAATGAAGAATGTATGAGAAGAGCTGGAGAGACAAAAAATATTGTCAAAAAAATAAGAGAAAGACAATGTACTTTCATAGGACATGCAATAATAAGAGGAGGCATTGAAAATATTATAACAACAGGAAAAATAGAGGAAAGAAGAGCCAGGGGAAGACTGAGAGAAATGAGACTGGACAGTCTAATGAGATGGTGTGAGAAGAGATCACCAACTAAGCTAATGGCCCGCATGAAGGATTGGGTACTCTGGAGAAGCATAATAGCCAACGCCAATTAGCTTGGCACCTAATGATGATGATGATGTGTTATTTTGCATAGCGTAAGAGTGTGAAGTGTCAGTGCTTTTACATTTCTAGATCCTACAGCATTTGAAGTAGAGGCTGTAACTACAGCATTTGAGACAGGGATGCTGGCACCTGTCCTCTTTGTTTTTGTTTCCCCAGTTTGTTCTCAGGTACCCATTTTCTTGAGGCTGGGTTGATCCCAGTGCCAGTCCCCCTAAAAACCTCCTCCAGAGTGCAAAATTGAACCAGAAGCCTTGTGACCAACAAACTTATGCATTAATAGTAGCTTTATTATTAACTGCCAGCAATGGTTTCATTCATTCATTCATTCATTTGCATGTCCCTTGCGGAACTTTGCCTCCCAAACAGCACTCCTGTAGGCCTCTCGGTTGTGAGCAAGATGGCCTGCTGCTGTCCAGCAATGGTAGTTTTCATTATTATGTTTTTTATTAATTGTGATAGCAACATTAGTGACAATAATAATAGTAATTGTGACAGTAGCAGCAGTAGTACAGTGATAGTAGCAGTAGAATTTGTAGCAGTAGCAGTGGCAGTAGGTGTAGAATCAGTAATGCTACTGCAATGGTGGTGTTTCTATTAGCTGTATCAGTGGTTGTGATAGTAATAGCAGTCAGTCAGTCATATGCATGTCCCTTGCGGAACTTTGCCTCCCTAACAGCTCTCCTGTAGGCCTCTAGGTTGTAAGCAAGATATCCTGCTGCTGATGCATCTAGTCTCAGATCATCAGTGATGTCTTGCAGCCATCTTTGCCTTGGTCTTCCTCTCGTTTTTTTCCATTATGTACCCTTCCAAGACTGTCTTCTCTAGATTATCATGACATTTAATATGCCCAAAATATTTAAGTTTTCTCTGTTTAATCTTCTTTACAAGCCAACCTTCTTCAATATTAAGTTCTTGTAGTATGGATATATTTGTTCTTTTTTGTGCCCATGATATTTGAAGGAATCTTCTATAACATTTACATTCAAAGGCATTTATGTGTTTCTCAGCTGTTTTGTTAAGTGTCTAGGTCTCACAGTCATATGTTGTGATGGAAAAATGCATGCCCTTAAAAACTATATTTTTGTAGTTCTGTCTGTTCTTCTCCATAGATTTTTTAGTTGTTTTACTTTTTAGTAGTAATAGCAGCTGATGGAAATCGTGGTAGCAGAAGCAGTGGTTGTTATACAAGGTCTGGAAGGGAAACCTGACAGTGAAAACCACTTGAAAACCATCAGGTTTCCTTCCCAGACTTTAAAAAAATTATTTATCACATATATCTTCCTTCTATTAAACACATTCAAGGGTAAATTCCTTTGAATGTAAATACTACAGAGGAGTTCTTCAAATATCATGGACACAAAAAAGAACAAATGTATCCATACTACAAGAACTTAATATTGAAGAAGGTTGGGTAGTAAAGAAGACTAAATAGAGAAAACTTAATATTTTGGACATATTAAACATCATGATAATTTAGACAAGACAGTCTTGGAAGGGGACATAACGGGAAAAAAAAGAAAGAAAGGAAGACTGAAGATGGTTGCAAGACATCGTTGATGATCTGCAAATGGATAAATCAGCAGCAGGCCATCTTGCTTACAACCGAGAGGCCTACAGGAAAGCTGTTAGGGAGGCAAAGTTCCATAAGGGACATACATATGACTGACTGATCTTCTATTATAAGATAATTATCTTCTAAATTAAGATATGCAAGAGAAAATAAACAAGCTAACTCAGAATGCAAACAACATAGGACTAAAGATCAACGTAGGAAAGACAAAGTTAATGAAACAAAATGTGAACAACAGAAATGTACTCAGAGTAGATAACAAGTTAGTGGAGGAGGTCAACGAATTTGTATACCTTGGCAGCAGAGTAGTAAAAAATGGAGACAGCACGGAGGACATCAACAGCAGGCTTACTAGAGCAAACTAGGCTTTTGCAATGCTGCAAACTATATGGAAATCAAAAAAACTAAGCATAAATATGAAAATCAGGATATTTAAGAGTAATGTTCTAAGTGTACTACTCTATGGAAGTGAATGCTGGAAAATCACCAAAACCATAGAAAACAAGTTGAATTCTTTCCAGACTAAATGTTTACGAAGAATTAGAAAAATATTTTGGCCAAACACCATAAGAAATAACATCTTATTAGCAGAAATGCACATGAAACCACTGACAACAATTATTGAGGAAAGACGCTGGCGATGGTTGGGACATGTGCTCCGAATGACTGACAACTCACTACCAAAAATAACACTAAGATGGACACCACAGGGGAACAGAAGTAAAGGTAGACCAAAAGAGACATGGAGAAGAACAACAGAAAGGATGTTGAGCAATAGAGGGCTCACCTGGGCAAGAGCAGAAAAAAAGGCGAAGGACAGGCATTTGTGGAAAACCCTTGCGGAAGCCCCATGTGCCCTGGGTACTTAAGGTTCAGAGAGAGAGAGAGAGAGAGAGAGAGAGAGAGAGAGAGAGAGATCTTCTAAATTATCAGCAGGTGCTTTTGAAAACCTCCACATTCAGTTTAAAGATGCAAACAATCCCATGGCACTTAACTGCACAAACATGCAGACCTCTTTTGTCAGTGACAGGGCACTGGATGTTTACTGTGACCTGGGTGCTAGAATTTCCAAAGTGATTTTGACAGGGAATGGAATCAGGTCTCTGTGTTCTTTGTACATCAGCGGAGGTGAGTTACTGAAAGAAATTTTCTACACTTACATTGTCTCGCAAAGATAGTTAACATTTCATATTTCCCCCATAACTCGAACATTTTGTGTCCAATTACAACAAAACTTTCTGACCAATGCAATGATTAGTGTGTTAGTAAGAGAGGAGAGTTCAATGAATTTAAACATATTCGAGTCTGTATTTACAATAGTAGGGGGATCAAAATGAAAAGTCATACTCCTTGAAAATGAGTGCCTCCTCCTCATGCAGTGGTCACAGCTGTACTGCAACGCATCATTGAACAGATTACGTTTTGGACTGCAGCTTGGGGAAGATTATTCCAAGCTTGTGTGCGTTCATTTTCAAGCTGTACAAGAATTTGATGTGGATTCGACTAGTTTCGAACATGGCTGTCAAGCAGGTCCCACAGATGTTCGATAGGGTTAAGGTCAGTTGAGATCACTGGCCATGGATGCAGAATGTGAATGTTGTTCTGATGGAGAAATGCCTGGTTATTCTTGCTAAATGGGGTAGGGGGTTGTATTGTCGTACATAAAAGTAAAACTCTGTCTCTGTTTTGGAAAAATGTCATAACTTGAGGTGTCAGGACATTGTGTATGTACTGCTGTGCAGTTATGTTTCCTCAAATTGGTACCAGGTGTGCTCTAAAATTCTCTTTTATTTCCCCCTATATCATGATGTTGCCCCACCACTCCCCACCCCCCAGCCCCCCCAAATTAAAATCCTCTCCAATGCAGTTATGAGCATATCATCCCTGTGGACATCTGTACACCCTGAATCTACCATCACGCCTTTCCATCACAGACCTGGACTTGTCTAAGAAAATGACAAGACTGCCACTGCCTCCACAGTCATCTTAAGTTCAAATTTGACAACTAAAATCTGTTCTGGATGTGGCATGGCTGAAGCTGAGGACATCGGACAGGCTGGCATGAGTGTATGCTTGCTTCCCTCAGATGGTGTAAAGCTGTGTTCAGCGAAATTTGTTTGTTATTCAGTAATGCATTTATGGTATCAGTTTTTCTTTGAGAAGGCTAGAAGTGATTCCATAAATGAGCAGTGCAAATAAATTCATCCTGCCTCTGTACGGTCACTCTTGATTTTCCTGGTCTAGGGCAGTCGCTAGTGACACCTTATAGCCGAAAATGCTGTTGTAATCAACAGACTGTTAGTTGGGAGACATAAAACATCAGTCGCAGTTCTTGTACTGACATTAAGTTGCCCCATAATCTGACTTCTTTCATTTTTTGTGAGATGCTGCATGATCAAATAATTCAGGTCTGACAATGGGGAAACCTGATGGTTTTCACTTTTTTCTGTTAATTTATAGAGAGCAATAAAGTTAATTACGAGATTCTGGAAGGGGTCACTGATGTAATAAAAGGACATCTGACATCTCTTGGTGAATATTTTGACAAATACTTCGCGCCCGAAGACATTAAAGCGTACGATTGGATTCGTAATCCTTTTCAGTGTGGATTCTCTGAATTAACCGGTCGTGCACAAGAAGAATTAGCAGAACTGTCTAGCGATCACATATTATAAATCAAATTTTGGATATCTCTTCCTATTGGTGGACTGTTTCGCTGGAATATACGTTTTTGTTAGTCCTGGCGATGAAAGGTTCTTCTACCTTTTTCAACAACTTATTTATGCGAAGTTTCTGTTTTGACTGTCATGAAAACCAAATATCGTTCAAGAATGAACGTGGAGGATGATCTTCGAGTGTGTTTGTCACAAATTCCAGCCAGAATAAACATGCTATCCAACCGGAAACAGTACCATCTTTAAGGTAAATGAAAAGAAAATTTTGTGTAGCAATGAATATGCAGTTAAACATGTAGAGAAAATATTACATAATAATTAGATTTATACCTCGCAAATATAAAGCATTTTATTAGTGGACCACAAAAATATTTGACTTTTAAATGTGGGCCGTGCAGCAAAAGGGTCTGAGAACTGCTGATCTAGACACAACACGAATGCATTTTGTCACAGACAAGCTAACCTGACCTACTCTGTCCCAGCTGAAACTTCAACTATTTTTTAGATCATATGCTTTCTCTCTCACGACTTTTCTTTATCATATGTTATGCGTGACCCACGTGCAAATTGAGACAAAGGGAATTTACTATATGCACAAACAGTTGATTACTTTGGAAGATAACTCTTGTTATAAAAACTTTCCCATCCTCAGATGAGTTGTCTAATTTTCATTGTATATTCTGAAAAAAAAATTTTCTAACGTTCTTTCAATCACTCTATATTCTGTTATATCCAGTTATCCCTGTTCTTAGAATTATTCTCCGCTTCATTCTATATGTATCCCTTGTTTCTGAGTACTGTCATAATTTATCTTCTCCAAGTAAGTCTAGGTCGTCTTTGTTTTCTATTTCCTTGAGGATTCCATGTCAGTGCCTGTCTTGATATGCTGGTGTCGGGTTTCTTCAGTGTGTGGCAAATCCACTTCAATTTTTTAGACATGATTTGTAGGTTCATAGGTTCTTGTCCTGCCCTTTCCCAGACCTCCTTGTTCCTGATCTTGTCCTGCCATTTAATGTTTAAAATCCTCCTCAAGCAATAGTTCACGAATGTTTGTATCCTCTGTTGTATTGTCTTGGTCATAAACCATGTCTCCCAACCATGTAGAAGGACAGTCTTTACATTTGTATTGAATAGCCTAAGTTTGGTTCTTGTTTTGATATTCTTTAATTACCATATTTTGTTAAGTTGGATAAATTCTGTCCTGGCCTTGGTTATTCTATCTTTAACATCGTGTCCGTTCCCCCGTAGTTATCCACTATGCCGCCTAAATATGTGAAATACTCAACTTCCTCAACAAGCACTCCCTCGTGTATACCAGTCATCCTTTCTTCTGTGCCTTTATATATCTTTGCCTCTCTAGGAATCCTTGATCATTGAATTTATTTGTTTGTTTGTTTTTATGTTATTATATACTATTAGCACATGAACTTGGCTTTCCAAGGGACCAAAAATACAGGTATGCACTGTCCAGGCTGTTGTAATACGGACCCTCACAAATCAACGAATTTCTATATATATTTCTGAAAACATGCCATTTATTTCCTCAAATTTATGAAACTAATTTCTGTCTGCTTAGTGGTAATAAATTTAGGAAAACGTTTAATATTCGCTCATAAAATTGGCATCTATTGTTGTATTAATCCATGTTATTAAATTTTATTGCTTGTCAGAATAAAAATATTTCTAACATTCATTCATTCATTTGTATGTCCCTTGCGGAACTTTGCCTCCCAAACAGCACTCCTGTAGGCCTCTAGGTTGTGAGCAAGATGGCCTGCTGCTGCGGCATCCATTTGCAGATCGTCAACGATGTCTTGCAGCCATCTTCGTTTTGGTCTTCCTCTTTTTCTTTTTCCCATTATGTATCCTTCCAATACGGTCTTCTCTAAATTATCATGACGTTTAATGTGTCCAAAATATTTAAGTTTTCTCTCTTTAATCCTCTTTACTAGCCAGCCTTCTTCAATATTAAACTCTTGTAGTATAGATATATTTGTTCTTTTTTGTGTCCATGATATTTGGAGAACTCTTCTGTAGCATTTACATTCAAAGGCATTTATGTGTTTCTCAGCTGTTTTGTTAAGTGTCCAGGTCTCACAGGCATATGTTGCGATGGAAAAGCTGCATGCCCTTAAAAATCTTATTTTTGTAGTTCTGTCTGCTCCTCTCCACAGATTCTTTACTTATTTTTAACAATAATAATCAAATATTTCCTTCAGCAAGTGTGTCTGTGTGGTGTCAGTTTTGATAAATACATTAACTTAAATATCTACAAGTAACTGAGGTCATGTCTTTACCAAAATTATATTGTGAAGATGATTTTGTTGATTTAATGTTCATCGTTCATATCTAATATTCTAAAAGAACTTGTATTCTCCTCGTAGAACTGGTATTATGCTGATAGGTCTCAATGTTCTGCTGTACTTCTACTTACGAAAAGTAGCGGAACACAGTATCGTATGGCTAGACCTCAAACAGGGTTGTCAATTTAGAAAATTTTTATCTAGATGTAGAAAATTTGGGTCCTGCCTAGATAATGAAAGTAGACATCTAGACGTTAGCTATAAATCTAGATAGTTAAAAATTAAATCTAGATAGTTTAATATTAAATCTAGATATTTTTAGACAATTTTAAAAGCACATTTTAAAAAAAAACAAATCTTGCAATATCAGCCCTAACTCAGTGTATGAAATCTGTTTCGGTGTTTAAAGTTTTGCTGGTTGCCAACACTTGTTTGTAATACAGGAAGTTAGCTGTCTTAAATAAGATAACAATTAGGTCATGGAGTCGCCTGAGAATTGCCTAGCTCTGGAATGACAGTCAAAATATCAATTCAGTGAGAGATGATATTGTGAGAGGAAGGGCCACAGATTAAGGATCAGAGGGCTATGGGAAGAATGTTATCTCTGCTAGTGAGGGCAGCTTTGCTTTGGTGTACAATTAAATCGCCAGACTTTCAGGAGACATTCAGTTTTAGTTGAGTCCATTCTGTTATATGCACACCAGTCTTAGTCTTAACTTTCCATTGTCTGGTTAGTATTCTGGAGAGTGAATCAGTGACGCAGAGCCATAGAATTATTGTACAGTAGTTAGGGGGCCGGCTAGCGTAGTGGTTAGAGCACTCGTCTAGCAACCAAATGGTCGAAGGTTCGAATCCCCAGCTGAGCAGGATTTTTTTTCCGACCAATACGGCCCCGAGGTCGACCCAGCCTCGTAAAATGGGTACCAGAGAAAATCTGGGAAGTAAAGGCAGCGAGGAAAGGAACTGGTCACCCTACCTCACACGCTGACGACCCAGCATAATGAGGCCTCTAACGCTTCACCCCCTACGGCATAATTGCTATGGGACTATCTTTACTTTTACTTTTAGTTAGGATAACCCAACATTCTGGAAACTTTCTTCACCAGTTCCACTGCTCTCAGTAGAAACTGTGTATAAATGTGTGAATGTATTTACTGGAATTATTTCTTCCTTGCATCTCTCTGAAAACGTCAAAATTCAAGAAATACAAACAACAGTTTAGAAAAGAATAGCTAAAAGATGAACTGTTTGCGAAATGGATCATGATGGTTGTTGAGGATGATACCATAGCTCATTGTAAATTTTGCAAGTGCGACATTTAAAGCTAAAATACCAAGATTTGAAAATGCAGTGAAAATCAGAGAAGACACACAAGTGCAGTGGGTTTCAAAACTCGGGTGCCTTTAACTTTTATGCGTGCTTATAATGAATCCTCTACTCTTGAGTGATCAGTTACCACGCTTATGAGTTGCCATTGTGCTTCTGTAAACTGTGGCCATCTTGCTGATTTGTGCAAGACCAACATTGCTTACTGTAAAACTGCAATAACGCCAAGCTGGAACTTCTTCTTGCTAATTTAATGATCAAATTTAGCTTATTAAGACTTTGTTTTGGGACTTATCAACATCCTTCTGAAGTTATAAAAGCTGTAGGAACAACTTAACAATGGCAGCATATTAGATAAAAAAAAAATTCTGCAAGAGATGGATCCTGTACATCATCTTGCCAAGCAGGTCCTTCACATGCTGAAGGTGATAATGATAATCTTCATTGTCTGTGACAGTGTCAAGATAATAATTAACATTAATAACATATTAGCAATTAAGCATATTAGTATCAATAACATATTAACATTACTTTCAATAGCATTTCCCATACTAATTTTTACTTATACATTATTTTAAAAGAAACAATATTTCCTAGATACTTTTATGAGAATGCTTTTAAAAAAACATCTAGATAATTCTAGATGTATTCTGAGGCAATTCTAGATATTTTTGTGGAAAAAAAGTTGACAACCCTGTCTCCAGAAAGCCTCGCTGTTTCCCACGTGTAAACATACAACACTGTATTCCTTTACTTTACTGTACGTAAGGCTCGTTGTTCTCTATTTGTAAAGATTTGTATCTACTCGTGGAAGCTACGTGTTAGATCGTGTACTCCCATCTCTTTCTTTCTAGCCACGAGGCAAAATCCTAAACTCTCAGTATGTTTCACCACAGTACTGGAATCTTCTTTTAGTTGCCGGTTCAAGATGTTACTAAAAAGACAGCACTTTTGCTTATCCCCCCCCCCCCGGGAAGGAAGTTACCGCAGTGGAAACTTCACAAGGCTGTGGGTTAATGTTTTGTAGTTCTTGACTCGTTCAAATTATGTGCAAGCTGTGTAATGCCATGTGTCAAAGTTTGGAAGCACCAAACTGATGCTATGAAGTGCAGGGTAGAAAAAAAAATCGCAAATGGGATCCTTTCTGGAAGGAAATATAATGCAACATTACCTATCCATTATGAACACTGGCCCTCCATGCCAGTGGTTCCCAAATTGTACGCAAGTGTCCCATCTAGTGTTCTCAAGATTTCTTACTACGATTTTATAATAGAAGAGAGCGGTTCAAAACCATAAAGACTATACCTCGCAACATAAAAAGACAATGTGTTTCGTTTTAATTATCTTTCAAACTGATTTATCTTCTATAACTTATATATTGGAAAATTTAATGTGCAGTATTTTATACTTACAATTAATATTTGCTTTTAATCAATGTATTTTGAAATGTTGAAGCAGATTAGTGTGACAAGATGTTACTATATTTTATAAATGTGAACAGTGAGATTAAAATATTTGATAATCTCTGCGATAGAGCCACACACAAAAAATTACTCACGAAGCAATGCATATATACTGTAAATGTTATGGCTGGTGAGATTGCCCCACTGGCTATTCAGACCCACAGGAGTTTTTGAGGGGCGCTCTGCTTCCGCTTACAGAGCTGGGCATTTCTCCGTTTTTCAGAAACCGAGTCTTTTAAATCTAATTTTTTTCAAATGAATAATGTTACTGTTAAAAGCACCAGATAATCACCAAAAAGAAAATATAATTAAGTAAATACATTATATTCATCTATAAAAGAAGAAAAAAATAATGAGTACGTAAAGAATACAAATATTCTTATTTCTCATTCAGTTGAATTTCTCCTTTAAGGAAACAGTATACTTCACTGATAAGTGCAATATTTTTTTTTATCAACGTATCACTGCTTCGTTCAGGAAATGAATGAATTTTTCTTTAACTTCTCTCATACTTTCTTAACTCAAAACACACTAAAGACCTTAGTCAAATAATACATCGAAGTGATGTTGAAAACTTACAGAACTGACAAGCTGGTCCGAACCATTTTTTCGCACATTTCGCACCACCTATACAAAGACCGTGCAGGAGGTCACAAATATTGCCTATACAGAAGTGATGAGAGGGGATAGACCAAGAGGTATACCTCCACAACGATGACGAGACAACCTGGAAGAAGATGATATAGACGTTCTTGGAATCGACAATCGACAAGAAAAGATCAAGAACAGAGAGGAATGGACCAATGAGCCTCATTGGCTCGGAAAGATGCTGAATTCAGCAGTTGCTTAAACAAGAAGAAGAAGAAGAATGTAAGATAAACTTCCAAAAATTGTAGATAAAGCACTTTAGATGTGGGAGAATGACCTTGATTCCAATCAGGGATTGCTGTAAATTCAGGTCTGATCAGAATATATGGTTGACCGTACTGCAGGAGTCTGGGTTTCGATTCATACCCAGTCTCTTACTATTTTTTTTCTTTCTCTCTTATCTAAACTGCTTTATCTACAAGTTTTCAAGTCCTGTCACATATATCTCGTTCTAACACTCTTTTTTGTGCCGAAATTTCCTTTAAAACTTGCTCATATTATATCTTTCTTAGAAGGGGATGAAGACATCCAATTTGGCAGTCTGTTGCCCCTGTGGAATCAGGGTTTGCGACCCCTAGGTGACATGCTAGCCTCAGGGTTTGCGACCCCTAGGTGACATGCTAGCCTCAGGGTTTGCGACCCCTAGGTGACATGCTAGCCTCAGGGTTTGCGACCCATAGTTGACATGCTAGCCTCAGGGTTTGCGACCCCTAGGTGACATGCTAGCCTCAGGGCTGACGACCCCTAGGTGACATGCTAGCCTCAGGGTTGACGACCCCTAGGTGACATACTAGCCTCAGGGCTGACGACCCCTAGGTGACATACTAGCCTCAGGGCTGACGAAACATAGCTGACCAAAACTCTGTCCCACCATCCCGTTGGTACTCCCAGTAGTAGGTCTAGCCTGCCTAAAGAGGAGGCATTGCTTCGGTCCCCATGGCAGTAGTGTCTTGTAAAGAAATACTGCAAACCGTAATAAAATACCCACCGTAACTCTCTACCAATCCCACAATATATCTTGACAGCATCGGTTGCAAAACAACAACTCTTCCAAGAAAAAAGGAGACGGATGAGATATTTGCAGTTGTGGGGCTTGTCCTGCTTCGATATGCTCATCAGCTTCTCTCATGGCTGATCTTACCACACTCCAGAAAAAGTATGAAATTGACAACATGCAACAGTTCACTTCTTCTTCTTCAGCTTTCCGAGCCATTAAAGTTCATTGCTGTAGATAAAGTTCGCATCCATTCCTCTTTATTCCTACTCTTCTATCTCCAGTTGGTGACATCAATTTCTTTTATATCCTCTCCTATGTTGTCTTTCTATCTCTATGTTGATCTACTCCTTGGTACTGTTTGCCTCATCTCTTGTGCATACATCATTTTCGTTTGTCTGTTCTCTTCCATTCCTCCTACATGCCACAGTCAGCCTAGTCTGTTCAACAGTTCACTAATAACGCTAATTTAAAAATACATTCAACAATTCACAGTCAATAGAAACTTTTTTTTAAAAAACTATAAATAACAATAATAATAATAATAATTTTGAAAACAAAAACGACACAGAATCCCACCCGGTTGGCTTTCGCCTGTAACAGCAACGATCATCAAAGCTAAGACCGCCAAGGTCCTCATGCTGAAACTTCTCTCAGTCTTGTACTTTACTGAAGTCCAAGGTCGACTAATTTATTATTTCAAATTCGGCCACATAAATCTTCTTCTCGATCTCTAAGAGAGAGGTCTAATATGAAATAAGAAATTACCCTATTTTATTCCGCAAAACTGTTCTTTTCTAATTTAATCATTTTTTCCTTGTGGTAACATTCTTAAAATACAAAAAAGGCAACTTTAACTATGACAGTAATTGGAGAGGAGTAACCTTAATATCAATTGTGTCAGAAGTATTTTGCAAAGTCATCCTGAATAGACTTAAAGATATAATGGATACTGCAATTAGAGAAGAACAGCCAGGATTTCAAAAAGGGAGAGCCTGTCTTGACCTTCCGGATCGTACTCAGTAAATCACTTAGAATGCAGCCAGGGGCGTATTCTTGTGACTCCAGCCACACCAATTCTTACCTTGCTACCATCACCTCAGTCGTCATGCTGCTTGTGCCACCGCTGGCTTCATGGATTGTTCTGCCTGTTGAGCCTGCTGTGAATGCCCATGCACTCCTTCCATGTCGTACAACAGATCCATCTGTGTAAACAACTGCATCTGCCTCACTGATGAGGGCGTGCTAACCTCGGCATTCACAGCAAGTGGATTCTGCTCCCGTCACCTCTTGTCAATGCAAGCAAAGATGTCCTTGAACGATGGAGGCACAGGTATACATTCCTCTCAGGGGTTGATGTTAAGTTCACAGACCTGCTTGATAACTTAATAACTTTATAAATCCTTATACTCGCAGCTAACCTCTATATCTAGAGGCCATTCCACCACCGCCTCACAACTGACGCTCATATTAATAGGACAGGCTCCTATCCAGGTGTACTAGCATGAGTTTGCAAGGGAAGTACAGCAGGTGACACCATGGCATAAATCATGAGATCAAACGTGAAATTAACAAAGGAGATCTCCTCTCGGTTGTTGATCGATATAATACTGCAGTTGTTTGTTTCCTGAAGTATGAACTGTGCAAGACAAGCTCGTACTTACTCGTAATGGTAGCGATGAAAGTGAAATACAAAAAGCTCCCCCCCCTCCCTCGCTGGTGTAGGACAACACACAGGAACACATTTTTCTATAAACGAACATTCAGAGTCAAAATATACTAGGCAGGTTGGCCAGTTACAGATGAGGACGTTTAATTCCAGCAAGATGGCAACAATGAATGGCTCACATAACGAGGAAGTACATCATGGTAACGTTGATAACTCCAGATCTTCCATCCAAGACGCAGCGATCATGTTTTCCAACTTTCAGCCACAGCCATCATCCTGGCACCTGAACCAAACCAAAAAAACTTCCATTTTCCCGTGTCTGTTTCTCTAATAACGACCTCAGAAACTCTGACCGTCGCTTAAACCTTTGTCCTGTAATGTTTATTTATTAAGGCCTGTAAACATTATCGCTATACCTGGTATAACGAACTTCCACTTAGTTTTTTTTTTTAATCCTCAGGAACCAAGAAAAGGATTCTAACCAGAGTTCCAGACAGTATTATTTTCTGCCTTAACTAAGTGACATGGTTTCGGTGTGTTCGGGAAGCATCAAGTATTAATGATAGTGATACATTTTAAAATAATAAGAAACAACGAGGCTTTCGTGCAGTAAAGTAACAGAACACAGTTTTATAGGATTAAACCTCGAAAAGCTCGTAGACAAAGCACTTTCAGACGTGAGACAAAGAAAAAAAATCGCAAGAGAATTATATGGGATTCGAACCACGGACTCCGGTAGGATGAGCATCCGTCTAGCCACGAGAGAACAGCGTACCAACGAATAACACTAGTTCCTTCATTTCAAGCAAAGAACTCTAGTCTCTAAGTGTATTCAAATATTTTGCTCTAATGGCTCCCATGAAAGTGATAATGATGTCTTCTCCACCTAGTGTCTTTCCAACTGACATTATCGATGTAGCCGGTATTGCCACACAGTCCACTCCTTGTCATGCAATGCTTGCGCCAATGTTAAGACATTTCTTCCCTCCTTTCGTGTTTCTGGCAAGTGCAGTTTCTTTCAAATGTTGCCCGCTCTGTTAATGCACTTTTTAAACTGACGTTACATCTCCAGATGTGGTTGTAGCCCTCCATTAACACTAATAAAACAATGCAGCAATATCCTCTGTTATGCTGTAAAGATCCAGTCAGTCTTTCGATCTTAAAAAGAAATCTTAAGAGCTGAAACGACTTGCAGCGTAAAAGAAATAGATCGTTCACTGGCCCTCATACAACTCATAATCAGCGGCAGAACATCTCTACAGACGCGTCCCTAAAGATTTATAAAATATATTTATCTACAGTTATTAAAGTCTATTGACATTCATCATCATCATCATCATCATCATTATTTAATTAAATGCAAAACTCAAAATAATGCTGTATGTAAAATAGATAATTAACTAAGTGATTTCTATGGAAGACTGCATACTTTATGCACGCTTATCTAAGTGGTTACGCTATAGGGAAAAAAGCTAGATATTTGCTGCTTGTTCGTCTAAGTGTTTTACGCAATGAAAAGACTATGTATCTGCAGCAGATTCACATAAGTGATAATATTACGGGAAAAAGACGTTATGTATATTTGCTACTAACTGGTTGCTTGGAAAAGTCTATGTATGCTATATTTTCCACATATTAATGAACTAATGCACTTCCACCTACTTATACAATGTGACCACAAACAGTGCTGAAAACAACCCCCCCCAAAAATTTTTTTATAACTTAGTAGAAAATAAGCCAGGTCTATCAACCAGGATTTAAATGGTGTTAAATAGTTTTCATTTCAAATGCACTCTTGGCGTAAACTTGAAACTACTGGCTGGTGCAGGATTACGCCAGTGTCACGGCCTTCACGGCCAACACTGTGTGGGGTTGTCTTGACAAAGTATATGTTTCCGCTAGTTTTAAATCTTCATATTCTCTTAACAATACATTTAAAACTTTACACTTTGCCACAACATCCTTAACCTCAAAACAGGAAGTACATTCTATTCTTTGCGTAAAAAGAATTAAAACTTAGTGAAGGGAATCTCGCCCCCGTGTTTTTTTTTAAAGAATAATTCTAAGGGAAGAGTTTTTTTTTTCTTTTTTTTTTTTTTTGGGGGGGGGGGAGGGCATTGTTGGTAACGGAGTAACAGAGACTTTGGTGTTGACTCTCATAGAGAGCTGTAGTTTTGTATCTTCCTTTCTCTGAAGAGAGAAAGGAAAATGCTCTCTTATTTTCTTGTGCTTAAGTTTTCTGCTACCATCGCGCACTTGTATTCTCGTGTGTTTCGCTAGTAATCCGAGCTGTTGGATGCTTTTATCATCAGCTGCACTCACAGAATCCATCATCATCATGTTTACCATTAAATACTGTTTGAATCGTCTAATGTAGTGATGAGACTCAGGTATTAGGTACCACTGTGGACTTTGTGGAAGATGGTTACGGTCGGAGTGCTTGTGGAAGGTGGTTACAGTCGGAGTGTTTGTGGAAGATGGTTACAGTAGAAGTGTTTGAGGAAGCTGGTTACAGTCGGAGTGTTTCTGGAAGCTGGTTACAGTCGGAGTGTTTGTGGAAGCTGGTTACAGTCGGAGTGTTTGTGGAAGCTGGTTACAGTCGGAGTGTTTGTGGAAGCTGGTTACAGTCGGAGTGTTAGTGGAAGCTGGTTACAGTCGGAGTGTTTGTGGAAGCTGGTTACAGTCGGAACGTATTCTACAGCCGTTATTGTCGGGGGCCACGACGTGTCCATTTTGGCAATCATCAACCTTTAGCTGACATGCTGGCGTCAGGATTGTCTAGCTATAGTTGATCAAGACCCTGCCCCAACTCTCCGTTGCTACCCCCAGTAACAGGCTTAGTCTGGATAACGGGGCAGGGATCAACAGTATCCAGGTGGTGGACTCTGCTAAAGAAGTATTACACGCCCTCTGATTTTTACCTGCTCTTGAGAATCGAAGAATGCTGGCAGTCAAGCCGTTACGATGCTGTGCTTCAACAGCTTCACATCAACGGCTGCAAAGAACACCAGCTAGAAGTTTCAGGGACAAGACAAGACAAGTTGTCGTACGTCCAAGCTGTGACATGTTTGTGTGTTAACTCGGTCAGCAAAATTTCAACAGCCATAGCCTTAGTTTATGTAACTATTTACTATTAATCTCAGCTTTTATATAACGAACTTTTATTAATATCAGATTTTGTATAGCAACTTTCTGTGGCTCTTAGCTGTTATATAACAACTTTCTATGAATCTCAGCTTTTATATAGCAACTTTCAGTGAGTCTCAGCTTTTATGTAGAGACTTTCTATAAGGGTTG
The DNA here is from genome assembly GCA_009760885.1 of Achatina immaculata. NCBI lineage: Eukaryota > Metazoa > Mollusca > Gastropoda > Stylommatophora > Achatinidae > Lissachatina > Lissachatina immaculata. The sequence continues at coordinate 32,299,732 of CM019721.1, read as the reverse complement.
GTGCGGCTTTTCAAGTGCACTTCAGATGCCGATTTCCCATTGTCATGCTACAGCCTAAATGCAACTTTTCATCTTTCTTCGATAATTTTCAGATCACTTAGAAAGCTTGATGAAAACTTTGCAGTCGTTAGACTGTTAGCAGGAAGACATTAAACATCCGTGAAATAGTTTCAGATATTGTCATGGTATTAATATACCCTGTAATCTTATTTCTTTCTGATTCTGTGTGATGCAACATGATGAAAAAAAAAGCAGTTAATCCAAATTTGGCTGTGATGAATTTAGCGCGATGACCTAATCTTTGCAATGAGTGATAAACATTAAATTTCAAACGTATCTATAGGCCACAAACGCGGGAAAACGCGGACTTCACGTGATTTCGCAGTGTGAGCAGTTTTTCGTGACAAATGAGAAATGATTACTCCCCCCCCCCCCCCGATCACTTTCGAGGGTTAACATGTACTGACTACATCAAAACTGAGTAAGTGGTTTTCAGAATATACGCTTTTCAAAAATGTAAACTTTCTTTTGGAAGACAATATATTAAAAAGGGAGGAAACATTCTGCTCAAGGCTGTTAGATTACGACATAAAGGGAGACATACGTCACGGAAATTGGTAATCCATTCTGCATCATATTAATTAAATAGCAGCTAGATTACGTCAGAAGTCGCTCCACATGCAGCTATAACATCAGGAGCTAAACAACAACCAGCCGTAACATCATGAAATTCCCCACATCCAGCTATACTACGTCAGATGCTACATCACAACAAGCTAGATTACACCAGAAGCTACATCTCAACCAGCTAAATTACGTCAGAAGCTACATCACAGCCAGCTGGACCACAGCATAAGAAATCTTAGGGTCGGTTATATTACAAATGCGATCCAAAAAGTAATCTTAAGTTTGCTCTAAAAAATATAAATGAAACAGGGGACAGTTCTAGTACAGACATTTTATGCCAATCCTCTCTAGATGTATATACGCACAGACACGTCGACCATTTTGGGAAAATGACCTCAGCAGACCAGACCAAAGATGGCCGCTTTCTTGGAAGCTTGCACGAGAGAAAAACAGTGCACAATTACTCGTTTATTTGGTGTCTGACACTTTGAAGCTTAAAGTTTACCTGTAGTCACTGAAGACGAATGCTGGATGCATTAGTTTCAGCCAGAGACAAAGTGAGCCAGCATGGCATGATGATGTTCTTCCTTGCCGAAACCAAAGATATTCGTACACCTCCATTGGCTAAAAAGTGATTCTCAAGGTCTGTTGTGACAATAAAGTCCCAATCCTGAAACATGACATGCCCAGAAGAACAACTATCAACAGCGAAGCTTACTGTGATTTGCTTGAGAACCGCTTGAAATCTGTAATCAGTTCAGAACATGGCAGTTCCTCCAGTTTTGGTGTGTTGTTACAGTATGATACCGCCCAGACTTACACAGCACATACAACAGTTATGTTAGGATCTCTATTGCTAGCTTATCTAGGATTCAGCTGGACTAACAAGAACAAATGGAATGACTTCTTAGACAGAATTTCTCATAAAAAAGTAGTGGAGATCTACCTTCCTTTTTATGTTATTCTTCTTGTTGTTGCCTGAAAGATTTTGTTCAACTGCTTTTAAAACAATAGGCAAGCTTGTCACTGTAGTATTCCCTGAGTGACACAACAACAATACCCAGTCTCGCCTCTACTACAAGGAAAACAGCAGTGCCACAATGAAAACATCAACTAGACTTCCAGTCGCACAACAGAACTAACAGCAGACAAACTCCATCAATTGAATAAGACTCCAACTAACTAAAAAATACACATAAAGTACATTTATTGAGTGGGGAAAATGAGTGTTGAAGCGGAAGGAAAATGAGATGAAGCCACAAGGCGTGGTAAGATTACAAACATAAGATTCCCACTATCAAACAAATGATCAAAAATATTACATAATCACAAGATTGCCGAAAACGTCACACAATGTAACGTTTCCAACATATCACAACAGACTAATTCCTCATTATGGTAATAACAACTGCCTGCCCTAAACAGGACAATACTACAGCTGTACGCTACATTTTCACAACTTCTGTTACAGACTAGCTACAAATTCCAAACTCAAGCTAAAGAAACATTTTTTAAAAAAAAACTCTCTAGCCAGTCTGTCTCAAACACATGCTGAATGAAAACTCAAGACTACATCTCAACTAAAAAAAAAGAAGTACATCATCTCTCTATCACAAAAAGAACTGCTAATCATTATTCCTGACCCTTAAATATTCCCTACAAAATCTCCCCAAGCTTTCCGAATGAAAAGCTCAATTCACAAGAATCTACACGTTTTTATGATCTTTAGTTGTCACTAAAACAACTTCTTCATAAAAATCCTCTTTGTTAACCTAAATTTTGTTTGCTGTATCCATAAATAGAAGTCAACAACAACTCGTGACAAGTCAAAATTTTCCAGTCAAAACATGACTGAGTGTTCTAAAAATAGATCCTATTTAAGTCCAAGGCTTTCTCACAAAATTAAAGGACTGTATAATTACATAACCTGCTTTTTAAACTTCATTATTTCACTTTGACTAAAAAAATCCAACTTACTCTAATAATCTACTAATAATCAGGTACAAAGTGCAACAGATTACGAATCTGCTTTTGGAGAGTTTTCAGCATGCACCATATTTACCTTACCTCGCACCCACGTGATTAGCATGTATTGGAAACTTCGAGGAGATGCTTGTGGGAAGAAATTCAGTACAGACGATAAGATAAAAGAGGCATTGCATACATGACCGCACAACCAATGGGAGGACTTTTTCCCTTCAAGGAATCAGTGCATTAGTGAAACGTTGGCAGATCTGCACTGAACGTGGTAGAGATTATACTGAAAATTGGAAGGGAGTTTTCAATCACATTTTTACATTTTACTCATATAAAAAATAAGGTTACTTTCTGACTGTCGCCTTTCATATCAAGTTATGCCCCACGACAAATAAATTATGTCTAAAGATGTTCATACAGCAATCTGGATTACTTTTGTTGATGTCCCACGGTTAACAAAATAAGTCTAGAAATACCTACGACCAGCTGGACTACATCAAGGCATGCCCTTCAACCAACTAGATTATATCAGGAAATGCCCCACAGCCATTTCAGCCAGTTACATTACGTATCATCACATTTTTCATCAGATACCCCATCCGTGCAACTGCCACAGTGATTCTAGACCATATGCGAACACTGGAAGCAAATAACGTATGTCTCTATGTTAAACACAACAGTATTCATGGGTCGACATTGCATAGTCGTATTTGGCGCGCAGTAGTTAGAATGAAAGATCTTAGACCTTCGACTTATGCGTGCGTTCAAGTAAATGGGAACCAGTTTCCCACAAAGGGGAGGGGGGAGAACTAGCTATCCAAGGCGGATCTATCAAACCTTTCTACTGTTCTTCTGATAGCAGGCAGATGTGACACTAGCCTGGCCAATGAGGCATGGATCAACATATGCCATATAATGATGGAATCTACTGAGAACCCTAGATATCAGGGTTTTTCTAAGAATTTTTTAAAATTAACTACTATAGTCCTAGACTCTTCCAAACCACCTACGAAATGTTTTATTTCTTCTTTCAGACATTTGGTTTTTGGCTTCAGATATAAATTCTGCTGTTGTTTCTAGAGATATGCTGTTCTCGAAAATAACATTTCTTGTACTTTGACTGCCGTGGACCACCGCTGTTTCTTCAACTCTTCTTACGTCCTGCAGTCTTGTAGGAGTCTTCTTCTTCTTCTTTCGTCTCTGAAATTATCCGCTGATGTTCTTTGCAGCCGATCGGTGGAGACGTTGAGGCACACCATTATGTCGGATTGGAAGCGGGTTAGGGCTACTATTGTTTTTCTAGTCCCTGAGTGCACATAAAAAGCAGACGGCGCGCAGTACTTCTTTAGCAGATTCCACCACCATGGAGGCTATGGCGATCCCTGCCCCATTAGCCAGGCGAGGCCTGTTACTGGGGATACCAACGGTGAGACGGGACAGGGTCTTGCTCGGCTATGGCTCGCCATCCCTGACGCTGGCATATCTGCTATGGGTTGCTGACTGTTAGTTCTAACAGCGTCATGTAAGATATGCGCGACTATCATTTATGACTCACGGAAGGAACATATTGGTCTGTTGTCAAGTCTCGATTTATTACACATGTGTTTTTTTTAAAATCTGCAGGGCCATGTTCTTTGTATAAAAAGAATTCGTTGTTTCCTCTCTCTTTAGATGCTATCAACTAACAGCAAACATGTATATTTTTTTAGCCCGTATCAAACTTACAATCTCTATTAAGTTGCTACACACTGCTCCGCCTTCCAAAGCATCTCATCCCATTGTAGCATAAAGAGATTTTATGAAGCAGACAAGTGGTAAATATCAAGTAACTAATTTTTCGTTTATTCAAAAGCGATACGTTTGTTTTTTGTTTTGTTTTTTTTTTAGAAAAAGTAATTGACAAAAGATGTTTTAAAAAAAAATATGTGAGTAATGAAACTTGTTGAAAAAAAAATATGGTGACTAAGTAAAAACACACCAATTATAATATTAATGGATTACTTTTGTTCTGCTGTCGCTCTATCCATCTGTCTGTTTGTGTCTGTCTGTCTAATTGTCTATCTGCCTATCTGCTTATCTATACATCTAATTGTCTGTCTGACTACCTGTTTCTGTCTGTCTGTCTGTCTGTCTGTCTGTAATAACGCTAAGTTCTCACTCAAATACTATAATTAGCTACACTTGAGAATGTTGCACCGTGACATCGCGTGACGTATGGACTTGCCCCATAGGAAACATCTTATCACATGGCCTTCTGCTGGTCAACGCCCTAATGTTGTCTTATTTGTTATGGCCCGGGATCAATGATTTTCAAGAGCTGCACGAGACGGATGTGCTGAACAGGGGAGAGCAGGATATAAAATGCCCTATTTTGTTTTGTTCCTGCAGGTTTTGATGTAGTTTCATCTGTAGAACTGATCGTGTGGATAATATTAACACACATTTACAGCACTGCAAATGCAAGCGATCATGTACTGATGATTTTTTTCAGAACAAGAACCACACTCTGTGTGTGTGTGTGTGTGTGTGTATGTGGGTGGGTGGAAAGGGGGGGGGGGTTATATGCCATATTTGTAGCTACATAAGATTATACTTGTTGGGGTGATAAATTTGTCTTTGTATCACTTTGAGGATCAAGAGATCATATATTCAATATAAGATTAATAATAGAGAAATGCAGAGAGTTTAATGTGAATTTATATTTATCCTTTATAGACGACTCAAAGGCATTTGACTGTATCTCTCTCTCTCTCTCTCTCTCTGAACCTTAAGTGTCCAGGGTACATGGGGCTTCCGCAAGGGTTTTCCACAAATGCCTGTCCTTCGCCTTTTTTTCTGCTCTTGCCCAGGTGAGCCCTCTATTGCTCAACATCCTTTCTGTTGTTCTTCTCCATGTCTCTTTTGGTCTACCCTTACTTCTGTTCCCCTGTGGTGTCCATCTTAGTGCTATTTTTGGTAGTGAGTTGTCAGTCATTCGGAGCACATGTCCCAACCATCGCCAGCGTCTTTCCTCAATAATTGTTGTCAGTGGTTTCATCTGCATGTCTGCTAATAAGATGTTATTTCTTATGGTGTTTGGCCAAAATATTTTTCTAATTCTTCGTAAACATTTAGTCTGGAAAGAATTCAACTTGTTTTCTATGATTTTGGTGATTTTCCAGCATTCACTTCCATAGAGTAATACACTTAGAACATTACTCTTAAATATCCTGATTTTCATATTTATGCTTAGTTTTTTTTATGTCCATATAGTCTGCAGCATTGCAAAAGCCTGGTTTGCTCTAGTAAGTCTGCTGTTGATGTCCTCTGTGCTGTCTCCATTTTCTACTACTCTGCTGCCAAGGTATACAAATTCGTTGACCTCCTCCACTAACTTGTTATCTACTCTGAGTACATTTCTGTTGTTCACATTTTGCTTCATTAACTTTGTCTTTCCTACGTTGATCTTTAGTCCTATGTTGTTTGCATTCTGAGTTAGCTTGTTTATTTTATCTTGCATATCTTTGTGACTGCTTGATAATAGACAAATGTCGTCCGCAAAGTCAAAGTCCTCCGGCACTGTGTCAAGGGTCAATTGTAATCCTCTGCGTTTGTCTGATGTTGCCTCCTTCATTAACCAGTCTACTGCCAAGATAAATAATGTTGGTGATAGTACACATCCCTTATTTCACTCCTTTTTGTACCCTAAAGCTGCTGGAGGTATGTTCTCCACAGATCACTTTGCACTGAAAACCCTCGTATAGGGCTTTGATTACATTAACTATTTTATGGGGGAGGCCATGCTATCTTAGGATTTTCCACAGTGCATCTCTGTTGACACTGTCAAAGGCTTTCTCAAAATCTATGAATAAAGCATATGTTGTGCTATGCCACTAATTTGCCTGTTCTAATATTTGTCTAAGTATAAATATGTGGTCTATTCATGATCTTCCTCTCCTAAATCCTGCCTGCTCTTTCCGAAGTTTTTCCTCAAGTGTTGGTACAATTCTGTTGATGATTATTCTGCAAAATACTTTACTGGTGAGTGGCAGTAGGGTAATGCCTCTCCAGTTCCCGCAATCTCTGAGGTCACCCTTCTTTGGTAGTTTTACTATAAGCCCAGTTTTCCACTCCTCTGGGGCTTTTTCTAAATCCCAAATTTGTTGTAATATCCGGCAAAGTTGTTTTGGTGTTTCTGTTTCTTCTGCTTTCAACATTTCAGCAGTCACTTCATCTTCACCTGGTGCCCTGTCTGATTTTAGCTTCTTTATAGCCTCCTTTACTTCATTTATTGTTATTGGTCCTGTATTGATGTTTAGTTCCGTTTTTGCTTCAGGTATGTCTATTGTTTGTGCTGCTTGTGTTCTGTTTAGTAGGGTGTTAAAGTGTTCCCTCCATCTTTCAATTTTTTTCTCTTTCTCCACTGACCAGTTGTCCATTTTGTGTTCTTACTGCACTTTCACATCTTGTGTTGAAGTTACCTGTCATCTGCTTTGTGATTTTATATATGGTGTTCATGTCATTTGTATATGCTGCTTTCTCTGCTGTTTCTGCTAAGTTGTCATAATATTGACGTTTATCTTGACGGCATGATTCCTTCACTTCTTTGTCTTTTTGTGCATAATTACTTAAAACTCGTTCTTTAAGCCGTTGTGATTTGGTGTTCAGTAATTTTTTCTTGATTTATTTTCTTTGCTCTATCTTTTCCCATGTGGTCTCGCTTATCCATTCCTCTTTTCTCCTTTTCCGATATCCAGCACCTCTTTTGCTGTTTCCTGTAGTGTTTTATTGAACTCTAATATGGACATTTCTGCTTCGTCTTGTAGGACACTGAAGCGGTTCTTAAGTACTATTGAGAATTCATTTCTTGTTTGCTGGTCTATCAGTTTTCTTGTATCAAAATGTATCTTTCTGTGTTCTCCGATTTTGGCTTTCCTTAATTTTAGTTTTATTTTTGCTACCAGAAGGTTGTGATAACTTCCTACATCTGCTCCTTTCCTTGCTCGCACATCTTGTAGTGACCATTTCCACTTGTTGTTTATTAGTATGTGATCGATTTGGTTTTCTGTGGTTTTATCTGGTGACCTCCAAGTCACCTTATGGATGTTTTTGTGTTGGAAAATTGTCCCTCCGATGGTCATCATGTTTTCTTCACAGAAACTGCACAGCCTTTCTCCATTTTCATTTATTTCTCCGATTCCTTCTCTTCCCATGATTCTTCTTCTATCTTCATTTCCTTCACCTACTTTTGCATTGAAGTCGCCCAAGATGAGTAGCATATCATGCTTGGGTATTGTTTCTACTGTTGCTTGGAGGCTGTTGTAAAAAACTTCTTTTAATTTCTCTTCAGCTGCTTCTGTTGGTGCATAACAAATAGACAGCTTCGTGAATCTTGAGTTGAAGCGTGCATATAATAATCTCTCATTTATTGGGGTCCATTTCAGCAATGCTCTTGATGCTTCTTTTGTTACAATCAATGCTACTCCTCCTTCATGAAGGATCTTCTTTACCTGACCATATTATTGTATCTTCTGTGTGCTGTGTTGTTAATTTCCTTCTGCCTTGTCCTGTCCATCTTGCTTCTTGTATTCCTAGTATGTCTAGTTTGTATCTGTGCATTTCCTTGATGGTTTGTGCTAGTTTTCCAGTCTGGTTAAGTGTTCTTACATTCCAGATGCCTATTTGCATCTTGTGTTTAGGTTCCAGGAGGTCTGCAGTCGGGCTGGGGACTTCCAGTGGCTGGCTTTCATCCACAACCTTCGTGGGCTAAGTTTCCTGATACGCATTTCTCCTTCCACCTGCATTTGCTTTTTCCCTTACTTCCGTTTCTGTAGCAGTCTGATAGTTTTTTTTACCATATAGGGTTGCTGGCCCTATGCTGAACCCTCCTTAGTCGCCTTTTACGATCATGTGTGGTAGGGTACAGTGGTCCTATTCTTTGCAGATCCCGGGAATAATGGAGATACAATGAGGGAAATTAAAAGGAGGACATCTATTGCTCTTCAGAAAGTAAAACAAATAAAGAATCTGTGGAGAGGAGCAGACAGAACTACAAAAATAAGATTTTTAAGGTCATGCATCTTTCCCATGGCAACATATGCCTGTGAGACCTGGACACTTAACAAAACAGCTGAGAAACACATAAATGCCTTTGAATGTAAATGCTACAGAAGAGTTCTCCAAATATCGTGGACATAAAAAAGAACAAATATATCTATACTACAAGAGCTTAATATTGAAGAAGGCTGACTAGTAGAGAGGATTAAAGAGAGAAAACTGAAATATTTTGGACACATTAAACATCATGATAATTTAGAGAAGACCATATTGGAAGGATACATAATGGGAAAAAGAAAAAGAGGAAGACCAAAACGAAGATGGCTGCAAGAAATCGTTGACGATCTGCAAATGGACGCAGCAGCAGCAGGCCATCTTGCTCACAACCGAGAGGCCTACAGGAGTGCTGTTTGGGAGGCAAAGTTCCGCAAGGGACATGCAAATGAATGAATGAATGAATGATCACTTTGAGCAATTCGTAGATTTCTTTTGACGCTGTCCGATTTGTCAGTTGTCGACTAATAACTGACATGCTGAGGTCAGGATTGGTAAACCATAGCTGATATGTAGGAATCAGGGTTAGGAAAATTAGCTGTCATGTAGGAGTCAGGGTTAGCAAACTATAGTTGACATGCAAGAATTAGGGTTAGGAACCATAGTTGACATGTAAAAGTCAGGGTTAATGAACCTTACCTGACATGTAGGAGTCAGGGTTACCGAACCTTAGCTGACATGTAGGAGTCAGGGTTAGCGAACGATAGCTGACATGCAGAAGTTAGGGTTAGCGAACCATAGCTGACATGCAGAAGTTAGGGTTAGGAACCATAGTTGACATGTAGGAGTCATGGTTAATGAACCTTAGCTGACATACAGGAGTCAGGGTTAGCGAACAATAGCTCACTTGTAGGAGTCAGGATTGATGAACCTTAGCTGCCATGTAGGAGTCAGGGTTAATGAAATTTAGATGACATGTCGGAGTCAGGGTTAATGAACCTTAGCTAACACGTAGGAGTCAGGGTTAATGACCATTAGATGACATGTAGAAGTCAGGGTTAATGAACATTAGCTGACATATAGGAGTCAAGGTTAGCGAAACATAGCTGACATGTAGGAGTCAGGATTAGTGAACTTTAGCTGACATGTAGGAGTCAGAGTTAATGAACCCTAGCTGACATGCTGGAGTCGAGGTTAGTAAACATTAAATGACACGTAGGAATCAGGTTAGTGAACATTAGCTGACATTAAGGAGTCATGGTTAGCGACCCATACCTGATATGCTAGCGTCCAGGTTGATAAATCACACCGATCAAGACCGTATACCACCTCCTCGTTGGATACCCAGCAAAGCAGGCCTATCCTGGCTAACGAGGAATGGCCACTATAGTCCCGAAGCTGGCGGAATCTGCTTCTAAAGCAAAGTGAAGCAGGCGCCTTGCTTGCTTGCTCTACTTGGTAGCTTTTTATACAACGCTGTCGGAAGCCACTCCAAGGCCGACACGACGCTGTGCTTCCGTACCTTCACTGCATCAGCTGCAAAGAACATCGAGCTCTCTTTTGCAGAATGATGATGATGATGATGATGATACGGCGCTGGGTTTTTTTTTCTTTTAAAACCTAACATGTGGTATCCTTGACGAAGGAAATGTGGTGGGGAAATTTAGCATATGACATAGAAATGAGGCAGGAGACAATCTAATGGCGTTTTGCATGTAAAATGAGCTAATGATTGCTAACACACTTTTTAAACAACATCCAAGAAGACTTTACACATGGACGTCAACTGACTGGAAAACCAAGAATCCAATAGAATTACATTTTAGTGCATAGAAGGTGGAGATCAAGTATAATATCAGCAAAAAGTTTACCAGGTGCTGATTGTGACACAGACCATGAGTTATTAATAGCAGACATGAAGATAAAGATAAAAAAGGACAGTTATGGGATCAAGACCACTCCGCTTTGATCTTACAAAAATACTAGAACAATTCGGTATAAAAGTGAAGAACCATTTCGAAATCCTGATGACTGTACAGGAAATGGCACAATATAAATTGGCTACGCAGCCCAGAGATATATTAATAACAACAGCTAAAGACGTGGTTTCGGTAAAGAAAACACAAAAGAGTGGATAGATTACAGCAGGCACACTAGAGCTGATAAAACAGCGTAGGGAAATGAAGATGTAATGGAAAGTGACAAACAACAACAAAGAGGAATATAAATCTTTAACAAACGAAGTACGAAGAAACTTAAGAAAAGACAACAACAACAAAAAATACATACAAGATTGTTGTGAAAGAATAGAAGGGCATCAGAAGTGTTGAAGAGATAGTGAAATGTTTAAAGAAATGAAGACATTGACGAGAAATGTCACACCTATGCTAAATATAATTTGTGACGAGATGGGGAATATCTTGACAGAGACAGAGGAAATTCTACAAAGATGGAAGGAATATTGCAAAGGAATGTATGAAACAACTGACTGTTAAAGTATAAATCAACAGTGTGAATTATTATTGGAGGAGAAAGAACCCGAACCGACAATACAAGAAGTTTTATGGGCAATAAAGAATCTGAAAAATGGTAAATCACCAGGATGTGATGAGATAACAGCAGACCTTAGTAAAGCAGGAGGATAGGAATGTGCAACGATCTATCATGCACTACGTAAAAAGATATGGCATTCAGGAATTTGGCCAAAAGAATGCAGGAAAAGAACTGTATTCATACCACGGCCAAAAAAGGGTAACCTGAAATTATGCACAAACTACAGAACTCTTGCCCTGATTAGTCATGCCAGTAAAATTCTGTTAAAAATCATAATGAGTAGACTTCGTAAGAAAATAGAAGAAGACGACAATATGGTTCAAGCTGGTTTCAGGCAAAGAAGAGGATCAAGAGATCATATATTCAGTATAAGAATAATAATCGAGAAATGCAGAGAGTTTATTGTTGATCTATATTTATCTTTTATAGACTATTCAAAGGCATTTGATTGTGTACAACAGCAGAAATTATGGGAAATAATGGGGGAAAAAATGGGATTTAAAACACATTTGATAGAATTAACATCACTGCTGTATCTAGACCAACAAGCAGCAGTAAGAATAAATGGTGAAACAACAACTTGGTTTGACATAAAACAAGGGGTCCGTCAGGGGTGCATATTGTCACCCTACTTATTTAAATTGTATACTGCAAATATAATGAGAAATGTTAGAGAAGATGTAGACAACGAATATTACGATGACATAACAATTGGAAGTTAAGAAATACCAGCAATTAGATATGCTGATAACACAGTATTACTGTTCACAACACAAAAAAGGAATGGAAAAAACTAATTAAGTCAGTCCATAAGACCAGCGAAGAATAAAACCTCTATCTTAAAATGCATAGAAAACTAAAATGATGATAACTGACAAGACAAACAAAGCAGCTGAATATGTATCAATGAGGAAAATTTGTAAGAAGTGGAGAGTTTTGATTATCTTGGATCACTACTAACTAATAATGGAGATACAATGAGGGAAATTAAAAGGACATCTAACCTTCTATAGAAAGTAAAACAAATAAAGAATCTGTGGAGAAGAGCAGACAGAATCACAAAAATAAGATTTTTAAGAGCATGCATCTTTCCCATCGCAACATATGCCTGTGAGACCTGGACACTTAACAAAACATATGAGAAACACATAAATGCCTTTGAATGTAAATGCCGCGGTAGAGTTCTTCAAACGTCATGGACACACAAAAGAACAAATATACCCATACTACAAGAACTTAATATTGAAGAAGACTGGCTAGTAAAGAGGATTAAATATAGAAAACTTAAATATTTTGGACACATTAAACGTCATGATAATCTAGAGAAGACCGTCTTGGAAAGATACATAATGGGAAAAAGAAAGAGAGGAAGACCAAGGCGAAGATTGCTGCAAGACGTCGTTGATGATCTGCAAATGGATGCATCAGCACCAGGCCACCTTGCTTGCAACCGAGAGGCCTGCAGGAAAGCTGTTAGGGAAGCAAAGTTCCTCAAGGGACGTACAAATGAATGAACATCTGATATTCCTTTAATGCAAGAGACAATCTTGTGTCCCGTATTCTCTAATAGGCAGTCATGCGTCCTCCTTTTTTCATGTGATATTTACCCTCTTGTGGCTACGCGGTTGCTCGTTGAACTTGAGGTTCCAGGTTTGTTTCGTTGTCGGTTTCTTATTTATTCTTTTCTTTTTTCATGTCAAAAATGCTTCGTTTTACGAAGAGATCACTTCTGTTATTTTTGTTGTCCAGTATTGTTGATCAAAGTGACAGACTAACCATTCAGATACCTTCTTTATGACATGTTTATCTAATCCCAAGTAATCTGGTAGCTATATGTTGATAGGTTAGTCTGTCCTCAAGCGAAATTTCATTGCCTTTATTTACATCAAAGCGCCATGTCGGGCCATTCTCAAGGGACATAATAAAATTATGGGCCAGGGAGTTTTGGAAATAAAATATATAGTAACCTCCCTTTAAATTGTACATTTTATTATAAAAATTACGCTTGTTCTTCGGAAGAGTTCAAATATCCAGCCGTCCCAGTGTTGAGGAGCAACAATCTGCCTAGACTCCGACCTCTTCTGCTAAAAGTGATCTATGCAACAGGCACTGTCGTGAAACAGCTCAGCAAACGATCTAGAGATCTTCATTGTTAGCTATCTTGCCTGAGGTTAGTGAGCATCCTAGCAGTGCAAATCACTTAAAGAGCTTCCAGCCATCTTTGTGTGCATGCCCTGGTAAATCCCCTTTTCTCTCTCTCTCTCTCTCTCTCTCTCTCTCTCTCTCTCTCTCTCTCTCTCTCTCTCTCTGTGGTTGATACTGGTATTCCTCAAGGCTCCATTCTTGGTCCTCTTCTCTTTGCTACCTATATTAACGACCTACCACTACATTTAAAGCGCTCTTCATGTAATCTTTTCGCTGATGACTGTACTGTTTACAGTAGTGACTATGACATCAATAAACTACAGACAACGCTCCAAAATGATATACACAGTTTGATTAAATGGAGTAATAAAAATGGTATGTTGATAAATACCAATAAAACAAAATCCATGCTCATCACTACAAGACAGAAACTGCAGAATGCAACAAAAACATCTCTACAGCTTTGTGCTGGGACTAAGGCAATAGAAAATGTTCATGAACTTAAAACCCTAGGACTCATCATTGATCAGCATTTGTGCGAACGAAGAAGAAGAAGAAGAAGAAGATCAGCATTTAACTTGGAATTCTCACATACATAACCTAACAAACTTGATTGCACAGAAAGTTTACCAATTAGCCAAAAGTAAACACTTTATCGACAAAGACACAAGAAAGATATACTACATATCACACATACAAGCACACTTAGATTACTGTTCCACAATCTGGGATGGATGCTCAGTCTCAAACACAAAAAGGCTCCACTCACTTCACAATCGAGCATTAAATCTTATTTGTGACAAACACCCAGTACAGACTGTAGATCAACACAAACAACTCAAAATTCTACCCCTCAAAAATAGAATCATTTTTAACAAAGTTAAGTTTGTTCAGAAAATTCTGTCGCACAATGTTCCGCCTTACTTGTGGTCACTGTTTACGTATAATACTAAACATAGCCAGCGTTTAAAAAACTGTCTTCTTCCTAAACCCAGGATTGATCTGTACAAGAAAAGCCTTGCATACTCTGCAGTACAGCTCTGGAACACCCTCCCCTACCATTTAAAATCCATGTGTAATACTTCATCCTTTAACTCAAACCTGTTTCATTATTTACTTGCTTGTAACTATATGCCTCCATAAAATAACCAGCACTCTCTCAACACGTGACTCGCCAACCATCAAGTACTAAAATGACTTAGAAAAGCAACTTGTTAGATATTGTTAGAAATTATTTTAATGTCTGTTTAAAAAAAAACATATGTTAGAAGATCTGTGTTTACAATGTATTTTTGTTTATGTATATGTCTGCGTGAATATACGGAAATAAAAAAAACTAAGCATAAATATGAAAATCAGGATATTTAAGAGTAATGTTCTAAGTGTACTACTCTATGGAAGTGAATGCTGGAAAATCACCAAAACCATAGAAAACAAGTTGAATTCTTTCCAGACTAAATGTTTACGAAGAATTAGAAAAATATTTTGGCCAAACACCATAAGAAATAACATCTTATTGGCAGAAATGCAGATGAAGCCACTGACAATAATTATTGAGGAAAGACACTGGCGATGGTTGGGACATGTGTTCCGAATGCACTACCAAAAATAGCACTAAGATGGACACCACAGGGGAACAGAAGTAAGGGTAGACCAAAAGAGACATGGAGAAGAACAGCGGAAAGGATGTTGAGCAATAGAGGGCTCACCTGGGCAAGAGCAGAAAAAAAGGAGAAGGACAGGCATTTGTGGAAAACCCTTGCGGAAGCCCCATGTGCCCTGGGCACTTAAGGTTCAGAGAGAGAGAGATATGTCTGCGTATGAATGTGTGCGCGAGTGCTATTTTATTAGGTTAATTACTTCTTCTCTTTTACTTTGAATGTATTAGTTAAATCTTACACTCTTTTGATATGTTTTTTCCTAATTTAATTTGTATATTTGTACTAAATCAAGTGTGTGGGAAGAATGAAAGATAGAGTGATGAAGGGCAGAATGTAAGAAGGGCCTGCGTGCCTAATTCTTTACCCTTGAAAAATAAAGATTATTCATTCATTATTCATTCTCCTGAACCTTAAGTCTCCAATGAACATGGTGGTTCCACAAGGGCTTTCTGTCCTTTTTTTCCGCTCTTGCCCAAGTGAGCCCTTTATTGCTCAAGTCCTCTCTGTGTTTATCTCTTTGGTCTACCCTTACTTCTGTTACCCTGTGGTGTCCATCTCAGTGCTATTTTGGTAATGAGTCGTCAGTCATCTGGAGCACATGTCCCAACCATTGCCATCGTCTTTCCTCAATAATTGATGCCAGCGGCTTCATCTGTATTTCTGCCAAGAAGAATTTGTTTCTTACGGTGTTTGGCCAGGAGACTCTTCTAATCTTTCGTAAATATTTAGTCTATGCTTTTGGTGATTTTTCCAGCATGCATTTCCATAAAGAAGTACACTTAAAGTATTACTCTTAAATATCCTGATTTTCGTTTTCATGCTCATCTTTTTATATTTCCAGATAGTCTGTAGCATTGCAAAAGCCTGGTTTGCTCTGGTTAGCCTTTTGTCCTCTCCTGCTGTCTCCATCTTCTGCTACTCTACAACCAAAAGTAATGACTCCCAATTTATATGATTACTCCACATCTTAACGTCCTCCATATATCACAGTCCATGAATCTCACAATGGCGTGTCTCTTTAAGAATAATATTTTAAATAATGATATAAAGAAAATGTTCTAGAAATCTGCCAAAGTCGTTTTGAAGAAAGTGTGTGGTAAAGTTATACAAAAACGAGGAGTTTATTATCTTTATTTTTAAAGGATAAAGATTCAATAAGAAAATGAAGAAGATTCAGTAAAAAATATGGACACGAATGTAATTTGTGATAAAAGAAAAACAAACAATATTTTGGCAAATGCCCTCTTTTGAAGAGAAAAAGACAAGTTTGAGATTAAACTTAAAAGGGGGAAGAAATCATTTGTAGAAAACTGTGTGGGAAAATTCATGGTCATCTCCCTTTACACGTCCATGCTTTTGTAACTTTGTCGCAGAACATTTCTGGCCGAGCTGTTGAGTTCGTTTCAGTTTTTATCTCCGACCGTGAAGAAATTTTAAGAAGAGATACAACGGTGACAGTGATCAGTTTGAGTTCCAAGGCCACCCAGGGAAATGTTAGCACCGGTACAAACTCCTTCCCCGGCCTGTTTTCATCAACTGTAGGCTCCCTAAGCCCTCCAAGCCTACTTTTTAAATAGGCAAAGAACCTTCTGAGCCGCTGGCTATTGAAGGCCACAAATTTTACCACTTGTTTGTTATTTCCGTTGCTATTCACCTAATAAACAGATAATAACGGAACTCGGAAACGAGAGACGTGGTTTTGAAGAAATATGCAGAACCCACCCTGGACGGTCCGGGGTTGGGGGGGGGGGGGGGGGTTTGGGGAACGAAGAGATAAGAGGTTCTGGGAAAAGTTTCAGAACAATGGAAACTAGTTCAAACTATAAGATGAATACAGACAAAATTTATTGGACTTGCCATGAGAAGAAGAAGTTACAGAACTTGGCAGTAGCTGAAAACTTCTAGAGAAAAAGAAAGAGAACCTGGCACTAACTGAAAACTTCTAGAGAAAAAGAAAGAGAACCTGGCAGTAACTGAAAACTTCTAGAGAAAAAGAAAGAGAACCTGGCAGTAACTGAAAACTTCTAGAGAAAAAGAAAGAGAACCTGGCACTAACTGAAAACTTCTAGAGAAAAAGAAAGAGAACCTGGCAGTAACTGGAAACTACTAGATAAAAAGAAAGAGAACCTGGCACTAACTGGAAACTTCTAGATAAAAAGAAAGAGAACCTGGCAGTAGCTGAAAACTTCTGTAGAAAAAGTTAGAGAACCTGACAGTAACTGAAAACTTCTAGAGAAAAAGAAAGAGAACCTGGCAGTAACTGAAAACTTCTAGAGAAAAAGAAAGAGAACCTGGCAGTAACTGAAAACTTCTAGAGAAAAAGAAAGAGAACCTGGCACTAACTGAAAACTTCTAGAGAAAAAGAAAGAGAACCTGGCAGTAACTGGAAACTACTAGATAAAAAGAAAGAGAACCTGGCACTAACTGGAAACTTCTAGATAAAAAGAAAGAGAACCTGGCAGTAGCTGAAAACTTCTGTAGAAAAAGTTAGAGAACCTGACAGTAACTGAAAACTTCTAGAGAAAAAGAAAGAGAACCTGACAGTAACTGGAAACTTCTAGAGAAAAAGAAAGAGAACCTGACAGTAACTGAAAACTTCTAGAGAAAAGTTAGAGAACCTGGCAGTAACTGGAAACTTCTAGAGAAAAAGTTAGAGAACCTGGCAGTAACTGGAAACTTCTAGAGAAAAAGATAGAGAACCTGGCAGTAACTGGAAACTTCTAGAGAAAAAGAAAGAGAACCTGGCAGTAACTGGAAACTTCTAGAGAAAAAGAAAGGCAGGAGATGCCAAAAGAAGAGAAAAAAAAAAAAAAAAAAGAAAAAGAAAAAAAAAGAAAGAAAAATCTCCGCAGACGTAGCTAGTGGGATGGGAGAAGAAAAAGCACGTGAACTGATGGAAAACGCCAAGGACCGTGCAAGACGGAAGAGAAAAAACATGAGCACTAACGCTGTCCAGCACGTCTCGTCATGAAATCTACGTGCATGTACACAGTGGTAGGCCAATGTTGCCCAGGGTCAACGGAGCTTTGCAAAAGACTCAGTTTGAACTTGAACCAGTTCATCTGGTCATCTGATCAGTGGACTGGGCTCTAAATGGCTACTCTCTAGAGATTTGACAAAGATGTTTGTTAAAGTATGTGCGTGTTCGTGACTGGAGAGAATGTAATTTTAAAAATGGACGGCAAATTCTTATGTCCTGAGGAGTTCTCAGAAAGGAATGCAATTATGTCAACGTCAAGCGTAAGGAGCGGGCTTCTTCATCTTTGCCTTCGTTTGTGCAGCACGTTCGTGTGTTTGTAACTTGTAAGGTTGTACTTGACTATCGCAACACTGTATGCACACACAAACAAGGGGAGGAGGGATTACAACGCAACAGAATTGTCAGTTGTTACCTGACAATAGACTCGAGGAACTACAACTCGAAAAAACGATATAAATAAAAATGCGCACCCCAACATGATGAAGTTTTAGTTGACAAAGTGTTTTAGTTGACAAAGTGTTTTAGTTGACAAAGTGTTTTAATTGACAAAGTCTTTTAGCTGACAAAGTGTTGACAAAGTGTTTTAACTGACAAAGTCTTTTAGTTGGCGAAATCTCTTAGCTGCTCTTGACAAGCAGAAAAATAAAGACGAAAAGAAATTTCCGAGCACTTAAAATTAATTAAAATCATTAGGATTTAACAATCAAGACTGATTCTATCAGGATTCTATAATCGATTCTATCAAGATTCTATACTCTTGCGTGGATGCTGCGGCAGGCGGCGGAGCATGTATGGGGTTGTCCAGAATGTAGTAAAGCCAGAGTGTGGATTTTGAATCTTGAACCTTGAAGTAAGATTATCTGGAGGTCCCACGAGAAGAAAGAAGACAGAGAATCTGACAGCCACTGGAAAGATCAATCAATCAAGTGCCATGCGGCGTGGCGTAGGCGATCATGTCTCTCCACAATTCCCTGTCTTTAGACTTGATTATGAGATCCGCCGGTGACTTTCTTCGTAGCCACACTGACAGCCCATCCAGTAACATCTCTCTCTCTTCTCTCTCTCTCTCTCTCTCTCTCTCTCTGTCTGTCTTCCTCTGTCTCTTCTTCCCTAAATTTTTCCAGTTGCCACAATGTGTTCCAATTTTCTCTTCTCAGAAAATGTCCTACAAATCCCGCATGTCTGCCTCTAATCTTTGTTGTAATTTGCCTTTTAACTCCAGCCTCTCTTCAGACTTCTTCATTGGTTTTCTCAGCTGTCCATGGTACTTTCAACATCCTTCTTATAAACCACATTTCCATGGCCTCCATTTCTTGCTGTACTCTCTTATTCATAGACCATGCTTCACATCCAAAAAACAAAATTGGCTCGATGTAACATTTAAGTACTGGGAATCTTGTTTCCATTGATACTGATCTGTTGCACAAGATGTTTCTCATTGTCTGGAATGCTGACTTGGCCTGAGCACGTCCTTTTTATTTCATTGTGACATTTCCCATCAGTTGTTATAATCGTTACTAAGTACTTGAATCTATCGACTTCTTTCACATTTGTACCATCGATGGTAATGCTACATGTTGGTGATATTTATTCTTTTCTTTGAGATGACCATCACTTCAGTCTTCTTTTTATTCAGGCTGAGAAATGCGTATCAGGAAACTGAGCCCATGAAGGTTGTGGATGAAAGCCAGCGCTTTTGCAATGCTGCAGAATATATGGAAATCCAAAAAACTAAGCATAAATATGAAAATCAGGATATTTAAGAGTAATGTTCTAAGTGTACTACTCTATGGAAGCGAATGCTGGAAAATCACCAACACCATAGAAAACAAGTTGAATTCTTTCCAGACTAAATGTTTACGAAGAATTAGAAAAATATTTTGGCCAAACACTATAAGAAATAACATCTTATTAGCAGAAATGCAGATGAAACCACTGACAACAATTATTGAGGAAAGACGCTGGCGATGGTTGGGACATGTGCTCCGAATGACTGACAACTCACTACCAAAAATAGCACAAAGATGGACACCACAGGGGAACAGAAGTAAGGGTAGACCAAAAGAGACATGGAGAAGAACAACAGAAAGGATGTTGAGCAATAGAGGGCTCACCTGGGCAAGAGCAGAAAAAAAGGCGAAGGACAGGCATTTGTGGAAAACCCTTGCGGAAGCCCCATGTGCCCTGGGCACTTAAGGTTCAGAGAGAGAGAGAGAGAGATCTTTATTTTTACTTTCACGAGCCACGATGTCCAGAAGGGCCTGTAGCTCCCCTTCACTTTTAGCAATCAGGACTGTGTGGTCTGCATATCTTGAGTTGTTAAGGTTGTACCCGCCAACTGATATTCCTGACAAGCTCTATATTCCTCATTATTTTTTTCGCTGTACAAGGAGAAGTGGTCAGGAGATAGAACACGTCCTTGTCTCACTCCCAATTTTATATTTTGGAATGCTCCTATTTGGTTCTCAACCTTCATTGCTGCTGACTGCTGCCAGTATGTGTTTTTTATGAGTTTCAGATCTTTCCCATCTATGTTGATGTCTTCCAGCATTCTTATAATTATGGAAATATGCAAGAAGAAAAAAGATAGCTAAGCAGTACATTCACATGGAAAGGAAAGAACTTAATTGACTAGAAACACCCAAAGACCGAACTAAATGGACTGGCATGACCACCTGCACCTTTCTGATTGGCAGTTGGTGAATGTATAAAAACTAATGTGCCTCTCATTATGTTCACTTTTTTAAAATCTAATTTTCATATTTTCTGTACATTTTCGTTTCATTTTCTGGTTTGCTAACAACATCTGGTAAGCGTCCTATCATTAGACGCCAACTATGTATCTAGTCTCAGTAATGTCCTATCATTAGACGCCAACTATGTATTTAGTCTGAGTAATGTCCTATCATTAGACGCCAACTATGTATCTAGTCTCAGTAATGTCCTATCATTAGACGCCAACTATGTATTTAGTCTGAGTAATGACTTATCATTAGACGCCAACTGTGTATCTAGTCTCAGTAATGCGCGAACTACGTATCTAGTCTCAGTAATGTCCTATCATTAGACGCCAACTATGTATTTAGTCAGAGTAGTGATCTATCATTAGACGCCAACCATGTATTTAGTATGAGTAATTACCTTCATTAGACGCCAACTATGTATTTAGTCTGAGTAATGACCTATCAAAGGACGCCAACTATGTATTTAATCAGAGTAATGACCTATAATTAGACGCCAACTATGCATCTAGTCTCAGCAATGTCCTATCATTAGACGCCAACTATGCATCTAGTCTCAGTAATGTCCTATCATTAGACGCCTGTAAAATATATTGTGCTTTCACTTAGTTTCTATAAATTTTCAGCATTTGTGCGCTGTTTCAAAAGGGCTATGAAGTGCTGTGAACATATGAAATAAAAAAAGAAATAAAAAAGAAAGAAAGAAAGAAAGAAAGAAAAAGAAAGAAAGGGTTAATCGTTTATCCAGCAAACAAAGAATGTATGCAGGACTAGTGTTTTCATGGCTCGCCCTACACTAGTACAAATCTGTGTTCTCTTAATAGAAAACTAGTGGTAAAAGGCAATTTTGAACGTAAGAGAGTTTAACATTACACATTCAACATTAGTTTCATGTAAGCGATTCCGTACCTTTGTTGTTCACACTCTACTTTAGTTTCATATAATTGACACTGTACCTGGTTTGTTTACACTCTACTTTAGTTTCATGTAATTGACACTGTACCTGGTTTGTTTGTATGATTGTTATGTATGATTTTGTGTTTATCTTAAATATACGTATATTTTATCTTTTGTAACAAGCATATAGGTAGGTCTATATATATGTAAGGGTTATATATGGGAAGACGGTGAATAGGCCAATAGTAAAGTATGTGTAGGTAGGTAGGTAGGTGGGTAGGTAGGTAGGTAGGTAGGTAGGTAGGTAGGTAGGTAGGTAGGTGGGTGGGTGGGTGGGTGGGTGGTAGGTAGGTAGGTAGGTAGGTAGGTAGGTAGGTAGGTAGGTGGGTGGGTAGGTAGGTAGGTAGGTAGGTAGGTAGGTAGGTAGGTGGGTGGGTGGGTGGGTAGGTAGGTAGGTAGGTAGGTAGGTAGGTAGGTAGGTAGGTTGGTAGGTAAAGATAAAGAAGGAGAAAGGGAAAGGCAGAAACGAAAATATTAATGGACTTAACTTCCGCTAGAGGACAGGAGACATTTGTAACGAGACGTAACGTGTGATCGCACCTAGCAACGGCCCAGAGCCGCTCAGAAAAACAAAGACATTATTAAACTCCACCCGCGGGAGATGATCTCAGACATAGAAAATGTTTTCGTTTTCCGGCTCCAGCCAAGAAAAAAAAAAAATTCGGCCAGGTAGTCGACAAACAGAATAAAAAAAAAATTCGGCCAGGTAGTCGACAAACAGAATACCTGCCCTGTACGCCACAGAGCAGAGAAGACACATATTTGTACAGGGGATATAATGCTTCTCTGTGAACATAAGGAACTTAGCCTACTGTGCCTTGACTACCAATGATAGCAAGCTTAGCCATCTCTTCCTTGTTTACTTTCGATGCTTTTTTTTAAGAGTAAATGTCCGCGACCGTGTTTTGTTTTCTTATTTCCTCATCTTATTACTTCTCTTATTTATATTTCTCTTGTGTAGTGTTGATATATCATTATTAT
Organism: Achatina immaculata; assembly: GCA_009760885.1. Taxonomy (NCBI): domain Eukaryota; kingdom Metazoa; phylum Mollusca; class Gastropoda; order Stylommatophora; family Achatinidae; genus Lissachatina; species Lissachatina immaculata. The sequence goes on along the minus strand of CM019721.1, from coordinate 32,277,080 downwards.
TGCTATTATTGTCTCAGTAAATGAAAAAAAGTATTAAAATCTAAGGAAAAGACGCTGACAATTTTGTTTAGAAGACAAAAATTAGAGCAATCTTTGCTTGTCTTGGAATCTGGGTCTTGGGTCAGTGGCGGGACAGATGTTTGTCAGCGCCAGGGCCAAGTGGGAAAGATGATTGTCGGCGCCAAGGTCAGGTGGGACAGATGATTGTTGGTGCCAGGGCCAGGTGGGACAGATGATTGTAGGCCCCAAGGCCAACCTGATAAATTTCTCGCCCATCCCCCCCCCCAGTTAAAAAAAAATCAGTGCATATTCTACTTCTTAATATAGATCATTTATCTCTACAAACTTTCAAGGAAGCAGCAAGGATATTTTTTTAAACAAATAAAGAAAAAAGACTCCTCTGCTTTGAAGCTAACCTTAACGCGGCGCTCGAGACAGTCTTCGCCACCCCCTCTGTACGCCTCTGCTTTGATCTCTTCATTCAACACTAGGAGCGCCGTCAGCTGAACTCTGTCCCCAAACGGCAACTTAAGTTTAAACCCCTAATTAATGTTGTGCACCACAATGTTGGTACAATGTGCTAGATATAGCTCATATTTCTTATTAGTTTATATATATATATTATATATATATATATATATATATATATATATATATATATATATATATATATATATATATATTCATTCTGTTGATACCATTAAGGTGGGGGACACAGTCCTCATATTTTCCTGTACCTGCTGGTTCTAGAATGGTACCTCATTCAATCAAGCCAGCATGCCATCTTCCCATCCGACACAATGCCTGCATTTAACAACGAAGAGTATGTAGAATGCATGAGCTAAAGTTTTGACAGCTACGGCCCAGGTTCTACAAAGCACCCATAATTCATTCGTCTCTTCTTGCTCCCTGTTCATTGTGGACACACTGATTGTCTTTCTTTCAAAAATAAGTGATGCCGGCAGGAAAATCCTGCTAGATCTAGTGACGCAAAAAAAAAAAAAAGCAGAGACCTTTATCTGCTCCGCGTCCTACTAGAAAAGTGACGCAGAGAGAAGGATAGAGACCTTTATCTGGTCAACATCCTGCTCATCCAAATTTCAAGCACTGACCCCACAAACAAACTTCCGTGAGACAACAGTCTGGCCATGAGGTCAGTGAAGAATGCTGATTAGCAAGTTTCTTGGAAATGCTCCAGCGACTAAAGATTTTAATACAAATTAAAATATTTTATATATTTTAGGATCATGTTAAGTGTTCTCGTAAACGTTATCGTTGCTTCAGAGGATATGCCGGGAACTCTCTGCTGTAGAGAGCGGAACAACAACACAACTCCTTCAGATCATCAGAGGAAATTCCCCCCCCCCCTCTCAGACAAGTGTTTCGGCCCTATTAAACTCCTGACACTCTAAGGGGGGTGGATCCCTCTGGGTCATGACTCCCAGATGTCTTGTGAGTTGTTGCTTTTTTTTTTCCCGGTCCCGGGATTGAACCCGTGATCTTACAGTTGGCACTGCACTTTTTGAAGTGCGTCTTTAGCGATTTAGCTACCGAGGACTGGTAGTGGCTGTGGCAAATGAAATTACTTATGTTCCCAATGCTTATTTCGCATACTCCACAGCCAGCATGAGACCTTTTCTGCTGTTTCTGAAAGGCTTCTCAATGCCCTTGCTCTTGCTTGTCCCTTTATGCCCAGTTGCTTACATAGGTCATATGCTGATGTTGCTACGAATCCTCTTGCTCCCACTTCTACAGCTATCACTTTTGCCCTGATTCCTGCCCCCTGCCTCAGTTGCTTGACCAGACCATTGTACTTCTCAAATTTGAATAAATGCTGTTCCTCTATTCTAGTTTCGTACGGGACCGTAAGCTCGATCATTATTAATTCCTGTTTTTCTGTGGAGTACACTACAATGTCCGGTCGCATTTCTGTGTTCTTGATGGCAGTCGGGTATTCTCTTCTTCCTGGAAGGTCCGCTATCACATCCCAGCCATTTGTACCATCTAGCAGTGATGGTAAGGGAATGTCCCTGATTTCAATATTTAATGTCGTACCAGCGACTATGAAGTATTTAGGTGGGACCTCAACTATTTTGCTGTTATTTTCTTTATCTTTTGCCCTGTCTACGATGGCTACTAGTTCCTGCAACACTCTGTTGTGCCGCTAGGTGTAGCGTCCTTGCCCTAAAGGCACTCTACATGCTGACAGCAGAGAAATTATATTGTGCCTTAGAACATCATCAATGCACTCCGGGATACAAATTCCATTCAGTGGCATCACCATTGCACTCACGGGCATCATTATTGCACTCAGGAAAATTATAATTGCACGCAGGAGGACGATCGATGCATCTAAAGCATCATCACTGCATTGTGAAACATTGTAATTGCACTCAGAGACACAGTGACTTGAGGAGCATTCATTCATTCATTCATTTGCATGTTCCTTGCGAAACTTTACCTCCCTAACAGCTTTCCTGTAGGCCTCTCGGTTGTGAGCAAGGTGGCCTGCTGCTGTTGCATCCATTTCCAGATCGTCAACGATGTCTTGCAGCCATCTTCGTCTTGGTCTTCCTCTTTTTCTCTTTCCCATTATGTATCCTTCCAATACGGTCTTCTCTAAATTATCATGATGTTTAATGTGTCCAAAATATTTAAGTTTTCTTTCTTTAATCCTCTTTACTAGCCAGCCTTCTTCAATATTAAGCTCTTGTAGTATAGATATATTTGTTCTTTTTTGTGTCCATGATATTTGGAGAACTCTTCTGTAGCATTTACATTCAAAGGCATTTATGTGTTTCTCAGCTGTTTTGTTAAGTGTCCAGGTCTCACAGGCATATGTTGCGATGGAAAAGATGCATGCCCTTAAAAATCTTATTTTTTGTGGTTCTGTCTGGTCCTATCCACAGATTCTTTATTTGTTTTACTTTCTGAAGAGCGATAGATGTCCTCCTTTTAATTTCCCTCATTGTATCACCATTATTAGTTAGTAGTGATCCAAGATATTCAAAACTCTCCACTTCTTCCAGTTTTTCCTCATTGATATATATTTCAGTTGCCTTGTTTGTTTTGTCAGTTGTCATCAATTTAGTTTTCTTTGCATTAAGATAGAGGTTCTGCTCTTCGCTGTTCTTGCGGACTGACATAATTAGTTTTTCCATTCCTTTTTGTTGTGGACAGCAATACTGTGTCATCAGCATATCTAATCTCTGGTATTTCATAACCTCCAACTGTTATGGCATCGTAATATTCTTTGTCTACATCTTCTCTAACATTCCTCATTATATTTTCAGTATACAAGTTAAATAAGTAGGGTGACAATATGCACCCCTGACGGACCCCTTGTTTTATGTCAAACCAACTTGTTGTTTCACCATTTATTCTTACTGCTGCTTGTTGGTCTAGATACAGCAGTGATGTTAACTGAGGAGCATAATCATTATATTCTAGAAAAACGAGGAACATAATCATTACATTCTAGAAAAGGCCTTTGGTTTTCTAATCTCTTTCCAATGAGGAGAAGATTTCATCCTGGATGTAAGCACTCCGTGGCGTCAAATCGTCAAGTATTTAAAGACGCCAGAGACAAGGCTAGAGCTCACAGCCTTCAATCTGAGAAACTGGGTCGCTATCAACTCGACCACTCCCTCTGTCGAAGAATTACAGAACACAAATGCTGTGACTCACTGGAACATCAGTTATGATATCCTTGTTATAGTTTCTCAGCCTCGACTTAACTGTCAGAAATAGCAACTACAAAAAGATGTAAACAAGCAATGAAAAAGTCGGTCATTTTTTACATTCCATTCACCTAATTCAAATTTCTGAAATATGTGCAAGGATATGTTTTAAGCATAGAGTACAGATTACTCAAACAACGCCAGACATTACACAATGAGCACTCCCATAAGTATGACATTTTTCGTATATAATATCTCTCGCGTATTTCACGAGAAGAAAATAAATCAAACCAGAGAAACAATTTCCCATTCTTCAGAACACAGGCGGGATCAGAGACGACAACAAAAATGTATCCACTGCATTGTTCACATTCCCATATCTCAGTAAGATTACGCTTAGGGGCTCACTGATTTCCGGTGTTAGTAATTTACTGCGCGGTAGCGAAAACAAGTCACATAGGCCATTATAGAAAATGACAGTGCACTGGTGTCTCATATACAATTATTAGAAGTTTTTCATAATATTGTCTCTGTGCGTTATTATCGCTTTTACGACAAATGATGCCAGTATGATCATCAGAAGTCGTCCTCATCAGGTGCTCTGCCAGCAGACATTCAGTCAGTCAGTCATTTGCATGTTCTTTGGGGAACTTCATCTCCCTAACAACTCTCCTGTAGGCCTCTCGGTTGAAAGCAAGATGGCCTGGTGCTGATGCATCCATTTGCAGATTATCAACAATGTCTTGCAGCCATCTTCGCCTTAGTCTTCCTCTCTTTCTTTTTTCCATTATGTACCCTTCCAAGACGGTCTCATCTAGACTATCATGACGTTTAATGTGTCCAAAATATTTAAGTTTTCTCTCTTTAATCCTCTTTACTAGCCAACCTTCTTCAATATTAAGTTCTTGTAGTATGGATATATTTGTTCTTTTGTGTGTCCGTAATAAATATTTGAAGAACTCTTCTGTAGCATTTACATTCAAAGGGATATTTGTGTTTCTCAGCTGTTTTGTTAAGTGTCTAGGTCTCACACGCATATGTTGCGATAGGAAAGATGCGTGCCCTTCAAAATCTTATTTTGTGGTTCTGTCTGTTCCTCTCCACAGCTTCTTTTGTTGTTTTACTTTTTGAAGAGCGACTGATGCAGTAGACACTGGCGCTATAATTCTGTATAGATCTCGGTCCACGATCATTTCCACCAAATTCAGTTGTTGACTTTGCATTATATCATCGCATTAGACTGCCCATGATTTTTTCCTCTTCCTATGACTTTTTCAAGATACCCCTTCTCCTTATATGTCCCGTGAATGGTGACTGTTATTTTCTTACTGATTTAATTCGCTTTTGCTTTTGTTAGACATTCTCTGTTTGTCATCCTGGCTGTCTATGGTACTCCTAACATTCTTCTAAGAAACCACATTTCTATTGCATCTAGTGATCTTTGCGTTCATTACTCATTTCCGTAGAGGAGGATAGCATCAATGTAGTATTGTTAAGAAAGTAGCATTAATAATATCTCTTTTATACTTTCCTTTTGTTTTATTTCTTCAGTAACGCATCATTTATTGACTATAATACTAATAACTGGCTGGCTAGTAAAGAAAATTAAACAGAGAAAACTTAAATATTTTGAACACATTAAAAGTCATGAAAATTTAGAGAAGACCACCTTGGGACATAATAAGAAAAAGAAAGAGAGGAAGACCAAGGCGAAGATGGATGTAAGATGCATCAGCAGCAGGTCATCTTACTTACAACCGAGAGGCCTACAGGAGAGCTGTTAGGGAGGCAAAGTTCCACAAGGGACATACACATGACTGATTGAATACTAATAAAATTCCTCTAATGAACTGCTTAGCAAGATGATTCTGGACAAAGGATACCTGTTGGGTTCAAAACTGTTTTCTCGGACAAAGGCAACTGCTACATTATTTAACATATTTCTTTAATATCCTTCATTTCCTAATACATATACTAATTCTTCCTTTTCAGGTAACCACTTTGGACCATGATATGTTCCTTGAAGTAAGACCAATTTTTTTCTGTACTCGTTTGTCTCTTTTTGCCTTTTTTTTTCTTTCTATACCTTCATTTCTTCTTTCTGATGAAAAGTTTCTCCACGTCTTGTGCGAGTCAGGATGAATTCCAAAGTGGAGGAGTTGACAGTAAAGTTTGCTTAGAATGTAAGCTCCATGTCCCAGTCCCACATTTCCTGTTTACACATATCTCTGTACTTCATGTGTGAATGTCACATTATGTTTTACCACATTTATTTATTCGCTACATTTAGTGTGTGTGAATATCATTGTCGATCCTGCTTCTTTAGTTTCTGCGATCTCATCAGTTCAAAGGCTAATCTTTTATCCCTTCTGTTGGTCATCTCGTTGAGACAGCTTTCCTTCGAACCACAGGTCAGACATCTGTAGTGATCGTTTTATATTAGAGCATCAACAGCCGTCATCTCCTAACAAGGGTCTATCTCGTAGTTACAACCGTCATCTCCTAGACCATGCTCTATTTCTTAGTTACAACCGTCATCTTCTCACCAGGCTCTATCTCTTAGTTACAACCGTCATCTTCTCACCAGGCTCTATCTCTTAGTTACAACCGTCATCTCTTAACCAGGCTCTATCTCTTAGTTACAACCGTCATCTCCTAACCAGGCTCTATCTCTTAGTTACAACCGTCATCTCCTAACCAGGCTCTATCTCTTAGTTACAACCGTCATCTCTTAACCAGGCTCTATCTCTTAGTTAAAACCATAATCTCCTAAGCATGTTCTATCTCTTAGTTACACGTTCAGTCTTTGGATCTTAAAATGCAAGGTCCGATAACCACCATTTTAAACGACACAACAACTTTAATGGATTTAAATACGGTAGAGTTAGGGTTCATGACGCTCCGTTATCTGGATTATACCGGTCGACATGTGAGTCATTTCACTGACTAGCAGTCGCTGTTGTTGATTGTTTGGATAGCTGTAATCAACCGACTTAAATCTCTCTCTCTCTTCCCCCCCTCCCCCCAATTCCTTGAAATTTCCAGTGATTACCAGGATCTCTTCACATGACAGTGTGATAACTGTGATGAACATTCTCGACTTTCTAAGTACTTGCAAACACTCAGGTACAAAACCAAAGTTCGTTTAGGTACAGTCATAAAAGAAAGAAGGAAGAACATGTTGATGAAACCAAGGTAGAAGACTAATGGCTAGTTTAAATGTTAAAAAAAAATCTGTATTAGCTACAGCCCGTTAGAAAAATAGTCTTCTTCTTCTTCTTCTTGTCATTCTTCTTCAGCTTTCCGAACCATTAAGGCTCATTGCTGCAGATAAAGTTCGCCTCTGTTCTTCTCTATTTTTAATCTTCTCTCTCCAGTTGGTGACACCAATTTCTTTTATATCCTCTTCTATGTTGTCTTTCCATCTCTGCCTTGGTATTGTTTCCCTCATCTCTTGTGCATACATCATTTTCGTTTGTCTGTTCTCTTTATTCTTTTTACATGCACCAGCCAGCGTATTTGTTCAGCTTCAAGACATTCATAATTCTTTGGGATTTAAATAAGCTGTTCAGTTCAGTGTTCTTTCTAGCTTTCCGTTCTCCACTGTTGGTATCCTTTATCGGCCCAAAGATTCTTCTTAGGATCTTGTTCTCAAAGATCTGCAATTGTTGTTCACCTTTCTTTATTGTAACTCCACGTTTCTGATCCATACATGACGGCTGGTCTTACTATAGTTTTATAGATTGTTATTTTGATGTTTTGGGACAGGATTTTGGATTTTAACAGGTGTTGCAAGGCGAAGTATATTTTATTCCCTATCTGTACTCTTCTTTTAGATTTCCTCGCTTACTGTGTTGTTTCTGTTGAAGATTGTGCCAAGATATTTGTGTGTTTGTGCTTTCCTAATAATCATCTCTCCAAAATTTATATAATCTTGATCATTCTGCCTCTGGTCTCTTGATAACTTCATATACGTTTTCTTATAATGTTTAATGGTCAAGCCCACTTTTAGTGCTACATCACTCACGTGTATGCTGGTATTGACGACTTCTTGCATAGTTTCCCCCACCAGGTCGATGTCATCAGCGTATCCTAGTATTTTAGCTTGTTCTTCTGTACTGCTTTCTTCTTTCGCTTTTATGATGACCTTTTCTAGTACTAGGTTGAATAGTAATGGAAATAATGTATCACCTTGTTTTAAACCAGTTCTTATGGAGAAGGGTTCTGACTTTCTTCCTTTATGTATTTACTATATTTTGTGTATTCTCCATACATATTCTTGTCAGATTTATTAATGTATTAGGTATCTCAAATTTTTTCATAATTTTCCATAAGCTGCTCCTATCCATGCTGTCATAGACTTTGTTAGAAAAATAACGAGGAAATAAAATTATTACTTTTGAGCAAACTTTATTGTGCTATAAAATTTCATTACAGTGCAGGTAAACCTTGGAAATTGATTTTCTTTGCAGTAAAAGATAGCCTAGAGACATTTGATTTTTAACATAAACAAAGTATTGACTTAAGTGTGAAGATTTAGGCACACACACTGAGAAATAGTTTTTTCACATTATTACTTATAATAAAATATTATTACTTTAAAAAAAACACTTGAAATATTAAAAAACCTCGTCTCGTGTGTTATTAAATTCGAGACGACAACAAAAATGTATCCACTGCATTGTTCACATTCCCATATCTCAGTAAGATTACGCTTAGGGGCTCACTGATTTCCGGTGTTAGTAATTTACTGCGCGGTAGCGAAAACAAGTCACATAGGCCCTTATAGAAAATGACAGTGCACTGGTGTCTCATATGCAATTATTAGAAGTTTCTCATAATATTGTCTCTGTGCGTTATTATCGCTTTTACGACAAATGATGCCAGTATGATCATCAGAAGTCGTCCTCGTCAGGTGCTCTGCCAGCAGACATTCAGTCAGTCAGTCATTTGCATGTCCTTTGGGGAACTTCATCTCCCTAACAACTCTCCTGTAGGCCTCTCGGTTGAAAGCAAGATGGCCTGGTGCTGATGCATCCATTTGCAGATTATCAACCATGTCTTGCAGCCATCTTCGCCTTAGTCTTCCTCTCTTTCTTTTTTCAATTATGTACCCTTCCAAGACGGTCTCATCTAGACTATCATGACGTTTAATGTGTCCAAAATATTTAAGTTTTCTCTCTTTAATCCTCTTTACTAGCCAACCTTCTTCAATATTAAGTTCTTGTAGTATGGATATATTTGTTCTTTTGTGTGTCCGTAATAAATATTTGAAGAACTCTTCTGTAGCATTTACATTCAAAGGGATATTTGTGTTTCTCAGCTGTTTTGTTAAGTGTCTAGGTCTCACACGCATATGTTGCGATGGGAAAGATGCATGCCCTTCAAAATCTTATTTTGTGGTTCTGTCTGTTCCTCTCCACAGCTTCTTTTGTTGTTTTACTTTTTGAAGAGCGACTGATGCAGTAGACACTGGCGCTATAATTCTGTATAGATCTCGGTCCACGATCATTTCCACCAAATTCAGCTGATGACTTTGCATTATATCATCGCATTAGACTGCCCATGATTTTTTCCTCTTCCTATGACTTTTTCAAGATACCCCTTCTCCTTATATGTCCCGTGAATGGTGACTGTTATTTTCTTACTGATTTAATTCGCTTTTGCTTTTGTTAGACATTCTCTGTTTGTCATCCTGGCTGTCTATGGTACTCCTAACATTCTTCTAAGAAACCACATTTCTGTTGCATCTAGTGATCTTTGCTTTCATTACTCATTTCCGTAGAGGAGGATAGCATAAATGTAGTATTGTTAAGAAAGTAGCATTAATAATATCTCTTTTATACTTTCCTTTTGTTTTATTTCTTCAGTAACGCATCATTTATTGACTATAATACTAATAACTGGCTGGCTAGTAAGGAAAATTAAACAGAGAAAACTTAAATATTTTGAACACATTAAAAGTCATGAAAATTTAGAGAAGACCACCTTGGGACATAATAAGAAAAAGAAAGAGAGGAAGACCAAGGCGAAGATGGATGTAAGATGCATCAGCAGCAGGTCATCTTACTTACAACCGAGAGGCCTACAGGAGAGCTGTTAGGGAGGCAAAGTTTCACAAGGGACATACACATGACTGATTGAATACTAATAAAATTCCTTTAATGAACTGCTTAGCAAGATGATTCTGGACAAAGGATACCTGTTGGGTTCAAAACTGTTTTCTCGGACAAAGGCAACTGCTACATTATTTAACATATTTATTTAATATCCTTCATTTCCTAATACATATACTAATTCTTCCTTTTCAGGTAACCACTTTGGACCATGATATGTTCCTTGAAGTAAGACCAATTTTTTTCTGTACTCGTTTGTCTCTTTTTGCCTTTTTTTTTCTTTCTATACCTTCATTTCTTCTTTCTGATGAAAAAGTTTCTCCACGTCTTGTGCGAGTCAGGATGAATTCCAAAGTGGAGGAGTTGACAGTAAAGTTTGCTTAGAATGTAAGCTCCATGTCCCAGTCCCACATTTCCTGTTTACACATATCTCTGTACTTCATGTGTGAATGTCACATTATGTTTTACCACATCATTTATTTATTCGCTACATTTAGTGTGTGTGAATATCATTGTCGATCCTGCTTCTTTAGTTTCTGCGATCTCATCAGTTCAAAGGCTAATCTTTTATCCCTTCTGTTGGTCATCTCGTTGAGACAGCTTTCCTTCGAACCACAGGTCAGACATCTGTAGTGATCGTTTTATATTAGAGCATCAACAGCCGTCATCTCCTAACAAGGGTCTATCTCGTAGTTACAACCGTCATCTCCTAGACCATGCTCTATTTCTTAGTTACAACCGTCATCTTCTCACCAGGTTTTTATATCTTAGTTACAACAGTCATCTCCTAACCAGGCTCTATCTCTTAGTTACAACCGTCATCTCTTAACCAGGCTCTATCTCTTAGTTACAACCGTCATCTCCTAACCAGGCTCTATCTCTTAGTTACAACCGTCATCTCCTAACCAGGCTCTATCTCTTAGTTACAACCGTCATCTCCTAACCAGGCTCTATCTCTTAGTTAAAACCATAATCTCCTAAGCATGTTCTATCTCTTAGTTACACGTTCAGTCTTTGGATCTTAAAATGCAAGGTCCGATAACCACCATTTTAAACGACACAACAACTTTAATGGATTTAAATACGGTAGAGTTAGGGTTCATGACGCTCCGTTATCTGGATTATACCGGTCGACATGTGAGTCATTTCACTGACTAGCAGTCGCTGTTGTTGATTGTTTGGATAGCTGTAATCAACCGACTTAAATCTCTCTCTCTTCCCCCCCTCCCCCCAATTCCTTGAAATTTCCAGTGATTACCAGGATCTCTTCACATGACAGTGTGATAACTGTGATGAACATTCTCGACTTTCTAAGTACTTGCAAACACTCAGGTACAAAACCAAATTTCGTTTAGGTACAGTCATAAAAGAAAGAAGGAAGAAAATGTTGATGAAACCAATGTAGAAGACTAATGGCTAGTTTAAATGTAAAAAAAAATCTGTATTAGCTACAGCCCTTTAGAAAAATAGTCTTCTTCTTCTTCTTCTTGTCATTCTTCTTCAGCTTTCCGAACCATTAAGGCTCATTGCTGTAGATAAAGTTCGCCTCTGTTCTTCTCTATTTTTAATCTTCTCTCTCCAGTTGGTGACACCAATTTCTTTTATATCCTCTTCTATGTTGTCTTTCCATCTCTACCTTGGTATTGTTTCCCTCATCTCTTGTACATACATCATTTTCGTTTGTCTGTTCTCTTTCATTCTTTCTACATGCACCAGCCAGCGTATTTGTTCAGCTTCAAGACATTCATAATTCTTTGGGATTTAAATAAGCTGTTCAGTTCAGTGTTCTTTCTAGCTTTCCGTTCTCCACTGTTGGTATCCTTTATCGGCCCAAAGATTCTTCTTAGGATCTTGTTCTCAAAGATCTGCAATTGTTGTTCACCTTTCTTTATTGTAACTCCACGTTTCTGATCCATACATGACGGTTGGTCTTACTATAGTTTTATAGATTGTTATTTTGGTGTTTTGGGACAGGATTTTGGATTTTAACAGGTGTTGCAAGGCGAAGTATATTTTATTCCCTATCTGTAATCTTCTTTTAGATTTCCTCGCTTACTGTGTTGTTTCTGTTGAAGATTGTGCCAAGATATTTGTGTGTTTGTGCTTTCCTAATAATCATCTCTCCAAAATTTATATAATCTTGATCATTCTGCCTCTGGTCTCTTGATAACTTCATATACGTTTTCTTATAATGGTTAATGGTCAAGCCCATTTTTAGTGCTACATCACTCACTTCTATGCTGGTATTGACGACTTCTTGCATAGTTTCCCCCACCAGGTCCATGTCATCAGCGTATCCTAGTATTTTAGCTTGTTCTTCTGTACTGCTTTCTTCTTTCGCTTTTATGATGACCTTTTCTAGTACTAGGTTGAATAGTAATGGAAATAATGTATCACCTTGTTTTAAACCAGTTCTTATGGAGAAGGATTCTGACTTTCTTCCTTTATGTATTTACTATATTTTGTGTATTCTCCATACATATTCTTGTCAGATTTATTAATGTATTAGGTATCTCAAATTTTTTCATAATTTTCCATAAGCTGCTCCTATCCATGCTGTCATAGGCTTTGTTAGAAAAATAACGAGGAAATAAAATTATTACTTTTGAGCAAACTTTATTGTGCTATAAAATTTCATTACAGTGCAGGTAAACCTTGGAAATTGATTTTCTTTGCAGTAAAAGATAGCCTAGAGACATTTGATTTTTAACATAAACAAAGTCTTGACTTAAGTATGAAGATTTAGGCACACACACTGAGAAATAGTTATTTTCACATTATTACTTATAATGAAATATTATTACTTTAAAAAAAACACTTGAAATATTACAAAACCTCTTTTCCTATGTCTCGCGTGTTATTAAATTCGACACGAATATATAAAAGTATTTAAACAGCTACGCTTCAGAAATTTCTAAGTGATCCTAGCTACTGCTGCATAGAATTTAAAAGAATTGCAGCTGGTAGGTATATAGGTATTGGAAGGATACATAATGGGAAAAAGAAAAAGAGGAAGACCGAAACGAAGATGGCTGCAAGATATCGTTGACGATCTGGAAATGGATGCAGCAGCAGCAGGCCATCTTGCTCACAACCGAGAGACCTACAGGAGTGCTGTTTGGGAGGCAAAGTTCCGCAAGGGACATGCAAAGGAATGAATGAATGAGGTATATAGTTAGCATTTTATGGCTTTTTTATTCGTAGGGAGATTTCAGTGAAGCAAGTGTCGTAACTACGCCGTGTTACAATGAATTATTTTTATAAGGAGACGTTTGTAGTGAGTTTAACTTTACTCTCTTTTTCTCAACTTGCCGTGGGCAACTTTACCAACTTACTCTGGATTAATGGGCCACTGTAGTTTAAAGCAGCACGTTTCTATCTTATATCCGTATACTTCTTCGAAAGTAATTATGAATATAAAGGACTGCCACAGAACCGTAAGAAAACAGAAACGATGGGCGTGTCCAGGTAGAAAACTGTACCAGAATGCAATGTAAGAATCAAAGGAATAACACCAAAACAAGTGCACAAATTCAAGTGAACATCAGATGGTAGGTGTATCATAGAGGTCAAAAACAGAATATGTCAGGCAAAGGCAATGAAATCTATTTTTTTGCAGTCCATCTCTGTCAGTAGGTGCTAGGAAAAGAGTCTTGAAATGCTACATCGAGCCAGTACTACTACATGGAGGTGAATCTCGGTCACAAACAAAAACAACAACAAGAGCATTAGAGGCAACTGAAATGTGGTTCCTACGAAGAATGTTAAGAATGGACAGCCAAAATAATAAATGAAGACTGCCTAAGGAAACCCAATGAGCAACAACAATATATAATGAGAAAAGAAGGGATAGAAAATATCGTGACAGCGGTTAAAATTAAAGGCAGGAAAGGGAGAGGAAGACCAAGAGAGAAAATCTTAGATGGCTTGACAAAATGGCATGGGAGAGTCTCAACAACAGAATTGATGAATAGCATGAAAGATGGGAAACTGTGGACAGACATCGTAGGTAACGCCTCCAGGCGTGGCACGTTATTATTATTATTATTATTATTATTATTATTCCCTCCCCCCCCCCTCTTTTTTTTCTCCTTCCGAATTTAAAAGCAAAAAATAAAAGAGAAGATTGTATAAGCGGCAGAAAATGTAGTATTGATAGTCGCATACAATCCAAAATACCAGGTACTTTTGTTTTCTTTTCTTTTTAGCAGAAAGAAGAAGTATTAATAGTAACAGGTGGTCAGGGCCTCGGAGGGGAGGGGGGGGGGGGGGGATTTTGTACACAGTCGCATCGGTTAGGCCTCACCATCACCATCTCACTGGACCAGGTAGCAGTAGCAGCATCCGGGGTGTAGAAGTAGCGATAGCTGTAATGGTAGTAGTAATAGTGACAGTAGTAGTGATGGTGGTGGTGGTGGTAGTATAGTAGTAGTAGTAGTAGCAGTAGTAGTAGTAGTAGTAGTAGTAGTAATGATAGTAGTAGTAGTAGTAGTAGTAGTAGTAGTAGTAGTAGTAGTAGTAGTAGTGGCAGCATCAATAATAGTAGCAGTAGTAGTAGAAGAGGGTTATTAAAATAATAGTAATGGCTAAAGTATAAAATAAGTAGCAGTAGTGGAAGTAATCACAGCATTAGCAGCAGCAGCATTTGTAGCAGTAGTAGTAGTAGTAGTAGTAGTAGTAGTAGTAGTAGTAGTAGTAGTAGTAGTAGCAGTAGCAGCATTCGGGGCGTAGAAGTAGCGATAGCTGTAATGGTAGTAGTAATAGTGACAGTAGTAGTGATGGTGGTGGTGGTGGTAGTATAGTAGTAGTAGTAGTAGCAGTAGTAGTAGTAGTAGTAGTAGTAATGATAGTAGTAGTAGTAGTAGTAGTAGTAGTAGTAGTAGTAGTAGTAGTAGTAGTGGCAGCATCAATAATAGTAGCAGTAGTAGTAGAAGAGGGTTATTAAAATAATAGTAATGGCTAAAGTATAAAAGAAGTAGCAGTAGTGGAAGTAATCACAGCATTAGCAGCAGCAGCATTTGTAGCAGTAGTAGTAGTAGTAGTAGTAGTAGTAGTAGTAGTAGTAGTAGCAGCATTTGTAGCAGTAGTAGTAGTAGTAGTAGTAGTAGTAGTAGCAGCATTTGTAGTAGTAGTAGTAGTAGTAGTAGTAGTAGTAGTAGTAGTAGTAGTAGTGGTGGTGGTGGCAGCATCAATAGTAGTAGCAGCATTTGTAGCAGTAGTAGTAGTAGTTAGTAGTAGTAGTAGTAGTAGTAGTAGTAGTGGTGGTGGTGGTGGCAGCATCAATAGTAGTAGCAGCATTTGTAGCAGTATTAGTAGTAATAGTAGTAGCAGCAGTAGTAGTAGTTGTAGTGGCAGCATCAGCAGTAGTAGCAGTAGTAGTAGTAGTAGAAGAGGGTTATTAAAATAATAGTAATGGCTAAAGAATAAAAGAAGTAGCAGTAGTGGAAGTAATCACAGCATTAGCAGCAGCAGTAGTAGTAGTAGCACCAGCAGCAGCAGTAGTAGTTGTAATAGCAGCATCAGTAGTAGTAGTAGTAGCAGCAGCAGCAGTAGTAGTTGTAGCAGCAGGATCAATAGTAGTAGTAGCAGCAGCAGCAGTAGTAGTTGTAGCAGCAGGATCAATAGTAGTAGCAGCAGCAGCAGCAGCAGTAGTAGTAGTAGTAGCAGTAGTAGTAGTAGTAGTAGTAGTTGTAGTGGTAGTAGTGGTAGTAATAGTAGTAGTAGTAGTAGTAGTAGAAGTAGCAGTAGTAGTAGTAATAGTAGTAGTAGTAGTAGTAATAGTAGTAGTAGTAGTAGTAGTAGTAGTAGTAGTAGTAGTTATTGTTGTAGTAATAGTAGCAGTAGTAGTGGTAGTAATAGTAGTAGTAGTAGTAGTAGTAGTAGTAATAGTAGTAGTAGTATTAGTAGTACCAGTAGTAATAGTAGTAGTAGTAGTAGTAGTAGTAGTAGTAGTAGTTGTTGTTGTTGTTGTTGTTGTTGTTGTTGTTGTAGCAGCAGCAGTAGTAATGGCAAAAGAAAAAAGTCTCAGTAATAGAAGTATTATTGTGTGAAGTTACTAACTGTTTGGTATTATGCTTTAAGGATTTGTCCCGGAAATCATATTAAGCCTACTTCAGATAAGGCCCCCTTAATATTTCTTGTTTATAAAACGCATGTCACAAAATGTCCCGTCTTCTCATCTTTTTTTTTTTTATGTTCGAAAATACCCACATTTCTTTTCATAATTACCTTAGTGGAAATGTTGCTGTTTTGAAGAAAATTCGCTCCGCAGAGACGTACAGCCAGTGGGGGCGTGATTGGCACATTCCTAAGTAAAGTTATAAACCCAGTCTACTGATTATAATTCTAAGTTATGACTGAAATTTGACTACAAATCCCTCCCCCTTTCCCCCTCTCCCTTCATCCTAATTTTACTTAGTATCCGTATTAGAAAAGATTGCCAGCTTATGGCTAGGTAAGTAATAGGAAAGGGCGTAGTAGTAGCAGTAGTAGTAGTAGTAGTAGTAGTAGTAGTAGTAGTAGTAGTAGTAGAAGTAGTAGTAGCAGTAGTAGTAGTAGTGATAGTAGCAGAAATATTAATAGTAATAATAATATTAGTAGTATTAATATTAGTAGTAGTAGTAGTAGCAGTAGTAGTAGTAGTAGAAGCAGCAGCAGCAGGAGTAGTAGTAGTAGTAGTAGTAGTGGTAATAGTAGTAGTAGTATCACATTGTCCCATATCCGTGTGACCATTTGTAGATCATGCTTTTTTTTCATTAACGTACTCACACACGTCAGGGCAATGTACTCTGGTGTGACTTACCTTACAGCTTGAATTTCCGGTTTTCATGATCATGTGCGCAAAATAGAATCGAATTCGACCCTCGACCGAAGAAAGGGACTGCCATAACCAGCCACCAAGACAATGTCTACTTCCTGAATTTTCCTTTTGCTGAGTTTGTACAGCAATAGGGTCAAGCATGCTAGTTTGTGAAGTCATTACTGTTTGCATAGTGTAATTTATGACTTAAGCTTTTCCCCCTCAGAGACGTTCACCGTTATATAAAAATGTCTACCAATATTGGAAATACGCCCTTAAAACTGTCACGGTAGGAGCAAAGATATCGCGAATAAATTACTTAGCGATGTTATTAAACCTCTGAGTACACACTCCACAATACAAGTCATTGCTTTTTAAAACGATCCATCCCAAAACTATTTTGAAATGACTTATGTATTAGTCTGAAAGAAGAGCACTGATATTAGGGTACAGCCAAGTAGATCTAATTCTGCCCCACCTTTTCCGGTGCTGCTTGCAACAGGCTGTCGTGTTCCTGCGCTGCTTACAACAGGCTGTCGTGCTCCTGCGCTGCTTACAACAGGCTGTCGTGCCCCTGCAGCTCTGGTCAAACGAAGTAGGGCTGGAAGCGGTCTCTGTGATAGCGGAGCTTTGTCTAGAAGGTTACATAACGTTGCATACACTCGGGGGAATTTGGAAGCGGTCTCTATGATAGCTGAGCTTTGTTTAGAGGGCTACGTATCGCCGTGTACACTCGGGGGAATTTGGAAGCGGTCTCTATGATAGCTGAGCTTTGTTTAGAGGGCTACGTATCGCCGTGTACACTCGGGGGAATTTGGAAGCGGTCTCTATGATAGCTGAGCTTTGTTTAGAGGGCTACATATCGCTGTGTACACTCGGGGGAATTTGGAAGCGGCCTCTATGATAGCTGAGCTTTGTTTAGAGGGCTACATATCGCTGTGTACACTCGGGGGAATTTGGAAGCGGTCTCTATGATAGCTGAGCTTTGTTTAGAGGGCTACATATCGCTGTGTACACTCGGGGGAATTTGGAAGCGGTCTCTGTGATAGCGGAGCTTTGTCTAGAAGCTTACATATCGTTGCATACACTCGGGGGAATTTGGAAGCGGTCTCTATGATAGCTGAGCTTTGTTTAGAGGGCTACATATCGCTGTGTACACTCGGGGGAATTTGGAAGCGGTCTCTGTGATAGCGGAGCTTGTCTAGAAGCTTACATATCGTTGCATACACTCGGGGGAATTTGGAAGCGGTCTCTATGATAGCTGAGCTTTGTTTAGAGGGCTACATATCGCTGTGTACACTCGGGGGAATTTGGAAGCGGCCTCTATGATAGCTGAGCTTTGTTTAGAGGGCTACATATCGCTGTGTACACTCGGGGGAATTTGGAAGCGGTCTCTATGATAGCTGAGCTTTGTTTAGAGGGCTACATATCGCTGTGTACACTCGGGGGAATTTGGAAGCGGTCTCTGTGATAGCGGAGCTTTGTCTAGAAGCTTACATATCGTTGCATACACTCGGGGGAATTTGGAAGCGGTCTCTATGATAGCTGAGCTTTGTTTAGAGGGCTACATATCGCTGTGTACACTCGGGGGAATTTGGAAGCGGTCTCTGTGATAGCGGAGCTTTGTCTAGAAGCTTACATATCGTTGCATACACTCGGGGGAATTTGGAAGCGGTCTCTATGATAGCTGAGCTTTGTTTAGAGGGCTACATATCGCTGTGTACACTCGGGGGAATTTGGAAGCGGTCTCTGTGATAGCGGAGCTTTGTCTAGAAGCTTACATATCGTTGCATACACTCGGGGGAATTTGGAAGCGGTCTCTATGATAGCTGAGCTTTGTTTAGAGGGCTACATATCGCTGTGTACACTCGGGGGAATTTGGAAGCGGTCTCTGTGATAGCGGAGCTTGTCTAGAAGCTTACATATCGTTGCATACACTCGGGGGAATTTGGAAGCGGTCTCTATGATAGCTGAGCTTTGTTTAGAGGGCTACATATCGCTGTGTACACTCGGGGGAATTTGGAAGCGGTCTCTATGATAGCTGAGCTTTGTTTAGAGGGCTACATATCACTGTGTACACTCGGGGGATTTTGGAAGCGGTCTCTATGATAGCTGAGCTTTGTTTAGAGGGCTACATATCGCTGCATACATTCCGGAGATTTTCGAGCAAGAGACTGTGACCAACACCCTACCCGGTAATATGCCTATGTTTTCAGTATCATCATGGCAATAATAATAATAATAATATGAATGAAGAATGTCATTTTATTATGGATGTAATTAGATTCCTGTCTACATTTGCTTTCGCTTTTCTTAAATATTCCTTGTTTATCATCGTTGCTGTCCATGGTATTCCTAAAATTCTTCTAATAAACAACATCTCTGTTGCCTCTAAAGGTCTTTGTATGAGTATGTTGATGGTTCATGACTCACTTCCATAGATAGACTCGGTGTTGCATTTAAGACAATCATAAGGCATGTAATGAGAAGGGGATGGCTTGAAAACATGATGATGATTATGATGAGTAGAAAAAGAAGAACAAGAAATACTGATAATAGTGAAACGGAACAGTAGCAGCAGCAGCAGCAGCAGCAGCAGTAGTAGTAGTAGTAGTAGTAGTAGTAGTAGTAGTAGTAGTAGTAGTAGTAGTAGTAGTAGTCTTTTCTCTCATTAGGCAGCTTCCATAAACTGTTGGCATTTTACCTTCTGGATACCTGAAAGCTTTCTTTGTGACAGTTACTAAAAATCAAGGTCAATGATAAAAAATCGAGGTCAGTGATCTCAGTACAGACAGTCATATACTTTAATAAAACCCACGACCTGACACTCCTACCTCTCATTAATATTGTGTATCAAGTTCACTTAACGCCTCTTTTCTTCTTTTTGCGACGCTGAATTATGGACACTCAGGAAATTCCTCTTCTTGTCTGAACAAACAACATTAGCGAGCCTGGCTACCCTTTGCACAGGAAGGAATATTATTTTAGACCAAATGTCGAGTATTATAGCAACAGATTTGGGGGCGGGGGTGAGAGAGAGCCAGAGAGAAAAAGAGAGAGAGAGACGTGGTGGAAGAGAATGAATGAATGAATGAATGAATAATCTTTATTTTTCAAGGGTAAAGAATTGGGCACGCAGGCCCGTCTTACATTCTGCCCTTCATCACTCCATCTTTCATTCTTCCCACACACTTGATTTAGTACAAAAATACAAATTAAATTAGTAAAAATATATCAAAAGAGTGTAATATTTAACTACTACATTCAAGGTAAAAGAGAAGAAGTAATTAACCTAATAAATAGCACTCACGCACACATACACCCGTAGACATATACATAAATAAAAATACATTGTAAATACAGATCTTCTAACATATATTTGTTTAAACAAACATTAAAATAATTTCTAACAATATCTAACAAGTTGCTTTTCTAACTATGTCACTGAAGTACTTGATGGTTTACGAGCCATGTGTTGAGAGAGTGCTGGCTATTTTATGGAGGCATATAATTACATGCAAGTAAATAATGAAACAGGTTTGAGTTAAAGGATGAAGTATTACCAATGGATTTTAAATTGTAGGGGAGGGTGTTCCAGAGCTGTACTGGAAAGTGACAGACAAGAGGGACAAAAGGATGGATGGATGGATGGATGGATGGATGGATGGATGGATGGATGGATGGATGGATGGATGGATGGATGGATGGATGGGTGGATGGTAAACATTTACTTCTCCGGAGAACCCTACCTCTCACTGATGCAGATTTCGAACAACAGTTTCACTGATCGTAGCCTAATTTTGCTGGTCAAAGAGGCCGACTGACCAATTAGCTGTACCTTTTAGATTCATTGCTGGTTTCACTAGCCAACTCAACGTAATATCGAGAAAATTCAGGATGCTTTAGTCAGGGATAACATGGTATCAGAATACATTTGCTTTCGCTTTTCTTAAATATTCCTTGTTTATCATCGTTGCTGTCCATGGTATTCCTAAAATTCTTCTAATAAACAACATCTCTGTTGCCTCTAAAGGTCTTTGTATGAGTATGTTGATGGTTCATGACTCACTTCCATAGATAGACTCGGTGTTGCATTTAAGACAATCATAAGGCATGTAATGAGAAGGGGATGGCTTGAAAACATGATGATGATTATGATGAGTAGAAAAAGAAGAACAAGAAATACTGATAATAGTGAAACGGAACAGTAGCAGCAGCAGCAGCAGCAGCAGCAGTAGTAGTAGTAGTAGTAGTAGTAGTAGTAGTAGTAGTAGTAGTAGTAGTAGTAGTAGTAGTCTTTTCTCTCATTAGGCAGCTTCCATAAACTGTTGGCATTTTACCTTCTGGATACCTGAAAGCTTTCTTTGTGACAGTTACTAAAAATCAAGGTCAATGATAAAAAATCGAGGTCAGTGATCTCAGTACAGACAGTCATATACTTTAATAAAACCCACGACCTGACACTCCTACCTCTCATTAATATTGTGTATCAAGTTCACTTAACGCCTCTTTTCTTCTTTTTGCGACGCTGAATTATGGACACTCAGGAAATTCCTCTTCTTGTCTGAACAAACAACATTAGCGAGCCTGGCTACCCTTTGCACAGGAAGGAATATTATTTTAGACCAAATGTCGAGTATTATAGCAACAGATTTGGGGGCGGGGGTGAGAGAGAGCCAGAGAGAAAAAGAGAGAGAGAGACGTGGTGGAAGAGAATGAATGAATGAATGAATGAATAATCTTTATTTTTCAAGGGTAAAGAATTGGGCACGCAGGCCCGTCTTACATTCTGCCCTTCATCACTCCATCTTTCATTCTTCCCACACACTTGATTTAGTACAAAAATACAAATTAAATTAGTAAAAATATATCAAAAGAGTGTAATATTTAACTACTACATTCAAGGTAAAAGAGAAGAAGTAATTAACCTAATAAAATAGCACTCACGCACACATACACCCGTAGACATATACATAAATAAAAATACATTGTAAATACAGATCTTCTAACATATATTTGTTTAAACAAACATTAAAATAATTTCTAACAATATCTAACAAGTTGCTTTTCTAACTATGTCACTGAAGTACTTGATGGTTTACGAGCCATGTGTTGAGAGAGTGCTGGCTATTTTATGGAGGCATATAATTACATGCAAGTAAATAATGAAACAGGTTTGAGTTAAAGGATGAAGTATTACCAATGGATTTTAAATTGTAGGGGAGGGTGTTCCAGAGCTGTACTGGAAAGTGACAGACAAGAGGGACAAAAGGATGGATGGATGGATGGATGGATGGATGGATGGATGGATGGATGGATGGATGGATGGATGGATGGATGGATGGGTGGATGGTAAACATTTACTTCTCCGGAGAACCCTACCTCTCACTGATGCAGATTTCGAACAACAGTTTCACTGATCGTAGCCTAATTTTGCTGGTCAAAGAGGCCGACTGACCAATTAGCTGTACCTTTTAGATTCATTGCTGGTTTCACTAGCCAACTCAACGTAATATCGAGAAAATTCAGGATGCTTTAGTCAGGGATAACATGGTATCAGAATACCTTTGTTTAACAGTGATTTCTAAATTTCGTCTGTCACCCTCATCGTTTGCTCTCCAACACAGGACAATGTTACTCATACATATATCAGTCAGTCAGTCAGTCATTTGCATGTCCCTTGCGGAACTTTGACTCCCTAACAGCTCTCATGTAGGCCTCTTGGGTGTAAGCAAGATGCCCTGGCTAATACATCTGTTTACAGATTATCATCGATGTCTTGCAGCCATCTTCGCCTTAGTCTTCTTCTCTTTCTTTTTTCCATTATGTATCCTTCCAAGACGGTCTTCTATAAATTCTCACGACGTTTAATGTGTCCAAAATATTTAAGTTTTCTCTCTTTAATCCTCTCTACTAGCTAAACTTCTTCAATATTACTACCCAACCTTCTTGTAGTATGAATATATTTGTTCTTTTTTTGTGCATATGATATTTGAAGAACTATATATATATATATATATAGTTCTTCAAATATGTATATTTGCATTTAAAGATGTTACATATGAAGTGGAAAAAAGTAGCCCAGAGAGATTAAGAGAGACAGAGAGAAGATGAGGAGGCAGAGAATTTTTTTTTAAAAGACAGAGAAGTAGAAAAGACGGAGGAGAATAAGAGAGGCAGAGAGGGGAAAAAACAGAGAAGAAAGAATGAAAGAAAGAAAGAAAGAAAGAAAGAAAGAAAGAAAGAAAGAAAGAGAAATTATTCTGAATGCCACTGTGTCAAGCAACTGCTTTATTCTTTTCCCTGCTGCTGCTGCTGCTGCTCCTGTATAAGTTCTGCGAAATCACATTCTCTGCTTGTCCTCATTGTAACGATCTAGAAGATCACACGTACAGTCGGGTACAGTGTTTGACACGTACAGTCGGGTACAGTGTTTGACACGTACAGTCGGGTACAGTGTTTGCTTAGTCTTTTGTCAAAGCCCCTGAGTGATGACTCATTCATTCATTTGTATGTCCCTTGCGGAACTTTGCCTCCCAAACAGCACTCCTGTAGGCCTCTCGGTTGTGAGCAAGATGGCCTGCTGCTGTTGCATCCATTTCCAGATCGTCAACGATGTCTTGCAGCCATCTTCGTCTTGGTCTTCCTCTTTTTCTTTTTCCCATTATGTATCCTTCCAATACGGTCTTCTCTAAATTATCATGACGTTTAATGTGTCCAAAATATTCAAGTTTTCTCTCTTTAATCCTCTTCACTAGCCAGCCTTCATCAATATTAAGCTCTTGTAGTATAGATATATTTGTTCTTTTTTGTGTCCACGATATTTGGAGAAATCTTCTGTAGCATTTACATTCAAAGGCATTTATGTGTTTCTCAGCTGTTTTGTTAAGTGTCCAGGTCTCACAGGCATATGTTGCTATGGGAAAGATGCATGCCCTTAAAAATCTTATTTTTGTAGTTCTGTCTGCTCCTATCCATTGATTCTTTATTTGTTTTACTTTCTGAAGAGCGATAGATGTCCTCCTTTTAATTTCCCTCATTGTATCTCCATTATTAGTTAGTAGCGATCCAAGATATTCAAAACTCTCCACTTCTTCCAGTTTTTCCTCATTGATACATATTTCAGTTGCCTTGTTTGTTTTGTCAGTTGTCATCAATTTAGTTTTCTTTGCATTACGATAGAGGTTCTGCTCTTCGCTGTTCTTGCGGACTGACTTAGTTTTTCCATTCCTTTTTGTGTTGTGGACAGCAATACTGTGTCATCAGCATATCTAATCTCTGGTATTTCATAACCTCCAACTGTTATGGCATCGTAATATTCTTTGTCTACATCTTCTCTAACATTCCTCATTATATTTTCAGTATACAAGTTAAATAAGTAGGGTGACAATATGCACCCCTGACGGACCCCTTGTTTTATGTCAAACCAAGTTGTTGTTTCACCATTTATTCTTACTGCTGCTTGTTGGTCTAGAGTGATGACTATGAAAACAAATCTTAAAATCCTAAACTGTTTTCATACGTGCAATTTGGACAAGTCTGTAAATTTTCCAGTCTTCTTCTGCAAATCTCAGAGTGATGCTCAAACTCTGTACTGTTGGTCCAATCCCTGACGAACTGGATGTGATGGCGGAGATTCAATCCCATACCCAGAGTCAGAGAATGACCAAGAGATCGTGTCTTTATCAATTCTGGATGATAGTAGTGATGAAGGGAGGATGCCATAGCTTTTGTTAAATTACATGGCGAACATACAAAGTTGGGACAGTGATCTTCTAGCAGGCGACAGTATCAGTGTCTTAATGATCTGAATGGACGATGATCACGTCGATCTCTAGGCAATGTCTGTGATTGATTTCTGAAACAGACAGACAAGCAGGGAGGCAGACAGACAGGCAGACAGACAGACAGATAGATAGACAGATTAAATTAACGAATAAAGAAGACGGGGTTATTAATGAATGAAATAGCCAGACATGGGAACCTATTTATAAATTGTAACAATAAATCCTCCCTATAGATAGCATTCTAGAAGTGCACCGGCGCCATTGCCCACTTGCTTCGAGGAGAACTCCTTTATAATTTTATCTGCGTAAAGTGCCGTATGAGAAGGTTCACAAGTTAATAATCTGACAAGTGGTTATTCCCAGATGGTACTTGAGAGGGAGAGAGACAAGTAGTAGCCATTTATAGCATCTATTCAGACCCGCAATTCAGGTCAAGAAGATAGTAACATATGCCCATTTAAAGCCACTACGTTTCCGATGAAGTTTGTCAATTCTGAACATTCCTATATTACATCTACTGAGCTTATAAGCCGACTGTTTAACTACCCCTGCGTTCCTTTGCCTTTTATAGAATTATGCAAACACCATGCCTTTCATTCGCTCATTGTATAAACATCTGCTTACTGAACAACTAAAAAAAAACCACCATTTTAAATGATGTTATGACGCTTGTTCAAAAAAAAAATACGGTGGTTTAGTTTTCGCTACGCCTGGGCGTCTTGTATATTTATAGGACAGCGAATTCCATCTCTAGAAAGAAATATTTCTCTAAGAAATACATTTCATCGTAAGTAAGCTGCTGTGACAGAAACGTTTTAACCTTGATCCTTTGCGAAGAGATACACCGTGGGCTTTTGCCACGCCCTTCGCCGGAAAAAGTATGTCCATATATGGACAGGCAATGTGATAAGATACTTCGCGCGTCATTTTGTGAATGTCGTGCATACCCCGCGTCGTCGGGCGAAGCTGGAGTGGTAGTTATGATGGGACTGGGGAACACAAAGGGATTCATTCAACCATCTCAGTGTTAGATCAACGCCCACATTGAAGTTGGCTCTGAAATACTATAAAAGTCTCGCGGCTGTCATTCCCTAGCAGACAAGCTACAAGAGCTTATCAGAGTCTTATAGAGACAGCAGAGGGTACGACCAAGTCTAACATTTGCGACTGACAATATAATCAAAGCTTACACAGCAAACTGTTACTAACTGAAGCAGAAATTGTAGAAAACTTCATCATGCCACTCAACAGAAAAACAGTTCTGGTACTAATTGTAAGTATACGTATATTCTAGTTTGGTGACAAAATTGAGGAACCTGAAATAATTGGGGAAAGTCTTGGGGGAAATGGAGGTAAAAAAAAAAAAAAAACACTGGGACAATGGTGTAAAATGTTAAACAGTCAAATTTAATCGTCAACGTTAAATATTTATTGATGATTTATTTTATAAAAATGTATAATAGAAAATAAATAATAAATGAATAGCGTTAGTGCTATACTGTGTACTAAATATAAAAAAGAAGGATCATTTGTTCCAATTAAATTGTGGCAAACTCCTTTCAAGTGGATGCGCAATCTTGGGAGAACATTTATAAAATGTTTTCTATAAGAAATATTCAAGAAGCAAAGAAATCGGACTTTTATTTTGAAGTAAAAAGATTTTCTCTGTGTTATAAACTGGCACGTGATAAAGAGGTCTATTTTCTCAGTGTTATAAACTGGCACGTGATAAAGAGGTCTATTTTCTCTGTGTTATAAACTAGCACGTGATAAAGGGGTCTATCTTCTCTGTGTTATAAACTGGCACGTGATAAAGCAGCCTCTAGCAAAAGCCATTTTCTTATATAGCATACGCAATGTTACTTTCAGAAAGTTATGTCGCTCAGCGGTCAAAGCGTTTCCTTACAGAGAAAAGGGGTGCAGGTTTAAATCTCACCAAATATTTTTTTAATCACCCAGTAACGTATCAAGAAACAATTACCATCGCCTACAACAAACTAAACACCAACTGGAAAACAAAACAAAAATGATAATAGAATCAAAACAAGACCCCCATTCATCACTACAGAGATGCCTGCAAACAGGCGAGACATCAAATCTTTCGACTAAGAACGAGACACTGCAGACTTCTAAGCCACCTCTATTGCGTCAAATGAGTGTCCCTGAGACTTTGGGACCCAGACATCAGAACACATATTGCAGACCTGTCCAACCCACTCAAACCTCCGAGCACAGATCTGGCCCACACTCAAGCTTGGAGAAGACGGCGGACTTCGTCAGGGCGACAGTGCTGAAAGTTTAGCAGACCAACTTTCCTCGAAAGGTGAAGAAGAAAAGGAGCCTTTCTGTTTCAGTAATGGCGCGATGTTCTCCTTTGACCTCTTAGGCAGAAAGAGAGAGGGGGAGGGAGGGTATATTTGATTGCAGACCGGGGGGGGGGGGGGGAGGACGACGGACCCACGAAATTATTGTCAGTGCCAAACGTTCCAGATTACATTGAACTCTCAGAGTAGTCGGGAAAATAAAACATTTTCCCGCTGTCTGGAACGTGATATTAGTTTTCGTATTCAGATACATGGTTTTCACACTTTTTTTTTTAATTTCAGGCCCTAGCCATTTGCAAAGCATCGTCAAATCCAGTTACCACCCACTGTGGGAAACCAGCAGACGTTGTCTTTGTCATTGATTCTTCTTCTTCAATTTGGCCTGTAGAATTCAACAAGTATGTGCTGACATTTGTGCAGAGCGTTGTGTCAATCTTCAACGTGGGGTCTCTGGAAAGTCAGACACGGGTGGGTGCTGTGACCTTCGGCAACGATGTCAAATTAGAATTCGGGTTAAACTCCTATCAAGAGAAAGACGATGTTCTGGACGCCATTTCCAAGATCAGGTTCACCGGCGGTAACACCTTCACAGACAAAGCTATTTCATACGTCACTGGAAATATGTTCAAAGATGAGAACGGAGGAAGAAAAGGGGCAGCAGATATAATTATCGTTCTTACAGATGGCAGATCCAGCAACAACGCCAAGACTGTCATCGAAGCTGAAAAGGCCCGTCAGAGTGGAGCTACCGTCTTTGCTATTGGTGTTGGCGCAGCTGACGAATCAGAGCTTGCTCAAATCGCTAGCAAGCCCACCCACCAGTTCAAGTTCATGGTCACTGACTTCGCTGCTCTGGACAGTATCAAACTAGAACTTGCTCTCAAGGCATGCGAAGGTGAGATAATAACCATATGTTCTTGTGATGTTCATATCCTTAATACAGCACCTTTCGTTAATTTCATATGCATCTTCACTTTAAAAAAAAAGGTCCCTTCAATGAAATGATTTATGTCATACAGTACGGTTTAATATCTGAAGCGAGACGTCATATAAACACTAAATTTTAGGCAAGTGCTCAGTTATTTTATTACAGGCAAATTTTATTGTACATGTAACTTTGCATGGACAAAAATGCCTTTTATATGTATATTTCAATACTGGCAAGTATTCAGTTGTAAGTTATTTGCCTTTATAGCAGTTTTGACTATTTATAACTGAATTTACCAGAAGCGCTTTACATGGACATTTTCTCAAATCCAATGTAGGTAAATTTACGTTTGAAGTAAAATGTCCCAAAGTGTATGCTGAAAATACCCTTTTATAGAAGCAAAATAGGAAAGAAACCAAATGAACCAAAGAACAGAGAATGAAGTGAAGACAATGAAAAAGACATTGGAACTCCCTGACCTACACTTTCAGTGGCATTGGAATTCCCCGACCTACGCTTTCAGTGAGAACACATCTCTTGAAATTGTTATATGAAGTCAATGATTTGTGCATCAAAGAGAATAAGAGTCCTCAAATAAAAAATGTAGAAACTCTGGTTTTTTGGAATGTTTAAAAAAAAAAATGAGCAGGAGAATTATGGCCAAGTTGCCCCCTAGAAGCAGAGCTTTAAAAATGACTTATTATTCCTGATCACATTTAATAAACTATTTATTATTTCATTTCAGTTACTTTGCCACCAGCTACAACTACCAAGACACCCCCTACTCCCAAGAACGGTAAGTTTTTAAACTGTTACAACTGTTTTCTTCCTCTTCTTTCATTTGACAAAATTTTAATGACAAAAAAAAAAAAAAAGGGCAATGTAAGATTTTCATAAGCAACAGCTCCAACACTTGAATTTTTGCTTCCAGGATTCATTTTTGATATGGCCAGTGTAATGCTGAAAATATAAGTGATGGACACAGTTGAAATAAATTTATAGATAAGCTAAAAATTAAAATATATATTTCAAAAATTACAAATTAATTAGGAACTTTTTTTTTATACCAAAAAGTTTGCAGAATATCAGACGTTCCATATGAACATGATTCAGATTTCATGTTCTGTGCATAATTCTAAATGAAAGATACTGACTACCGTATTTCAGAAATGTATAAGTAAAACTGTGTTTATGTATGGTACATGCTTTAAATGGTATAAATGCAATTTTACCTTTAAAATACTTAATACTTTCCTCAGAATGTGGTGGTAGACCTGCCGATATCCTTTTCATCCTTGATTCATCAAGCAGCATCTGGAAAGCTGACTTTGATAAGCGTGTTCTGGGATTTGTCAGGGACATGGTTGTCAACTTTGACATTGGGCATGAACTGACAAGAGTCGGTGTCATGACTTTCAGCGACGCTCCCCATTTGGTGATTGGGCTTGATGCATACTCCAACAAGCAGGACCTCCTGAAAGCAATTTCTCCAAAGGTTGTCAAATACATTCTTGGGGGTACCAACACTGCTGAAGCACTCCACAAGGCTAGGAAAACTGCATTTCATGAATCAGTTACCCGAGAAGGTGTGGATAAAATTGCCATTGTGATTACTGATGGCCAGTCATGGAATGAAAAGAAAACAATCAAAGAAGCTGAACACTTGAGGGAAAGTGGTGTCACAGTCTATGCAATTGGAGTTGGAAAGGGATTTAAGCAGGAAGAACTTGAGGCCATTGCAAATAAACCAAAAGATGACTTTGTCTTCAGTGTTGATGACTTTGCTGCTTTGTCAGAGATTAGGGATGTCCTAGCAGTCAGAGCATGTGGGGATGAAGAGATAATGAAAGATCAACCAGGTAAATTACTATTTTGTCATCAGTAAGATGATAGCATATATGTTCATATTTTTGTGACCTTTTTTCCTATATGTGTCTTTGATATTACTTATTTTGGATCTTTCAGTAACTATGAACTAAAAATCTGTGTCACTGTGAAGATCTTGAAAACAAAAGCACAAAATCAGAAAGAGAAGTTGTGGAGGCAGTTTTCCTAATTTGTGTGTGAATGGAATCTTTCATTACTACATCACTTCCTGCATGTGACTGTCTCATGGTACATATATGAATGCACCTGTGGTATCACTCTCTAAGTCTGTGAGTTTACAGCAGGGGCTAGTAATTATACTTGGATGTTTCAAAATGTCCTTAGCATCACAGGCACAAAATACATAATGTTCTAACATGTCCAAAGCACTGACATGTGAACACAAATTTAAGGTGTCCAAAAGCATTGACAGCGGTGAAAAGTTCTTCCTTATGGGAATCTGTAGTTCAAGAATGCTGCCCACATCAAAACAGCCTTTTAGCAGGAACACCAGGTCAGAAAGGTAGATTAAGGTCATGGTTAGATATGCTTCACTGCCCTGATCATAAGAGTCATGTCAACACAGGGATCTTGGCTACCACTGTTTTGATATGGCTCAGATAATCACTGAATATATAAATGATGAGCACAATTTAAATTTATAGAATTTATAGACAACTAAAATCCATTTACCTAGGCTTACAAATTAGTTATGACCTTTTTTTTTTCCTTTCTTCTTCTAGTTTGTGGAAATGGACCAACAGACATCACTTTTGCTTTTGATGCCAGTACCATGACTGTTCAGAACAAGCACCATGTCCTGGACCAGCTACAGTCTGTTAGTAAGCGACTGGCCTCCATTGGTGGAGATGTCAAAATTGAGACCACTTCTGGACCTTGCCCCCCAAGCATGGACTTCCCTCTGTCAAGCCCTGAGGCAGCCAGTGCCAAAATACGCCGCATCAAACGAGACATCAAGTCCAATCTTCTTGGTGTTGTGAAGGAGTGGCGGTACAGTACAGTTGGAGATCTGAGGAAAGCATCCTCGGAAGATGGCGTTACCAGATATGATGAGAACTCTTCCTTCAACAAATCAAAGAAGGGAATGGTTCTCATTTTGAATAAAGAAAATGTTTCTGAATTCAACCACATCGCAGAGGAAGTTCTTCTTTTGAGAGACATTGGCATTGATGTTTTGGTAGTGATTGATGAATCTATTGGAAAAAGGCATGTCGACAAGTGGATTGAGCTGATTGGACACAGTCGAGTTGTGGATGGAGTTGATCTAGACAGTGACTACTCTGGATATGTCACAGAGTTCATCTGCTCATTATAGTTCTCAATATGGTCCTAGGATACATTTATTAAGAAAATAATTTTATAGAATAACAAATTGTATATTATTTTATCTATTGCATGAGCTTTAATCCCATTTTGCAAAAGACCTGGCATA
Source organism: Achatina immaculata (assembly GCA_009760885.1). Lineage (NCBI taxonomy): Eukaryota > Metazoa > Mollusca > Gastropoda > Stylommatophora > Achatinidae > Lissachatina > Lissachatina immaculata. The sequence goes on along the minus strand of CM019721.1, from coordinate 32,246,127 downwards.
TGAATACTAGAATGGAATTACTAAATTCTGCTGAGAAAACAGTCTTCATTTCTGCATAATTTGTTGTGCAGGATCTTCTCCTCAGCAGACACAACTGTGTAGCATATCACAAATAAGTAGAATAAGGTCTTGACCAGCACTGATTTGCTGGCCTCAGTAACTGGTTTGTCCAGCTAACACAGACTTGGACAGTGTTAGATGTTCTCCCCACAGTGTGCCATTCTTTATTATTAATTTCTCAACCACTTCTGCAGCACTTGACAGATTTGCATCCTGGCAAAAACCAGCACATCAACTGCTGTTATGCTTTTTTTTTTTTTCAAACCTGACAATGATCCGAGTTTTGATATTACATAGTAAAGACAAGATATTATTATGTATGTGTGATGTATATATTTTTAATTATATGATATATTAACTAAACTTGATAACTAGTCATAACTTGCTGTTGCTAAATTTGCATTTATATCATTATCCTTTATGTTCCATCAGCAGGAAACTTCTTTCTTTCAAAAGTCAATTAGATTCCCATAGTTGCTTTTTTTTTTTTTTCAAAATCACTGTAAATCCAATTCCTTTAACAAACAAACAAAAAAATAATAATAAAACAAAAAAAAAACAACACTTACTAAAGTTGCTCTTTATTAAATCCATAATTTTAATTTTCACAGCCTTTTACTATGCCCCTTTGTATTTGCTTTCTGGCAAAGTTCAGGTGTTATAATTTCTTTGGTTCCCATATCCTCAGGGAAATGGTTTTGTCTCTTGGACTTTTTCACTTACCAAACACTGAGATTGTTTTCTGTGATTGAACACGGCAAGTCCATGGATATTTGGAGATGTATTAATTTTATTTCTTCACATCTTAACAATAAGTAAAGATATATTATGCATATGTGGTGAGGATTGTGAGTTTGTGAAGTGTTCTTTTAGTTTTTGCATACAATCAGCATTAATTTTTTGTTCTTTCTTAATACACCTCAAGAGTGCCTACTAGATAGATGTACCACCTCACGGTGGCATGGGTTTTTTGGATTAAAACGGAAGGACCACCTTGTTGATCGTGGTACCTTCCGTGCCAGGTATTATAAATGTTTCCTTTTTTTTTTTTTTATAAGACAATGAAAACAACAGGCCGTGACCCGGTGGTACTGCAAGCCGGGTCCACCCGTAACGAGATGTGGACCATACCCCCGGCATTCAATGTGCAGGGCAGGCCTCGGGTATCTCGTTTAGTTAAAAAATTAACGACGCTTTTGTTAACCAAAGGGCATGTTGATCAGGGTACCTGCTAAGAGGACACTTTGACCTCAGCCACTTTATAAATGTTTCTTTTTTTTTTTTTTTTAAGACAACGAAAACAACAGGCCGTGACCCGGTGGTACTGCAAGCCGGGTCCACCCGTAACGAGATGTGGACCATACCCCCGGCATTCAATGTGCAGGGCAGGCCTCGGGCATCTTGTTTAGTTAAAAAATAACGACGCTTTTGTTTAACCAAAGGGCACTTTTATAAATGTTTCCTGGTTTGTGTGTTTTTAAGCCCATTCAGTTTTCTTAAATTCTGTGCCAGTCATTACGGATGATTCTTGCCCAGTGTCTCAGTTTTAGTAATTTTTTTAAAAATCAGCATTCTTAAAGTCTTTACTCTTACAACAACAAAAACCAAAAAATCAGCTACAAATTTTCTTTCACTGTCAAAGGAAGATTGACATTCTTCATAAATAATTTTAAAGTAGAGCTGTCTTCATTTCAGATGTAAATGGCTAGGGTTTGATCTCTTAAAAAAAAAAAAAAAAGGTGTTATTACCTCCCATGACAACTGACATTTGATTTTGTGTTGTTTGATTTTGTCATTACTTATTTTAACAGCATGTAAATCACGAAAAGGTTTGTTGTGCTGAAGTAAAGTTAATTATTGTTCATTATTTGTAAACAAATTATATTGTGCGGTTGTAAATATAAACTAGACAATGCCTATGCTGAATTGAAGAAAAATGTGAATGAATTTTAACTACAGTAATGTTGGCTTACATTTATGCTGTTTAAATTGTGTACAGAATTATATTCTTATTTACAGTTTCAGTGAAGTAAATTTGTTCTTATTTATTTTTAAAAGAAAATTGTTCTTGCTAACAAATGTTGAAAAATGAATACTTGCTGCTGAAACAAAAATAAACAAAACAGAAAAATTATTATGTATTTATGTTGTTTATTGTTATGTGTTTATGTTGTCTATTCATCACTGATTGTTATTTGTTTATTCTGTCACTAGTTCATCCATCTTATCATAACTTGGTAACTGATTCCTTATAAACTTACTCAAAATTGGCCACTCTCTCTCTCTCTCTCTCTCTGAACCTTAAGTGCCCAGGGCACATGGGGCTTCTGCAAGGGTTTTCCACAAATGCCTGTCCTTTGCCTTTTTTTCTGCTCTTGCCCAGGTGAGCCCTCTATTGCACAACATCCTTTCTGTTGTTCTTCTCCATGTCTCTTTTGGTCAACCCTTACTTCTGTTCCCCTGTAGTGACCATCTTAGTGCTGTTTTTGGTAGTGAGTTATCAGTCATTAAGAGCATGTGTCCCAGCCGTCACCAGCGTCTTTCCTCAATAACTGCTGTCAGTGGCTTCATCTGCACCTCTGCCAACAAGATGTTATTTCTCATGGTGTTTGGCCAAAATATTTTTCTAATTCTTCGTAAACATTTAGTCTGGAAAGAATTCAACTTGTTTTCTATGGTTTTGGTGATTTTCCAGCATTCACTTCCATAGAGTAGTACACTTAGAACATTACTCTTAAATATCCTGATTTTCATACTCATGCTTAGTTTTTTAGATTTCCATATAGTCTGCAGTACTGCAAAAGCCTGGTTTGCTCTAGTAAGTCTGTTGTTGATGTCCTCTGTCCTGTCTCCATTTTCTACTACTTTACTGCCAAGGTATACAAATTCATTGACTTCCTCCACTAACTTGCTATCTACTCTGAGTACATTTCTATTGTTCACATTCTGCTTCATTAACTTTGTCTTTCCTACGTTGATCTTCCTATATTGTTTGCATTCTGAGTTAGCTTGTTTATTTTATAATTGGCCACTGATTCCTTGCAATCCCGTATCCTTGGTTGACGACTGGCAAGGCAGTCACCACCCAGCGTGCCCTGTAGCATCTTGCAGGGCAAAAAAACAAACTCCCTCCACCTCTCATGGTCTATGGCCAGCCTTTGTATTGTGCCCCAGCTGTGCTGCATGTTACTCATTTATGCATCTACAGTTTACTCCTTGTAAACTTTCCCATAAATAACTACTTACTCAATGTAATCTTACTCTGCCTAAATTGGATACTGTTTTCTGTCTAAATTAGCTGATTCCTTGTAAACTAATTCTGTTTACATGTCTTACTGAATTCTTGTAAACTTATCTCTAAATTAGCAGTTGATTCCTTATTTATAAACTTACATTTTCTAAATTAGACACTGATTTAATTGCCTCCATGAGGCACTCATTCTAATCATTCATGCTGTTTTTTAAAGTACACCTAATAGCCATTTCTTGCACTGTCTTAATACTATGCCATCATTCCATTTCTTGCTCTGTCTTAATACTTTGCCATCATTGCATTTTTTGCACTGTCTTAATACTAAGCCATCATTGCATTTCTTGTACTGTCTTAATACTATGCCATCACTGCATTTCTTGCACTGTCTTAATACTATGCCATCATTGCATTTCTTGCACTGTCTTAATACTATGCCATCATTGCATTTCTTGCACTGTCTTAATACTATGCCATCATTGCATTTCTTGCACTGTCTTAATACTATGCCATCATTGCTTTTCTTGCACTGTCTTAATACTATGCCATCATTCATCTCATTACTTTTTGCTTCTCCTTATGTCCTCTGCTGCCATGTTTTCAATGTTTTACATCTCATGGCAATGTCACAGAAGGGATATACCTCTCTGTCTTATTAATTCTCTTCAACCTTAAACTGCTTTGGAAATATCTCTTTGTTAGATAATTTACTTACCTTCTTTAGTTATTTCTTTCTTTGTTAGATAATTTACTTATCTTCTTTAGTTAACACTCTGGTTTGGCACTTTTCTCTAACAGATTCCACCATCATGGAACCATAGTAATTTTTGACCCAATAGTTAAGAAGACCCAGCTATGGAGTGGGAGTTGATGTTAGAATTAGAATTGCAAAAGCAGCATCGATCTTCAAGAATCATGAGAACACATGGCATTCAAAAGTTACGAGCACAAAAACCAAATTTAGACTATTCAATTCAAATGTAATATCCACCCTCATTTATGCATGCGAAAGCTGGAAAACAACTAAAGAAATAGACAAGAAATTAGACTCTTATGAAAACAAATGCCTAAGGAAAATACTCGGCATCAAGTGGAGCGAATTCAAGAACAATGCAGAGATAAGACAGATGACTAAACAACAACCAGTCTCATGGGTGATCAGGAAAAGGAGATGGACATATGTTTGTCACGTCATGAGAAGAAACAGTCAGAGAATCCCAAAACAAGCTATCAAGTGGAACACAACAGGCCAAAGAAAAAGAGGCAGACCGCGTGAAACTCTAAAAAGGACATTGTTAAGAGAGACCAAATCAATAGGCATAAAATCCCTCGATAGGGTTGAAAGGCTCGCCGAAGACAGGAAAAATTGGGGAACTACCTTGCAAGCCCTATGTGTCGTTTAATGGTACGGGAAGGACATAAGATATAAGAAGAGACCCTATAACACAACAATGAAAGACAAGAAGTAATGAAGAAATCTATACATTGTTTAACTCTGCTTCTAACAGCCATTATGAAAAACAACAGACTGAGGTGGGTCAGGCATTTAGAGAGAATGGAGGAGGATAGACAAACAAAAAAGGCTTATACAGAAGTGATGAAAGTGGACAGACCAAGAGATTGACCTTGACAACAATGGCAAGACAACCTACAAGATATGCGTGCTTTTGGAATTGACAACTGACAAGAAAAGATCAAGAACTGAGAAGAATGGAGACATGTTTTGTCTGCAGCAATACGCCTCAATGGCTCAGAAAAGCTGCTGAATCAGTCCCTCAGATGCTGAATTCAGCAGCAGCTCAAAGAAGAAGAACGTAGTTAAAACAGAGGGCACAAAGCTTCCTTAGCAGATTCCACCAACATGGGACCATAGTAATCCTTGACCCATTAGTTAAGCAGACCCAGCTATGGAGTGGGAGTTGATTTGGGGGGGGGGGGTACCAATGGAGATGTAGGAGACCCATTAGATAAGCAGACCCAGCTATTGGGGGGGGGGGGGTGGAACCAAAGGAGATGTGGGACAGAGTCTTGGTTGAATGTAGTTCACCAACCCCAACAAAAGTAGCCAGTTATGGGTTATTGATCACTACATGGGGCAAGCAATTCACCCCTAAATCAATAGATACCACAAAATAAAGCTCAACAATCCATGCACCAGATAAAGATAACTTCCCCTTGCAAAAAGCTTAATAGCCCATAACTGGATATTAAATGAACAGATTAAAAATAATGTCTCTAGACAAGTGGAAATATAAAACTATGAAACATGCACTGAAAAGATAACAAACAAAAATTTAAATAAATGGAAAACTGTTTGAGAAAAAGGAGGCCAACGTATTGTGGAAAATGTCAGGAATGTATAAAAAACTGAAAATTAATGGCAAAAGGGAGAGATAACAACAATGAAGCAAATATTTAGGCTACATCTAGCAATGGAAATATCCTATAGAAGAGTGCTACTAAAGTGAGAAACAGGACATGATAACTCACTGCACTAGACTTCAGTGTGAACACAAAGCCATGTAGAGCCAAGATTGGCCCTGGTGTGACTTACTACTGGGCCACTACCCAAACATGGAAAAGTAACTCCAAGATACATCTCTAACAAGAAAAGAGTTGAAAATTAAGGCTTTCAGACCCTCCTCATATGGGCCCCAAGCCCACGGGTACAACCCCAGTTCCTCTCTCCTCTTGACATGCATTTGTGCACATGGTGCTGGCATTGCTCATAAACTGGCATGTCACACACTTTAAACACACATGTATAAAAAAGATAACAATTTCTTTCTTGAAACAATTCTTTTATTCAGTGCTTAGTCTTAGCTTTTCCCTTTCCTCTTCCTTTGGTTGAGCTCCCTTTATGAAGCGACTTCCTGTTTGTTCCCGAAGATTTATGGGAAAATTTTCTTCTAGTGTCTCCTTTCACCTTTCTAAATTTGGCTTGCTTGCTTGACGAAGGCATGTCACCAAAAATAGAAGAAAGACCATCCTGTTTTTTCGACTGCTCCTTCTTTTTCTTCATTTTCCTAAACCTCTTGTTCTTTTTCATCTTCAAAATTGTCTGGAATTTGGAACTTGTGACATTACTGGGTGCAAAAGTCATCTTTTTAGATCTGGGTTTTCCAGACTTGTCCTAGAAAACGGTCAAGGAGTGTCAAGTTGGCATATTACCATTTAAACTATAAAATGCACTTAAAGTGGCAGAATATGGCCACTCTCACTGAAATCTGCATGGCCATACAAGTAATAAATAAATCATTGCTTATCATGATGATGTAAATCTTCAGGATATAAAATTGACATGAGCAAGCAAAACGTAAAACTTACTGCTGCAGTTTTCTCCTACATTTAGCATTCTGAAACTTATTAAAAATTTATTACAGTTCTCTGAAGCAAAAATGTCTACCCCGAGACTGGAGTCGGTGAACCGTAACTTGGCAAGATCCTAAGTCAATTTTATAAAGTTCTCTGTTGGAAATACAGTGTTTTAGCCAGAACAATGAAATATGAATCAAATCAGTGCCCTATTCTTCTTTGCTACATTTGCAGTTCATATGAACTATGAATAAAACTGCTTCTAAGATATCCTACAATTCTGAAGTGTCTATATTCCAAGGCTGTGCAACACCAAAGGACAGCCAAGTTCTTTACTATAGTATTAGTTGCCAAGAGTTTATAGCTTGCTGCAACAAGATCTACCATCACCCACCATCTGCAGTTCAGCCTCTTGGATAAACTTGTCTGTTTTTTTTGGGTTTTTTTTTTTTTACATCTTGTATACATTCATCACACTTGGCTTCTTGGGTCATTTCATCAGGTCAATGGGCGCATCTCAGCATTTCATACTCAGTGAAGTTATATATTCTGCAGTTTGAGGTGCCTGGGCATTCAGAACTTACATCTTACATCCTTCCCGTGGCGCTAAACATCACGTAGGGCCCACATGGTAGTTCACCAAGATTTCCTGTCTTTGGCAAGTTTTTCAACCTCATCAAGGGATTTTATGTCCACTGAATTGGCATCTCTTAACAATGTCCTCTTTAGAGTTTCACGTGGTCGACCTCTTTTTCTTCGCCCTGTTGTGTTCTACTTGATAGCTTGTTTGGGAATCCTCTGATTGTTTCTTCTCACCACATGGCCGACATCTTCTTTTTCTGATCGCCTATGAGACTGGTTGTTGTTCAGAACTGCCAAACTTAAATTCATGTGGCTTCAGGGTCAGTCATGCCCTGTGGCTTCAGAGTCAGTCATGCCCTGTGGCTTCAGAGTCAGTCATGCCCTGTGGCTTCAGAGTCAGTCATGTCCTGTGGCTTCAGAGTCAGTCATGCCCTACGGCTTCAGAGTCAGTCATGTCCTGTGGCTTCAGAGTCAGTCATGCCCTATGGCTTCAGAGTCAGTCATGTCCTGTGGCTTCAGCGTCAGTCATGCCCTACGGCTTCAGAGTCAGTCATGTCCTGTGGCTTCAGAGTCAGTCATGCCCTACGGCTTCAGAGTCAGTCATGTCCTGTGGCTTCAGAGTCAGTCATGTCCTGTGGCTTCAGAGTCAGTCATGTCCTGTGGCTTCAGAGTCAGTCATGTCCTGTGGCTTCAGCGTCAGTCATGCCCTACGGCTTCAGAGTCAGTCATGTCCTGTGGCTTCAGAGTCAGTCATGCCCTATGGCTTCAGAGTCAGTCATGTCCTGTGGCTTCAGAGTCAGTCATGTCCTGTGGCTTCAGAGTCAGTCATGCCCTGTGGCTTCAGAGTCAGTCATGCCCTGTGGCTTCAGAGTCAGTCATGCTCTGTGGCTTCAGAGTCAGTCATGTCCTGTTTCACTGTGAAAAATAATCACTCGCTCAGTTTCTGTTTAACAGGTTGTAGTCATCAAGCAGTTGTGTTTATATTTTTCTTCTGATTACAGGAGACTGCTACACCTTGCTGCCATATTTCGGTGTCTTTACTGATTAGACAGCCAACTTTCTCATTAATCTTCATCATAGACCGGCATCCCCACACTTAAGGCACTCCTATAAGTGCTCCACCTTCTGTTCCAACATCCACTAAAGCGTACACCTGTTGATGGAGCCAGACATACACTGTGGGCAATGAGCACCATATCACTCAGTCTAGGGTGACATCCACTTCCCCTCTCTTCTCCCAACTCAGCCATCTTCTTGATGTATGTATTGTCATAACTCAGCCATCCTCTTGATGTATGTATTGTCATAACTCAGCCATCCTCTTGATGTATGTATTGTCATATCTCAGCCATCCTCTTGATGTATGTATTGTCATATCTCAGCCATCCTCTTGATGTATGTATTGTCATATCTCAGCCATCCTCTTGATGTATGTATTGTCATATCTCAGCCATCCTCTTGATGTATGTATTGTCATATCTCAGCCATCCTCTTGATGTATGTACTGTCCTCCCAGCCCAGTCTCATCCTCCATGTACAACCTGGTCAAAGTAACCCTTGCAGTCTCTCTGTTGATTCTTAAGTTACCCTGTATTGGTGCCTTGCCTGTCAGTCTCTGCCTGCTCATTGGTCCCTTGTAGTAATGGCTTCTGTTATTTTGTCTTAGAAGCAGGTAGACTCTGGCTGCTTGAGGAAACTATTCAGAATTGTTTTACTGAGTAGCTTCTCTCATCGTTTTATTCTACTCTCATTGTTTTATTCTACTCTCATTGTTTTATTCTACTCTCATTGTTTTATTCTACTCTCACTGTTTTACTCTACTCTCATTGTTTTATTCTACTCTCTTTTATTCTACTCTCATTGATTTATTCTACTCTCATTGTTCTATTCTACTCTCATTGTTTTAGTCTACTCTCATTGTTTTATTCTACTCTCATTGTTTACTCTGTCATGGTGAAGCTTACTGATAAGTCTGACATTCCAGGCTGCTAGGAGGGCACTGTTCAATCTTGTCTATGGCCCAAGAAGCAAAGAACTCTGACAGTAAATTCACCAATGACCTTTCTTATATCAACTGCATAAGGAATATGTGAAAAGAAATATAGGATGCCGTCTTCTTAATATGTAGTTAGTCAATATAATTAGTGGTTCCCAAACTGGACAGTACCCTGGGGTAAGGGAAAGTTGTGGGGGGGGGGGCTGCAGAGGGGCATCAGAACCCAAAGTGTTAAAAGATGATTTTGAGGGCATTGGAGATGTAGTGTTGGAGGCAAGGGGGCAGCAGCCCTGAAGTTTGGAAATCAATGATCCATACCTACAAGTCTTATCTCTTGGAAGTAGATTAAACTGGTTTATATCTACAAGTCTATCTCTTGGAAATAGGTTAAACTGGTTTATATCTTACATAAATCAAACTTGATTTATATCTACAGATTCATCTCTTGGATAAACTGATTTATATCTACAGGTCAATCATTTTGGATAAATTAAGCTGGTCTTATTTTTTTGCAAGAGTTAAATTCAGAACAGCCATACAAAACCCACAATGCACTTGAAAAAGTTAAAAAGAAAAGGATACAGAATTTTTGCCCTTTTTCACTGCTGTCTCCTCCTTCTTCTTGAGCTTGTTAACACACACCATCACTCGAATCTGTCTTCCTTCTAATTCAGACATGTTCAGCTTCAATGCCAGGCCAACAGAATCCTTCGACTAAAAAAGAAAAAAAAACAAACAAAAAGAAAATCAGGTTCAGAAAGAAATACAATGACAAATCTGCAACTTTAGCATCTGAAAACCCCAAATTGGATGCTGTTTTCAACGTAACTGTACAGTTCTAATAAATTACACACAATGAGCAATACGAGATTTCACATTCTTTCACCGAATCATACAAGCAATGTAATCCAGTGTGCTTCGTCATGCAAGCAGGTATTCCCGTCTTCAGCCAGTTTTACATTTGGTTTGAACTGAAGGTGCTATTAACTAGTCACAAACTGACAACCCACTGCTGCCAGCCAGCCCACCTATCTTGCACATGCAATTTATTTGAAAGATGAAACAGCAATCTTCATTCAGGACAACTCTATCACGTCAAATGTTTCCTGTAATATCTTCTTGTAACTATGATCTTCATTTCTGCAGAAATCTTAAAACACTGACACTGAGTTGGAAAAAAAAAGTGAGAAATGGCATCTTGCATGAATTAACCATGAAGATATGGCATCCTTGAAAAAATTCAATGTTTATATCATGTTAACAAAGGTGTTTTAACTGTAAGACTTATGGTATGCAACAGTTATTGGTTAAACAGTTTTTTTTGGTTGGGTTCACCTGGCATTGCTGTATTAAATGAGTGGCACTACTAGCCTCTGTCAAACTCACTGCCTTGTGAGATGGCTTGGGAAAGTCAAAGGTTATTTGGAGTAAACATAAAAAAAAAAATTTGGTGGGAATGACCTTAAGGCAGTTGGTGACAAGGTCCTTTAGCTGTCCTCTGAAGAGACCCACCTTCTGCCATTTGAAAGATTTTCTGATGTATACGGACCTTCTTCTGGTGAAGTTGATTGGAAGGACTGAGAAGGTGAAAGAGCAACATGAGGAAAGCTCTTTCTTCATTATAATTTCCAGGTGAAGCAGGGCCTGTACACAGCCAACATATGAATGCTTCAAACCATCTTCTAAGATGAAAACAAAAAATATCACAGTTTGTTTAATAATAGTAATATTCTATTTTCCTGAGATAAAACTTCAGTGTTTATTAAGAATTAGAAACCAGTGAAAGGAAACAAAAAGACAATCACCTCAAACTGGACGTAGCAAATTCCCTTCCCCAAACTTGTAGCTCTGTCTCTGACTATCCTGATATTGGTTATATCTCCGCAGTCACTGAAGTGGGACCTGATTGCTTCTTCACCAATGGCTGAAATAAACACCAAATGTAATAAAAACTTACTGTATCCCATACAGAAGTTGCAGTTTTTTTTCTTCTCTACTTTCCTCATTGTAACTATCAGTAACACTATTCTATTTTGTGTAGGTGACCCAGGAGAGTCAGGGGAGCAAACTTGATTAGAAAATTTTGCTTTGTGAGACCATAAGGCACAATGTGATGGGAAATGTTCTTGCAAACTTCATAATCCAGAAAAATTTGGTGAGAGGATCCCTATGACCTTATCTGGAAAGAAGGTCCCCGTGACTGTGTTTGGTGAGGAGGTTTCTATTACCTTGACTGGAGAGAAAGTCCCTATGATCTTGTCTTTCCTTTGGAGCTACCTGACAGCGTGGAAAAGGAGTTAGCACAGTTTGGGAAAAGCACTATCCCCATATTAACTGCTCATACCCATTTCTACCATAAATCAAACTTGATTTATATCTACAGATTCATCTCTTGGATAAACTGATTTATATCTACAGGTCAATCATTTTGGATAAATTAAGCTGGTCTTATTTTTTTGCAAGAGTTAAATTCAGAACAGCCATACAAAACCCACAATGCACTTGAAAAAGTTAAAAAGAAAAGGATACAGAATTTTTGCCCTTTTTCACTGCTGTCTCCTCCTTCTTCTTGAGCTTGTTAACACACACCATCACTCGAATCTGTCTTCCTTCTAATTCAGACATGTTCAGCTTCAATGCCAGGCCAACAGAATCCTTCGACTAAAAAAAGAAAAAAAACAAACAAAAAGAAAATCAGGTTCAGAAAGAAATACAATGACAAATCTGCAACTTTAGCATCTGAAAACCCCAAACTGGATGCTGTTTTCAACGTAACAGTACAGTTCTAATAAATTACACACAATGAGCAATACGAGATTTCACATTCTTTCACCGAATCATACAAGCAATGTAATCCAGTGTGCTTCGTCATGCAAAAAAAAAAGCAGGTATTCCCGTCTTCAGCCAGTTTTACATTTGGTTTGAACTGAAGGTGCTATTAACTAGTCACAAACTGACAACCCACTCTGCCAGCCAGCCCACCTATCTTGCACATGCAATTTATTTGAAAGATGAAACAGCAATCTTCATTCTGGACAACTCTATCACGTCAAATGTTTCCTGTAATATCTTCTTGTAACTGTGATCTTCATTTCTGCAGAAATCTTAAACTCTGACACTGAGTTGGAAAAAAAAAGTGAGAAATGGCATCTTGCATGAATTAACCATGAAGATATGACATCCTTGAAGAAATTCAATGTTCATATCATGTTAACAAAGGTGTTTTAACTGTAAGACTTATGGTATGCAACAGTTATTGGTTAAACAGTTTTTTTTTGGTTGGGTTCACCTGGCATTGCTGTATTAACTGAGTGGCACTACTAGCCTCTGTCAAACTCACTGCCTTGTGAGATGGCTTGGGAAAGTCAAAGGTTATTGGGAGTAAACCTCGAAAAAAAAAAATTGGTGGGAATGACCTTAAGGAAGTTGATGACAAGGTCCTTTAGCTGTCCTCTGAAGAGACCCACCTTCTGCCATTTGAAAGATTTTCTGATGTATACGGACCTTCTTCTGGTGAAGCTGATTGGAAGGACTGAGAAGGTGAAAGAGCAACATGAGGAAAGCTCTTTCTTCATTATAATTTCCAGGTGAAGCAGGGCCTGTACACAGCCAACATATGAATGCTTCAAACCATCTTCTAAGATGAAAACAAAAAATATCACAGTTTGTTTAATAATAGTAATATTCTATTTTCCTGAGATAAAACTTCAGTGTTTATTAAGAATTAGAAACCAGTGAAAGGAAACAAAAAGACAATCACCTCAAACTGGACGTAGCAAATTCCCTTCCCCAAACTTGTAGCTCTGTCTCTGACTATCCTGATATTGGTTATATCTCCGCAGTCACTGAAGTGGGACCTGATTGCTTCTTCACCAATGGCTGAAATAAACACCAAATGTAATAAAAACTTACTGTATCCCATACAGAAGTTGCAGTTTTTTTTCTTCTCTACTTTCCTCATTGTAACTATCAGTAACACTATTCTATTTTGTGTAGGTGACCCAGGAGAGTCAGGGGAGCAAACTTGATTAGAAAATTTTGCTTTGTGAGACCATAAGGCACAATGTGATGGGAAATGTTCTTGCAAACTTCATAATCCAGAAAAATTTGGTGAGAGGATCCCTATGACCTTATCTGGAAAGAAGGTCCCCGTGACTGTGTTTGGTGAGGAGGTTTCTATTACCTTGACTGGAGAGAAAGTCCCTATGATCTTGTCTTTCCTTTGGAGCTACCTGACAGCGTGGAAAAGGAGTTAGCACAGTTTGGGAAAAGCACTATCCCCATATTAACTGCTCATACCCATTTCTACCATAAAACACACTTCTGACAGTTTTGAAGAGGCTGGATCTAGCACACTACAAATATGGGTTCTAGTTATGGTGACCAATTATGCCAAACCAATATCAGTTAAAAATCAGCCATGAAGGAAGCTGTTCTGATACTTCTACCTGACTAACATCTACCTGTGTTCTGATGCTTGGCTTCTTCTACCTAACATCTACCTGTGTTCTGATGCTTGGCTACTTCTACCTGACTAACATCTATCTGTGTTCTGATGCTTGGCTACTTCTACCTAACATCTATCTGTGTTCTGATGCTTGGGTACTTCTACCTGACATCTATCTGTGTTCTGATGCTTGGCTTCTTCTACCTAACATCTATCTGTGTTCTGATGCTTGGCTTCTTTTACCTGACTAACATCTATCTGTGTTCTGATGCTTGGCTACTTCTACCTGACTAACATCTACCTGTGTTCTGATGCTTGGCTACTTCTACCTGACTAACATCTACCTGTGTTCTGATGCTTGGCTTCTCTTACCTGACTAACCATCTATCTGTGTTCTGATGCTTGGCTACTTCTACTTGACTAACATCTATCTGTGTTCTGATGCTTGGCTACTTCTACCTGACTAACATCTATCTGTGTTCTGATGCTTGGCTACTTCTACCTGACTAACATCTATCTGTGTTCTGATGCTTGGCTACTTCTACTTGACTAACATCTATCTGTGTTCTGATGCTTGGCTACTTCTACCTGACTAACATCTACCTGTGTTCTGATGCTTGGCTTCTTCTACCTGACTAACTATCTATCTGTATTTGATGCTTGGCTACTTCTACCTGACTAACCATCTACCTGTGTTCTGATGCTTGGCTACTTCTACTTGACTAACATCCATCTGTATTTGATGCTTGGCTACTTCTACCTGACTAACTATCTACCTGTGTTCTGATGCTTGGCTACTTCTACTTGACTAACATCCATCTGTATTTGATGCTTGGCTACTTCTACCTGACTAACTATCTACCTGTGTTCTGATGCTTGGCTTCTTCTACCTAACTAACCATCTATCTGTGTTCTGATGCTTGGCTTCTTCTACCTGGCTAACATCTACCTGTATTCTGATACTCAGCATTTTCTACCTGGCTAATATCTACCTGCTTCAAACATATTCATCTAAGACAAAGAATCAATACTAAAACAACAAATAAAACATGAAGACAGCAACGACTAACAACAACAAATGTACCACATTCCAAGACAATCAGAGCTAAACTGACTAAACACTGAAAGAAGGGAGTAACTGAGCTGTGAAGTGCTTTTGTTCTCTTCTCTTATTTGTCACTGTGAATATCTGTAGTTCAATCTTGGGTCAGATCAGATCAGACAGTGCCATGCTGACAGGCACAGGCAGTCATCTCCCTCCATCTCGCTAGATCCTCCGTGTCTAGAATTAAGTCAATTGCTGTTTTCCCCTCAAACCATGCAGTCCAAGTATTTCTGACTTCTCAAGACCCTCATGTCTGCCCAAGAAACTTTCCTGGGTGGAAGGGCCAAACAACCTAGCTGTACAAGCTTCTTTCCTGAGACAGGGAAGGACAGACGGCCAGAAGTAGGACAGACGGCCAGAAGTGGTACAGGCTATATAAACCCTGTAGTGTTCAGGATGCATTACCCCTACTACCCTCAATAGCACGGTGCTTTTTCTTGGCTACTTTTAGCTCATGTTATTATATTAAAGAAAGAGAACTTACTGAATGGAAGATTCCCCACAAATACAGATCTTTTCTTGTCGTGCTGTAAGAAGAAAGTTGAAAGAATTTTAAGCACATTCAAAACTGTTCCCTTTAAATACCTGTATGTATTTATACTTGAGAGAAAACATTTTCATAAATGATTCAGGGGGTATAATTCAAAGAAACCACAAAACTCTTTGTTCTTGGAATTTTGACAATCAACAATCATTTTTTTTTGTTACTGGAATTATAAAGATCACAATCCTTTTCTTTGTTACCATAATTATACAGATCATAATCCTTTTGTTACCAGAATTATAAAGATCACAATCCTTTTCTTTATTACTGGAATTATAAAGATCACAATCCTTTTCTTTGTTACTGGAATTATAAAGATCACAATCCTTTTTCTTTGTTACCAGAATTATAAAGATCACAATCCTTTTCTTTGTTACTGGAATTATACAGATCACAATCCTTCTGTTACTGGAATTATAAAGATCACAATCCTTTGTTTGTCCCTGGAATTATAAATATGACAATCTTTGTTTGTTTGTGGAATTATAAACCTCACAATCCTTTTTTTTCCTGGAATTATGCCTACTAATGTAACTTTTTTTTTTTCATTTTTCTTCTCAGCAATTTTCATATCCCACCACCATGGTTAGCAGATGACACAGAACTGAAAGCAATATCTACCCTGGACAGCCCAACAAGCAAAACAAATGAATAAGTCCCCCAACAAGTTGTAGGGCACTGAAAGAACTAATTAAAATTATGAGAAAAAAAAAAAACTTCTATGGATAGGTCACGAAAAGTGATAGAAAGAAGGAAAGTTTGAAAAGAAACACAGGGTGTTGTTCTTTTAATGTGTAAATGCAGTCTATATTGATGGTTCCCACACCGGGCTGGTACTGCCCAGAAAATTAATGTTCACATTAGATGAATTCTAAAAACCAGAAATCTACGCACTATTTAACTCTCTGCCTGCAACAGCCATTATGAAAAACAACAGACTGAGATGGCTTGGGCATTTGGAGAGAATGGAAGAGGATAAACAAAGATGGCATATACAGAAGCATTAAAAGGGGACAGGCCAAGAGGTAGACCTAGACAATGATGACAAGACAATCTAGAAGAAGATATACATGCTCTTGGAATTGACAATTGGCAAGAACAAGAACAAAGAGGAATAGAGACAGCATGCCTAGTCTGCAAACAATGAGCTTGGAAAGCTGCTGAATTCAGAAATGGAATAAGAAGACAAAGAAATTCAGTACAGTAATTATTATGCTTCGCTGTATTCGCAAATCTTTCTAGTTTCTTTCCTTTGTATTTCATTTCTACTCTCTTCAGTTCAGCTACCCTAGCACAATTTTATTCAAGAAATATGCTCATTCACTGTTGGTACATTCAGATATGAGTGAAACTAGTCTGCAAAATGATTCCTGGTTAACTTCCATGAACACTTGACATAACCTGCTTCAAACCATTTGAGATAAAAACAAAAAGTTATCAGAATTATAAAGACCACAATCCTTTTCTTTATTACCATTTGTTACCAGAATTATAAAGATCACAATCCTTTTCTTTGTTACCGGAATTATACAGATCACAATCCTTTTGTTACTGGAATTATAAAGATCACAATCCTTTGTTTGTCTCTGGAATTATAAATATGACAATCTTTGTTTGTTTGTGGAATTATAAACCTCACAATCCTTTTTTTCCTGGAATTATGCCTACTAATGTAACTTTTTTTTTTCATTTTTCTTGTCAGCAATTTTCATATCCCACCACCATGATTAGCAGATGACACAGAACTATTTACCCTGGACAGCCCAGAAAGCAAAACAAATGAATAAGTTCCCCAACAAGTTGTAAGGCACTGAAAGAATTAATTAAAATTACGAGAGAAAAAAAAAATTTCTATGGATAGGTCACGAAAAGTGACAGAAAGAAGGAAGGTGTGAGAAGAAACACAGGGTATTGTTCTTTTAATGTGTAAATGCAGCCTATACTGATAGTTCCCACACTGGGCTGGTACTGCCCAGAAAATTATTGTTCACATTAGATGAATTCTAAAAACCAGAAATCCACACACGATTTAACTCTCTGCCTGTAACAGCAATTATGAAAAACAACAGACTGAGATGGCTTGGGCATTTGGAGAGAATGGAAGAGGATAAACAAAGATGGCATATACAGAAGCATTGAAAGGGGACAGGCCAAGAGGTAGATCTAGACAATGATGACAAGACAATCTAGAAGAGGATATACATGCTCTTGGAATTGACAACTGACAAGAACAAGAACAGAGAGGAATAGAGACAACATGCCTAGTCTGCAAACAATGAGCTTGAAAAGCTGCTGAATTCAGAAATGGAAGAAGACAAAGAAATTCAGTACAGTAATTATTATGCTTCACTGTATCCTCAAATCTTTCTAGTTTCTTTCCTTTGTATTTCATTTCTACTCTTTTCAGTTTAGCTACCCCAGCACAATTTTATTCAAGAAATATGCTCATTCATTGTTGGTACATTCAGATATGAGTGAAACTAGTCTGCAAAATGATTCCTGATAACTTCCATGAATACTTGACATAAACTGTCATCAGCATTGCCACATTTCTCATTCTTTCTAATTACCCTTCAGCTGTAGGAAATTGGAAACTTAGTGCCTAAAATTTTGGAAGTGAATATACAAAAACATTTTCATCTGTTACATTAAAAAGAGTTGGCTTGTGAATTTAATGCAAATTTCAACATAACAAAGAATTATCCATCCACTGCTTTAGAAATTAACAGCCAGAGCACGATCAACTCAGAAGAAAAAAAAACGGCTGGCTTAATGCAAGAAAAACAGAAGATCAAGGAAAGCCTTGGGTCAGATACCCCAAGGAGAAAGAAACTTTCAAAGTGCTTTAACTCTTCCCCTGCCGGCAACATTATGGTGCGGCCTTCCAGCTAGTTCACTTTTGGACCAAATTCACTAATATTTGATCAATTTTGGTGAAAAACCATACTCTAATTTTGGTTCGCAAGTTATCTGCGATTGGCAGAATTACCCAGCATACTTTTAACTTAGCGTGGGCAGTGTGTAGCCATTTTTTCAGTCTGTTCAATTTGGTGTGAAATTTTCCTAATTTCCAGCCACTTTATGAATCTGCAAGAGGAATTCTGAATGTCTTCTGCTGTGTCTGTGCTTTTGTTTCTGCAGATTTGTGCAAAAAGTGATTACATTTCATGTGAGGAATTCCATTTATTATCGATTTGTGATTTACACGTGGATATTTAGTTCTAATGGTAAGCAGAAACCAATTTTATCTGTGTGTCATAAATTTTTTTTTTGGGGGGGGGGGAGGGGTGCTAAAAATGTTGTCTTATTTTCTCACCAGTTATTTTTTCCTAAGAAAACTCTGTATTTATGGAATCTTCATTCATTTATATTTCTTTTGGATGTATAAAAAGTATACTTTTTCACATGGAAATAATTGCTACACTCACTTTTTCAACTATACCCCAAAAATATCGCAACACCCGCGCATTTTGCTTGGCACAAATGTGGCGTCTGTGTTTTTTCCCGCCCACACGGGAAGAGTTAAAAAGATGAAATGAGAAACAGAGGGAGATGCTTAGGACTAGACTAAGTATACAACTTCTGTCACCGGCTTGTGTTCCCCAAGATAATGGTTAATAAATAAAGACTTTTCTAGTATTAAACAGTACAAACCCTCTTGGCCATGGCTGCTATATCCACTCTCAAGTGCAGCCCGTCTAACATGAACCCATTCCTGCAAACAGAAACAAAACACTTTGAACTTGCATGAAACAGCACAATCATCACTGGAGAAAATAACAAATTTCAAATGTTTTAATGGAAGGAGCAAAGATGATCTGTCAAGAGAATGACTTGCAGGGTGGTGAGAGAACTTGTTTTGGTCCTCTGTTGATTATCGGCTTATTTACAGTTAATCTTCATATATGGATGCCACCCCAGTTAAATGCCCCTTGGTGAACACACTTTGAAGGAAGACAGGCTGTACTGAGCTCTAGTAATAAAATATTCTTCTGACAGATCTCCCAGTAGCTGTGATTCTAGATGGTGATGAAAGGGGAAAAAAAAACCTGATAAAAAATGTTGGGATAAAGGCTCAGCAATGACACTGAATAAGCTGGCACTGGTTTTGCTGACTCTCTGGAGCGCACTGAGGAAACAGACTGATCAGCAATAAATCAGTGACAGTCTGCCAAGCTAAAGTAGCACATTTTGTGTCCAGGTCTTAACTGACAATGATATGATGATTTCAACAACATAATCATCTTTTCCTCTTTCCATTCTGGTGAAACCTCTCAGATCTTCTCAAGCAGTTCAATCAATCAGTCTATCAATCAATCAGTCAGTCCATCCATCCACACTGATCAACACTGTAATCATCAAGTTATGTCTGTGGCATCTTACAGAATAGCAGCATATTCTCTTCACTATCCAGTCTGCAGCAAGCCTTCTGTCTTCCTGCTGTGTTCAATGACACCCATCTTAGTTTCAGCTGTTTCCTGCCAGGCTGTCCATTCATTCATTCATTTGCATGTCCCTTGTGGAACTTTGCCTCCCAAACAGCACTCCTGTAGGCCTCTCGGTTGTGAGCAAGATGGCCTGCTGCTGCTGCGTCCATTTGCAGATCATAAACGATTTCTTGCTGCCATCTTCGTTTTGGTCGTCCTCTTTTTCTTTTTCCCATTATGTATCCTTCCAATAAGGTCTTCTCTAAATTATCATGATGTTTAATGTGTCCAAAATATTTAAGTTTTCTCTCTTTAATCCTCTTTACTAGCCAGCCTTCTTCAATATTAAGCTCTTGTAGTATAGATATATTTGTTCTTTTTTTTGTGTCCATGATATTTGGAGAACTCTTCTGTAGCATTTACATTCAAAGGCATTTATGTGTTTCTCAGCTGTTTTGTTAAGTCCATTACTGACCTTTTTTTTCCTTTGTCCTTCAGATGTCTACTACACATCTATTACAGTTACAGTGATGGGATTCTTTTCTAAGATAAATGACTGCCCTTCAGTAGAAATGAGCATCTTCTAAAGACTGGGGTTACATGATTTATAGTCTTTCTTATGATTACCTTGTCAGGGCCTCCTTTGCTGCCTCTTCTTCTTTAAACACAATGTAAGAGACAAAATTATTGCACTGCTCATGGAAATTTTTTCTGAAAATGAATGAAAGCATACAATTGAAGGATCCATGAAAGAATAACAAAATCATGCATGTACCTATTACAAACACCAGTGATTCCTAATTATTAACACTAAAAGATATTCTGCCCATGATTTTCAACCATTAAAAATAGGAAATAATCATTAAAAACAAAAAAATAATTTGTTACATACACCTACAACTTCCAAGCATTTAAAAAAAAAAACAAAACAATTATGGCTTCCCTCACTAAAGTAATGCAAAGCCACAACACCAAAAGAGATATGTGACTGTGAAGATTTCTTCTGCTGCATTCAAGTATTGGATCGTGCTAAATCTGGGCTCATATCACCAGTCTGAAGTTTTGTTTCCAGATGTAACTCCAAGATTCTATTCTATAGCAAGAGTTTCAATGAAGTTTCAGGCTACAACTGAGAATTCTTCTTCTCTCATTTCCCTGACCATTCGGGGAATTTATTGCTATCTGACATCACTATATTTATTCTTATAACTTGTTCAAAGAAAGAGAGGAAGACCAAGGTGAAGATGGCTGCAAGACATCGTTGATGATCTGCAAATGGATGCATCAGCAGCAGGCCATCTTGCTACAATCAAGAGGCCAACAGGAGTGCTGTTTGGGAGGCAAAGTTCCGCAGGGGACATGCAAATGAATGAATGAATGAATAACTTGTTCTATTTAGCCAAGTCTAATTTTCACCTTTATATTTACTATTCAGGACAAAGCAGTTAAGCACCCATATTAGAATAGCTGTGCATGTTATTTATGGATATGTTTCTGCAATATCCCATCCAACTTTTCAAATCATCAAAGATAGATACTCAGATCCTAAATGCTACTGGAATTTTCCACTTTCATTTGTTGCTTTTTTTTTTCTTCTCTCGCTCATTACGAACTTAGGGAATGATATATATTTCTGTGACTCATTGTATATCCTATTTTTTTCTTCACACATTAACAAACTATGTGTATATTAGCGCTCTCTGGTGCAGCTCACCCTGCAAGAAAAAAATTCTCTTTCTGAAGCAACCTCTTCAACCATAAGTATTTCAAGTACTCATTTTTTTCATAGCTGGGTAACCTGAAGTGGGACAGTGATGGGTTCTCAAACCACTGTCTGTACATGTGAATAATGTTCACTGCTGAGTGTGGTCCCATTTGTCATGACAATAGTGCAAATCTACCTGTCATTTTTTTTCACTTAACAAAAAAAAAAAAAACTGAATTTTTTTCACAATGAAGTGAATATGTTGAGTCAACTGATGAAAGTATCACTTACGTGATTGTAGTGGCTCGTCTGGGCAGGTTAGGCTCAGCTGCCGGCTAGATTAAATAAAATTTTAAAAAATTGCCTTAGAGATCTGAACATAAAATTTTGAGCATTTCCAGTTCAGAATGACTGAAATAGTTAACTTTTTTAGGAAACAGCAGCAGTATTTAGAAAAAATACAATAATAAAAAATACATTAAAAATACCATGGATTAATTGTTACTATTATAACTGGAATTATGAACAACACTGACTGGTAATATTCCTTTATACGTGCATACCATAATAAAGAGAGCAGGTACATGTATCTACAATATAATGAAATTTAGAAAGCATGGAGGAGGACAAATACACAAAGATGGCCTATACATTTGTGATGATAGGGGGTACACCAAGAGGTAGACCTTAACAACGATGGTGGGACAATCTAGAGGAAGATGAACTTGCTCTTGGAATTAACAACTGACAAGAAAAGATCAAGAACAGAGGAAAGGAGACAAGTCTGCAGCAAAGGCTCAGAAAGCTGGTGAATTCAGCAGCTGGTCAGAAAAGAAGAATGAGATATGAATAAAACCGAATTATTAAGATTCAATACAAATTACAGATTTTTTAAAAAATAATTGACTCTATGCTACTGAAAATACACAGTGAAGGCCTCACAGTGGAGAACATGACAGTTACAAAAGCTTTAGTATGGCTGGCAACACAGAGGTACAGGCAGGCATGTACACTGAGTGATTCAGTAGCATGGCCGAAAAGATTCAACCTGGGCTCATCCGACAACAATGGTGTGAATCTCTTCACAGGTCAAAGATCTGTCAACTTTTTGCTCCTTGGTCATGCTGGGGTTAGGGAAATGAGAGAGCAGATGGATGTACTTGCCAATTTAGTGGTCATAAAGGAGGGTCACACAATGGCTAGAGCTGATATCTTATCTTATATCCTTCCCGTGCCGTTAAACGTCACATAGGGCTCGCAAAGTAGTTCACCAATTTTTCATGTCTTCGGCAAGTCTTTCAACATCATCAAGGGATTTTATGCCTGTTAATTTGGCCTCTCTTAATAATATCCTCTTCAGAGTTTCACGCGGTCTGCCTCTTTTTCTTCAGCCTGTTGTGTTCCACTTGATAGCTTGTTTTGGGATTCTCTGATCATTTCTTCTCATCAAGTGACCAACATATGTCCATCTAGAGCTGATATACTCACTATAAAAGATGCTGAAAGATCAAAGTTCGTTTTTTTTTTTTCTGCAGATGATAGCTCTGGCAGTTTATCAAGAATTATCGGGATGGGCATTAAACCTGGAGTTGCTAAACATTTTTTCAGAGCAATACAAGACAGAAAACAATTGGTCAATCAACACTGAACAGGTGACATCAGCCATCATTTATGCTAAATCATCATCAGAGCACCCATGAACATGTCCTGAGTGTGGGAAAAATAATCTGAACTAACATACTGAGAATAAATGGAAACAGGGAGAAACCTTCTATACATCAAGGGAATAACAGAAACCTTAAATATCCACTTATATACATATCAAACTGCCAAGCTCTGCAAATAAGTCTTTTTGTATCACTGATACTGAAAGGCACCTAAGGAAGGAGATGGGACTCTTTCCTTTTCTCTACTTACTGCACATCGGAATCTTATTGTCTCAATTTCTCCAAATTCTCTGAACAACTTTTTAAGTTTCTGAAACAGGAAAAAAAAAAACCATAAAACTATTAACTCATAAAAAAGCTACAAAACAATAACATTTTTGAGCAAACATATCCTGGAACTAAAATCAGTATTATAACACCAAGCCTGGCTCTGATTACAATTTGGAACATTTTCAGTTTATGACATCTGTTTATGTTGCCCATCATTGTCATTCTTTTGATCTTCTGTCTTGGTTTTCTTCCCATCCATGATTTTAGTCCCAATCATGGTGGAGCCTGCTGAGGAGCTCAGCATCTGCAGCAAAGCCAGGTTTAAACCCAGGTCTTAAAAAAATAAATCCTCTGATAAAATTGTTGTAGCACTGCCTGAGCATCAAATTTAATGGTTTTCAGCAGATTCTGATCACAAAGGCTGGGCAAAAGAGCTAATCTACAGCAGAAAACAAACCAACCCACAGTGAAAGAAATGATAATGAAAAGATGCTGGAGACGAACAGGACATACACTTAGAAAGCCTCCCACTAACATAACCAGACAGATTCTCACCTGGAATTCCTAGGGAAAGAGGAAACAAGGAAGACCTAGAAACACCTGGCAAAGGAGTCTTGAAGCAGAGATCAAAATTATCAACTATGCCTGGAGACGGTTAGAAGAAACAGCCCATGACAGAAATAAATGAAGAGTCCTTGCTGATGGCCTATGCCCCAAATAGGGGTAAAGAAGGCAAGGAAGGAATGGAAAAGAACTAATAAATCACACCCACAGCACCAAACCTTCAGCTCATATTCAAGAAAATGTTAAGTATGAGACTGTTAATATCGATACACTAATCCTAGACAGGCATCTGTTTATATATGTTTTCTCATTTTCTCACTCATAGGACACTCACAGAAAGACTTGATAATCATTTTTTTTGCTGTCACAGTTTAAAAGTAAAGGTATTCCTATCATGCCTTTGAGCCACATAGGGATATGGTGTTAGTGTCCATATTTTCCTTGACCTGTCAGCACACTAAAGGATGATGTGGTCAGCATCACACCTGGCTGCCTTTGCTTCCCCGACTCCAGAAAAAGTTGGGTACCCATTTCCACAGCAGGGTGACTGGGGTGCCGACGACCAGATTCGAATCCCCGACCTTTGCCACGAGAGACCAGTGCACTAACCACTTCACCACTCAGACAGACACCCATCTTTGCATATGGGTCAATAAATATATTTTCATAATCAACATATACAGTAAACCATAACAACATATGTGTTGTCTTCATAAAACTGTATGAATCTTGAGCACCTTCAGAAAATGTAAGTATCACATTCATAAGAGCACAAATCACTTTAAACAATTTCTTAACTCTTTGACCACCATCCACACACATGAATATTTGTTTGTTATTATTCACCACTGCTACCATGATTTACAACTAAATAAAGTATGTCTGTTTTACACACTTGTGTATTATTTAAGTATGAACTTCTAACTACAGAACAAAACCATATGAACACAACTATTTTTTTTTTTCAAACTGTTTAAGTGCTCACATTAGTGTATAAGATAACAAGCTTAAAATGTTATGATAAAATAACTCGGAGAGAAATGGGAGGATAACCTAATGAAAACTGAGAACACAGCAAGCTGGGGATACAGTACTGCATTAGTTCCCCAGGGGTATGGGACAGGGTAATGAAGATAACTAACATGATAAAATTATGTAAAAAAAGCTGACAACACATAACAGATAAAAACAAAACTCAATTAAAACTTTCCCCCGCAGAAAGCTGACATATACAAGACTGTTCACAGCAGAAATGAATCAGCACTCTCCTAAACATTTTAACGGCAGGTAGCATTTTTCAAAATACAGGACAAGTACCTTCCTGTCTGCTGTCAGGGGACAGTTGCCAATGAAGACGGTCCGTTTATCAGCTTCTTTGTTTCTCACTCTATCCCTTCGTGGTCGTTTTCCCAAATTCTCTTCATTATCTTCCTTGTCTCTCTCCAGCTTCCGTTTAACAGATTTGCTTGGCGAGGCATCTTCTTGGCTAAGGAAAATCAGACGAAAAACTTGTCACATAAATAAGTCTCTTAAACTGGATGTAATGTCTTCTGGTCATCTACAATTCAGTTGCATCAGTAAGAACATTAGTCTTTCTATAAAAATAACCATTAGTCATCACTGGACAGAAAGGAAAACAAAGAAGCACTAGACCAAATTAATCAGAAATAATGAAAAACAAAAGAACTGGACAACTAAAATATTTCAGTCATAAAACAATTATTAAAACCATACACAAAGGGAAAGCTGAATTAGATGGAGGGGTATAGTGCTGTTTTATAAAAAACAGAAAATGAGAGAAAAAAAAATAGAAATGAAAAAACGGACTGTTTTGTAATATAATTGTACTTGTACTTGTACGAACTCTCTGTAACTGCGAGCTATTGTTCTTTGCAGCCTATGCTGTAGAGATGTTGAGGTACAGCATCGTATCGGCATGGGAGCAAGTTATGGCGGCTACTTTTTCAGTCCCGGAGTACAGCTAAAAAGCAGGGGGTGTGCTATGCTTCTCTAGCAGACTACACCACCATGGGGACTTTGATAATCCCTGCCCCATTAGCCAGGCTATGTCTGTTACTGGGGGTACCACAGAGGTGGGACAGGGTCTTGGTCAGCTATGGGTCACTAACCCTGACACTGGCATATCAGCTGTGGGTTGCTGATTACCTTATCGGGTGTCTTCAACCCCTTGTAATATAATAAGTAAAAAAGTAAAGATAGTCCCATAGCATTTCAAATGCCGTAGGGGGTGAAGCGTTAGAGACCTCATTATGCTGGGTCATCAGCGTATGAGGTAGGGTGACCAGTTCTTATATATCTTATATAATAAGATCTCATGTAAAAAAATACTGTGGCAAAAACACGCTACTGTCTGTCACACCTTCCACTCATCTCATCAGTTTCTCGTGAAGAATAAGGATGGCATCAACTTTCCTTGGAACTCCCTTAGAACAACTATCTCAGCTCATGGTGACTTTCATCACTTCCTCAAGCACCTCTAGTGAGGTCAGATGAGACTGAGGCAAGATTATTACATATAAGCTGTATAACCTCCCTTTTTTCAGTCACCACTAGAACTATGAACTACCATTCTTTGCAGCAGATGCAGTGAAGATGTTGAGACACAGCATCATGCTGGACAGGCAGTAGATTATGGTGGGCATTTTTTCAAACTCTGAGTGGGGCTAAAACAGCAGGGGGTGTGCAGCACTTCTTTAACAGACTCCACCACCATGGGGACTATGGCAATCCCTGCCATATTATCCAGGCTAGCTGTACCAACAGAGAGGTGGGACAGGGTCTTGGTCAGCTATGGTTCATCAACCCTGGCACCTGCATATCCACTATGGGTCGCTTACTACCAAATCCAACAGTGTCAAGTGGAATGATAATAAAATTACAGCCAACAACCAAAAAATGGTGCAGAAAAAATGGACTGATTATGTACTCCACAACCACATCAAACCCTGCTGTTAAAACAATTATGTTATGCTCATCTGGAGGAAGAAAAGACAGTTAAGGACAACTCACTGAAGAACTGCTGAAACTGATGGACAAGTAACAACACAGCTTGGACACATACAAGGCTGACTGCAGACTATGAGAAATGGAGAGAAACCTGCTGTCCTGTAAGCTGCTACTTCATGTACTTGACACTGACCACTTGTAGATCAGTGCCCAAGGACAAGTATATGGACACAGTAACACAGACAGGAAGCACCAGTAATCTTGAATGAAAACAGGAAAACAGTAAACAATACTTACTTCGGCTGCGATAGCGTTTCATGAATGTATGGGACAGGGGACGTCAATGCAGTTATCTTTTCTGCATTATCCTCCTTTGCTTGTCTCCCTTCACTTTTCCTACGTGCTTTCTTCTGCTTCTTGTTCTCCTTTTGTGCAGCCTCTGGTGACAGTGAACTGTTCTTTGCATTTTTTGACACTGGCAAACTCTTGCCGTTGGATAACATGGTGAGACTCTGTAAAACAAAGTATAAATTTCACTGCATTCTTAAATTTGAAGAATTGCTATTAAATATCGCCTGGAATCCCCTGGAAAGAGGAAACAAGGAAGACCCAGAAACACCCGGCCTTCGCTAGATCTTGAAGCAGAGATCAAAAAGATCAACTACAACCTGGAGACAGACAGAAGAAACAGCCCAGGACAGAAATAAATAGACCTCTTGTTGTTGGCCCATACCCCAGATAGGGTTAGAAAAAGGCGAGGAAGGGAACTATCAAATAAAAGTAATCATTATAATTAAATATGGCTAACCTAAAATGGGACTTGTGCACTGGTAAGCATTAGATGACTGTGTACTGTTTCTCAAGGTGGTGGGACAAGCACCAGTCAATGGTTATCTGATGCTTGTGTTAGGAAAATGCTACTGAAAGCAGAGATGCTGTTCTTGTCACTATTCTGTCTCTCTGGAACTGCAAGCAGGATGTTCTTAGTTGCCAGTGACGTGGTGTTGTTTGAGGGTAGAACTGTATCAGGGTGAATGATGACAATCACATCAGCAGGATGATGATCAAATTGAGGGAGAAGAAGGGAAGTAGATGTTTTTCTGAAAGAAGTGGTTTAGTGTGTGTTACCCACAACCAGCAGTTGACTGGCTCCATCAGCATGTGCACACTTCAGTGGGTGTTGGAACGGAAGGCAGAGCACATATGGGAAAGTCCAAAGTGCTGGGATGCCAGTCTCTGATTACAGTTACACTACTGTATCAGACTAGGAGTGATGGCTAGCACTAAAACCTAGAGTGGGCCCAAAAAGCAAGCTCAAGATGCTCCACCACCATGACGACAATGGCCCTGTTAACCAAGATCTTCCTCTGTGTTCAATTTCATATGCTCGACTTTCTAAACAGGGAACCGGGTCACCTCCATGAATCCTGCTGTCAGCAAGAGGTCTTCAGGAAGCCCAGAGTTTCTCTCCATGCTTCTCTCTCTGGGCCATACCTGGGCTCTGAAGTCTCTGAATGTAGTGCATGTCTGCGGTCTGTGTTCAGGAGCCTGGGAGCAGTTTGGGTTGGCGCATGCATTGGGCTGTTGGCACAGACTTTATTTTGTAGAGATCAGCATATAGTCTGCAGTGTCTGGTTCATAGAATCAATGACTGTGGGTTAACCAAGATGAGTCTGTTATTAGGACCACCAACAAAGACGTGGGATAAAGTCTTGGTTAACTCTGGTTTGTTTGTCATGACAACATGCTGTCACTCTAGTACAGTCAACTTTTCTGCTGAAAACTCAGATGCAAGGAGAGGTTCACCAGATGAAGCTGTACACATGGTAATCAGTGTATTAAGAGAAAAACAGGAAATTCACAAACAAAAACTAGCTCTCTAAAAACTCTTATCTTATATCTTATATCCTTCCCATGGCGTTAAACGTCACATAGGGCTCGCAAAGTAGTTCACCAAAAACAGAATTACATCAAGTTAAAAAAATGGCAAAGAAAATAAAATAAAACAATGAAATAAAACAAAAAACACCAGGGACAAAGAGTCTAATTTAAGGAATAAAAAATGTATAGCTAAAAATAAAAATTCCTGAAAAAAAGAAATCACCATAACAACCAGCACTTTAACTGTTGAACCATCTGCATAGTAGAAGTGTCCACAAAAAAAAATTCACCATTTCACAGTCAACATGAGCAAGAACTAGCTAAAAATTTATATTGTGATTACTCTGAAAATCAAGTTGACGATTGTGTCTTTCATAAGATTTTCCATAATCAATATAGCACTGAAACCTAAAATAACAAAGAAAGAAAAAAAAAAGACAATCTTGTAAGCTCACCATAGTCTGTGGCACTGGACTATGTTTAACTGGAGGTTTTGTAGAGAACAATCTTGAAAGAGCATCATTCTTGGGGACTGCTTTCTCTGTGCTAGCAAAGAGCAGCGCTGAAACTAGTCCTGGCTTGTAAGTGTCCATGGAGGGTTTCTGATCTGAAATATGAGAAAAAGAAACTAGTGACTCTAAAATGTGTCATAGTCATTGTCTTCCTGAGATGACCAAACAGAAGATTGTGGCAACTAATCCCACCAAATGATATGGGGAGTGGGCAAATGTAGTCTTATTTCTAAAAGTACACTTAAAAGGCAGATTTTTTAAAAATTAGGCTTCTTCACTTTAAGAAGCACATCAATCCCTACCTTGCCGACCAGGATTTTCTTTTTCCCTTCTTAGCGGACTCGGGCAAGTCCTGTATTTGTTGGACTAACCTTGGCAATGTTAGTGAATAGGCATGCAGTTCAGTGGTCAGAGATCCTTAGCTGACTACCTGCATCTGGGCCGGCAAACACTAGCCAACAAGATCCTGTCCCTCCTCTTCCTTTACACCCACAGTAACAGGCTAAGTGGGCAGGGACTGCTACAATCCCACAGACAGTGGAATCTGCTAAAGAAGGACTGCAAATTTTCCCTGCTTTTCAGCTCCACCCTGGGTCTGCAAAAGAAAGCTGCCATAACCCATTCCCCATCCAACTTGATGCTTGTTCTTCAACATCTCCACTGCACTGGCTGCACAGGAACATCCTGTCTGCAATTTCAATTCCACATTTTCCTTCCACTCATTGGGACTTACATAGTGCAGTTCATTACCAAAGGCTGCTTTTCCCAGCACTTATGTCCTTCCCACATTTTTACAACCAAGCCAAAAGGAGAGTGACACCAGTGAACCATAAGACCTCATTCATCTGCATGTCCCTTGCGGAACTTTGCCTCCCAAACAGCACTCCTGTAGGCCTCTCGGTTGTGAGCAGGATGGCCTGCTGCACCTAAGACCTACGACCTTTTAAGTAAGAATACAGGTTGCTGTCAACCAGTCTGCTAAAATCACTGAGATAAGGGCTGCAGCATCACTTCTCACCATTCTGAACACCTGCTGCTGGGATAAGATCAATCTTAGCCCACTGGTTCTGACACCAGTTGTCTAACAGTCATTTTAGTTCCAAAAGTCACCTCAGTGCTAATACCAACAGCTACCTTACCTTCAACAGACACTTTAGCTTCAATAATATCCTTAACTACCATTAATGAGCAAAACTAAATTCACTGCACTATGGTGCACCTAAACTATCACACTTTCAGTGTGGCTTCAGTTTTGTTTTTTCTTTTGATACTACCGTAACTATAAAGACCTGATCAGTTTTTTACAAAAATATAAATATGCATTTCAAATTACATCATATTAAAGAGTCATGGTGACATATATTATTTTTATAGATTAATTTTACTACTTCATCTCCGGATCTCTCCTTTTCCAGACTTATTCCAAAGACATAGCCTGATTTATTTTTTTATTTAAACCTTCAGCATTAAGAATATACTTAAACTAAAAATCTAAGTCATCTAAGTAACACCTCCTTTTAATGACAGATATGCTTTATTATGATAAATTATTACATTGTTTATGACACTTTTATGTGGCAATAGTTGATACATTTGTAAGGCATTCACGTGAGATTGTTTTCAGTCAATCATGAGGACTAGGAATAGCAGACAAAACAAAAGACTCTGATGCACACAAGGATAATGACATTCTGAGGGAATGATATGGGTCAAAAACTGCAGGCAAAATATACAAGCACCAAATGGCTAATTCTTGCAAAAGAAATGTTTTTTTTTAAAATTACAGTGGTTAGTTATGATAATCAAATATTACATGAACCAGCTGTGAATGAAGCTGCTCATGAAAATGTTTGCAACCTCCACAACATCAAAATGTTTTTAAATGTCATCTAACTCATAAAGAGCCATTATATTTTTCACCTATTTGTTAATCAAATTATGTAAAACAGTAACAAATAAACCACAACTGTTTTATACAGGGTTAAATTCAGTACAACATGCAGATTAGAAATTCCTCTCTAAACTTTCAAGTCTTTGGCTATCTTTTTTTTCCATGAACATTATTGTGGTGCCTACTTAATATGCTTTCATCTGGTTTATTTTTCTTAATTCTAGAGATAAACTAGATTATTTTTAACTGAATTCTTCCTACAAAAAAAAAACCTTCGAAATCAAGCTAGTCATATCTGAAGCAGCTGTTAAAAGACTGTTTGTTGTCAGTTTATGTCGTATCTAATTCAGGTCTTGTTTTTATATTGTATTTATTTATATTGCAAAAGTGTAAATGTGCACCATATGACCTGTAAGTTTTATAAAACTGGCGACAGTCAACATATATTACTTTACATTTACCTCCACCACCATGCAGGATTACAAATACAGTATATCGTTCTTGTGTGTGAAAGTTCAAAAACATGACAATATCCGGTAGTAGTTTGTTTTTTTAATTCCTATTATTTCAACTTTTTACTTTCAAAAGAAATTATTATAATCAACAACAAAAAATTAATAATTTAGTCTCATATACAATCTATATGAGTGGTTAGTGGTTAGGTACCGGGTACAAAATCCCAGCAGCGTGATTTTTTTTTTCAAGTACACATAGAAAAGGCCCAGGGGTCCACCCAACTCTAAAAATGGGTACCAGAGAAATCTGGGAAGATAAATGCAGTAAGGCGTTATACTGACCATGTCACATTTCATGAGCCCTAGGTCGTGGAAATATGGGTCTAACATCATATTCCCAACATTTATTAACAGCATGGAAACGGGAATTTTACATATATATATATATATATATATATATATATATATATTATATCTTTCCCGTGCCGTTAAACGTCACATAGGGCTAGCAAAGTAGTTTGCCAATTTTTCATGTCTTCGGCGAGTCTTTCAACCTCATCAAGGGATTTTATGCCTGCTAATTTGGCCTCTCTTAACAATGTTCTCTTTAGAATTTCACGCGGTCTGCCTCTTTTTCTTTGGCCTGTTGTGTTCCACTTGATAGCTTGTTTTGGGATTCTCTGATCATTTCTTCTCATCAAGTGACCAACATATGTCCATCTCCTTTTCCTGATCACCTATGAGACTGGTTGTTGTTCAGTCATCTGTCTTATCTCTGCATTGTTCTTGAATTCGCTCCACTTGATGCCGAGTATTTTCCTTAGGCATTTGTTTTCATAAGAGTCTAATTTCTTGTCTATTTCTTTAGTTGTTTTCCAGCTTTCGCATGCATAAATGAGGGTGGATATTACATTTGAATTGAATAGTCTTAACTTGGTTTTTGTGTTTATAACTTTTGAATTTCATATGTTCTCAAGATTCTTGAAGATTGATGCTGCTTTTGCAATTCTGATCATATATATATATATATATATATATATATATATATATATATATATATAGTCAAAAAAACGCATAGCTTATATAAGCTTCATTTTTTATATGTTATGACAAAAAATTGTTCCCGGGTATCTCAAACCAAACAAAAATTGTCAACACTATATCAGGTCCATGATTTAGCTTGAATTTTGCTATTCTCGTGTATAGTCAGAACGCAGTAGCTGCCCTTGTTAATCATGCTGCTTTTTTTTTTTACCATAATTCACTTTTCTTTTATGGAAAAGTGATTTTTGTGGTGAGCATAACTCACTTCCCAAGCAAATGAAACCCTATAAAAGGATAAGGTTACACAAACAAACTCAGTTAATTTTCAAGCAAAATTTACGAAACATTGCTATTGGTCACTTGCAAGCAGGCGAAAGTCAAAGTCAGGTTGCTAGGCATTTAAACGTGCAGCAGAGTACCATTAGTCGACTTTGGCACCGTTTCTGAGCCACTGGCTCAGCCGAAGACCGGCACCGCAGTGGAAGAGCCAGGGTGACAACAGCAGCTGATGATCGCTTTATTCTGGTTCATCAACTCAGAAACAGGTTTACAACAGCTTCCTCAAGTGCCCAGTCATTGCTTGCAGGACGTTGTGTGTCTGATCAAACTGTCTGGAATAGACTGCATGAAGCTGGACTGGCGGTATGACAACCTCACCGAGGTCCTGTCTTAACGAGATGCCATCACCAAAATCGACTTGTTTGGGCTAACCAGCATCAGCCCTGGACAACTGACAATCAATGGAGACGTGTCTGGTTTAGTGACGAATCTTCCTTTTTGTTGCACCGCCATGATATGCGGAGAATGGTCTATGGTAGACCAAATGAACGTTTTGCCCAAAATTACGTTGATGAAGCTCCGCCACACAGTAATGGAGGTGTAATGATATGGGGAATGATCAATTTCAATGGAAGGAGTCCATTGGTGAGGACTGAAGGAGGCTTGAATGCAGAATAATACGTCAATGAAATTCTTCAACCCCATGCCCTTCCATTTTTAGCTGCGCAAAGGTCTGTGTCTCAACAGGACAATGCCAGACCCCATTCTGCACTGTTCACCACGCAGTTCCTGACTACCAACAACATTCTCACCTTTCCCTGGCCATCCCTGTCTCCAGACATGAATCCGATCGAGCACCTATGGGATAACCTGCAAAGATGTGTTTGTCACTGAAACGTTTCTCCAGCCAATCGTCGTTATCTGTGGCATGCACTCCAGGAAGAGTGGGCAGCCATCCCACAGGTGCACATCAGACATCTGATCGCATCTATGCCCAGGAGATGCCAGTCGCTGATTGATGCAAGCGGAGACTACACACCATACTAAGTTGAGAACCCCTGGGACTAACAAATTCTCATCACACAGATGCAAGAAACTGTCACGAGACTTTTAGGTATTATTATGAGCAATTTGAAAGTTTTATCATTCATAAAAAAGCTATAGAATATCAAAGTTATGGCTACAATTGGGTCATCAGTAGTTATGCGTTTCTTTTTTTGGACAGTATGTATATTCTCAGTTGACTGCAATAGTGACCATGACCCACTCTGTGGAAAAATTAGAATAAAGATAAAGAAAGCAGGCAGAAAAGTGAGAAACATCAAACTGAATACAGAACTCC
Source organism: Achatina immaculata (assembly GCA_009760885.1). Lineage (NCBI taxonomy): Eukaryota > Metazoa > Mollusca > Gastropoda > Stylommatophora > Achatinidae > Lissachatina > Lissachatina immaculata. The sequence continues at coordinate 32,211,824 of CM019721.1, read as the reverse complement.
TTAAATGTGACCAAGAACTGCAAGAACAATACAAAGTTATTATAACAAATAGATACAATGCAACAGCAAAGATAAATAGTATAGATGAACAATGGGCAATGTTAAGAGATTCTATCCACCAAACTGTTAAGGAGATAATACCACCAAAAAAAGAAGCCTCTAAAAATAAATGGATGACAGACGACATCTTAGGACTGATGGACAAGAAGAGGAGGAGTAAAAATAACCAAGAGAAATATAGCAAGATAAATAAAGAATTAAGACGCAAATGCAGAGAAGCAAAAGAAGTGTGGTTAAATGAACAGTGCAGACAGATAGAGGACTCTCATAATAAAGACAGCAAAAGCATGCACAAACAAATTAGTGAACTCACAGGCAGGAAAACAAAATATACCACAGGATGCCTGAAATCGAAAGAGGGTAAAATATTAATGGGAAAAGAAGACATTGTGGACAGGTGGACAGAGTATATCGGTGTGCTATATGGAGGAGAAAGACCAGAATTAACACCAGATACTGATAACTGTGATGGACCACCAATACTTGAAGATGAAATCATAGATGCCATCAAACACATGAAGAAAGGAAAAGCGATTGGGCCTGATAATATAACAATAGAAGAGTAGAGGTACTAGAGGAGACAGGAATAAAAATAATAAACAAGTTATTGAATGACATTTACAACAGTGGTTATATTCCCAGTGATCTGATTAAATCCACATTTATAGCACTACCAAAGAAACCAGGTGCAAAGGAATGTGATGACCACTGGACTATCAGCCTCTCATGTCACATAACGAAGCTACTTCTGAGAATCATTATGGGAAGAACAAGGAAAAAGATAAAAATGGAAATAGCAGATGAACAGTTTGGATTTGTTGAAGGAAAGGAACACACAATGCCATTTATGCTTTACGAACACTAACAGAAAGAGTCTATTTCAAAAATAACTAATGAAGAATGTATGAGAAGAGCTGGAGAGTTACAGAATTGTTACAGTCACTAAGGTTGCTTTTTTTTGGTATTTTAATAATGATTCTTTTTTTCCATTTAGAAGGGATCTTTTCTTCTTTCCAAATCTTATTAAATATTCTCTGTAGTTGTCTCATGTTGTCACCATTGATAGCTTTTAACATTTCGGGTGATATTATAACCTTACTTGCATACTCAATATTTTGCCGAAATGTTTTTAAGCAATCAGTTTCAACCGATATTCAACACCATATTGCATGTCAGTAAAGCTGTTAGTGAAGGCAAGTCCAAAATTGAGCCATTTGTAAATCAACTGTTGTCATCATTTCAGAAAGCCTTTTACCCGTTCAGTGATCCGAGTCTTGATGAAATGGTAATCAGATACAAGGGACGCTGGAGACACAGGCAGTATAATGCCAGCAGGCCATCTAAATATCACATCAAGACATATGGCCTTTGTGACTCCCTCACAGGTTTGACTCCCTCACAGGTTATGTTTTCAACCTGTTGATTTATTTTGGGTCTGACACCACTTACGCCTCTGCCAGAGGTGACGATTCCACTCATGCTGAGAAAGTGTTTGATATTCTGTTGGAGCCAGTCAGATCTTCACATCACATTTTTGCAGACAGGTATTACACCAGTATTCCACATACTGAATATTTGCAGTCCAAAGGCCACAACTACACTGGCACAGTGAATGTCAACTGTAAAGGTTTTCCTCCTGAGCTAAAAAATAAGAATATAACTAATTAAAAAAACCATCTACTATGTGAAAGATGGAGAGAAGGAAATTCTATGTGTCTCCTGGAAAGGAAGCTTACAAAGAAACCTGTCCATGTTGTGACAACATGTGGATAAGCCACTGCAACTCGTGTTGTCCAAGAAGAGGAACAGGAACAGAAGGAGTTTGAAAAGCCTACCATCATTGACACTTATAACAAGTCTATGAATGGATGTGACAGGATTGACCAAAAGGTGTCATATTATGGCTTGCATTGCAGAAAAACAGTGAAGTGGTGGAAGAAGATATTCACTTGGACTCTGGAAGTTGTACAGGTGAATGCTCTGATATTATATTTATTATCTCATGATGATGAGCCTGCCAGGGCAAGTTCATCTCTAGTCTGGTTTAAGGAACAAATCATTGAAGGCCTGAGGTCCTGAGAAAATTTGATGTTACTTGTGTAACATGGAAATAATTTCTTAATTCACTTTTTCAATGATACACCAAAAATATCGCAACACTCATGCATTTTCCTTGGCACCACTGTGATGTCTGCATTTTTTTCCTGCCAGCACAGAAAAAGCTAACTTGGCTATAATGCAAAAGGAGTTTTTTTCATTTCAAAGGAATTTTGACTTTTTTCGATTCCAAGTTTACATGTTTTCACCATTTTTCTCTTGTGCCAGGTAGTAGAATTTACAAGTCTTTTTCAGCTGTCCTATATCCCCGTATAGATATATAAGATAACACCGACATCGAAAAAGTTATGGGGATCAGAATGGAGAAAGATTAATTGAATTATGTCTAACAGAGGGCATGATCATTGGAGGAATAGTATTTCCACAAAAAGAGATACATAAAACAACATGGATATTTCCAGATGATAGAACCAGAAATCAGATAGATCATTTTTGTATTAGAAAGAAATTCAGAACATCTCTGATAGATGTAAGAGTAAACAGGCGTGCAGATGTCAACAGTGATCACAATCTGTGTATAGGGAAAATAAGTCTAAAACTGAAAAGCCAACACAAGAAAGCCATACTCAGAAAGTTAAACAGTCAATGTCTACAGGATGAAAATACTAAGAGTAATTTTAATCTGGAACTTACCAAACATTTCACTGCATTCAGTGAGGTATTGGAGACAGATATAGATGACTTATGGCATTCTTACAGCACAGCTATAATCACAGCAGCTAAAAAAGTGCTGGACTGCAAATAACAAATAGAAAAACATGGATATCAGATAACACATGGAAATCCTTCCATGAAAGACGGGCAGCCAAATTAGCCATGTTGAATGTAAAAACAGATCTTGAAAGAGATTTGGCAAAAACAACATACAAAGAACTAGACAATAAAGTAAAAAAGTTCAGCTAGAAGGTATAAAAGAGACTTATCTTATATCTTACATCTTTCCCGTGCCATTAAACGTCACATAGGGCTCGCAAAGTAGTTTGCCAATTTTTCATGCCTTCGGCAAGTCTTTCAACCTCATCAAGGGATTTTATGCCTGCTAATTTGGCCTCTCTTAACAATGTTCTCTTTAGAGTTTCATGCGGTCTGCCTCTTTTTCTTTGGCCTGTTGTGTTCCACTTGATAGCTTGTTTTGGGATTCTCTGATCATTTCTTCTCATCAAGTGACCAACATATGTCCATCTCCTTTTCCTGATCACCCATGAGACTGGTTGTTGTTCAGTCATTTGTCTTATCTCTGCATTGTTCTTGAATTCATTCCACTTGATGCCAAGTATTTTCTTTAGGCATTTGTTTTCAAAAGAGTCTAATCTCTTCTCTATTTCCTTAGCTGTTTTCCAGCTTTTGCATGCATAAATGAGGGTGGATATTACATTTGAATTGGAATAGTCTTAACTTAGTTTTTGTGTTTATAACTTTTGAATTCCATATGTTCTCAAGATTCTTGAAGATCGATGCTGCTTTTGCAATTCTAATTCTAACTTCCTTTCTGGTGTCACCATCCTAGTCTATGTAGCTGCCAAGGTATGCAGATTGATTGACTTCTTCAATATCTGTCCCTTCTATGTGAATTTTTCCATTTTGATTAATGGGAATTTTCATTATTTTTGTTTTGTCCTTGTTAATTTCAAGTCCTATTTTGCTAACCAGTGATGACAGGCTATCTGTTTTTTCTTTCATGGAATTCACATTGTTACTGATAAGAGTTATGTCATCAGCAAAATCAAGATCTTCTAGTTGGGTCCCATGTACCCAGTCAATAACTACATGGACAATATGGCGAAAGAAAGCGGAGAAGGCAGCAAAAACAGGAGACAACAAAACAAAATGAGAGAAGAACAGGCAGGATTTCAAAAAGAGAGAAGCTGTCTCAACCAGATCTTTACTCTAAGAATAATACTTGAAGAACATATTGAAAAGCAAAGACTGTTAATCCTGAACTTTATAGACTTTAAAAAGGCATTTCACAGTATACACAGAGAATCATTATGGAGGATTTTAGAATATATGGAATACCATCTAAGATTGTCAACATCATTAGTGACCTCTACAATGGATATGTTTGTGCAGTCAATACAGACGAAGGAATGAGTGAATGGTTCCAGATTGAAAGAGGTGTGAAACAAGGATGTATATTATCTCCCTTGCTTTTTAGAATTGCCAAAGACTTCATAATGAAAAAATGTTGCAAAGGTAAAACAGGCATTGATTGGGTATGTGAGACCCAACCGGAAGATCTTGATTTTGCAAATGACATAACTCTCATCAGCAACAATATGAAATCAATGCAAGTAAAAACAGATACTCTATCTTCAATGTCTAGTAAAACAGAACTTGAAATTAACAAAGATAAAACAAAAATAATGAAGGTTTGCATTAATGACAAGGGACGAATATACATAGCAGGAACAATTGTTGAAGAAGTAAACCATTTTGCATATCTCGGCAGCTATATAGACCACAATGGTGATACCAGAAAAGAAGTTAGAATTAGAATTGCAAAAGCAGCATTGACCTTCAAGAATCTTGAGAACATATGGAATTCAAAAGTTATAAGCACAAAAACCAAGTTAAGATTATTCAATTCAAATTTAATATCAACCCTCATTTATACATGTGAAAGCTGGAAAACAACTAAAGAAATAGAGAAGAAATTAGACTCTTTCGAAAACAAATTCCTAAGGAAAATACTCAGTATAAAGTTAAATGAATTCAAGAACAATGCAGAGATCAGACAGATGAACAAATAACAACCAGTCTCATGGCTGATCAGAAAAAGAAGGTGGACATATGTCAGTCATGTGATGAGAATAAACAATCAGAGAATCCCCAAACAAGCTATCAAATGGAACACAACAGGCCGAAGAAAAAGAGGTCGACCACATGAAACTCTAAAGAGGACACTGTTAAGAGAAGCCAATTCAGTGGACATAACATCCCTTGATGAGCTTGAAAAACTCGCCAAAGACAAGACATCTTGGCGAGCTACTATGCAGCGCTATGTGACGTTTAACGGCATGGGAAGGATGTAAGATATCCCCATATAGAATGTCAGTGATAGAGGACTTCGGTGGTTTCAGGTTCTTCTGATGATCTTTCAGTGTCCTGCAGTCCAGCAGGTGATGTTTTTCAAATGTTCTTCTTGTCTGTTGTACCGCATGCACCATGGTGTATGGTCAGTGGTCACTCTGTGCAAGTGCTTATAAGAGTGGTGTGTCCTTTGTACAGCCTGAAGACTGGGCATTGATCTCTATGACAGAAAATGTTGATACTGTCTCTGAGGTTTGGCTTTGGCAGGTATGCACATAGAGTTTTTCCAGCTGGGTTGCTGGCCCAGTGGTCCATCCACTGCTGTATAATATATTATCATGTTGATGGGGATGTGAGATTGTGTTTTCTTTCATGAAAGAAATTAATTTTTCACTACCATAACCACAACTGTTCATTATAATTCTGACAAATGGGGTATGAAAGAAAACTCTTGAAAAAATGTATCAGTTTATTCAAGGTTTATGAAAAAAATATAACATAATATCAAAACTTCAGTGCTTAACTTAACCTATCACCAATGATAGAAATAAGCACATGAATATAAATGCAAAAGGTAATATAAGTAAGTGGATCAGTCTCCAAATAAAATGCTAATGTCTAAAATCCACATAGATATAATTATCATATTTCCAGGACCAAGATTGGTTATATGAAGCACCAGAGTCTTTACCGCTCTTGATAGCTTGTCGAAAAAAGAAATAATTTAAAAGTTACTGTTAAAAAGCAATAACCTAATTAAATTATGGATCATTACTCTTTATTTTGCATAAGGTAAACTGTAAAATAAACTAGCGTAACCAATTTTGCTTTCAACATTACACTTTTGAGTGCCATTTGTTGTTCAATGGATGCTTTGCCTGGTGACCTGAAGAGGTTTTACTTGACGATCCACATGGATGACCTTGACCTCTCATTCCTCCATCCCTGCCATATGAAACATCATCTGTTCTTACATCTGATAAATCACTCCACACCATCTGCAATGGCTGTTTTGAGGACAAATTATTTTTGTCTTTCTCTTTAATATTATTTATTCCCTGTGGAGAATGAATGAGGAAGGATTTGGTAGGAATGTTTGGAAGTTTGACATCTTCTGTATTCTCTCTGGAAAAAATGGGCATCTCGTTGGAGCTTCCATTCTCTTTATCTAACACTGAGATCCCATTTGACAGGGAAATTCTCGGAAGTCCGTTATGACTTTCATGCTGGCTGCCCATCACAGTCCCTGAACGAGTGGAGTTCTGAACTGTGTTAGCCACAGAAAAGCCTGTAGGTGACAGCCCTGACAAAATTTCCCCTGACATTTTTCCACTGCTCTGACCTTGATCTTCATTTTCAGTATTGCTGGCAGACATATTTCTATTGTGATTATTTGATATATTCAGATAGGCAATATCTGCCATCTCTAATGGAGTCTCATCATCTTCAATTCCAAGAAATGATGATGCCTCACTGTATTCCTCATCTAAGTTAATACTGCTGATGGCTTTCCATGTCTCTGCTGTGATGGCCTCTGCATTGCCACTTTCTGAAAAAAATCAAGTAAACCCATCTTCATATGATGTTTATAAAGTAATATAAATAAACAATTTATCTTCACACATTATCAGTTATAATAGCCATCTCTATGAAAACAAAAAATGCACATACACTTTAATTCAGAAAAAAAGATGATAATACTATACACATCATTCTTGACTAACCCTATCCTATATTTGCAGTCCCAAGCTTAATTATATGGCAGATCCCTGACTTATAGGAAAATCCAGCTCTTTCCGTGCCTTACGCCAGTATTCTGGCTGAGCCGATTTGTGAATTTGGTGCCATGTGCCAGAATTCTGGTACATATTTCATTTCGTATAAATGCAATTCACATTTTGGTTCGCACGTTAACTGCAAATATGAGATTTATCCTTCATCTTGTTTGCGGTGGTGTGGGCAGAAGGGCCAACATATCTGAGTTTGTTTGTGCTTAGATTTGTGAATTTTGTTAGAGCATATTCGAAGAAACACACCCACTGACATGACAAATGTTACTGGATGTACTCCATGTAGTTCTAGACCTCCTAGAAAGACTAAAAGGTTATTTATTTCAGACATTATTGTACTGAGTATGCCACATACTATGACACAATGAGATCAGATGAAGCTACGGGTAGGTCTAGACATCGGCGATGGTAAATATTGCACCTCTAGACCTACCCGATGGTAAGTAAGACACAATTATCAGCTAAAATCATCACACTACTTTTTTTCCTAAAAAACTCTTCATTCTTACTTTTACAGCTATTCTGATGCATAATACGTATACTTATAATGTGGAAATACTTTATTACATTCAATTTTACAACTTTACCCCCCTATACAGATCAAGAACCACACTTTTAATCTGGCACAAACGGAACATAACACGTCTTTTTTTCTGCAGCATGGAAAGAGCTAGAGAACACTACAGATTGAAGTGGATAGAAATACTGGAAAATTCACTGCCTGGCAAATTGAGTCAGGCCTGTATTTAATATATTTATTCTTTTATTATAATTGTTTTTATTCTTTTGACATTATGACACACTAGTATTGAGAGTGCTCTGACATATGTAAGTTTTGATTTAATTAAAGTTTCGTAGAATGATCCACTTCTGTATGGCAAAGACTGTCTGTAAATAACATCCTCATCAACAGCAGCACAAACTCAACATTATCATAATCTGCTTTCAGAAAGTACCAGCAGAAGCTAATTAATGACTATAATGTGGGTTAATATTTGTAGATCTGCTGTTGCTTTGGATAAACTGAAATTCAGCAGCATTTAAAAATATGTAATATTTTGGAAAAACCAGCTGAATGGTTTGGCAATTGGACAGTGCCCAAGAACCCACATTTGAAAAGCCCTCATCAACTTTTTCACTCTTGAATTAATTTCAATGTGCTACCAGAAGAGGTTTTAAAGAGAAATTTTAGCAGAAATAAACTGTGAAAAAGTTACTCTATTAAATTAAAAATATGGGTTGGATTAGAAATCATCTAATTTTTTTTCAACTTTGCCTAAATATCACTCTTTGCATGGCAACCTGATTTGCTGAGTGGTTAGGCACTTGGTCTATTAATCCAGAGGTACCGGGTTAAATCCCTGCAATGGAGATTTATTTTCTGGTACCACCACACTAAAAAGGTCCTGAGGTCCACCAAGCCTCTAAAAGTGGGTTACCAGAGAAACCTGGGAAGGTAAACGTGTCCAGGCGTGATACTGACCTCATCACATTTTCATGTGTGCAATATCTACCAAGTCTGCTAGTGTTCATTTGGTGTGTGCCAGTGTTGTCTTGGAGTGAAATAACCATCTATCACTGCTAGAAAGTACAGGTGCTTTGTAAATGTCTTCTTGAAGCTCTTAGCAGTTGATGTGGTTAAAATCTTGTAACAAAGGCATTAGAGCAGATAATGAATGAGCTACAGTTGCTAAATTTTCAAACTGGACATAAGAAATAAGCTTCACAGCAAGCTCCACCAGCATGATGAACATGTTGGTCCCTACTCTACAGGAAAGTTGACAGCATCACAACAATTTTCACCAAAATTTAGCTGGCAGGAATAAGTCTTGACCAAACACATTTCACTGATCGTGATAACAAAATCATCTCTCAGATCTTCTCTACCAGTCTGATAAACTACCAAGAAAAGATCTTCTCTACCAGTTTGATAAACTACCAAGAAAAGATCTTCTCTACCAGTCTGATAAACTACCAAGAAAAGATCTTCTCTACCAGTTTGATAAACTACCAAGAAAAGATCTTCTCTACCAGTATGATAAACTACTAAGAAATGAACCCCTTTAGACATTCCCTGGAGGCCCAGATCAGTGTCAATGCGTCTCTCCAGTTTTCAGAATATTTCACTGATTAGATTTTCATATGGAAATACCTTCCATAATCTTCTGATCATCTTCCTGAAGAGCTAGTAGCTTGGAGCTGAGGGGGAAGTGAGCCTCGGACAAGAGTTTCTGTAACTGTTCATCCGTCAGCTTTGGTGGGTTCTCCAGTGTGATAAGCCATGATGAGGACCTGGGTGTGAATTAAATTAAATTGATGTATATTACAAATCTCATGCATCAAAAACTGTTATAAAAATACATGTTTATGAAATAAAAACAAAAAGATAAAACTATCATACTTCATTTATTATCCATGTACTTTCATTACAGCGCACTGAACCTGACACAAAACAGATTACAATTCCTGTTTCCATTCTTCTAATACTTGTAACAGGAAACAAACACTGACACTGCATTTTCTCAGTACACAAATAACTAAAGTGCACTGTAATGTCTCTTACCTAGCCTATGATATTTTGCGTTTCTCTAATACATTCCTTTTAAACTGGTACCTATATTTACAGCTGGTCTGATTAGAGGGAAATCAAATCTAAAAACTACTCCCATGACCTCAGAAGTCTTTAACTATCATCTATGCTTCTACTGTGCTAAATCATTTTGTGTGGCGCTAATATTAACATTTCTGCTGATATGTTACTGAATTTATGCAATAAACATACAGATTATACAAACTTGATTAATCACAAACTAACCCTGCACTCATATCTTGTGTTTCTGAATCAAGTGACAAGGCCATATTCCTAGCACATTGATCCAACAGGCTGTTCAGCTGCTCATCAGTCAGACTGACTTCTTCAGCTAATCCCTCCTGCAGATTGCACAAATAGAATTAATTATGTCTAAATTCTCAGAAAGAAAACAAACTATTTAAAATATTACAGTTCATAGCAGAAATGACAGCCATGGCCAACTAGGCAGTTGTGTTGTTGCTAGAAATGCTTTTATCATAATTTTAATTTCTTGGCCGATAACATTGTTATACTCTTGAAACACAAATATCAAATTAAATGAGTCAAACATGCACACTCTCTTTAAGTGCTCAAACCTAGTACAAGGAAAATATCTTGGATGGAAAACTGTGGGTATACATGAAGAACTCTTTCTGATTATGGGATTCATGAAGGTGACTTGTACAGATGGCTGAGCATATAAAAGTACATGCAGATGAAAAAAGAAGAAATAAAATGAGTTATTGGTCAAAATGACTTGCATGAATTCCTTGCGTGGACCCCTATGAAATGGACTTCATGGCCCTTCATCGCCAGGAGCATGTCAGTTTATTTGTAACTAACTAAAGGCTGCACAAATTCTGCTCTGCAAAATGCTAAAATAATCTGTCTGCTGACTATGTTCTTGAATATAATCTTCTTGGCTCCCAACACTCTATTTCACATTTTTATAAAAGTGTTTAAAAATAATAATTTTAAAAAAAACATCTTCATCTACCTCATTTTGTGCCTTGAACTTATCAAGTTCCTGTTCAATGGCTTGAAGCCTCTCTTTCAGTTCTCTTTCATCTTTTGCCTCATATAAGGCTCTCTCACCAAACCTCTCTGGCAAACCTGAAACTCCGTCTTGTGTCTGCACAGGTTGCTGTTTTAGTGTTAAATGTGATAACAAATGCAAGGCGTGAACACAACATAAATCATATACATTAGCATTTCCAAACCTATACAGACCTTTGAGGACTGATACATTTCTTAGGGTTGTGAACAAACTAGTTATTTCAACAGTAACCAGACTCCAAATGAAAGGAAGGAAGGTGGATGGGGGAAAAGGAAATCCACAGAAAGAAATTTAACATGGTGGGGGAGGGGGAGTTGTGGGTAGGTCATTGGGTACAAGCAGTATAATGGTTGAGAAATCCTGATAAATATTTAACGGTAAAAATAACCAATAATCTTATAACATGTGAATAGCTTGATATTGAAAAGCATGAGAGGCTGTTCATTAAAAAAACACAAGAGCACAGGTGTAGTGTAACAGCTTCTATTGTGAAACTTTTGCGTCTTTATATACTAGTTTTTCATGCTTTCTAATCACAAATTATTTACAAATTATAAGATTATTAGTTACTGTTGTTACTGTGGAACTTTTATGTCTATATAATGGCTTTTCATGCTATCACAAATTATTTACAACTTATAAGATTATTGGTTACTGTTGCTATTGTGAAACTGTTGTGTCTTTATAATAGCTTTTCTTGCTTTTTAATCGTAAATTATTTACAAAATATAAGATTATCGGTTATTGTTGCTATTATGAAAGCAGTGAATTTAAGGGCTGTTCCTGCTGAACTTCAGTTGACCTGCTCTAAAAACCATTGGCTGACACAGAAGTTTTAAGGATAACTCAGTGGAATTAGAGAATGTCTCATGGCAAAGTGAAGTGTACCAGAAATCAGTGTTGCTGGTGCATTAAAGAACAAACAAATGTTCACATAAAAAAGCATCCACAAAATGTAGAACTAAGTCTTAGTTCATTTTTGCAAAAAACAAATAAATAAATAACTAAACTTTTGCTTAAGGCAAGCGAAATAGTTAATGTAAACAGCTATCAATAATATTCACTAATACTCACATAATTAATTTTAAGCTGAAACTACTCATACTCGAATGTTGATAGAAGCTCCCCGGTGGTTTAGCTATTTGCATTCACACTTTGACCTACATTGCAGCTGTGCATGTCTCATGCCCTTGACCCACATGGAACTATATTATGATTGCACATATTTCATGGCCTTTGACTTTCATAACACTACTAGGATACCTATTGTTCTAGCTTTCATTTTCTTAGTATGCATCCAAAGGGCTGTGATTGTAATTTCCTTAACTCTATGATAAGTTTTCTTTGTTCGTTCATGATGTCTTCATTTGTTCTTTTTTGGCTGTCCAGGCCATTTTCATCACTCTCCTTGAAACTCGTATCTCTGTCGCTTCTTACAGTTTTTCTATATCTTTTCCTGGTCCATGACTTACTGTCATAAGGCTGGTCTGATATGGCTTTGCAAAACTTTTTCTGATTCACATGGATATATTGGTTTGACATTGCTATGTAAAACTTGCTTTCTGATTTTCATGGACAGATGTTTAGCTGACTAACCTATCAGTTTTCTTCAACACTGTTACCATCTGTTCTGCTATATTTTGCCATTGATCATACATGTAAATCATATTTCTTTCTTTCCTCTTAGTCTTCATATATATGAATATGACAAAAGTCAGGACATTACAACTGTCTCTCATTAATGAATATAACATTAAACCCTTGTATCCTTGTAAATCAGACAAGTTTTACAAAGCTGTGGCAAACCAATCATTATTCATCATTTTGTGCCATCTCCCCATGGAAAATTGGCTGCAACAAATCTCCACTCTGCTCTGGTTCTTGTCTTCTTAGAACACTTGGCCAAGCTTGTCCCTGTCCATCTTTTATGTTTTCCACCCATCTTTATCAGTGTTGTCCTCTTGTTCTTTTCCCTTCAATCTTGGCTTCAAGAAGGGTCTTCAGCATAGTTTTGTGTCTTTTGACATGCTGAAGTATCTTAGCTATTTTGTTTTTATGATTTTCATGATTGTACCCATGTAAATTAGAAAAAAGTTTCAAACTTTCTAGAATGGGAAAACACACAGCCTTGTGCAAATTTACAAGAACGATTCATTCTAATGTTGTAGGATGCAAGATGTCTACCAGTCAAAAAATGCACTCAAATGATCAGTGGTCAATGGAAGTCAAAATGATGTGGACAGAAAACATGTGCAGTTGTCTGAATGCAGACAAACACTCCCCAGCAGTCTGGCTATTCACATCAGAGTGCAGACACTTTCTTAATTTTATATGTGGAGGGAAAGAGGCCACATGGTAGACTTAAACTGAGATTCAAAGATATTTATAAGTTATTGCTGCAAGATTCATCTATCTGCCACAAGGTCTGAGCAGAACTGCCAAGAGACTGACCCACCTGGAGAATGACTGCATAAAGATATAACACTGTCTGAGAACATAATGAAGACCAAACTAGAAAACAAAAGAGGCAGGCATATTGGAGCTGGACTTAACAACACAATATTATCTCTAGCAAATGTGGCTGATTACAAAAATCCAACAATGGTAGAATAAACCATGAGGAAGTCTGCTCAGCAAAATGATGCTCAGGAAAACCCACAACAGCTAACATTTGCCTGCTTCAAAACTGTTTCCTAAGACAAAGAATGTCATTATCAATAGGATATTCACTTTCTCCATGAGTTCTGTTTCATCGAGTTAAAGAAACACCACAAGATTATATGAAAACTCTATGTAAGTGTAAAATAAGGAAAAATACAAATTCAGAATACTAGATAAAGGAAAATGTGGCTGTTTTTCCCCTCTCTATCCAAGCAGTTAAATTTTTACCTTTAAAATCATGAACAATGATTATCATGTATTCTGGAGTATGAGGCTTAGATTTAGGCCATTCATCAATTCATTTAGGCCATTCATTGCTATCTTAGTACAAATGTTTGCTAATGTTTATAATGTGCCATAAATATAATTCTTCACTGCCATTCACACAGATGATATACCTGAAGTCTTGGTGCTTGTGATGTATCATAATGCTGGACCACAGACATGTATTTATCCTCAGGCATTAACTCTTTCAGCCTCTCATCTATACTACTCAGAATTTTCATCTCATTTTCATCAGGGAGGTAACCTTCCATGAGGTGGTGGGTCACCTCAGTACCATTGGATTTCCTCTGGAAAACAAATGAAAAATTCTAAACAGTATTAAACATCATTTTATGTTTGTTTTTCAGCTGCATACACGTAGACAAACAGAAAGCATCTGTGAAAAATATTTGAATCTCTCTGTGGCTGTCAGCTACAATTTCTTGGAAGCTCTTAAGAACCTGGCAATCTTTAAGAATTGTTTAGATCTGGAATATAAATAGCTTGAATAAACCCAATGATTGAAACAGCACCTTGACTGGAGAAAAAGAGTTTAAAATAATATATTCAGAGAAATAATTTAAACAATTTTCTGATTTAAAGAAAAAAAAAGTATTAGACCATTAAATTAAAACAGAATGAGATACAATCTTTTTTAACTCTTCCCGTACTTTTGGTCAAATTTTCGATCCTTCTGTTTCCCCGATGCGTGCCAATGGTTTGTTTCAATAAAAGAACCAGTGTAACATTTAGATTGTACATATTTTGTCCACGTTTCTGGTGACATTTTTCAAAATGGTGAAAAAGTGCTTAGTTACGATCGATGCCGAGCGAGAAAAAGGAAGAGAAACATAGGAAATTTTCAATTTTTGATGATGTAGATAGGAGGGGTATGGACATGGCCTGTGACCACCCCACTGCTCTTGAGTGTATCCCAAGTAGATCTAGACAGATGACTGGAGAAGTAGTTAGGAGGTTATTTAAGACATTAATTTAGCGAGAATAAAACATAGAATCACAATATGAGATCGACAAGTAGATCTAGACATTTCAGATGGTAAATAGTGTAGATCTAGACCTAGCCTATGGTGAGCTGGGCACAATCATTGTCTAAAAGCATCACATTACTTCTTTTTTCCTAAAAAACTCTGCATTTATGAAATCTTCATACATTTAGTTATACTTTGAAACATAATAAGTACACGGAAGTACATGTAAATACTGTTTTCCATTCCATTTTACAACTATACCCCCCCTAACATATCAAGACCCGCGTTTTTACTCTGGCACTAACTGAATGTCCATGTTTCTTCCTGTGGCATGGGAAGAGTTAAATACTTAATATCTTTGCTCTACAGTGGCATGTTAGTTCAAATATATTACTTTATTCCAATGGTCAATTAGTTAAGCACTCTCTGAGTATGGTCACAATAATATGGTTGCAGTGATAGGTTGTCACATCAAGGGAATTAACTCTCAACATACTTTTGATAAGCTAAAAACAGACATCTAATCTTTGACTTTGGGAGAAAAAGCATTTCATCAAAAGATTCTGCGTCCTAGCAATAACATGAAGTGTCTAACACAGCATATCCTCACAGAAGTATTGAACCATGAGACATTTATTTCAGTGCACTCTTTTTTATTCTCAGAATAAACATATCCAGCACAAATTCAATCACCTTAGAAGGTAAGAAGTTAGAAGAAGTAGACACATTCACATATCTTGGCAGCATTATAGACAGAGATGGTGGTACAGAAGCAGATATTACAGCAAGAATTGAGAAGGCTAGAGTAGCATTTCTACAGCTGAGAAACAACTGGTAGGCCAAAGGAAAATCTCTAACAAAACTTAGAAATGTTAAATCAGTCCTGTTGTATTGATCACAAACATGGACCAAGACAATGCTGACCTTTGTTAACACCTGCCTAAAGAAGATCATGTTAGATGGCCAGACACCAACAGTAACGAAGAGGTATGGCAGAAAAAGAACCAATCCACAGTGAAAGAAATGACAATGAAAAGACTTCGAAAACCTACCACTAACATAACCAGAAAAGCTCTCACTTGGAATCCCCAGGGAAAGAGGAAACAAGGAAGACCTAAAAAACACCTGGTGAAGGAGCCTTAAAACTGAGATCAAAAGGATCAACTGCACCTAAAGATGGATAGAAGAAACAACCCAGGTCAGAAATAATTGGAGAGTCCTTGTTGATGGCCTGAAGGTGAGGAAGGATAGACTCTTTCCTGAGTCATGCCATGTACTTTATACCCAAAATGATACATGCAAATGAAATATAACATGACACTTTTTTAGAATCCCATTCATTCCAAATATGTGAGTAAATGACATAAGTTTCTACCAGGGGCTAATAAAAGGGCAAGGTAGGGCCCCAGTAGCTACTCTACATGGAATACTAGAAATGCATGACAGGTTTTAATTAAATATCAGGTACTAGTGGGAGAGTTAGGAGGAAGAACAGAAACAGAAAATTATCATTGGCCTCAGAATCCATGACCTGTAAAAGTTTGGGAACCACTGAAAAACTTAATTGCTATTACACTTTCTTCCACCTGTTCTCAGTGTTGATCCTCGATTCTGTAGCATATTTCTTTCTACCTCATTAACAAGATTTCTCACACATTAATTATCTGAACTCTTACCAGAGAATCCTCCCCAAGAGGTTCTTCAAACTCTGACAGTTCATCTACTCCTTCAAGAAGTTCTGCCAACCTTTTCTTATCATCATCTGTCATAGCAACAGAGTGATCTGCATTGGCTGCTAACTGAAAGATAGATTTTCATAGACTTGTAAAGGAATTTCTAAGGATTTGAATGAAGGAAATATTTTCTTTCTTAATTCTGACTTCTTCTTCTTCTTCGTTCACTTCTACCACCAAAAACCGCACTATGAACCTGCTGAATTCACGCCTGTGGTCCTCGTTAGGACCCGTGGTCCCCTGTGTGGTCCAAAATAGACCACACAAGATCCACAAGAGGACCACAAGGGGTTCAGAGTATCACAGTGCTTTAGCCTGTATTCTTGGTGGGTCTCGGAAGCGGGATTGCGTGACACCGTGGTTTTCATTGCACCAGTTTAGTCTAGGGTTGGACTTTCTCACCTGAAGACCTCGACGTGTTTAGGATATCAGTGCATCCCCGCTGGATGAGAGGCGGTAGCCCACCCAGGCCAGAGTTGGACTTTCTCACCGGAAAACCTCGACGTGTTTTGAGATACCCGTGTATCACCACCGGGTGAGAGGTGGTTGCCCATCCAGTTCAGGGTTGGACTTTCTCACCGGAAAACCTCAGCGTGATTAAGATACGCAAACATTCCCGCCGGGTGAGAGGTGGTTGCCTATCTAGACTTCCCTGGTCCAGTGTCTCCGACTTCAGCATTTTGCGGTTGTGGCCGCTACCCTTCCTAGTTGTGACCAGGATGGAGCTTTTGTCCAGGAGGATGAATCCTCGCCACTAGTGACTTCTGCCCCTGGGTTGAGCCGGTTTAGGCATTATCCCAGTATGGGCGTGTTTGGGACGGGACCGACCTCTAGGGTAGAGGTACTGTGACATGCATAGCCTTCAAGATTCACCCCTGGTATGAGCCGGTTTAGGCAAAATTCACCAGTATGGGTGTTTATCAGGCGTTACCAACCTCTAGAGCGGAGGTGGCATGACATGTCTAGCCATCTAGTTCCACCCCTGGTGTGTGCCGGTTTAGGCATATTTCACCAGTGTAGTTGTATTTCAGACGTGGGAAGCCTCTAGAGCAGAGGTGCCGTGGTATATCTCTTGTAGCAATACTACTGGACATACCGGTTAAACTTCACTTTCCACCACCTTTTCCCATCGGCTCCGCACAGTAACCTTTATTTCTTTTCCGCATTTACTTCCTTAACCGGGAGGAGCTTCACTCCAAGCGCGGCACTTGAAGAGTCTCGCCAGCAGTGTCTTAACCTCTGGGACAAGCCGGTTCATGCATTTCACCCGATATGATTGCACTCAGGACGTGGCCGACCTCCAGACCAGAGGTGCCGTGATTTGGCTGTTTGCTTCGCTATATCCTTTCTGCCACCTTTTCCGCAGTGATGCTGCGCGGCAACCCCATTTGCAAATTTCTTCATTGGCCGGGAGGAGCACCGCTCCACTCACGGCAGCTGAAGATCTCGCCAACAGCGTTAATTCTGACAAAATGCACTACCATAAAATTATTAACTCATAAAAAATAAAGCAGCATATGTATCAATGATCAGTGCCCAAGGACCTGAACAAAGACCAGATGTTAAAAATAAAGAGATCTGTACACTTGGAAATACTACGCACTGAAAATATTAGATGAAAATTGAACATACCCATAAGTAATCTCTCTCTCTCTCTCTGAACCTTTAAGTGCCCAGGGCACATGGGGCTTCCGCAAGGGTTTTCCACAAATGCCTGTCTTTCGCCTTTTTTTCTGCTCTTGCCCAGGTGAGCCCTCTATTGCTCAACATCCTTTCTGTTGTTCTTCTCCATGTCTCTTTTGGTCTACCCTTACTTCTGTTCCCCCCATAAGTAATAAAGTACCACAAAATGTTTACATAAATTTTCTCTAAACTATATATAAACCCTGGCAGGCTGTAGGAAAAGCAAAAATTTGCCATTATCAAATATTTAATGATGCCTGTTAAACAACCCTCTTAATATTCTAAATGTTGTTACCATTTTCAAACATTATTTACAATGAATGGATCTTCTGATTTGATTAATCAAGTGCCATTAAACTCATTTCTATTATGACTGTTCATAATTTATGAAAAAAAGACAAACTTTCTATTATCATCTGCAGCCATTTATTTACAGTCTGTTTCAATTATTTTAAACTGTCTATTAAGGAAAACAAATTATTTCTAAATAACTGCTTCTGTTTTATATTCTTTCAACAAAGTAGATGTGCTCACTTCTTTGTTTCTCTTTATAAAGTCTCTCTTTTGATGTTTATGCTTGCCTTCCAAACTGGCCTTTGAAGTGCTGGACCTTGAACTTTTCCTTGAAGCCCAGGCAGCAGTGCCAGATTCTGCTCAATATAAAAGTGAATTACAAGCTCTCAGTTTCTTTTGTTGTTGCTGTCTTTGTTAGATTTCTCAGTTAATGTGAAATATTAATATTAGCAGCTGATGCCACAGCAAAGAGCTTGTGATAAGGCTTATTGTTAACAGACAAATGGCTGGATATATTCTATGAGAATCTTAACACTATCGCAAGAACAGGAATATTATGAACACACAAAGAAGAAAAAAGGAAGTGAGAGCAGCAAAAGACAACCTGGCAAATAACAGATGAAGCTGAGACAGACAGAATGCAACACAGCTGGGACATATCACAAAGACTGGCAAGTGAATACAAGTAAAGAGAATTTACTGATGCTCTGTAAAACACCACTAAGCATAATGAACACTGTCTGCATTGTACATATGAGTCAAGGTTATGAATGAATGGGTTTCTGGCATAGAAGTCTTATTTCTTATAATTATTTCAAAATGCATTCTGATATTATTCTATGATGAGTTAAGCAATTTGTTGACAAAGTCAGCTGGACAAAGCACTGAGAGCTAATGGTTGTAACTAATCTGAGTCAGCAAAACAATCATTAAGAATAAAAACATTATGCAGGAAACTCTTTACAATAAAGAGCAAAAGATACAACTCCTATTTACAATAAAGAGCAAAAGATACAACTCCCTAGATTATTAGAAGAATATAGTAGTGTGAGGGATATCATGTGATGTGACATGGGAGTGACATAAGAGTAACAGATCAGTAGTTTCAGCCTAGGACCAGTTATAAATGGGGAAGAATGTTCACTGGCGACTGGAGGGCGTTCTATAGTGTTCTTAAGTGTGCAAAGGAAAGTGTATTTTGATTTGTTTATTGACAGTGAAGTTTAGAAGTGATTAGTTAGTGTGGTGACAGCATACAGGTAATGTGATTGTGTTGTATGTAAGCACAGGGAACAAGAATGATGATCTCGTTAATCTTCGACTCAAGTTAGTATGCATGTGTAAAGATGATGTACCATGAATTGGAGAGAGCTCAAGTGAAGTTCTGCTGGTGGGGAAGAAGATGTTGGAACGGCAAACAGGGATGTTTTTCTTACATACTATAATCGTAATTTTATTGTATGTGAAATGTGAACCAAGCATGGTGGGCAAGGGAGACTTATTGAGATGTCCTTAACTCTTCCTGTGCCTTTCATCACCTAGATGCTGGTTGCGGTTTCTCACATGGTGCTTTTAGTTGCTTTAGCGACGTTTGGTTTGTTTCATTAAAAGCCCAGTGTAACATTTAGATTAACTTTTAGCGCACCAAAGAGTGCTTATTTATGAGGGAGAAAATTGAAGTTTTCTGCAAGAAATTTCAATTTTTGGTGATGTAGATAGGGGTAGATAGGGGTATGGACATGCCCTGTGACTGGACCACTATTTTTGAATGTATCCCAAGTAGATCTAGACATATTAGACAACTGGAGAAGTAGTTATAAGGTTATTTCAGACATTATTCTACCAATAATGTGACACTGAATCATAATACGACATCAACAGGTAGATCTACCCATCTCAGATGGTATGTATTGTACCTCTAGACCTTTCCGATGGTAAGTTGGACACAATTATTGTCTCAAAATATGACATTACTTCTTTTTTCCTAAAACAACTCTGCATTTATGAAATCTTCATACATTTAGTTATATTTTGAAACATAATAAGTACACGGAAGTATATGGAAATACTGTGTTTCATTTAATTTTACAACTATACCCCCTATACATATTAAGACCTCTGGCAACCAATTGAATGTCCGCGTTTCTTCCTAAGGTACGGAATGAGTTAAGATGTGAATTTGTGTTTAAACAAACTGTCACAAGGGTGCAACCCATCAAAAAATGATATTTTATGGTTGATGGGTCTTGTATTTATTATTTGTTTCTGTGTTTTGCTGCCTCATTAGGATGGTGGTGAACTTATGCCATGTGAGCCAAGTTAAATGTCTACGTTTTTCAATCAGTTTGTAAATCTTTATGTCTGTAAAATTACATGAATGCTCAGTGCAGAGGAGTCATATTATTAAGTACACCGCTGGACTGCAGTTTAATATGAATTCATTAAGTTTTGTCATGTCATAATTGTTTTGTGGGTTGGCCATGAGTGGGTTATTTTTTTAAGCTGGTGCAAACCCCCCCCAATCTGTTTTCATCCACGATGAGTCCCCAAAGCCCTATAGGCCACCCTATTGATTGACACTCAAGCAGTCTGAGCAATAACTCATACAACATGGCCACTCCAATGTCATTTTGCACTGTGGAGGAGCTATAAGGCGTTATTTGTATTTTATGATCATAGGGTATATCCATACTACAAGAACTTAACTCTTTGTCTATTTTGGCACACGTCCTGCATGGCTGTATCCCTGTTAAGTCCTATTTATAGTCGCGCAGTGCGATGATGGTTTGTAGCTCTTTAATTTCGAAAATAATCAAAGTATCTTAAAACCAGCAGTTGACTTCCTTCCGGAATTCATTTTTTTAACATGAAGCACATGGTTTGAGCAGAAAACAGAGCGATTAACGCGAGTTTTTCAAAGTTTATCGTCGCTAGGCTTTTGTTTATCAACAAATATGGCTTCCAGTGCTAGTTTCTTTCGTCCAGAGCAGCATATTTCTGCATTACAAGCTCAGAATTTAATTTAAAAATGTCTAGACTGTGGTGTAGAGAATGCAGTAGTAGAGATTGTGAATTTTCTGACCCACATGGCGCTGATTCAAAAAATCTTTTGTTTTTGTTTTTTTTGGTCCAGCACCAAAATGTGTTAGAAGGGTAGCTGGTAATAATACTTCTCAGCTTTTTGCTAGTACTAGCTGTAATATCACAATAAGTAATGCTGGAGATTGTGTAATTTAAAAAATTAAATGTTGTAGAATGCTTCAAATTAAAAAAAAAAAACAAAAACCAAAACACAATGGCCTGTTTTCTGGTAAATATTAGTCAACGACCGCCCACTTGTTTTCATGTAAATATTACCTACCCACTTGGTGTTTTTAGTTTGCTGTGAATGCATAACTAGTGCATATTTTCATGCAAATTTTGGAAGATATGTGAAGAAAAGGTGTTTTTGTACATTTTTATTCATTATATGAATTATATGACCAACTAAAGTGGATTAACTTGATGGATAAGTGATAAAAAATTTATTTTATTCCTTCATTTTCCATTCTTTCTTCTCAGTTCTTAGCTCTTTTTTTTGGTTGTATACTAACAAAATTTAAAAAATGTTATTTGAAAAACAAAATACATTTTTTCTTCTTCAAAATAAGGTATAATACTTCATACTACAGATCAGATTATGCCTTTGTCATTCTTTTAAATGTGACAACCATCCCATTTTACATTGTGAAATTTACCCCCTTGGTCTTTTGAGGGAAACACGCCCAGCAGAGTTAATATTGAAGAAGGATGGCTAGTAAAGAGGATCAAAGAGAGAAAACTTAAATATTTTGGACACATTAAACGTCATGATAATCTAGAGAAGACTGTTTTGGAAGGGTACATAATGGGAAAAAGAAAGAGAGGAAGACCAAGGCGAAGATGGCTGCAAGACATCGTTGATGATCTGCAAAATGATGCATCAGCAGCACGGCATCTTGCTCACAACCAAGAGGCCTACAGGAGAGCTGTTAGTTCCATAAGGGACATGCAAATGAATGAATGAATGAACAGGTGTGAAAACTCAATTTAAAGATGAATGAAGGTTCAATATGAAGACAGTATAATGGGATATTTAAAGTTTCTGTAATTTCCTCCCTCCAACTCTTTTGTGGGTGGCTTTATCCTCTGAGTGAGAAAAGATTTGACAGGCATTTAAAAACTCACCGCCTGGCTTAGATTCTTCATTCCCATTGTCTGAAGTCCCAGTACTCTTTCTCTGCAAAGTTTCACTCTCATCAATCTGAGTTGTGAACAGTGGTGGGAGGTTGTATTCTTCATCTTCTAGATTAACACCTAGAAATTAAAAACATTTTAACTGCAATTGCTGTTTCACATTTTTGCATTAAAGTCCTCCATAGCAGGTATCAAGTCTAGTCTCGAGTCACTGCGCTACATCTTCAAGTCAAGTCTAAATTGAGTTTTAGTCTTTACAGTGACTCCAGTCAGATTCAGTCTGAGTCAACTGACTCATTTTGTCAAACTTCAGAATTTAACATAAGAATTAACTCTGAAACATAACCTTTTCCATTACATTTCTTCATTTTAACATTATTTGGCTCCCTAAACTTTCTTTTTATATTTTTGTTTTTACTTATTTTACTGTGTTTCCTCTTCAGTCACAGAGTATCAGTTTTTTATTTTGATTTTTTTCATAATTAAATTTGCTGCTTTTAATTTAGTGTTGGCCTTTTAAAATGTTTATATCTTCAAGAGATTTCTTCCAGCATTCTTCTATCAAATGAAGGTGCTTCTGAAGCTGGCTGATGTTAGCTGTTGTGGAACTTATCAAATACAATTTTAATGAGGTGCTTCTCTGGGGTGATTTTTACCAATAATGGATCTCTATATCTGGCCACGGCAACAGGAAACGATGCTTAGGATGTATGATCCAGTCTCCCTGAACTTGGGGCTTTTGTATTCAATTTGGACTTTTTTTTTTCCCTTATACAAATAAATGACACTACAGTTTGCTATTAATCATTTTAGTGATTTAGATTATGGAAAAATTACCAAAACTATAATAATAATAATAATAATTTAAGTGCAGACTTTTTAATCAAGAAACTACATTATAAAACTGACTCCAGCTGCAAAACACATCATCATCATTATCATCACCTTTCACTCCTTTGGGAGCATAGATCACAGATAAAGGCTATCCAGTCATTCCTGTTCTTGGATTTAATCTCTGCTTCCTTCCGTATCTGCACAATACAGCTCATGTTATATTTCACATTTCCATGGTGGACTATTCAACTTTCACTATAAGAAAAAAACAAAACAAAACAAAACAAAAACAAACCCTCATTGTGTTTAGCCGGCAGTGTGAGTGCCAGGAACTTCTCTGTGTTTATCTTCACAGGGTCTTGCAGACTAGCTTCTTTGTTCATTTCTGATATTTCTTGACGCAAACTGAAAGATAGAAATATGATCTGTTAACCATCTCCGGCTGTCTTTTTTTTTTGTAATGAATGTTGCAAATTAAAATAACATCAGATATGGCCACATTTTATAAAATAATTTATGAAATCAAAACCAGTTTGGTCGTTCACAGGCAATAAATGCAGAAAATGGGGAAAATCACTGATTTTCATCATTTGCTTCTACGACATAGAATGTGCTCATCAGTGATCATTATCATTTTATCGAGGGGAAAGTTGGCTGTAAAAAATCTCAAACTTGTCCTTTCTTTTGCTTTCCTAGGGCACATGATCAAGTTTTTTTTTTCTTATTCCTAACTTGATAATGGCCAGTCATTTGAACCTATGTCAACTTCTTGCTTTTTTTCCCCTTTAGTTTTTCTCATCAGAAAATCATCAATTCAAAAATGAGATGTCTAAAAGAGAATACTAAATGTAAAAAAAAAACCAAAACCAAATCAGAAATGACACCACAAAGGCAGTGCCTAATGTAACACAAGTACTACAGTACATCCAGAAACAAGAAATCAGATGGTTTGGCAGTGTTAAAATACTACTGTCAGACAGCACACCACACAGTGCATTCCTGGTAAGAACTGTATGAAACAGAGAGAGAGAGGTCACCCATGCAAGTGATGTCTATTTGTTCCCTCAACACTGAAAGGTATATAAGGAAGGAGATAAGACAAGTTTTTCTCTCCGGCATGGTTTTAGTTACACTACTATTTCTTTCGATATGGTCAAGCAAATTTCTACTCATTATTTTCACATACATAACAATGGCAAATGGCAATTCATATGGACTGTTCTCCACAGATCAATACTTTCTTGATAGTTTGTCTTACAACATATTGTTTTCTAACCAAGAAACCTGCTCCAATAAGTTCCGTGTTTACAATGTTAGGGATATCTTGGATGCATTGTCTTCACAGGTAACTCCTTCCTTGTCTCCTAGGAAGTATACCTATTGTACTCTCTAGACCATCATATTTTTTAATATGACCGAAGAAGGATATAAGCAATATTTACTAAAAATTTTAAACTGCCATATCAATCCTATGGAAATGCAGACAGGAACAACAAAGCATAAAACATTCTCTTCAAGGCTGTATATTATTCATATCAGGAAATGTCTACTGGATTATAAGAACAATGTGAGTTCCATCTCCAATTATTTTTCATGACAAAAGCTACCAAAACAAAAATATGCGGTGTGACCTAGAAAGAAAACTGCCGATGTTGCTGGATGATGCGGAAGAATACAAACAGCCAAGCTAAATGAAGAAGAAATCAAATTATTACAACAGATACAAAATAATAAATTAATAAAATAATTTTGTTAATGGAAGTGAATAGCTAATTTCAAATACAGTGATATTTTAAAATGGTTTTTGAAAGGCTCAAAATGGCATTCACTGTGGATAAAACCAACTTCTCACCATCTTTCCAGAAGAATTCTATCCCTTTTCACTTGCTTCTCTCTCTGAATTTTCTTTAGAAGAATTTTATCTAATTTTTTCATCTTGATTATGGCTTCTTGAAGCTTTGGGTCCATATCTTCTTCATACTCCTCAGTTTTTCCACATCTTTCATCATCAGTCTTGCCAGACTGCTCAACCTCCAAAATTTTAATGAGAGTGCTGTAGTCTTTAAGCTCATCCTTAATCTCTTTGTGGATCTGAAATGATAGAGTAGTTCATGAGAGAATGATGTTCACTACTGATGCTTATTCATCTTTAATCATTTATATCTGCAATTATATCTCTTGGATAAACTGGACTGTTTTTTTTCTTTTATAATTCTATATAGAACCAAAGAACTAGCTTCTTGGGCTGTTTCACTGGACCACTAGGTGTATCTCAGTATTTTATGGTACATTTTTGATGGATGCATCTCACAGTTTGAGGCAGTTGAGCATACGCACAAAAGGAAGAAGTTCCCAACCTTAAACATGGCTACTGTGATGTATTTCCTGTGAGTGTGGCAAGGGTGTCTTACAAAAGTAGTGACCAATACAGCTGCCTTTTATTTTTATTCATTCTCTGCTTTCAGCTCAGGTATAATAAGCTTTCAGGTATTACTTTTGACTGGAAATAAACAAGTTAAAAAAAAAAAAAAAAAGGTAAAAATCCCCCATTTCCATGCCATTAAGGCATACTGGGGATATGGCGCTAGGCTTGTATTTCCAAGGCGCAAGAAAGTGTGATGTGGTCAGTATCAATGTCTGGCTGCATTTACCATCCCAGATTTCTCTGCTACCCATTTTTTGAGGCCAGAAATAAATATATCACAAATCTCTGAAGCATGACTTTTTTTCTTTCTATCACAAAATTTTACAGATAGCAAATGAAAGAGCAAATGTTTTAAGAATTTTAATAACGATTATATTGTTCAAAATGTCTTTAAAGTGTGATCTATTTTAGGCAAAAAGCTGATTTTATTCAAAACTATACATAGAAGTAATGAAATATTTCAAGTAATCTTCACATGGTCTGATTCAAAATGAGCAAATAATTGGAACAAAAGTTTTTCAAGCACACAGTGTAACAATTCAGATGAATTATGATTTTATACAAAAAAAGAATAAATAATATTTTCAAGCAGTTTTCTATTTATTGTACCACATTCTGTTGAAGGAAATCATCATTTACTTTCTCCTCAGCAGGCAATAGTTTGCATCAATATTTTTTGTATGTTATGATCCAGGTTGAAAAATAATCAAAACCATAAGGAAAAGACAATCACAATTGCTTTAGATATGTTTAACAGAAGTTAGAGAACTTGACAATCACTGAAAAACTCAAAGAAGAATGGACAAAAAATACAGAGAAAAATATTTGAATGGGCTGACAAAGCTGTGCTGGGAAGTGAAACAAGAAACCATGAAAAGGCTACACCAGAACAAAATCTGCAACTTTGTGCAAAAGAATAGATCATGTTTCAGAGATACATGTCAAACTTCATAGTTATCTCCAAACTAATCACACATAATGTGCTCAATAACGTATCCATGTGGAAGCTGCTCTGTTTCCAATTTGATAAATTTATTAGAAAAGAAAGGCAACTGATCTCTCTCTAAATATAAAAAAACTACAGAAGAATCATGTCAGCTCTTATATAAAGATATCAGGTAGAAAGGAGAATCCCCCGTGTGGTACCCGGGATCTGCAAAGAATAGGACCACTGTACCCTACCATGCATGATCGTAAAAGGCGACTAAGGAGGGTTCAGCATAGGGCCAGCAACCCTATCTGGTAAAAAAACTATCAGACTGCTACAGAAACGGAAGCAAGGGAAAAAGCAAATGCAGGTGGAAGGAGAAATGCGTATCAGGAAACTGAGCCCATGAAGGTTGTGGATGAAAGCCAGCCACTGGAAGTCCCCAGCCCGACTGCAGACCTCCTGGAACCTAAAGATAAGATGCAAATAGGCAGCTGGAATGTAAGAACACTAAACCAGACTGGAAAACTAGCACAAACCATCAAGGAAATGCACAGATACAAACTAGACATACTAGGAATACAAGAAGCAAGATGGACAGGACAAGGCAGAAGGAAATTAACAACACAGCACACAGAAGATACAATAATATGGTCAGGTAAAGAAGATCTTCATGAAGGAGGAGTAGCATTGATTATAACAAAAGAAGCATCAAGAGCATTGCTGAAATGGACCCCAATAAATGAGAGATTATTATATGCACGGTTCAACTCAAGATTCACGAAGCTGTCTATTATAGTTTGTTATGCACCAACAGAAGCAGGTGAAGAGGAATTAAAAGAAGACTTTTACAACAGCCTCCAAGCAACAGTAGAAGCAATACCCAAGCATGATATGCTACTCATCTTGGGCGACTTCAATGCAAAAGTAGGTGAAGGAAATGAAGATAGAAGAAGAATCATGGGAAGAGAAGGAATTGGAGAAATAAATGAAAATGGAGAAAGACTGTGCAGTTTCTGTGAAGAAAACATGAGACCATCGGAGGGACAATTTTCCAACACAAAAACATCCATAAGGTGACTTGGAGGTCACCAGATAAAACCACAGAAAACCAAATCGATCACATACTAATAAACAACAAGTGGAAACAGTCACTACAAGATGTACGAGCAAGGAAAGGAGCAGATGTAGGAAGTGATCACAACCTTCTGGTAGCAAAAATAAAACTAAAATTAAGGAAAGCCAAAATCGGAGAACACAGAAAGATACATTTTGATACAAGAAAACTGATAGACCAGCAAACAAGAAATGAATTCTCAATAGTACTTAAGAACCGCTTCAGTGTCCTACAAGGCGAAGCAGAAATGTCCATATTAGAGTTCAATAAAACACTACAGGAAACAGCAAAAGAGGTGCTGGGATATTGGAAAAGGAGAAAAGAGGAATGGATAAGCGAGACCACATGGGAAAAGATAGAGCAAAGAAAAGAAATCAAGGGAAAATTACTGAACACCAAATCACAACGGCTTAAAGAACGAGTTTTAAGTAATTATGCACAAAAAGACAAAGAAGTGAAGGAATCATGCCGTCAAGATAAACGTCGATATTATGACAACTTAGCAGAAACAGCAGAGAAAGCAGCATATACAAATGACATGAAAACCATATATAAAATCACAAAGCAGATGACAGGTAACTTCAACACAAGATGTGAAAGTGCAGTAAGAACACAAAATGGACAACTGGTCAGTGGAGAAAGAGAAAAAATTGAAAGATGGAGGGAACACTTTAACACCCTACTAAACAGAACACAAGCAGCACAAACAATAGACATACCTGAAGCAAAAACGGAACTAAACATCAATACAGGACCAATAACAATAAATGAAGTAAAGGAGGCGATAAAGAAGCTAAAATCAGACAGGGCACCAGGTGAAGATGAAGTGACTGCTGAGATGTTGAAAGCAGAAGAAACAGAAACACCAAAACAACTTTGCCGGATATTACAACAAATTTGGGATTTAGAAAAAGCCCCAGAGGAGTGGAAAACTGGTCTTATAGTAAAACTACCAAAGAAGGGTGACCTCAGAGATTGCGGGAACTGGAGAGGCATTACCCTACTGCCACTCACCAGTAAAGTATTTTGCAGAATAATCATCAACAGAATTGTACCAACACTTGAGGAAAAACTTCGGAAAGAGCAGGCAGGATTTAGGAAAGGAAGATCATGCATAGACCACATATTTGTACTTAGACAAATATTAGAACAGGCAAATGAGTGGCATAGTACAACATATGCATTATTCATAGATTTTGAGAAAGCCTTTGACAGTGTCAACAGAGATGCGCTGTGGAAAATCCTAAGATGGCATAGCCTCCCCCATAAAATAGTTAATGTAATCAAAGCCCTATACGAGGGTTTTCAGTGCAAAGTTATCTGTGGAGAACATACCTCCAGCAGCTTTAGGGTACAATCAGGAGTGAAACAGGGATGTGTACTATCACCAACATTATTTATCTTGGCAGTAGACTGGTTAATGAAGGAGGCAACATCAGACAAACGCAGAGGCTTACAATGGACCCTTGACACAGTGCTGGAGGACCTTGACTTTGCGGACGACATTTGTCTATTATCAAGCAGTCACAAAGATATGCAAGATAAAATAAACAAGCTAACTCAGAATGCAAACAACATAGGACTAAAGATCAATGTAGGAAAGACAAAGTTAATGAAGCAAAATGTGAACAACAGAAATGTACTCAGAGTAGATAACAAGTTAGTGGAGGAGGTCAACGAATTTGTATACCTTGGCAGCAGAGTAGTAGAAAATGGAGACAGCACAGAGGATATCAACAGCAGACTTATTAGAGCAAACCAGGCTTTTGCAATGCTGCAGAATATATGGAAATCAAAAAAACTAAGCATAAATATGAAAATCAGGATATTTAAG
The DNA here is from genome assembly GCA_009760885.1 of Achatina immaculata. Lineage (NCBI taxonomy): Eukaryota > Metazoa > Mollusca > Gastropoda > Stylommatophora > Achatinidae > Lissachatina > Lissachatina immaculata. The sequence goes on along the minus strand of CM019721.1, from coordinate 32,182,220 downwards.
AGTAATGTTATAAGTGTACTACTCTATGGAAGCGAATGCTGGAAAATCACCAAAACCATAGAAAACAAGTTGAATTCTTTCCAGACTAAATGTTTACGAAGAATTAGAAAAATATTTTGGCCAAACACTATAAGAAATAACATCTTATTAGCAGAAATGCAGATGAAACCACTGACAACAATTATTGAGGAAAGACGCTGGCGATGGTTGGGACATGTGCTCCGAATGACTGACAACTCACTACCAAAAATAGCACTAAGATGGACACCACAGGGGAGCAGAAGTAAGGGTAGACCAAAAGAGACATGGAGAAGAACAACAGAAAGGATGTTGAGCAATAGAGGGCTCACCTGGGCAAAAGCAGAAAAAAAGGCGAAGGACAGGCATTTGTGGAAAACCCTTGCGGAAGCCCCATGTGCCCTGGGCACTTAAGGTTCAGAGAGAGAGAGAGAAAGGAGAATCATGTCAGCTCCTATATAAAGACATCAGTTATAAAGGAGAATCATGTCAGCTCCTATATAAAGACAGAAAGGAGAATCATGTCAGCTCCTATATAAAGACAGTTAGAAAGGAGAATCATGTCAGGTCCCATATAAAGACAGTAGTTAGAAAGGAGAATCATATCAGCTCCTGTATAAAGACATCAGTTAGAAAGAAGAATAATGTCAGCTCCTATATAAAGACAGCAGTTAGAAAGAAGAATCATACCAGCTCCTGTATAAAGACATCAGTTAGAAAGAAGAATAATGTCAGCTCCTATATAAAGACAGTAACTGATCAATGATTGAATGATCTAGATTACTCAAATATTTTTTTATAAAACAGATATTGAAAAAAAACACACATTGTTCACATTGCTTTCAACTTCATCTTTTATTTCCTTCAGTATGTTTTCCTCTTCTTCACTGTCAATATCATCCTCAGCTTTTTCTAAAGGAAAAATCAAGAAAGAAACACTATTAAACATACAACAAACAGGCTATCCATCTCTTAACAATGCATCAGATTGCCTCCCTCTAATAAAATATGTAAAAACAAACTAAACTGTAAATGATCAGTAGGCTTAATGTAGGCAATTATCTGGAATTTGATATAAATGTTGTATATGTAAGGTAATGAATACATTTGAGCATTATGAAGTATAACTGTTCATTATGGAAATTTTACTAAAAATTAATAACAATCTCTCCATCCATCCATGTCCTTTGGTCAGTGATAGGCTAAGCAATCACAGTCCAGTACATCTTGTGATATCTTGTAGAAAAGCAACAAACTCTCTCCATTTTTCAGTGTTTTCAGTCAGCCTTTGCATTGTGTCCCAGCTGTGCTGCATGCTACTCATTTCTGCTTCTGCATTTCTTTACAGTGTAGTCTTTGGTTGGCCTCTCTTTTTTTCCATTAGGTGTCCATTGCATGGCTGGGGTTCCTTTGGAGCACACGACCAAATCATTTTTGCTATTATAACCAGCATGTCTTAATACCAATATATCAGTCATTGCATGTCCCTTGCGGAACTTTGCCTCCCTAACAGCTCTCTATAGTCCTCTCAGTTGTAAACAAGATGACCTGCTGCTGATGCATCCATTTGCAGATTATCAATGACGTCTTGCAACCATCTTCACCTTGGTCTTCCTCTTTATCCCATTATGTACTCTTCCAAGACAGTCCAGCAATATGGCAATATATTGGAAAAAAAATGTTTGGTGCATTTGTATTTATGTGTGTGTACATGTTTGTGTACATATGTGTATGTGTGTGTGTGTAGAGAGAGAGAGAGAGAGAGAGAGAGATGGTTCACCTGTCATGTACTCAAGTGATTAACAATACCCCTTTTTTCCCTTTTTCAATCACATCCATGTTCATGCAATGCAGTCTGGTGCACATCAGCCTTCTGGCAGAAATTCTTCATTACTGGAAGCTGTTTTCCAAAGCACTACCATTTGGTTCCAATTTTTACAGCTGAGTCAACTGGACAGTCCCAGTAATGTATCTCTAAACCCATAACCTTTCAGGTGAAAAGTTGGTCTGCGCTCATCTGCTGCATACACTTTCAGAATGTTTAAATGTATCATTTTTTTCACAGATAACATGTACACTGTGGACTAATATGTTGTCATGTTGAACATACCTGCCGCTTGATTTAAACTAAAATATCATTTTTTATATAAAAATATTATTGTCCTGAAGCTGGTCAGGAATAAGGCAGGCTTGATTAAATCAAATAGCTACTTTCAAATCACATATTTTTCAAATTTTCAGGGTGAGAGAGCTCCACATAAATATTTTAAGTTCTAACCTGTCAAGCAACATTCATGACACAAGAACATATTTTGTAATAACAATTTTAAAAGTTAAAAATTACTCCTAACCACAGAACAAAACCATATGACTACATTTATTTTATTCTTAATTTTTAAATAGCTTTTTAAACATCTCATGGTAAGATATGAGTTAAAACAGTATCTTCATTCTGACAGTTGTGGCAAATCATTAACAAAATAGAAAATTTATTCAAAATGATTTGTCATAATCAACATTAACTTATCAAAGTCATAAAAATAAGACTTGTAGGCAGTTCTAAAAGATTAATAATTATGAATAAACATTAACTTCCTTAGCATTACATTTCTGATGAAAAAAAAATACTACTGCAATGCTAACACATAATTCATTAATATTAATATTAATTAAAGAGTTTCCATAATTATTTTAGGTGCTTGACCTCATTTCAGTCACTACATAGTAGCACAGTACAATGTTATTCAGGCTTAATGCTGCACATGAGATCTAAAACCAGGTTAATCCATATGATGCACAGGGCTAGTAATTTTAGCATGGAAAAGTTGGCACATATTAATGTGTGGGGTTAATGCCAAGGAGGTTAATGTGCATACTGATTACCAGCTGCATGTAGAATCTTCAAGCCAACTTCCTCCCCAGCTCCACCATGATCAGTGCCATCAGAGCTTGCTTCTTCTTCACAAAGTACAGAATTCAACAAAGAAAGGCTGTCTGCATCCAGATCCTTTAACTCAAAGTATTCTAATCCTCTCAAGCAATCCTCCTCATCATAATCACCACTGCTGTCATCACTGTCCTCAGGATCACCATCAAATAAAAGAAGTTCATCAATATCAGGAGACTTTGCCTAGTTAAAAAAAAAAAAATGTAAATTACCCAAAAAAAATTGCAAATAAAAATAAAATAAAATTTAAAGCGGCTGCATAATTCTATACAAAGGGTTCTCTGTCTTTTTATGAGTAATGGACAAACCAGTGTGTCCTCTCAACCCTCTTTTGCCAGACTGTTGAAATCATCATCATATGTTCAGTAGGACTTCAAAAGATGTCAATACCTTGGCTTTACTTTACAAATAAAATAAAATTAGCTAGGAAAAAAGCACCTGAAAGGAAATTCTCATATGACAACTTTTTTTTTTTCAGCTGATGATCAGAGACTGAGGCCTATACCTTTATCATTTGGGACTCCTGTTAAGAACCATTGTCACTGACCTTTAATAAGATAAACTATTGTAATATAAGATACAACTACAGCCACACATGTTAACAATTTGCATAAAATATAAAATCTCCATGGTGCCTCACTGTGTAGAAATCTGTAATCATTCCTGGTATAATGAGAAGAAAATGGCAAATGAGATAATGAGAAAAAGAAGGTAAAAGAGATAAGTGTAACTGAAATGAGGAAGGAGAATTGGGGAATTCATGGAGGAAGCTTGTGTGACATGAAATAGCTTACCCAGAAGAGTCAAGGTGTAAAAGTTTTTCTGTGCACTGTGCTGGTTGTTTTCCTTCTCTCTCCTTGGAACTGCGAGTCTGATGTTCTTTGCTGCTGACACAATGAAGGGTTGGAGCACATCATTATGTCAGACTGGGAGAGGGCTACGGTGGCTATTTTTTCAGTCTCTAAGTGGGGCTAAAAAAAGCAGGAGGTGTGCAGTACTTCTTTAGCAGATTCCACCACCATGGAGACTACCTCGATCCCTGCCAATTTACTACAAACTGTACTACATGCTGTTCACTTACTGTTTTCAGATTTAAATGGAACTCCCATTTTATGTTCTTTTGTAATTCTTGCATATGTGTATGAACCAAGTTTTCATACTACCCCATTGTGTTTAACAGACACAACATGATAGTTTTCTGTGACAGATGATTATCAATTATGACTGAGATACCAGAAAACAAAGGTAACGGTAAAGGTAATCCTGTCATGCCTTAGAGGCACATAGGAATATGGTGTTGGTGCCCATATTTTCCTTGACCTGTCAGCACACTAGAGGGTGATATGGTCAGTATCATACCTGGCTGCCTTTCCTTCCACAGCTCTAGAAGAAGTAAGATACCCATTTCTACAGCTGGGTGACTGGGGTGCAACATTTCCATTAATTCTGCTGTGAGATGATGTCTGCTTTCTCCATTTCTACCCTTCCTCCACAACAGATGAGTCATTCATTCATTCATTTGCATGTCCCTTGTGGAACTTTGCCTCCCAAACAGCACTCCTGTAGGCCTCTCGGTTGTGAGCAAGATGGCCTGCTGCTGTTGCATCCATTTCCAGATCGTCAACGATGTCTTGCAGCCATCTTCGTCTTGGTCTTCCTCTTTTTCTTTTTCCCATTATGTATCCTTCCAATACGGTCTTCTCTAAATTATCATGACGTTTAATGTGTCCAAAATATTTCAGTTTTCTCTCTTTAATCCAGATGAGTCAGCCAACTGATTTATTCTTTCATTTCCCCAAACACCTGCATGATCTGGTAAGAAAATGAATGTCAGTCAGTGGATCTGTGCCAAGTGCATGGATTTGAACTGCTGTTGCCTTACAGAGCCAGTCTGAACTTCTTTAGCATGTTTAATGTTTAATGACTCATTCAAGATGCATGCTTGCATGTAGCCTCATGACTGGAGCCAGCTCAGAGTTTTGTCATAGCCATGGCTTCCACTGTGAGGCTGCTTGTTGTAACAGCAAAAACATTGCTGATTTTTTTTCACTGTTCTGCCATTTGAGTTGACTGTAAAGGCCCAGGTACATCTCTTGAACCAAATCACTGATCCATCTGTATAGATAACAATGTTACCCATCTATGGTGTTTTCACTAATTAGTGCTTTGGTCTTAGCATCTTCTGCAGCAGGAATATGTTCACTGCATCATCTTTCAAGTGTAATATGAACAGACAGAACCACCCTGGAGTTTGGTGATACGGGTATCCATTCTTGTCCAGGATCTATATATCAGGGTTTGGTCACCTCCATGACTGAGCATGCACTGGTAATTCTAACACTCAGCCCACGCAGATAGCAAGGTTTGAGAGAATAGAAAATGAGGCAATGCATATTATTCTTAGATGCACCAGAGACACAGTCTGCAAGGCCATGAGGTACCTGCTAGACTTTCATACTATGGACAGCAGTATAAAATTAGCCATGCCATGATCCTGCCCCTAAATAAGTGTCAGCAGGGTACACCCACTCCACATTGAGCTGATAAAACCAAAAGGGAACAGGCTCAAAAGAGGAAACCACAGATAGGCCATTTGGAAGAGGTGTGCCCTCCTAGGAATATAGCTCTGGTCCTATTAACTGCACCACTTCTCTATCACGTTAGCCCTACTTCAAGAGGAGTATTCATAAACTGCTACTTGTTTTAAATGAAAAAAACTGCACTAAAGCACAACAATGAATACTGTTTTATAACAACATTACCTGTGCATCTGTATCATAAGCTTCAGAAGACATCTCCATTGCTTTGTGGAGGAAAATTTCCTTTGAATAATATTATTCTGATTTTATGAGTTAGTTAACTTTGTGTTTCTTGTCTCAAGAAGAACTAACTCCAGCAGGTGAAGTGAATTTTGCAGCTTTAAAATATCAAATTAATTATGAGTCTAAAAAATTTCCTGCAAGAACTTTTTTGCTCCATTATCCGTCACTGAAAAAAAAGACAATTTTTAATGATTTTTTCAGTGTTACCAATTTTCACTTTGCAAAAGCAGCATTGACCTACAAGAATCTTGAGAACATATGTCATAAGCACAAAAACCAAGTTAAGATTATTCAATGCAAATGTACTATCCATCCTCATTTATGCATGTGAAAGCAACTAAAGAAATAGACAAGAAATTAGACTTTTTTGAAAACAAATTCCTAAGGAAATACTCTGTATAAAGTGGAATGAATTCAAGAACAACACAGAGATAAGACAGATGAGCAAACAACAACCTGTCTCATGGGTAATCAGAAAAAGGAGATGGACATATCAGTCATGAGAAGAAACAGTCAGAGAATCCCAAAACAAACTATCAAATTGAACACAACAGTTCAAAGAAAAAGAGGTCGATCACATGAAGCTCTATGGAAGACACTGTTAAGAGAGGCTAATTTAATAGGCATAAAATCCCGTGATGATGTTGAAAAGCTCATCGAAAACAGGAAAACTTGGCAACCTACCTTGTAAGCCTTGTGTGACATTTAATGGCACAAGAAGGATGTTAGATGTAAGATAACTGACAATATTCCATTACAAACTTAATATGCGAGTGCTGAAAGATACAATGCAGTATTAAACATAAGGATCTCTCTCTCTCTCTCTCTGAACCTTAAGTGCCCAGGGCACATGGGGCTTCCGCAAGGGTTTTCCACAAATGCCTGTCCTTCGCCTTTTTTTTCTGCTCTTGCCCAGGTGAGCCCTCTATTGCTCAACATCCTTTCTGTTGTTCTTCTCCATGTCTCTTTTGGTCTACCCTTACTTCTGTTCCCCTGTGGTGTTCATCTTAGTGCTATTTTTGGTAGTGAGTTGTCAGTCATTCGGAGCACATGTCCCAACCATCGCCAGCGTCTTTCCTCAATAATTCAGTGGTTTCATCTGCATTTCTGCTAATAAGATATTATTTCTTATGGTGTTTGGCCAAAATATTTTTCTAATTCTTCGTAAACATTTAGTCTGGAAAGAATTCAACTTGTTTTCTATGGTTTTGGTGATTTTCCAGCATTCACTTCCATAGAGTAGTACACTTAGAACATTACTCTTAAATATCCTGATTTTCATATTTATGCTTAGTTTTTCTGATTTCCATATAGTCTGCAGCATTGCAAAAGCCTGGTTTGCTCTAGTAAGTTTGCTGTTGATGTCCTCTGTGCTGTCTCCATTTTCTACTACTCTGCTGCCAAGGTATACAAATTCGTTGACCTCCTCCACTAACTTGTTATCTACACTGAGTACATTTCTGTTGTTCACATTTTGCTTCATTAACTTTGTCTTTCCTACGTTGATCTTTAGTCCTATGTTGTTTGCATTCCGAGTTAGCTTGTTTATTTTATCTTGCATTTACCAAGATCAACGTAGGAAAGAAAAAAACATAAGGATACCCCCTCCAAATCTCCCTGTCAAATATATAAAGAATTGGCTAAAGAAATGCTACTCATAGTGGCAATCATAAGCATCTGACATTTTAGGTGCAGTAAAAAAGCACCTAAAATATTATAGACCAGGATGGTGAAACTAGGAAAGAAGTTAGAATCAGAATTGCAAATGCAGCATTAGCCTTCAAAAATCTTGAGAACATATGGAATTCAAAAGTTATAAAAATAAAAACCAAGTTAAGATTACTCAAGTCAAATGTAATATCCAACCCCATTTATTCATGCGAAAGGAAATCAACAAAAGAAATAAGACAAGAAATTAGACTTTCTTGAAAACAAATGCCTAAGGAAAATACTTGGTATAAAGTGGAAAAATTCAGGAACAACACAGAGATAAGACAGATATGCAAACAACAACCTGTCTCATGGTAATCAGAAAAATAAGATGGACATATGTATGCCATGTGATGAGAAGAAACAATCAGAGAATACCAAAACAAGCCATCAAGTGGAGAACAACAGGCCGAAGAAAAAGAGACATACTACGTGAAACTCTAAATAGGACACTGTTAAGAGAAACCAGTTTAGTGGGCATAACATCCTTTGATGAAGTTGAAAGACTCGCCGAGAACAGGAAATCTTGGGAAACAACTACGCGAGCCCTATGTGACATTTAACGGCACGGGAAGGATGTAAGATGTAAGAAAACATCACACAATTCTCTAATCCTACAGATCTGCAATATGATTCTACTATTTTTATTTTGCTGTGAACAAATATAACTGCACCAATTATTCCTTCACTAAATATTGAAAAGTTGCAGAAATTAGCTCCAAGTTATATCATACTGTAAATCCGACAAACGTCATAGCAACAAGACGCTGTCGCCATATTGAACGTACAAATGTTATCATTACTACTCCGTGCAGAAAAGTAGAAAAAGCGTTACGCGATTCAAAAAGGAACAATGGCTACAGAATTCTCCAGGACGTGAAAAATTAACTCATATAAAAACATCTGATATGTACAAAGAGCCAGCTATAAAACAATATCTTTCCTAACACGACTGAATCAAAGAAGCATATAATTACTTCATAATACATATTACAAAAACTTCCCTTTTAAAATTTCAGCACCCGAAGCTAAAGAAAAAAAATATATAGATTACTGCTTTAATATGACGTTCATTATACATAAAGTAACATAAACAATCACTTTAAATAGGCAAGAGTAAGTTTTGTTCAGGAAATATACACGAAGTAGATTAAAACATATTCTTTGTATAACCATCGTCTTCGCTTAACAGCTTCTTACACAAACAGTGATAATAAACACAAAAGCAAACAAAATCATAATGTTAAATACAACTAGACATGCAGAAGAAATATACTGAACAAGTTTTCACTTGACTTGTCGATGCGTATGTAACCTGATTTTTTTTCTCTGGTTATTGTGCAGTAGCTGACACACAATAATTAGTGTATAAGAATATAATTATACACGAATCCACTGCAGTAACACTGGTACCAAAATGTATAAACTAGGAAAAAAGTAGGAGCAGCTTATTACCGACTACATCGTTGCGACGTTTCGGCGTGAGCTTTAATCTTACAAAAACGCACAGGACGAAGAACTGGATAGAGGAGATAAAGTACAAATTTACATTATGCTATGTTTAAAAGAAAAGCATGAAATAAAAAGAATAGAGCACTTAGCTGTAACTTGTAAGAAGCTGTGGCTTGTCCGACGCTGTGTTCAGAAATGCACATGATGGAATGTAGGTAAGGTAAGGTAGACCTGTCATGCCTTAGAAGCACATAGGGATATGGTGTTAGTGCCCATATTTTCCTTGACCTGTCAGCACACTAGAGGGTGATATGGTCAGTATCACGCCTGGCTGCCTTTTCCTTCCCCAACTCCAGAAGAAGTCGGGTACCCATTTCTACAGCTGGGTGACTGGGGTGCCGCCGGCCGGATTCGAACCCCCGACCTTCGCCATGAGAGACCAGTGCACTAACCACTTCGCCACTCAGACATGGAATGTAGGGACTATTTAAATGGAGACTTGTGATGTCGTAACTGAGGGTGGTGGATGGGGGGAACCGTGGAGGGGAGAGAGAATGATACAATGATAACCTAACCGGGAGAAGGTGAAATATGTGACTATAGTCTGGGTAGAGGGGTTGTAAACTGATGCTGTGAAGAGGTTCTGAACTATGTGTAACAAGTGAGAAGGAAGTGGAACGTAGTGGGGAGGGATTATGATTGTGGAAGAGGAGAATGGGGCCGGCTAGCGTAGTGGTTAGAGCACTCGTCTAGCAACCAAATGGTCGAGGGTTCGAATCCCCAGCTGAGCGGGATTTTTTTTCCGACCAATACGGCCCCGAGGTCGACCCAGCCTCGTAAAATGGGTACCAGAGAAAATCTGGGAAGTAAAGGCAGCGAGGAAAGGAACTGGTCACCCTACCTCATACACTGATGACCCAGCATAATGAGGTCTCTAACGCTTCACCCCCTACGGCATTTTGCTATGGGACTATCTTTACTTTTAAGAGGAGAATGTTAGGCGTAGCTGAATAACAAGTTCAAACCATGCGGTTCCATGTGTAATAAAGCTGTTCCTACTTGTTTCCTAGTTTATATATTTTAGTAGCTGACACTCCGTAATCGGCAGACCTGGTTGTATCTGACTGGTTCTCAGTTGCTACCGTTTGATCCTGTGATGCAGTGTGCACACAGGCCCAATCAGTCCCTTCTCCTTTCTCATCTCGGGCTTGGGACCGGCCATGGAGGAGTTAATATGATTGCAGAATTCTGACACGAAATGTGAGGATTTGCAAGCAAGGCAACATAAGACAGTAAAATGTTCACCTTTTATAATGTGTTTTTGAGCGAAAGAGACATAAGTTTGCATAAAAATTCCCTTGTGATGTCATTGAAATGCTTTATTGTGTTGTAACTGAAGCATTGCACTTTTTTCTTCTTTTTTTCCGTCCATAAAACATGAGCTAGCTGAAAAGTAAATCCTTTTTTTCATATTGTCTATGTTTACATAGTAACTGTTTTGACAATTGCCATTAATTGCATTTAACTTGAAAGTTGTTTCGTTTGTCTTTGGCCATCTTTGACGACCCAAAGCCTCTCTCTCTCTCTATCTATCTATCTATCTATCTATCTATCTATCTATCTATCTATCTATCTATCTATCTATCTATCTATCTATCTATCTATCTATCTATCTATCTATCTATCTATCTATCTATCCGTCCGTCTGTCCATCTGTCCCTCTTCTTTCCTTAACCATCGCGACAGAAAGAAAGGAAGTTGAAGGTTGAAATGCTAAGTAACAGTCAATGGAGAACTAGAATCGTTAGAAATGTAACATAAAAACTACAGAACAGTTAATAAAATGTTATATTTTTGTAATGAAATAGAGAACAATTTTTTTATTGCCAAAAAAAAAAAAAGGGACGAAAGATGCAGAAATTTGTATATAAACTTTGTCTTCCTATCACTGACACATTTCCTTCTGGTCTTCCTCCCCCTCCTCATTTTCTCCCATAAAAAGTGTGTGCATGGTGGTACAAGGTTCCATAAAAACTGTGTGCATGGTGCAGGGTCGTTCACTTTCCATGCTGTCTCTCACGCAAGCCTTTACACGACATGAAATTGCCGAATTATGAAATTTTCGAGTTCGTTCATTACACATCTCTTCTCCTTTTAGGCCTTGACTACGTCACAAAGGAACGAAAGAAAATCCAGCCGTGTTTTGTATGATTTCTTGCGAAGGACCGAGTAACGCAGAGGTCAACTTTGTTTAAGAGAACAGCATCACTCCATGAGGAAACGATGACCAGTCTTGAAGTTAGAAGATGAAGGGCTTGCACTTCTAACACGAGTATTGTTTGCTGTTACTGTGATTAACTATGCAAATCCAACTTTGGTAGAATCCGCCATGAGAGTAGCTGTTCAGGAATATGATGATAGACTAAAACCTACAACAGCTTATATCTGCTCATTTATATTATACCCGTGCACATCTTCCAGTATGCCAGTTCTGGAGCAAATTCGCCCTTCTCATCCCCCTTACCCCCTACATAGCCCCCGGACAAGCAAATGACCTCTTGTTTATGTTTTAATCTTCCTCCAATCATGCATTACTAAACTCCCCCCTCCCTTCCTTTCCTTCAGCATTCCAAGCCATTATTGCACACAAGATTTTTCATTCTCTCTGTTCTTAGTTTTCTCCTTCTAGTTGTTCATTCCTGTCATGTTACTAATTGTGGCGATTTATGTTTCATTTTCCGACCCTTTCTATCCGTCCTCTCTAGTTCCTAGTAGGCTTTGAACTAGCTCCTTTGTCTAGGCATGCTCAGCAAGCAGTCTTGTCCTCTCGGTGTTCTCTTTTCTTCTGAACCTTCCTCCATCTATTCCACCTGTCTACTCACTCTTCTATCATTTGTGCCATCTGGACGGCTTTGTTTGGGCCGTAGGTATCTGATGGTGGCAAGCTATGACTATTTATGGCATAACGCCATGTTGTTTCCTTTGTAATAACCCCTTTACAACATTTCTCAGAAAAAATCGTTGCCTTTCACTTTGTGTATATGGGCACATTTTGTGCCGAACGTTCTTACAAGGAGGAGGCCAAAAGTCTATATTTTTCATCCATTTTTATCTGTTGTGTTATTTTTGTATGTGATCCTTGAAAATAGGCTTCTGCCGAAATATTGGATGGTTCTATGTCCTTCATTTATATGTAGTCATCTTGTTTTCTGCCCACTTTCTTCACTCTAACTATCTTTTTGTAAAAACTGAACCGTACGCCCATCTATTTCGAATTACCCGGTACACTCTCTTCCCGTCAGGAAGTTCTTGTCTAGGTACTTCCGGCATGGTGATTACCAGAAGTAATGAATAACTGTGGTACTAATTTTGTTAACACGGCCAACAAATGAGTGTGCTATCATTTGACGAGGAATATCTAACTTCGTACAAAAAAATAGGTATATTTTAAATTTATAATGTTAATCTGTGGTTTCCAATGATGGAAGAGATGTGTTTACATCGCTTTGTCTCACCACACCAGATCCTTGTTAATAGTGAAATGTATTTCACTAATCTCATTTGTTTGTAATCAGTGCCAGATTGTTAATTGTAACAGTTTATGGAAAATTAACGCATTGGTTACTCAGTTTTTTTTGTAGCCTGTCAATCTGAGATTGTGAATTTTTCATATACATTAGGAATTTAATCATTCACGTAAGTATGTAACTAATAATGGAGATGCAATGAGGGAAATTGAAAGGACATCCATCGCTCTTCATAAAGTAAAACTAAAGACGCTGTGGAGATGAACAGACAGAACAACAAAAATAAGATTTTTAAGGGCTTGCATCTTTCCCATCGCAACATATGCCTTTGATACCTGGAAACAGCTGAGAAATACATAAATGCCTTTGAATGTAAATGCTACAGAAGAGTTCCTCATATATCATGGACACAAAAAAGAACAAATAGATCTATACTACAAGAACTTAATATTGAAGAAGCTTGGCTAGTAAAGAGGATTAAATAGAGAAAACTTAAATACTTTGGACATAAAAACATGATAATTTAGAGAAGACCATCTTGGAATGGTACATAATGAGAAAAAGAAAGAAAGGAAGACTAAGGCAAAGATGGCTGCAAGACATCGTTGATAATCTGCAAATGGACATATCATCAGCAAGGCATCTTGCTTACAATTGAGAGGCCTACAGGAGAGTTGTTAGGGAGGCAAAGTTCCACAAGTAACGTGCAAATAACTGGCAGACTGAAGCTCCTTCGCCATGAAAACTGAAGTCCTGGGCATGTTTCAGCATGAAAGAAAATCATCCTTTCATTTTGTCATGATTGACAAGGAGTAGTAAAAAATCTTTTGTTTATTTATGCAAGGAAACTTTGGATATCTCACCAATGAGATGATGCCAAAGAGGGTATACATGTAAGATGTTATGATTATCATATTACCCATGTGGTGCCAGTTGCCTTAGATCATCGGATACAATAAACTCAGATGCCAGTTCAAGAAGTGCAACATCAGTGAAAGGTTATGTGCAGCTAGAACACTGATAAACATGACAGTCTGCAGAAGTGCAAAAGAGATCAAGAAAATAATGCAGGAAGTTGGCACTAGTATCAGCCTACATCATTCTGCATGGGGATGTCCACAATCTGAGATGAGTCTCAGCTGATCTCAGGAATGTTAAAGATGCTGTCCCAGAATATTTTGCAGATTTTTCTGGCAATGTGTTTTGGTTTATCCTTTATTTATTTATTGAATGGTGATGAATTGCTGTGTTCGTGTAGTCTGATTAATGCTTCTTAATGCTAATCAGTTAGTAGGATGGGTGATGTAGCTGTTTGCACTTTTCAGCTTGAGGTACCGACACACATAGTAGAGACATATACACCAGAAGTGTCTCATATATATAAAACTTGGAAAACGTGCGTAGCTTTGTAATGTATTTGCTAGATACTTGGTACAATTTATCCATTTTTTTTTTCCTTCCTTAGGTCACCACATTTTGACTGAGGTGAAATACAAATTCTCGTTGTTCCATTACACATAACATCATGAACAGCCAGAAATTCATGTATCCTTATGGGTTTACAGAATCATCCCTTCATAATAGCAGTCGGTATGGAGAGTCTTCAGATTATGGTGCCTTCCAGAATGGAGGGTCTTCAGATTATGCTACTCAGTATAGAGAGACATCAGGTTATGGTGCCTACAGTGTTACTGAGCTAGAGAGAGCCAGGAATATACTTTCCCAGGCAAGAGATAATGGCTCATTAAAGTGGCTGAATAAAAAGATGCAGAGGTACCCCATGGGGTCTGGCAGTAGAAACTTTGTTCCCAATATATGGGAAGGACAGGAAGGAATGATGGAACACATTCACCAAACATTTCCTATGCCTCCAAGCGTGCCTTGCAATCAGGAGTTGCTCGTTGCTGAAACGAAAAAACCATGACTTTTTACACTCTGACAGGACTTCCTCATCTCCATCACAGCCAAGAGCTGAAAGTTATTCCAAAGTCATCAGATCTAGTAGTGTGGACAGGGTAAATGTTCAGAGCACAGATGCTAAAGACATTCAGAAAACACCAAGAAAGCCATCTCATGGAAATTATACTAAAGGAACTGAAGAAGAATTGTTCTGGGCAAGAGTAACAGTTCTTTATCATCAGATGGACAATATGCCTAATTCTCTTGCTCAAGCAAGGAAAAAATTGTGCAGTGGTAACAGTCGCATAAAGAAAGAGGGTTGTGTTCTGCTAGCTGAATGGTATGCAGAAATAAGAAAGTTAAGAATGAAGATAAAGAAAGCACAAATAGATTTTGTAAAGAATAACTACAGAAACATATTTAAATTGTTATCTTTTCAAGCTAAAGAAGATTTTAAGAGTACTCACGGACTTAAAGGCCTTCTACCGGTTACAGTCTATAGAGTCCTGAAGAAGTGTGAAAAGTTGAGAGCTAAGTTTAGGGAATTGATAGAAACTAAAGCCAGTGTGATAAAACCTCATAAGTCACTCTTGAGTATAGCTTATGAAGATTTTGCTGCTGATCAACATGAGGAAGATTATCCGTTTTCTGAAACGTCAGAAAGTGAACTGTAAGGAAATTGAAGTATGGGAATACATAGTAGATCATGACAGCACAGATTGGTCTGGATTATCGAAAGATGGTTATGACATGGGGAGATTGAATAACAGTAGAGAATTATCAGATAACAATGATCAACTTGAGAAGCCTTTGGATTACTGGAGGTTTACCAAGGATGGAATTCTGAGGCATGCTGACAGATTTAAGACAATATGTTATGGCAGCTACTAATGTAAATAAGATAAATAAGATGTTCACATTAATTCCACATAATGAGTCTGTTAAACCTAATTGTGAACAGTTTGTTCATACATCCTACCTGTACATCTAAACGTTGCATAGGGCTCATATTGTAGTTCATCATGTTTTCTGATTTCGGCGAGTTTTTCAACCTCGTCAAGGGATCTTATGCCCACTAATTTAACCTCTCCAACATTCTCTTTAGAGTTTGACATGGCCACCCTCTTTTTCTTTGTCCTATTGTGTCCTATGTGATAGCTTGTTTTAGGATTCTCTGACTATTTTTTCTCATCATGTGGGTTGATATGTTGTTTGTTAGTCTCTTAGTCATAGTCTGAGTCAGTGACAAGATGACAGGGATCTTTTTTTTTTTTTATTTTTAGAGGGTTTGAAACATCATTGAGTACACTTAGAATCAGAATTTTAGCAGCACTGATGTAGTTCAAGCCTTTTTGGATCAAAATGCTTTTGTAGTGGTCATAAGGCTGGGATTTTGAAGAGCTTTTTTAACAATCCAGTGGTCTTCTCATCAGTGTTGAAGAAGTATGGGTGCTTATTCTGGTTATTAAGGTCAAGGGCCCACCACAGATTGTCCCAAGCATGGTTACTTACCCTGAGTTTGGATCTAACTCAGAATGACACACAGTATCAGCTGTGGTGAGGTTGCCAGCCAGAATAATTTCCTGTACATGGAATAGAAGCACTGGACTGATTGGTGTCTTACAAGAGAGGAAGCTGTTATGTGCAGAACAGTGCCTTATAGATGATTTGGAGTTTCAGAGTCACAATGCACTTGGTATGGAGATAAATTAGTTCAAGATTCTATGCCTGCTGTGCAGTTTTAGCATTTGGTCAAAAGATTACTATGTATACTGTTTGTCAGTCACATAATACCGCAGTTAGACACAGTTAATTGTATGTAATTACAGTTTTTCTTTTCTATCAGTTTGAGAGCATATCTATGTAATAGCCTTTTCCTATCCTATGTCAGAGATATCTTAAACATTTCAGTTTTGTTTTCAAATCTTGCATTGACATTTTCTTGGGCAAGCAGCTCTTTCAAAAAACATTTTATAATCGCTTATAAAGAGGTTAGTTACAAGATTCTGGCTTGAGCTTGAACTTGCATGCTCTGCTGCTGGCCTAGAGATGGGCCTCCTTGCACTGTGGACACTCCCATATGAGCTTGGCCTTTAACCTCAGTGTTGTTCATAGTGTGTATTGGGTGATAGTGCCAGTGTCACATTGATTAAACATAGCTCAATCTTTTCCTTAAAGTTCTGAATATCTGCCACTGCCATTTGTTACTCCCTTTTCTCATAGTCTTTGGTGATAGGTGCAGCATTCAACATTTTTTTGCTGATCTCCCTTTATTTTGGTAGGGTGGCTGTTGTAACATCTGCTTTGTCTATTTGTAGGTTGCCTAGGGTTGTTTCTTTGTTTGCCAGTTGATCTGCCATTTTATTGTCCTTGATACTGGCATGTCCTGGGCAATAAATCTGGCATTAAATTATTGTTCATAATTTCACAAAACAATCACAATACAGTGAATAAAACAATAATGCCAGAATGATTTAGCTCTTTACTTCTAACCTGCTCATAACAACTGGAAAGTATAGCTGTCATGAATTGGGTTATATATCAGATTTTTTTGGTTTTTTTTTTTCAATTTGTAGGAAAGATTAAATATGTCTTACATTTCAGATTTTGTTTAGATGCCAGTGTGGGTTGTTAGATATGACATATTATCCACATTCCTTGGTGTTAAGGAAATACATAGAAGACAAAAATATTTTGATTATTTGTTTTCTTAATTAGCTTGACATTGTTTTGACAAAAACATTGTGATTGTAATAAATAATTTGATTAATATATATTTAATTTATTTGGGAGTTGTTTTGACAAAAAAGATGCGGCTGTTTTAGATTCTGTTTTTAGATCTTTACTCTTCAACCTGGTAATGATAACAGATGATGATGATGGCAAATTGTTATGGTTTTTCTCATGTCCTAAGGCATGCACAAGGGGGATGGTATGGCCAGGTGCTTCCCCAGGTGACAACAATGCCTGGGTAAGCCTCACCAAAGTCAGTCATTCTGTGCCATCTCCGTAGGAAATGTTGAATGCAATGAATTTTTACATTTCCCTTCTGAATTCTTCTGGTCAAGCTGTTGTCATCACATAATGTCTGCCTGTCTGTGTGTTTGTCTGCCTATCTGTCTATCTGTCTGTTTAATCTGTCTGTCTATACAGTTGTCTTTTTTTTTTTCCTTGTGAACTTTTCCTTGCAGTAAGGTTTTTTAGTGTCTCTTTATCTATCATGATATGACAAAAACACATTAATTTTTGCTGCACAGTTTCAGTTAAGATTTAAATAAAAATAAAATATACACAAAGCCACTGCTGTAAAGCTGTGATAACAAAATAGATTTTAAACAAAGTTGGGAGCAGTTCTATTCATTCATGTAGTACACAGCTGCGATGTTCATGGAAAAATGTATAGGACAAATAAGTAGGATAAGAAAAAGTCATGTTTGATATATAACAGATAAAAGGGGTTGGTTATTTCGTGACTTTTATGAAGTTGCGTCTCTGATGATACCACAGTGTGTGAAGGAAGGCTTTTTTTTCTTTTTTTACTGATTATGTGCTATTGAAAATTAATCATCTTGTTGTAAAACCTAAAGAAGATTATTTAGAGATAAAATTGAAGGAAAGAAATTCTCTATTGCCTATAGCTATAGCCAGCAGCAGAGTTTGGGAGACAGTATCCAAATGCAGTATAATAATGCACATAATAAAGTACCAATTACAGTGTCCTGGTACAGGAAGGCTGACTTATTATTATTGGGCTACATTTTGTGGAAAATAAAACAACCATTTTTTGTTATTACATTTATTTTTTTTTAAAATTAAACATTTTCACTATATAAAATTTCTTTTATTCTTTGAACAAACAAGTTCCCTTTTTTAATGTGTTAAAATATGGTTTTATCCCTTCTCTTCCATAAAAACAAACCTCATCTCCAAGTCTAGAAGTGTGTCAGTCAGTCATTTGCATGTCCCTTGCGGAACTTTGCCACCCTAACACCTCTCCTGTAGGCATCTCAGTTGTAAGCAAGATGCCCTGTTGCTGATGCATCCAATTGCAGATCATCAATGAAGTCTTGCACTCGTCTTCGCCTTGGTCTTCCTCCCTTTCTGTTTCCCATCATGTACCCTTCCAAGACGGTTTACCCTAGATTATCATGCCGTTTAATGTGTCCAAAATATTTAAGTTTTCTCTATTTAATCCTTTTTACCAGCCAGCCTTCTTCAATATTAGGTTCTAGAAGTGTGTAGAGATGGATAATTGCCTTAGAAAAACACAGTACTAGATGGTAACTAGAGATAATATTTGAGTTAGCAATCTTCCGCGTGTCCAGATACTAAATTAGCTCATGGATATTCACAGAGCTACTTTTTCAGCATGGCAGAGAGTATAATAAAAAAATGAATACACACATCTACATTTGTTCTGTATGTCTGTATAAACTGAATTTCCCTGGTGAAAACTATATTAATAATAATAATAATCCTTTGTTATCACCATAGACATGTTTATTACTCTTTTACCATAGTAAGTTTCTCCCATCCACACCCCACATCTTGATATTATACAGTCTTTGTGGGTGAAGAGACTATTTGATTTGGCAATCAGTTATCCGTAACTGACAATCACTTGATTGATTGATTGACCTGTAGCTGACAATCACTTGATTGATTGACCCGTAGCCAACAATCACTTGATTGATTGATTGATTGATTGATTGACACATAGCTGACAATCAGTTGGCCACTTTAACCCATTCCTAAATTGGACATGATGCTTTGCCTCAATACCTTCACTGCATATGGTGCAAAGGACACCATGTTTGCAGCTTCAGTGGTATATACTGGTAGTTGTTGAAATTTTGGCTTCTTGATTGCACACTTGAATATTCCACGATGCTCAATAGCCCCATTTACAGTTGAGAAACATTTATGTCTTATAGTTGTGGCCCATAGAAATTAAGTAGAGTTCCCGTTAAGAAACCCACTTCCTTCGGTTTTTGTCATTGTGTGTCAAATACACCAAGCTTTTCTCTGCATCGGTATCAAAATTTCAGTTCACTGGAGGATGCTTACATCCTTCTCGTGCCGATAAACATCACATAGCAATCGCATGGCAGTTTGCCAAGTTTTCCCATTTTCAAGAACAACACAGAGATAAGACAGATGAGCAAACAACAATCTGTCTCATGGGTGATCAGAAAAAGAAGATGGACATATGTAGGCCATGTGATGAGAAGAAATAATCAGAGAATACCAAAACAAGCTATCAAGTGGAGCACAACAGGCCGAAGAAAAAGAGGTCAACCATGTGAAATTCTTAAAGCGAACGTTGTTAAGAGAATCTAGTTTAGTGGGCATAACATCCCTTGATAAAGTTGAAAGACTTGCCGAGAACAGGAAAACTTGGCAAACAGTTGCGCAAGCCCTATGTGACGTTTAACGGCACGGGAACAATGTAAGAATGTAAGATCTTCCCACCATATTATTCACAATGCTAAACTTCCGGCAGGGGGACGTTACAATTCATATGGAATTATTACATTGAAACATTTTGCCTAAATTGAATTGCATTATACTTTTTAGCAGTACGCCCATATGTCATCGTACAGAAAATTAGGCGCAGTTTGAATTCATGAGCTGTGTAGAGTATAATGCACTGCATTTAAAAGCTTAAACTGATGTCTGCACTTTTCCACAAGAAAAGTTTGTCATAGAGGAATACCAATGTTTTGTTTCAGGTGAATTTTCTCTCTCTCTCTTTCTCTCTCACACACACATGCACCCACACACACACATGCATGCACCCACACACACACACACACTTTTTTAACATGGGTTGTGAAAAACTTTTTTTTGAAAAGCGTTACAAATTTAGGATGAATTAGTCGTGAAATATCACCACGTAGTTGCAAAATTTCATGGCAGATAAGAAAATTGCAGTAAAACTGGTTCTGCTATTGAAAATAGATAAAGGTGTATGGTTCAAGTTTACCAAGATAAAAAGAGTGAGGAAAGTCGGCAGAAACAAGAATAGCAGAAAGTAAGCAGAGCACGTATAAATGAAGAACATTCACCAGTCCAGTGTTTCACCAAAAGTCTTTTTCAAGGACCACATACAAAAGCAACACAACAGATAACACAAAAAAATAGATGCAAAATTTAAATAGAAATGCATTTTGTGGCAGTCTTTATTACAAGGAGGCGACCAAAAAAAAGCTAAGTGTTTAATTTTTCACAACAGCACTCATTGAAAGGTCAGGTCTAGACCTGGTACAGTTCATCCACTGGCAGTGTCATCAAACATTCATATGTACATGAACCACTATATGAGAAATTTCATCAAGAATGGCTCTGTACATAAACCACTATACGGGGCAATGTCATCAAACGTGCATCTTTACATGACTCACTATAGGGGCACTGTCATCAAACATGCATCTGTACATGAATCACTATAGAAGAAATGTCATAAATCATGCATTTATACATGAATCACTATAGAAGAAATGTCATAAATCATGCATTTATACATGAACCACTAAATGAGAAATTTCATCAAATTTGCATCTGCACATAAACCACTATACAGGGCAATGTCATCAAACATGCGTATGTCCATGAATCACTATAGAAGAAATGTCATAAATCACGCATCTGTACATGAACCACTATACAGGACAGTGTCATGAAACATATAACTTTACATGTACCACTACAGGGGCAATGCCATCAAACATACATGCATCTTTACATGAACTTACATTTACTATACAGTGCAGTGTCAACAAATATGTATCTATACAAGAATCATAAGTACAGAGGCATGGTCATTGGAGGCACAATATTCCCACACAAAGAGATACATAAAACAACGTGGATATCTCCAGATGATAGAACTAGAAACCAGATGGATCATTTTTGTATTAGAAAGCAATACTTAACATCTCTGACAGATGTAAGGGCATGTAGGGGTGCAGATGTTAACATTGATCACAACCTGTGTATAGGGAAAATAAAACTAAAATTGAAAAAGCCAACACAGATCAATACACAGAAAGATAAACAGCCACAGCCTACAAGAAGAGAATACTAACAGTAATTTCAGTCAGGAACTTGCCAATCATTCCACAACACTCGGTGAAGTAGAGGAGATAGGTATAGATGAATTATGGAATTCTTACAGCACAGCCATAATCACGGCACCAAAAGCAAGCGGTAGACTGAGAAAACCAAATAAAAAAGCATGGATATCAGAAAACACATGGATGTACATACATGAAAGACTAGCAGTCAAATTAGACATGTTGAATGTAAAAACAGATCTTGGAAAAGATCTGGCGAAAGCAACATACAAAGAAATGGATGAGAAAGTAAAACATTCAGCTAGAAGAGATAAAAGAAAACACATAGACAATATGGCGAAAGAGGCAGAGAAAGCAGCAAAAACAGGAGACAGCAAAACTTTATATAACATACAAAAGAGGCCAACAGGTACTATTACATCTAAAGAAAAATCAATCCTTAGCAAAACTGGAACCCTATTAACATCAAGTAAAGACCAAAAGCAAAGATGGGCTGAACACTTCCAAGAAATACTTAATCGATCACACCCAAAAGAATAGTTAAACTATGAAACCAGCCCCACAGCTAAATGTCAGCCTAGATGAAATTACATTGCATGAAATGGAAACAGCAGTGAATTTAATGGCTAACAACAAAGCTGCAGGTGAAGATGAAATAACACCCGAAATATTAAAAGCTATCAATAGTGACAACATGAGACAACTACAGAGAATGTTTAACAAGATTTGGAAAGAAGAAAAGGTCCCTTCTAATTGGGAAAAAAGGAATCATTGTTAAAATACCAAAAAAAGGCAACCCTAGTGACTGTAACAACTGGAGAGGAGTAACCTCAATATCAGTTGTGTCAAAAGTATTTTGCAAGGTCATTTTGAATAGACTTAAAGATATAGTGGATACAGCAATGAGAGAAGAACAAACAGGATATCGAAAGGGGAGAAGCTGTCTTGACCAGATCTTTACTCTCAGAATACTACTGGAAGAACATATTGAAAAGCAGAAACCACAAATACTGAACTTATAGACTTTAAAAAGGCATTTGATAGCATACACAGAGATTCATTGTGGAGAATTTTAAATCTATATGGAATATCATCTAAAATTGTCAACATCATTAAGGACTTCTACAATGGATATGTTTATGCAGTGAAAACAGAAGAAGGGATTAGTGAATGGTTCCAGATTGAAACATGTGTGAAACAAGGATGAATACTGTCTCTTTTGCTTTTTGAAATTACAATAGACTTCATAATGAAAAAAATGCTGCACAGGTAACACAGGTATTGACTGGGTACATGGGACCCAACTAGAAGATCTTGATTCTGCTGATTATGTAACTCTTATCAGTAAAAATGTGAATTCCATGCAAGAAAAAACAGATAGCTTGTCTTCACTGGCTAGCAAAATAGGGCTTGAAATTAACAAGGACAAAACAAAAATAATGAAACTTCCTATTAATCAAAATGGAAAAATTCACATAGAAGGGACAGGTATTGAAAAAGTCAATCAATTTGCATACCTTGGCAGCTACATAGACCAGGATGGTGACACCAGAAAGGAAGTTTCTGCAAAAGCAGCATCGATCTTCAAGAATCTTGAGAACATATGAAATTCAAAAGTTATAAGCACAAAAAACCAAGTTAAGACTATTCAATTCAAGTGTAATATCCACCCTCATTTATGCATATGAAAGCTGGAAAGCAACTAAAGAAATAGAGAAGAAATTAGACTCTTTTGAAAACAAATGCCTTAGGAAAATACTCGGCATCAAGTGGAACGAACAAAAACAATGCAGAGATAAGACAGATGACTGAACAACAACCGGTCTCATGGGCGATCAGGAAAAGGAGATGGGCATATGTTGGTCACGTGATGAGAAGAAACTGTCAGAGAATCCCAAAACAAGCTATAAAATGGAATACAACAGGCCAAAGAAGAAAGAGGCAGACTGCATGAAACTCTGAAGAGGACATTGTTAAGAGAGGCTAAATTAATAGGCATAAAATCCCTTGATGAGGTTGAAAGGCTCTCTGAATACAGGAAAAATTGGCAAACTACCTTGCGAGCCCTATATGATGTTTAATGGCACGGGAAGGATAGATAAGATAGGGGCAATGCCATCAAACATACATCTTTACATGAGTAGCCAATAGCTTATGTCTGATTCTAACAATGTTGGGTTAGCATAGTCAGACACAGTAAGTGCAAGCAATCAATGTGCTGCAAGGTCCTGTTTCCTTGCACTTTGGCCTTCCAACTTCAAGTCTGATCCTCGTAAGATGATGCTGCACCTTTATAGAGTTACTCTTCATGTGACGCAATCACTCACAGGTTCCTCTCAGACCTCACAGCTGCTAAAAAAATCTCATATAGAAAACTCTTTGCAAAATTTCTGATTGACCATAAAAATGAGTGCAAGTTAAATGCTATAACCCAGGACTTATTGAAAGTATTCGAGTTTTTCAAAATATTGGAATGTTAATAGAGATCATAACTATTACTAAGGAACAATTTTTTATAAATAGGAAACTACGAGGTTTTGGTACGGTAAAGTAAGATAACAAATATTTTCGAGGTTTAATCCTACAATATTTGTTATCTTACTTTACCATAACTATTACTAGAGTTGTTTCCCTTTTGTAGGTATAATTCCTATTAAGCCACAGGAAACATTCAAGAAATGGTGGAGTATTTTATGCTACAATTCTTTGATATTAAGTTTGCAGAGTTTTAAGTAAAAATCATGGTTCTTGTGCCAGTACAGGTTGACAGATTACAGTTAGTAATTAAAATTTTGATGGAGAAAGAAATGAAAGTATGATTTCAGCTGTTAAATTTTATCACTTTCGGAGAACAACATCAGCAACCTGTCATAAGATTAAAAAGGAAGCATGACTTACAGATGATAATTAGTATCAACAAATAGCCAAGCTGTTTCTGTCATGGCATTTTTCTAATCATTGCTTTGTGGATGTAAAGCAAGATTTTACACCTCTGCTCAACAGGGTAATTCCACTTTGACCCAACTATATAAGATATACAGAAAAGCTGCAGTGGTAACATACATCACATTTCATAACTTTACAGGGTGTCCTCAAAAAACCTCCATACGTTGTGAAATTTAACACTTAAAAAAAAATCATTATGTTTAGTTACAAACTAGATTAGAATTGCTCCAGTAACACAGGTTTTGATGGTTCACTTTACATTTAACACAGAAATTGGCCTCATCAGTAAACATGTTCCTGAATGAGAAGTTTGCATAATCATCCAATTTGTTTAGTGCCCATTCACAGAATATCGGCTGTGTATAGAAACTTCAGTAACACTTTGTGTTCATATCTTATGTGGTAAAACTTACCTTTTTTTAAAAAAATTTTTTCCTCTTTAGGTGATCGCATTTTACTGGAATGAAATAATCAGGAGTAGTTTTTGTGTATTAATACATGTAGCAGCATGAACAGTCAAGTTCCATCTTATCATTCTGGGTCTACATAATCATTGTATTATGGTGTCAATCACTGACACACTATTTTTTTCTTGAATTGAATAAATGTGACACACACTATTTTTTTCTTGAATTGAATAAATGTTGCTTTCTCAATATGTGGTGAACATTATTTTCTTTTTCCTTTGTATGTCTTGGAGTGAAGATGGTCGTGATAGAGGAGACTCATTAGTATAGCTTTTGGATTTTTATAATTCTGTTTTGAAGCTTCTCATGCATTCATGTAAACAAAGCGTATCCCCCTGAACACACACCAGATAAAGCCCAATGAAACACCCAAATGCCCATTGTGCAGTAATAACCAAGAAACAGTCACACACCATCTACTAGAATGTCCACCACTCATTGATTTATGACAGGAATATCTATTTCAATATCCAAACATTGAAAATACATTATACACAAACTCAATACAACTAAAGAATACCTGCAGATACTTTATCATCACTTCGAGCTGAAGATCACAAGCTCAAATGGCTAGTGGATTGGAGAAATGAAATGTAGGAGAAAAACTGTTAGTACTCGTAGATGGTAAATTAGTGGAATATTGTCTTTTGTTCCATTATGCTTTTAGTTAACATTTTATATATAGCGAAATCAAGAGAAAAGCTGGAAAGCAACTAAAGAAATAGAAAACAAATTAGACTCTTTTGAAAATAAATGCCTAAGGAAAATACTCAGTATAAAATAGAATGAATTCAAGAACAATGCAGAGATAAGGCAGATGACCAAACAACAACCTCTCATGGGTGGTCAGAAAAAGGAGTTGGACATATGTCAGTCATGTAGTGAGAAGAAACAGTCAGAAAATCTCAAAACAAGCTATCAAGTAGAACACAACAGGCCAAAGAAAAAGAGGTTGATAATGTGAAACTCCAAAGAGGACATTGCAAAGAGAGGCCAATTTCTTCTTACATCTTACTTCCTTCCCATGGCGTTAAATGTCACATAGGGCCCACATGGTAGTTTGCCAAGTTTTCCTGTTTTCTGTGAGCTTTTCAACTTCAAGGGATGTTATGTCCACTAAACTGGCCTATCTTAACAATGTCCTCTTTAGAGTTTCACATGGTGGACTTCTTTTCTTTTACCTGTTGTGTTCCATTTGTTAGCTTGTTTTGGGATTCTCTGACTGTTTTATCTCATTCTTCTCAATTATGTCAATTCAGTCAATCATTTTGCATGTTCCTTGTGGAACTTTGCCTCCCTAACAGCTCTCCTGTAGGCCTCTCAGTTATAAGCAAGATGGCCTGCTGCTGATGCATCCTTTTATAGACTATCAACGATGTCTTGCAGCCATCTTTGCCTTGGTCTTCCTCTCTTTCTTTTCCCCATTATGTATCCTTCCAAGACGGTCTTATCTAAATTATCATGATGTTTAATGCATCCAAAATATTTAAGTTTTCTCTGTTTAATCTTCTTTACTAGCCAGCCTTCTTCAATATTATGTTCTTGTAGTATGGATATAATTGTTCTTTTTTTGTGTCCATGATATTTGAAGAACTCTTCTGTAGCATTTACATTCAAATACATTTATGTGTTTCTCAGCTGTTTTGTTAAGTGTCCAGGTCTCACAGGTATATGTTGCAATGGGAAAGATGCATGCCCTTAAAAATCTTATTTTTGTGGTTCTGTCTGTTTCTCTTCACAGATTCTTTAGTTGTTTTACTTTCTGAAGAGTGAAAGATGTCATCCTTTTAATTTCCCTCATTGTATCTCCATTATTAGTTCGTAGTGATCCAAGATATTCAAAACTCTCCACTTCTTTCAGTTTTTCCTCATTGATACATCTTTCAGCTGCATTATTTGTTTTGTCAGTTGTCATCAATTTAGTTTTCTTTGCATTAAGATAGAGGTTTTGCTATTCGCTGTTCTTATGGACTGACATAATTAGTTTTTCCATTCCTTTTTGTGTTGTGGACAGTAATACTGTGTCATCAGCATATCTAATCTCTGGTACTTCATAACCTCCAATTGTTATGGCATCGTAATATTCTTTGTCGACATCTTCTCTAACATTGCTCATTATATTTTCAGTATGCAAATTAAATAAGTAAGGCGACAATATGCACCCCTGATGGACCCCTTGTTTTATGTCAAACCAAGTTGTTTCATCATTTATTCTTACTGCTGCTTGTTGGTCTAGATACAACAGTGATGTTAACTGTATCAAATGTGTTGGAAATCCCATTTTTTCCTTTATTTCCCATAATTTCTTGTTGTACATAATTAGGGATACTAAAGACTATACAAGTTGGAGAAACACAATTATAATTAGTGAGGAATACTTAGTCTGAATACTTGGGTTATTGTGAGAGAGAATATCTAACTGATCAAGCTGGTAAAAGTTGAAATATCTTAGTTTGAAGCTGGTGAGAAGTGTAATGACAGAGAAACAGAGTGTGTAAAGAGAACATAACAATCACTGGAAAACTCAAAGCAAAATGAAGAGGAGATATATGAAGAGGGAAGTTCTTGAACTAATGAAACAAGAATTTTGGAAAAAAAGAAGCATATACCTAATTATGGATACTAGAGACTGTACAAGCTGAAGAAAAACAGTTATAAATAGCTGTTGCACCAGCTTCTTAAAAAAAATAATAGAACCCTGTTACTTAAAGCCAATTAGAGATACAATGTTAGTTCTGTTATTTTCCTTGACCTAACAGCATATGTCAGACAACTTTCACTTCATGACAGCAACCAGGGAACCTATTTGTGTACTTAAAATTCCAAGTGACATGGTTGGTGTAACACACATTGTTAAGTGGACACTTAACATTTGGCATATTTAAACTAGGGAGCGTTTTACCATAAGTGAATTAAGTGGATTGACACAAAATGTACATATTTTTTGTTACTCACTTTTAACAATATAACTTTATATGCTAACGTTTGCACCCATCTAGTTATATTATAGATATACTGTGACTACGGATCTCTGGAATGAGTACATGGTAACTATACTGTGTTTGATTAAATAATATGTGATATAGCTAAATATTATTATTATGTTTGACAATATTATTATATTGGAACACAGTGTGGCAACTGGAAAAATTGAGGGAAGAAGAGACAGAGGAAGACAGAGAGAGAAGTTACTGGGTGGGCTATCAATGTGGCTCAGAAGAAAGTCACCGGCGGATCTCATAATCAAGTCTAGAGACAGGGAATTGTGGAGAGAAATGATCGCCTACACAATGCAGTATGGCACTTGATTGATTGATTGATTGATGTTTGACTGAAGTGTAAAAAAAATTATTATGTAAGTTCAAAGTTCAGAAATAGTATATCTGCAGCTGACTAGTATCTTGTGTTATGGCAAATGGCTGGAGACCTAGCTTACATTGAAAAAAAAATTGTCTGTGAAACATAAAATTGGATTCTCAACCTTGAATCAGTGAAAGATCATGTTGAAGTATACATAGCAAAACTACATACTGTAGAGTACTAGAAATATGTGAAAGTTTTAAATGTAAGTGGTGGGAGAGTTGGGGGGGGGGCACTCATGGTAAATTGTCACTTATACCTATATTCACAGTGAGTGAATGAGTAAAAAAAATGTAAGTATTATATGAGAAAGTTGCCACTGTTCATATTATTTTATAAAAAAGTTGGTATCAACAATGCCTATGCATGAAAAATGTGTCTTTTTACTCCTTTTCACACACAACCAAATATTTTATTAGGATAATGGGATCGTGAAGTAGTCATGTTAGTGCCATAATGGACAGAGCATGTTATAGGTGTAATATGAAGGTTTTATTGTTGTTCTGTCTTCTTGGAGCTGTAAGCATGGTGTTCTTTGTGGATGATGTGGTGAAGGTGTTGAGACACAGTGTCATGCTGAACTGAGAGCTTATGGTGGCCATGAGCTAAAAATAAAAAGCAGGTGCAGTGCTTCTTTAGCAAACTCCACTACCAATGGGACTGTAGTGATCGTTCTCTGTTTGTCAGGCTGAACCTTTTACTGGGGGTAGCAGTTGGGAGGTGGGACAGAGTCTTAACTGGCTATGGTTCATCAACCCTAATGCAAGCAGCCAGCTATATGTTGCTGATTGCAAGGTTGGACAGCATCTTCATCCCCTTTTCTTACTTTTGTTAAAAGCAGTTCCTAATAAACGAGCTATAAAGACTGTAGTATAACGTATATCTTTAAGTAAACCAAAGACATGATAATCTCATGGCTCCAGATTACTGCTGTAATGAGGATGAGGAAGATGTTCAAATCACAGATGTTGCACTGACTCCATGATTGCAGCTGCTGCAAGGGAACATGCAATGTCATGGTGCAAAAGAACAAGCATCATCAGTTATAGTTGTTCTTCCCTCCTTAAACCTTTCTGCCCACTCATACACTTTTTCTTGAGTCATGTTCTATGCTGATGCGTTTTGGCAGATTTCACTCCTTTTGCCCAAAAAAATCTCGCTGCGGTACATTGTTGAGCAATGGTGCAATCTCGCAATAGTGTCCATGTTTATTTGACCTTGGCTTCAATTAGAAGGGTAAAGTGCTGCAATGTGCATGTTCAAACCACCCATCAGCAACTGCATATGTATTGTACTGCTTCAGCTTCTGTACATTGTGATTACCATGTAACTTTCAAATCACCTTTATGTTTTATTTTCCCTCATTTCTTAATGGACTGATTTAAAGGATGAGAAAACAAAGACAACCAAGTGATTGCAAATAACAAATATAAAAAAAACATCAGCATCACCTAAAGGCATCACACGTAAGGACTAAATGAATGTGAGTTTGGCATTCTCGGTTGTGAAACAAAAGTTTTTTTTTAGCAAATGTTGAAATGCTAGAAATAAGAGCCAAGTGGAATGTGATGAAGCAGAGTGAAATGAAATGCTTATCAGAACAATTTTTAAGAGCTTCTAGACACAGCACTTTGCGATAAAGGTGAAAAATTGATTCTGATAACATTTATATATTTTTTTTTCAATCCATTTGTCTGTAACTAAACAACAAATTTGTTCTGATCAAAAGGAAATGCCTGCTTAATAATAATAATAATAATAATAACAAATATAATTATATATATATATATATATTTTTTTTTTTATTTCAATAAGTTTCTATTACAACACAGAAATAAAACAGATGAGCAAACAACAACCTGTCTCATGGGTGATCAGAAAAAGAAGATGCACATATGTATACTATGTGATGAGAAGAAACAATCAGAGAATACCAAAACAAGAGAACATTGTTAAGAGAAGCCAGTTTAGTGGGCATAACATCCCTTGATGAAGCTGAAAAACTTGCCAAAAGCAGGAAAACTTGGCACACAACTATGTGAGCCCTATGTGACATTTAACGGCATGGGAATGATGTAAGATGTAAGAAGATCTAAGAAGTTTCTATTTCTGTTTGAAGCATTTTATGAGTCTGGATTCATGCATTTTTTCCCTCATTTATTAAGTGATTCAGTTTCTGTTTCTTAGTGACTTTTATCAATGACTAATAAACTGTGTGAAAGGCTTGATGCAATGGTAAATTGTGTTTACTGTGAGCAAAATTTGCAAGTACTGTCACAAATTAGTGCAATTTTTTTTCTTTATAATATTAAGTATATACCATGTCTTCATTTCTTTTCCCATCATTCTTGATGGGTATTTGCTAGTGCTAACTTCTCAACAGCGTAATAGGTATGCTAATGTCTCAGCAACAGATTATTCAATAGGCTGAATAGGCTTAAGTAATAATGCACAGAAAGCTCCACACACACGGACACAGTGTCAAGGAATACAAAAAAATACTGATTCATCATCATCAGTCCTCTGTACTCCCAGTGGAGCACAAGGCATCAGCAAAGCTTCCCCACCCAATCCTGTCTTGCACAAGTTGGGATACCTCAAACCATGTCTTTTCCACTTCCTTTAGTGTAAATACAGGTTATTGTTTTATAAATCTTAAATCAGAAGATGGCCAGTATAGATCACAAGGTGATGGAGGCCCTTACTAAGTTTAGTACAAAGGGTGGTTAAACCTCCACTGCTTAGTTCATACAAACAAGTTATCCATTATTTTTCAAGTGCATGTGTTTATGGGAAAGTGGCTATTGACCCTCTTGAAAACAAAGAGCCAGGAAAGCAAAATGTGTGTGAAAATTTGAAATGAATATTTTTTCTGTATATTTAAATAAGTTTAGTCACGTTACAAAATATAAATTACACAAATGAACATGAAAGGGTAAGTTCATGCGGCAGGCAGAAATGCTTTTAATCCTATGAAAGCAAAGGTGATAACTTAGTCAAATTAAGTAAAGAGCTTCTTATGAGAAGGATGAAGGAGGATGTGATGGATTTACAAGATTTAAAAAAAGAAAAAAAAAACTCCTTGAGCCAGAATTTTAAAGGGAGTGCAGTGGGAGTCAGGGGTTGAGCTCAGTACCTTTTGCACAAAAAATCAAATTATTCACTGGATAAATTCACTGGCTCTCAAATACAGTACTATGCACTTGCCATTAACATTGATTTTTATCTGCATCATCCCTTCTGAAAAAATAGCAGAAGTGTAATCTCATGTGTTCATCGTATATCATCATGTGCCTTCTTCAAAACAGAAGTTGGTGGTAATAAATATCCAGTTTCCTCGCTCCCTCATTTTTATGATGCATTAAGCCAGGCTGTGTCCTTTCATTCTTGTATGTTACCTTCCCATCTACATCTCTGTCTACCTCTTGCTTTTTTTCCTTCCACTTTCCATCTGGTATGGTCTTCAGTGCACTGTCATATCTTTTGAAGTGTTTTGTTTTCTTCATCCTTATTTCTTTGAGAAGTTTACATTGCATTTGAAGCTGTTCTGAAACTTATGCATTTGTTCTTTTCATTCTCCATGTTATATGACCTAGTTTTCTGTAGAACCACCATCTGCTGTATTTATCCCTCTCTCCAGCTTCTTTCTTAGACTCAGGTTTCTTCTCCATACAGTAAAACAGAATAGATGTACGAGGGGTGATTAATAAGTTCTCAGCATAACATACAATGGATTATTTGTAGACAACTTTTTTGGGGTTATTTCTCAACATAGTGCCCTTGCAAGTTTATGCACTTAGTCCAGTGATCATGGAGCATATGGATCCCTTCTTTGTAAAAGTCAGCATCTTGTGCCAGTAGAAAGTGGTCTACAGCATGAATGACGTCATCATCTGAAGCAAATTTGCGACCACTGAGCTCCTTTTTGAGTTTGGTAAACAGGTAATAATCCAAAGGGGTCAGTCAAATATGGAGAATAAGGAGGATGTTCAAGAAGCTGGAAGCCATATTCATGGATGGCAACCATTGCCACCACCGACTTGTGAACTGGAGCATTGTCTTGATGAAAGATGACTCCTCTTGTCAATTTCTCTCAAGACTTTTCCTTCAATTTGACCCACAGTTGCTTTACAAGATTAGCAGAATAGGCCACGGTGACTGTTCTGCAAATTTTGAAGATAGTCTACCAATAGCACACCTTCTTAATCCCAAAAGATGGAAGCCATCATTTTGCCTGCAGACAGAACCACCTTTACTTTTTTTATAGGTGGAGATCCACGATGTTTCCACTGCTTTGACTGTTCTTTGGTTTCTGGTTGAAAATGGTAAACCCAAGTCTCATCCACGGTCACAAATTGCTGAAGAAACTTTTTAGGATCTGCAGAAAAATGGCCAAGATTGTCTCTTGACACGTTGAGTTGCTGTCATTTGTGATCAGCTCCAAGAAGTTTTGGGACCCATCAAGCAGAGACCTTTGTGGTTTGAAAATCATTGTGAATAATGGCATGAGCACATTCCTGGGAGATGCCCAACTCAGTAGCAATGTACCGCTCAGTTAGTCATCGATCTTCCATTATCACGTCATGGATTCTGCTGGTGGTTTCATTGGTGGTTACTTTCTTGGTCTTCCTGGGTGGTGATCATCTTCCAGACTCTCCCTTCCATGTTTGAAATGAGCTACCCATTTCTTGACTGTGCTGTAAGAAGGGGCATCTACCCTAGAGTCTCCACCATATCCTCATGGATCTTCTTCGATGATAAGCCCTTGATGTAGAGGTAGTGAATGGCTGATCTATGAGGAATTTTTATCCATTTTCTCAGTTTCTGCCACCCTTACCACTCCAGTAGACTGTGAAAAAAATGGTTGCAGTTAATTTCTTGAAACTTTGTGTTTAATCTTACATTAACCTGATCTACAAATGCACCTAATATCAACTGTGTGTTTCAAGTATTTGTACCTTATGCTAAGAACTTATCAATCACCACTCATACCATTTTACAAATCTCAATTTTGAATTTTATGGGCAGATTACTGGATAATAGCTCTATCTTCACAGTGTTAAATGTATGTTTTGCCATTCATATTCTTTTCTTTATCTCCACCTCACATCTCCCATCTTCAGTTAGTGTATGCCTAAGG
Source organism: Achatina immaculata (assembly GCA_009760885.1). Lineage (NCBI taxonomy): Eukaryota > Metazoa > Mollusca > Gastropoda > Stylommatophora > Achatinidae > Lissachatina > Lissachatina immaculata. The sequence goes on along the minus strand of CM019721.1, from coordinate 32,148,856 downwards.
CAGTAGTATTTTGTCACTTGTTTCAGTTTCTCCTTGTTTATGGTTATATCCATCTGTGGCTTCTGGTCTTTGTTGCTGAACATCATTACTTTGGTCTTCTTGGTACTGATCTCAAGTCCCAATTCTTGACTTGTGTTGTGTATCTTATCTATTAATTTCTGTAGGTTCTGTGGATTCTCTACTAGAAGGACTGTATCATCTGAATACCTTAAATTGTTGACATTTCCCCCCCCCCCCCCTATGTTCAGTCCTAGTAGTTCATTTTAGTGTTTGAAGATCTCTTGTAGTAAATGCAATTAAAGATGCTGTTTTTCAGAAATTAGAAAGATCAGATGATGAGGAAAAAGAAAAAAAAACATCTTCTGAGATCACAGAAAAGACAACATAAAAAGAAAAAGGAAAAAAAATTACTTAGTTAATAGTAAAGCTTTTGTAAAGGTCATTCTTTTTTGTTCTTCATCATGTGATCTTTATTTATTCATTTATATGGCCTGACCTTTTACAGAACCATGCCATCTTTAACCAATCTGAAAATGTCTAGTTGTCTAACCAGGATGCCTGTAACCGTGAATATGATGTTTACAGTGTCAGTGACAATCTGGGCAATTACTTCCTCATTTACCAGGAAGCATCCTCTCTGCCTCAGCTCTCTTTGGAAATAAAGATCAATCAATCAATCAATCAATCAGTCAGTCTCTCTAGACCAGTGGTACTTAACATTTTTTGTGACTGTGGACCCCCTTTCCAGCCCACAAACAGCTGTGGACCCTACATTAAAAATAAAGCAGTTCATAGAACTAGATGATGCTAAGATTGTTTTAATCATCGAGCCAATCCAACTGCTGGTCCATGGACTCCCATATGATCCTCCTGGGGGTCCATGGAAAGGTTAAAGTTCATTGCTCTAGACTATCATTTAATGTGACTGAAGAAGGGAAATTTTTCTGGTCTTGTCAAAGCTAAAGAACAGGTTGTCATCTACATTCCAAATCCATCTAGCAAAATTTATCAGGTCCTCCAAGAGAGATTTTGTATGCCAGTGTAAATGAGTCACCACTCACCGGGCCTGAAATTCACCTGCTAATTTATAGCAGTAAACATTACAGTTAAAATCACTTAGAACAACAGAATATTACCTTTTTAGTAGACAATAATGTAGAAGTCAAATTTATGTGATTAAACCATCTTGTGGACTACTTCTCAAACATGTTTCTGAATTTTAAAAAAAAATATCAAAATGTATTTTTACTTGGAGCTAGTGTAGTGAATTTGTCATTGTTACAGGGCTGTGTTTTGTTAAGTCAGCAACTTCCTTCTGACATCAGACAATGAAGCCTTTAACAATAGTCATCTGGACACTATTTGTTGACCTCATTGATTCCAAGGCATTGAGTAAGTTGAAATTTTAATGTTAACATTAAATATTTTATCTACACTAAATTTTATGGGGGTAACTACATATCTGCAATCAAATACATTTCTATGACATCTCCTAAAATGCTTCCAAACCAGTCTCCAATCATCTTAATGGTCTCAACCACAGGGATAACTCAGAATTTTAAGAGGAAGGCATAATAAAAAGTCTCTATGTTGGTAGAAATTGCCTGGTTCTCTAAAACCACATTACTGGAACTTTGGAACCACATGAATTAAATTATAACTTCAGCTTTACTTAAACTCTTTTTTTTTCAGCAAGTGCAGGAAAAATAGATGTAGATTTTTACATGGATTTTTAAATACATGCATATCTAAATTTAATTGCTGTTGAGAATTATTATCTGAATTAGGAGCAAATAAAAGGGAATCAGTTAGGATTTGTTGAATGAAAATAAACACATAATGCTACTACATGGACTCAAAAACTCTGATGTAGAGAACTTAAGAAGTACATAAAAAGTTATGTATATGCTTCATTGACTATAATAAGGCATCTGATAAGGTGAAACAGGACGAATTCATGAAAATGTCAGAAGACATATATATTTATATTGATAGCAAAAGATCTGAGAATAATATACAATAATTAGTGTATAAGTATATAACTATACACAAAGCACTGCAGTAAAGCTGTGATACCAGAATGTATAAACTAGAAAAAATATAGGAACAGCTTTATTAATTAACAACTACAAAGTTATGACATTTCGGTGTGAGCCTTAATCATACAAAAACATACAGGATGAAGAAATAGAGAGAGGAGATAAAGTATAGATTCACACGAATACTATTAAAAGAAAAAAAAATTAAAAAGAGCACTTAGCTGTAAATTGTAAGGTGTGATTTGTCCGGCGGTGTGTGTCAGGACTGGACTTAGTAGAACATGGAGACTGTTTAAATAGAGACCTGTGATATGTGGTCGGTGGGTTGTAACTGGGGGTGGTGGATGGGGAACCAGGGAGGGGAGAGAGAGTGATACAATGTTGACCTAGCCAAGAGAAGTTGAAATAGATGACTGGGGAAAAGGAGTTGCAAAGTGATGCAGTAAGGAGGTTTGAAAAGTAAGAAGGGGTGGAGCTTAGTGGGGAGGTACTATAATGATTGAAGAGAATGTTAAGTGTAGCTAAATAGCGAGTTTAAACCATGTGGCTCCAGTGTCCCATAATTTTGAATGCAGCAATTTGCCCCAACCACAGAGGCTTCAGCATCCCAAACCACAGAGGCAAATCTGATTTTCTGGTAACAGCCATCAAACAATGTCACGCAGATGACACAAGCCACCTGGTGCTTGAGAACCACTGCATTCAAAATTCAAAATTCACAACTTCCCAGCCCCCACAACTAAATGTCAACCTAGATGAAATTAAATTGCATGAAATTGAAATAGCAGTGAACTTAACAGCTAACAACAAAGCTTCAGGTGACAATGAAATAATATCTGAAATGTTAAAAGCTATCAATAGTGACAACATGAGACAACTACAGAGAATGTTTAACAAGATTTGGAAAGAAGAAAAGGTCCCTTCTAATTTGTAAAAAGGAATCATTCTGAAAATAAAAAAAAAGGCAACCTTAGTGATTGTAACAATTGGAGAGGAGTAACCTTAATATCATTTATGTCAAAAGTATTTTGCAAGGTCATTTTGAATAGACCTAAAGATATAGTGGATACTGCAATGAGAGAAGAACAAGCAGGATTTCGAAAAGGGAGAAGCTGTCTCGACCAGATCTTTACTCTAAGAATAATACTTGAAGAACATATTGAAAAGCAGAAACCATTAATACTGAACTTATAGACTTTAAAAAGGCATTTGATAGCATACAGAGATTCATTATGGAGAATTTGAAGTCAATATGGAATACCATCTATAATTGTCAACATCATTAAGGATATCTACAATGGACATATGTTGGTCACTTGATGAGAAGAAATGATCTGAGAATCCCAAAACAAGCTATCAAGTGGAACATAGCAGGCCAAAGAAAAAGAGGCAGACCGCGTGAAGCTCTGAAGAGGTCATTTTTAAGAGAGGCCAAATTAACAGGCATAAAATCCCTTGATGAGGTTGAAAGACTCGCCGAAGACAGGAAAAATTGGTGACCTACTTTGCGAGCCCTATGTGACGTTTAAAGGCATGGGAAGGATATAAGATATAAGATGTGATTAGTGTAATCTTTGTACTTATTCCAGTACCCTCATCGTTTAACTGTTTGATTAGTTTCCACAGTTTTCTTCCATCCTTTTCAAAGTTTAGGGACTGTTTTCTCTCTCCAACTTTTCCATCTGGCTTGCAGCTTGGCTCTCTGAAATTTGGCCTTAGCATATTAGTAAATTTTGTGGTGTTCTTGGCATGGTCTATTTTCTGCTTGCTTTCGAGCTGTTTCCAGGTCATCATGGAGCTTTCCCAGCTCGCTAGACCAGTATGGTTTATAGTCCCTACGAGCTCATCTGGGAATGGGTTCATGGGCGGCCTGAAGGATACAAGCATTGAATTCCTTCACTATGCTGTTAATATCCTTACCTTCTATGGACAGCTGTCCCACCATGATGCCTGCATGATGTCTGTACAGTGTCCAGTTTGCTTTTTTATAGTTCCATCTGGGGAGAGGGCTACTGGTGTTAAGGAGTTCATTTTCTATTGTCAAGAAGACTGGTTGATGGTCGTTACTTCCAAGTTGTTTTCCAACTTCGCTTGTAATGTTCCACTTCAGATCTGGAGAGTAGAATGTCAGAACTTGTGTTGAGGTTGTATGTCAAGCCCTTGAGTAAAATATTGGGGGAATCCATTGGCTGGTTGATCAGGAGAAGTCCATTATCATCCTGCCAGCTCTCAACTTCCTCTCCTCTCTTGTCTATGTGGTCATAGCCCCAGCTCTGGGAATGGCTGCTAAAATCACCACAGACCATCAGTCTCTCTTTGTGTGGGATTGTTTCTAGAGAAAGTGGGCGGTCATTAGGACAGTAATAGTTAAGGAGGTGGAAGTCTGTATTACTGGTTTTTAGATGGATCATCTGGTGTTCGGCTCCTTCTATGTACACTCCCACCTGACATGCACTGATGTTACTCTTAACAAGTGTGAGTACTTCTTTTCTTCTGTCATGTCTGTCTGATTTAAAACACTGGTAGCCTCTGATTTTAAATGCAGCATATTTGGTTAGGTGTGTCTCCTGTATGCAGCATATACTTACCTGCTCTGCAAAGAGTATGTTCTCTAGTTCCACCTTTTTTGCTGTAGCCATGCCAAGGTATACAAATTTGTTGACTTCCTCCACTAACTTGCTATGTACTCTGAGTACATTTCTGTTGTTCACATTTTGTTTCATTAACTTTGTCTTTCCTACGTTGATCTTTAGTCCTATGTTGTTTGCATTCTGAGTTAGCTTGTTTATTTTATCTTGCATTTCTTTGTTGCTGCTTGATAGTAGACAAATGTCATCGGCAAAGTCAAGGTCCTCCAGCGCTGTGTCAAGGGTCCATTGTAATCCTCTGTGTTTGTCTGATGTTGCCTCCTTCATTAACCAGTCTACTGCCAAGATAAATAATGTTGGTGATAGTACACATCCCTGCTTCACTCCTGTTTGTACATAAATCTGCTGGAGGTATGTTCTCCACAGATCACTTTGCACTGAAAACCCTCGTATAGGGCTTTGATTACATTCACTATCCTATGGGGGAGGCCATGCCATCTTAGGATTTTCCACAGTGCATCGCTGTTGACACTGTCAAAGGCTTTCTCAAAATCTATAACAATGCATATGTTGTGCTATGCCATTCATTTGCCTGTTCTAATATTTGTCTAAGTACAAATATGTGGTCTATGCATGATCTTCCTTTCCTAAATCCTGCCTGCTCTTTCTGAAGTTTACCCTCAAGTGTTGGTACAATTCTGTTGATGATTATTCTGCAAAATACTGTACTGGTGAGTGGCAGTAGGGTAATGCCTCTCCAGTTCCCACAATCTCTGTCACCCTTCTTTGGTAGGTTTACTATAAGGCCAGTTTTCCATGCCTGTGGAGGTTTTTCTAGATTCCAAATTTGTTGTAGTATCTGGCAGAGTTGTTTTGGTGTTTCTGTTTCTTCTGCTTTCAACATCTCAGCAGTCACTCCATTTCACCTGGTGCTCTGTCTAATTTTAGCTTATTTATTGCCTCCTTTACTTCACTTATTGTTATTGGTCCTGTATTTATGTTTAGTTCTGTTTTTGCTTCAGGTATGTCTATTGTTTGTACTGCTTGTGTTCTGTTTAGTAGAGTGTTAAAGTGTTCCCGCCATCTTTTAGTTCTTTCTCCACTGACCAGTTGTCCCTTATGTGTCCCTTTTGCACTCTCACATCTTGTGCTGAAGTTACCTGTCATCTACTCTGAGATTTTGTATATGGTTTTCATGGCATTTGCATATGCTGCTTTCTATACTGCTTCTACTAAGTTGTCATAGTATTGACATTTATCTTGATGGCATGATTCCTTCACTTCTTTGTCTTTTTGTACATAATTACTTAAAACTTGTTCTTTAAGCCATTGTGATTTGGTGTTCAGTAATTTTTTCTTGATTTCTTTTCTTTGCTCTATCTTTTCCCTTGTGGTCTTGCTTATCCATTCCTCTTTTCTCCATTTTCGATATCCCAGCACCTCTTTTGCTGTTTCCTGTAGTGTTTTATTGAATTCTAGTATGGACATTTCTGCTTCATCTTGTAGGTCACTGAAGCGATTTTTTTTTTTACTATTGAGAATTCATTAGTTGTTTTCTGGTCTTTCAATTTTCTTGTATCAAAACGTATCTTTCTGTGTTCTTCGATTTTGGCTTTCCTTAATTTTAGTTTTATTTTTGATACCAGAAGGTTGTGATAATTTCCTACATCTGCTCCTTTCCTTGCTCGCACATCTTATAGTGACTGTTTCCACTTGTTGTTTAGTAGTATGTGATCAATTTGGTTTTCTGTGGTTTTATCTGGGGACCTCCAAATCACTTTATGGATGTTTTTATGTTGGAAAATTGTCCCTCTGATGATCATCATGTTTTCTTCACAGAAACTGCACAGTCTTTCTCCATTTTCATTTATTTCTCCAATTCCTCCGTGGCATAATAGCACTATCTTTATTTTTTAAAGAAAACTTTTTTTATATACTCAGATTGCAGTGTTGGCTGGTTTGGGTCAAACTGCCAGTATCAGTGTCACTGCAAAACTAAACAAGTCTGTGGTGTCAAGCCTTGTGCTGAAGATAACTGTAATGATGATGGCCTTTGTATTAACAATTCAACTTGTGATAAAGGATGGTTTGGACCAGCTTGCCAGTATGGTGAGTTTTTATAAAAACAAGCAAAAACAGTTTTGGCAGAAGCCATCCTCAGACAACAGACATACAAATCAAGAAATAAACTCAGCTAAAGAAAAAAAAAAGCTTATTCATTAAGAGATCTATTGTAAATGGAGGCAGAAAAATATCCAATTTTTTTTTTTTTTTGGGTTCTGTTTTGCACAGTTGTAACATAATTTCTCTTCTTATCCTTTTTTAATATTACCACTATACTGTTAGTAAAAGTTTATTACTTGGTGGTTTTATTTGTTTGAAGAACCACCAGTACTGGAAGTGGAAATAAGAAACACATACCCAAAACTTCAGAACCCGCTTGAAAGACAGCAGAACCTGTTTTGGTCCTTGGTCACTTATTGGATATAACTTAATTTTTTTGTTGAGAGATCATCCATTATCTGGATGTCTCTTTCAGAGTGCATACTCCTCCTCACTTCTTAAGATTGTTTATTGGTCCTATGTTTCTTTAAATTTATTGATTATTTTTGTGAATATGTAATACAATTTCAATTCCTTTTTTTTTAATTACAGCTACAAATATGACTCCTACTACTTCACCAGCTGCTGCTGCTGTTATTTCCACCACATTCCATATTTTGATTTAGCTATTACTACTGCTACTGCTATTACTGTTACAACAACAGAAACAACTACAACTACTATTACCACTACTACTACACTACTACTACTACTACTACTACTACTACTACTACTACTTCTACTATGACTGCCACTACTACTACTACTACTACTACTACTACTACTACTACTACTACTACTACTACTACTAATACCACCACCACTACTACTACTTCTACTACGACTGCCACTACTACTACTACCACTACTACTACTACTACTACCACTACTACTACTACTACTACTACTACTACTACTACTACTACTACCACTACCACTACTACTACTACTACTACTACTACTACTACTACTACCACTACTACTACCGCTACTACTACTACTACTACTGCTACTACTACTACTACTACCACTACTACTACTACAACTACCACTACTACTACTACTACTACTACTACTACTTCTGCAGCTGCTTCTTCTGTTACTGCTGCTGCAAAGCTTCTCTGCCTTCTTCTCCCCCTCCTCCTCCTCCTCTTCCTTCTTCTTCTTCTTCGTCTTCTTCTTCTTCTTCTTCTCACTACAATTATATTTATACTGCTGCTCTTGAGGCATTGCTACTAATGCTGTTCCTGATGTCTGGTCAAGCCACTGCAGTGATTTATGCAAATTCAGCCATTTTATTTCTTGCACAAAACCCTCATTCCCTTATAATGTATGGTCAGAATTATCCTGTTTTGATTTTTTTATGGGCTTAGTCTTCAGCTTTATATATTCTGTCAATTTACTTATAATGACACGCTGCAGCAATTATTAATAGCAATTTTAAATGGGTTTTTATTAATTTTTAAACATTTTCTTTTCAGTGGATCTTGTTCCCCTGTCAGTTGTGATGCTGCCTCAAGAAATTGTAGATGGAGATGATGAAACTTGTGTACAAAAACAGACCAGGAACATATCTGTGAAATGGAATACTTCATATGCATTTTCATGGTTAAGGCTGCGTGTTAAAAAACGAAGTAAGAATATATATATATATATATATTACAAGAAAGTAATGATAGACAAAACATAACACTTACAGTAATGAATCCCAACAAATTTCTGAAAAAAAAATTTCAAAATTGTGTATAATATTGTAAAGTTTGAGTTAAATTTCAATTTTTTTTTGTTTGATAGTGTAATTTTCACATTCATACTTTTAGTATCATCCTGCTTCTATAAATCCACTGTTGGTATCTGAATAAATATAAAATAAAACATTTATTTTCGATAAAATATTTAAAACTTGTTATTTGGTACATCACTAATCAGGTTGTTTATCTAAAATAAATTATGTTTTTACATTTGTCTATCATGACTGCAGCTACAGTCTCACATATAATGAGCTGATTTTTACATGAGCATATTTTACATCATACATCCTTCCCATGCCATTAAATGTCACATAGGGCTCACTCTATGGAAGTGAATGCTGGAAAATCACCAAAAATATAGAAAAAAAAGCTGAAATCTTTCCAGACTAAATGTTTACAAAGAATTAGAAGAATATTTTGGCCAAACACCATAAGAAATAACATCTTATTGGCAGAAATGCAGATGAAGCCACTGACAGCAATTACTGAGGAAAGACGCTGGCGATGATTTGGACACATGCTCTGGATGACTGACAACTCACTACCAAAAATAGCAGTAAGATGGACACCAGAGGGGAAGAGAAGTAAGGGTAGACTAGAGGAGACGTGGAGAAGAACAGAGAGGATGTTGAGTAATAGAGGGCTCACTTGGGCAAGAGTGGAAAAAAAAAGGCAAAGGACAGGCGTTTGTGGAAAACCCTTGTGGAAACCCCATGTGCCTTGGGCACTTAAGGTTCAGAGAGAAAGAGAGAGGGCTCACATGGTAGTTTGCCAAGTTTTCATGTTTTCAGCAAGCTTTTCAATGTCCTCTTTAGAGTTTCACATGGTGGACCTCATTTTCTTTGGCCTGTTGTGTTCCACTTGATAGCTTGTTTTGGGATTCTCTGATCGTTTCTTCTCATCACGTGAGTGACATATGCCCATTTCCTTTTTCTGATCACCCACGAGACAGGTTGTTGTTCACTCATCTGCCTTATCTCTTAGCTGTTCTTGAATTCGTTCCACTTTATACCAAGAATTTTCCTTAGACATTTGTTTTCAAAAGAATCTAATTTGTTGTTTATTTCTTTAGTTGTTTTCCAGCTTTTGCATGCATAAATGAGGATGGATATTAAATTTGAATTGAATAATCTTAACTTGGTTTTTGTGCTTATAACTTTTGAATGCTATATGTTCTCAACATTCTTGATGGTCAATGCTGCTTTTGCAATTCAAATTCTAACTTCCTTTCTGGTGTCACCATCCTGGTCTGTGTAGCTGCCAAGGTATGCAAATTGGTTTACTTCTTCAGCAGATGTTTTCTTCTATGGATATTTTTCCTGTTTGATTAATGGAAACTTTCATTATTTTTGCTTTTTCCTTGTTCAAGTCCTATTTTACTAAACAGTGAAGACAGGGCATGTATTTTCTCTTGCATCAAATTCACATTGTCAATGATAAGAATTATGTCATCTGCATAATCAAGATCTTCTAGGTGGGTCTCATGTACGCCATCAATGCCCATCTTACCTGTACAATATTTTTTCATTATGAAGACTATGACAATTCCAAAAAGCAAGGGAGACTGTATACATTCTTGTTTCATGCCTGTTCCAGTCTGTAACCATTTGCTCATTCCTTCTTCTGTGTTGACTGCACAAACATATCCATTGTAGAAATCTTTAATGATGTTGACAGTTTTAGATGGTATTTCATATAGGCTTAAAATTCTCCACAGTGAATCTTTAAGTATGCTACCAAATGCCTTTTTTAAGGTCTATGAAGTTCAGGATTAATTGTTTTCCTTTTTAATATGTTATTCAAGCATTAGAGTAAAGATCTGGTCAAGACAGTTTCTCCCTTTTCGAAATCCTGCTAGTTCTTCTCTTGCTGCAGTGTCCACTATATCTTTAATTCTAATCAGAATGACTTTGCAAAATACTTGTACTTTTGACACAGCTGATAGTAAGGTTATTCCTCTTCAGTTATTACTATTATTTATTAACTAATACACTTAGAGTTATGTGTACTTTGCCTTACGGAACAGTTTTTGCCATTTTTTTAAAGAAATTATACATTTTATTTCATTATGCAAGAGATCAAGGAAAGGCATAATACCTTTAAAAAAAAAGAAGATATCTCTGTCTCATGAAAATATCCCAGGCTTATGATATGATTAGAATCTGAAATCTGAAATCCTTGCTGGGCAGAAAAAAAAATTCAGTTACTTTAAGCAACAAAATGTCATCCAGATCATCCTATAAATAGCTTTGCTTCACATTTTAATGTAAAATATGTTACTTACATCTCATTTACACTCTTTGTGTATTTCCCCAGAATTTGTACACATTTTTACAGTTCAGTCTGAGTTAAATAAAAGTCCAACCAAGCAAAAGTGCAAAACAGTGGATGTCACTAGCAGAACAGTTGATATGCATTGTAATGTGACACATCCAGTGAACCAAGTGCTTATCACTGGAAAAGGAGTCCAGTCTCTGTGTTCTGTGTACATCAGTGGAGGTATTTTTAAAATTATTTTTTTTAAATTACTGATTTTGTTTTGTAGATACTGCTCAGAAAATATTTTTAGTTTATAGAGCTGACATCACCAGTGTCTGTATACTGTAGGATATTCTGAAGTGAAGATTGAAGCACCTATGGATCTTTAAAAATTGCAGTTATAGTGATGCTAGGTAACTACTTTTAGTTTGGTTAGCTGGGATCATCCTTGCATTCTAGGCAAGAATATGCTCTAATCTGGTGGTTCTTAATTTTTTTTTTTTTCATGGGCCCCTATTCTGGTCTGAGGATGGCTGTGGACTCCTTATTAAAAATAAAGCAATCAGTGAATCCAAATCTAAATCTATTTTGTTTTGTGGACTTAAAAAAAAATTTTCCCATGGACTGCTGATAAAGACCCATTGGTGTAATATATTTGCTTGTTTTTTTTTTTTTAATGCCTGCATGGGCTCGCTAGATAATTTGACCAGGTGTATGGTGAGGGCTGTTGATTAAACTTAACCTGGGTAGAAAGAACACCTTTTTTAAAGTATATCTCAGTGTACAATAAACTGATGATATCACTTTTTCTTTTCATGTGCAGTTCTTCTTGTGTCCTTTACATTCACTCACATCTGGGATCATAACATTTTTTTCTTCCATATATTAACAAGTATCAGCAATAGCTTTTGGACTGTAAGAAAATTAGCATTGTTTTTTTTTTTTTCTTTCTCTTGGTCAGCATTCTTTGATCTTTATTAATCATTTATTCTTATCATGCCCATTTCTGCAGTGAAGCTAATTCTACTGTTGTTAGAATGATGATCCATTTGCCAAAGTTACTGAACTTGTAGCTGATCAAGATGCTGTGTTGTATTCATGGAAACACATTAAGACATTCATGTGTTTTTAAAAATTTCATTTATGGACCATCAGACTCATTCCAACAAGACTGATGTTACAGACACATTTTTAGTACAGCATGAAATCAGCGTACACATTGAGCTTGTAGCATTAAATGGGTTAATATTTTTTTTAAAACCATAAATTAAAAACCACTCGGTCTACTAATCCGGTGGTACCAGGTTCAAGTCCCAGCAGTGGGGATTTTTTCTGGTACCACCCACATCAAAAAGGCCCTAGGGTCTATACAGCCTCTAAAAATGGATACCAGAGAAATCTAGGAAGGTAAATGTGGCCATTCGTGATACTGACCACATCATACTTTCATGTACCAAAGGTCTTGGAAATATGGGCCTAACACCATATTCCCAGTATGCCATAATGGCATGGAAATGGGGATTTCAACTGTATATATTAATAACATATTTTTCAAGCTATTTTCTTCATCTGTAGCACTATGGGCCTTTCTGTTGTCCTGATACCGTATGATTTTTATCACAGCACCAGATTAAAGACCTGTGGTGTGATTAATCTAGTCAATAGCGAATGTCCTCACAAATGAAGATCATGGGTTCACAGCCTGTGACCTACAGTCAAACCACCTATAAAAAATTATTTAGTAACAAATGAATAGTTTTCAGACAGAAATATATATAAAACTAAATATATAAATATACACAAAGCCACTGCAGTAAAGCTGTGGTAACAAAATGTTAAAACTATTTAAAAATAAAAGTAGAAACAGCTATATTAATTAACAAGCACTCAGGGGTAACATTTCAGTTTGCATTTTAATCATACAAAAACATACAAGACAAAGAAATAGGGAAAGAAGATAAAATATAAATTCACATGAATGACATGCAACAAATAAGAATGGAAAAAATTAACACAAAAAAAGAGAAAACATTTTCTTTTTTTTTTCCATTCTTATTTGATGAAGGAAAAGGGAATCTGAAAACTGAGAATAAGTTGCAGGGTTAAGTACACTGGTTTACACTGTACACAGCTGTCAATGAATGATGGGATTGTTGAATAGCACATAAAAACTCATTCCATTGCCTAAATCAGTGTGAATAACAAAAGTGTAAATATAGAATAGACTGAAAATAATTTCCACTTTAAAAATACTAAGATCAATGATAATTTTTCATTAACTCTCTCTGACAAGATCGAAATGTGGCTCTCAAGCAAAATACCTCCCAATCAAGTACATATGACAATCAAGGTGAATCAAAAAATGCTGTAGATGGAAACAGAAATGGAGACTACTATTCAGGAAGCTGTACACATACAGATCATTATGATAAAAGACCAAACTGGAATGTCAGCATTTCAGGATCAGTAGTGGTTACCAGATATGTTCTGTACAACAGAGGTAAGCTCTGAAAATGTAGGTCTTCTTTTGCTATGTAGCAGTAACCTGCTGCATTAAATGCTACTGCTAGGGTTACTATAGTTGATGAAGGTGAAGTACAGGCAAATAATTGATAAGGTTAAATTAGAATTAAAGATTGTGTCGTAGTGTGGCAACCCACTCTGAATAGCAAAACAAAAGGAAAGACACAAATAAAAAGCTTGTTTCTACTCTTACAGTATTCATTCATTCATTCATTTGCATGTCCCTTGCGGAACTTCGCCTCCCCAACAGCACTTCTGTAGGCCTCTCAGTTGTGAGCAAGATGGCCTGCTGCTGATGCATCCATTTGCTGATCATCAACCATGTCTTGCAGCTATCTTCGTCTTGGTCTTCCTCTCTTTCTTTTTCCCATTATGTACCCTTCCAAGACGTTTTTCTCTAGATTATCATGACGTTTAATGTGTCCAAAATAATTAAGTTTTCTCTGTTTAACTCTTTACTAGCCAGCCTTCTTCAATATTAAGTTCTTGTAGTATGGATATATTTGTTCTTTTTTGTGTCCATGATATTTGAAGAACACTCTCACAGTAAAAGTGTGAAAATGCTTGCATATTTTGATAAAACCACTTTTATATCAAAAGGCATTTGATCAACAGTGCTCTGTAAACATCTATGAACAATATGCATGCAGCATCCAATGCCTAAAAGTTTTCAACTCATTTCTTATTTTATCTTTGTATGAACATTGCTTCTTCTTCTTCTTCTTCTTCTTCTTCTTCTTCTTTTCCTTCTTCTTCTTCTTCTGCTGTCTCCTTGGAACTGCAAGCATAATGTTCTCTACAGTGATTGCGGTAAAGGTGTTGAGGCACAGCATCATGTCAGATTAGGAGTGGATTATGGTGGCCATTTCTTCAGTCTCTGAGTGGAGATGAAAAGCTGGGACCGTGCAGTACTTCTTAAGCAGACACAGCCACCATTGGGAATGTGGTGATCCATACACCACTAGCCATACTAGGCCTGTTACTGAGGGTACCAATGTCGAGGTGGAACAGGGTCTTATTCAGCTGATGCTGGCATGTCAGCTATGAGTTACTGACTGCCAAAATTGAATAGCATCTTCAGGAACAAGCTTTACATATATTAAGAAATTAATACACTTTTTACAATACAGCTTGCTAGACAGTAAAAAAACAAAACGCTATCAGCTACATCATATAACTGAATACCTAGTATCTGCTGGGGATAGTTTGAGAAATTGACTTATCTAGATCACGCAGTCATTGTGGAGTATTTCAATTGGGCTTTTAATTTTTAATACCAGAATAAGAGAGAGAAGAAATGATAGAATGAAGGAGATAAGACAACTGACATCAAGCTCATGAAGAAGACTAGTAGCTTATTCACACCAATGAAGATTGGAAATGTCATAACAACCTGCTACCACTATCACCAGTTTATTATCTTTTGACAAAAAATGTTAAGCACTTTGCTTTACAGCATGCGTAAGAGCTCAGTGATAAAGAAAGAGAGAAATGATGGGAAAAGCCTGGAATTATCTAAGATAACCAGATCTCAGAATGTACTAAGAGTAAAAAAGGGAAGTAAGAACACTACATGCCCTTCTTTTTTTTCCCCTTTCTTTTATCAGATTCACTCATTACTTCCTCACTATGCACAATTATCTTTATCTTCATTAATTCATTTCTTTCACCATCATTAATTACATATTATTTACCATTATGAGGCCACTGATAAAGGTTTTTACTTTTTAACAGACACAGAAACACATCGGCTGAAAAAATTTGTAATTACAAGTTATGATAAGAACAACACTAAAGTTTTTGACTACAGGAACAAGGATGAAATCAAAGATGTATATAGTATAAATGATAAGAATATGTCACAAGTCTCACTTTTAAATATTGAGCTGAAAGGCGAGAAATCACGTTACATATATCTCACTCTGTGTGAGGTTGAACTGTATGGAGGTAAGTGAAGATTTTGGTAAGAACCTATTAAAGTTGTTGGATATGGAAAATTTAAATGTATTCCTTCCAGGGTTCTGGAGTTAAGAGTTAGTAGAAATTTACCGTTTATAAAAGAGCTGGAGTCTTTTACCATTTATGAAGTACCGTATCTTCACGCATTTAAATAATGTATAATAAACAGGTTTTGTAACCTCACATCTCCTTGTGTGTTATATTTGTATGCGTGCTATAAACAGTATTTTTTTTTATGGGCACAGAAAACTTCACTTTAAAATAAACATTAAAAAAGAGGGTACACTACTACAGAGCATGAAAAACAAATAATTATAGAACTACAATACTATAATGAAGGTGCAGAAACTTGTCTTGTCTCCTTCCTTATATACTTTTCGATGGTGAAGCGACAAATAGATATCTTGATAGAGCTCTGAAATTTACTTCATATAATGGGATATTTAATGCTTCTGTACTGTAATTTCCTGTTACCTACAAATTTTAGTGTGAATGATTTCAGTGGTATACTTTCTGGCGGTAGCCATGTAACATGGCCAAAACATTTCACTTACTGTTTCTGGATATAGCGTAATACTGGTGTTGCTATAACCTCTTCCCTGATGGTATATTTTCTTATTTGGTCTCTTCTTGTCACATCTTGTATTCTTCACATCACATTTCTGTCATAATGATTTTTCTTTTGTTTTTAGCTGTTGGTGTCCATGTTTGACACTGATAGTCAACGGATAAAAATTATGTTGTACAGTGCTCCTTTTGTTTCAGTTGTGATGTATTTGTTTTTCAGCAAAGGAGTTATTTGTCCAATGACTTGATTTGCTTTATTGCATCTGTTCTCAATCTCAATGTTAATTTTCCCTGAGGATGATATTGTGCTACCTACTTATTTGAAATGTTTCACTTGCTTCAAGGGCTAGTAGTCTAGGAATATCTTTGTTCAGATTTCTTCTCTTTTTATGGTCATGGCTTCTGGTTTTTTTTTCAGCACTGATTTCATGTTGTGGCTTTTACATTGCCCCTTGCTAAATTATCTATGTTCTTTTCAAGTCTTTTTCTGATGTGGCTATAAGTGCTTTATTGTCACCAAAAAGGAGCTCGTTTATGGTCTACTAACTGTGTATGTTTTCTGGAAAGTGTTGTGCCATTGTTTCTGGGGTTGGTCTGTTGGGCAGTTTTGTGGCTGAATTTTTACTATGCATGTTAGCTTCTTCGCAGTTGTCAGTGTATGTTATGAATAGTAAGAGAAATAGTAGACAGCCCTGCCTCACTCTAGATTTTATAATGAATGGTTCAGAATGTCCCACATTTGTTCTAACTGTATACTGACTGTTTTCGTATAGATTTTATGCACAACAAATTACTTAGAACTTACATCTTACATCATTCCTATGTCGTTAAATGTCACATAGGGCTAGCATGGTAGTTCACCAAGTTTTCCTGTTTTTGCGAGCTTTTCAACCTCATTAAGGGACTTTATGCCTACTAAGCTGGCCTCTCTTAACAATGTCCTCTTTAGAGTTTTTCACATGGTTGACCTTTTTTCTTTGGCCTGTTGTATTCCACTCGATAGCTTGTTTTGGAATTCTCTGACTGTTTCTTCTCATCACATGTCCGTCATATGTTCATCTCCTTTTCCTGATCACCTATGAGACAGGTTATTGTTTGCTCATCTGCCATATATCTGCATTGTTTTTTAAATTTGTTCCATTTCATACCGAGTATTTTCCTTAGGCATTTGTTTTCAAAAGAGTCTAACTTGTTGTTTATTTCTTTAGTTGTTTTACAGCTTTCACATGTATAAATGTGGGTAGATATTACACTTGAAGTGAATAATCTTAGCTTTGTTTTCATGCTATAATTTTTTAATGTCATATGTTCTTGAGATTCTTGAAGGTCAATGCTGCTTTTGCAGCTCTAATTCTAATTTCCTTTTTTGGTGTTACCGTCCTGGTCTATGTAGCTGCTGAGGTATGCAGACTGGTGTACTTCTTGAACAGCTGTTCCTTCTACATATATCTTTCCTTCTTGATTATTTCCTTCTTCATTATTTTTGTTTCTTTCTTGTTAATTTCAAGTCTTATTTTGCTAGGCAGTGAAGACAGTGTGTCTTTTTTCTTGCATCAGATTTACATTGTTGCTGATAAGAGTTATGCCTTCTGCAAAATCAAGATCTTCTAACTGTGTCTCGTGTACCAAATGAATGCCTGTTTTACCTGTGCAGCATTTTTGTTACTATAAAGTCTATGGCAATTCCAAACAACAAGAGAGATAGTATACATCCTTGTTTCAGGCATTTTATGCTTGTCTATATTTCATTTTTCTTACGTGCATTTCTAATTACTTCTGATGTCTCTTCCCCTCCCATTCCCTAATGCTGTTACTAATTCACTACACTTGTTCTTCTCTAAAGGATTTTGAAGCTTATGTCCATATACTCCAGTCATCACAGCCTATTTGATGTTAATATTAATCTGAAACATAGATTTCTGGGGGATAGGTTTCAACTTAGCAACAAGATAGTTTGTTGATGATATAGGAGTGTAGTGGTGGTATACGTTCCTGGTGAGCTTTCAGAATAGGGGAATATGGCTGTAGGTATCTGATATAATAAATAACAACAACCTGTCTCATGTGTGATCAGAAAAAGAATATGGACATATGTCGATCATGTGATGAGAAGAAATAATCAGAGAATCCCCAACCAAGTTATCAAGTAGAACACAAGAGGCCGAAGAAGAAGAGGTCGACCACGTGAAACTCTAAAGAGAACATTGCTAAGAGAGGCCAGTTCCGTGGGCATGACATCCCTTGATGAGATCGAAAAACTCGCCGAAGACAGGAAATCGTGGTGAACTACCAAGCGAGCCCTATGTGACGTTTAGCGGCACGGGAAAGATGTAAGATGTATGATCTGATATAACAGAAATGATAAACTAAAGAAAACTAAGTGTCTTTTGAAGCATGCATAGAATACAGATAGCGTTAGAGCTCACGTCTTCCAAGCCAGAGTGACATATGGGCTTGCTTGCCTAGTTCTCCCTTTGAAAAGAAAATTCGTCGGTTTGTTTCTTTATTCCTTTGCTAGATAGCATCTTATATCGTTCCCGTGCCGTTAAACGTCACATAGGGCTCGCAAGGTAGTTTGGCAATTTTTCCCGTCTTCGGCGAGTCTTTCAACCTCATCAAAGGATTTTATGCCTGTTAATTTGCTAGATAGCATGCAACAGTATTATTCCCGATTAACTTTCCTTCCTCATCTTTATGAATGTGCCATCCATCATCATGTGCTCTGCCTTGAGGTGTCGGCGACCATGTCTCTCCACAGTTTCCGATCTTTCATGTTATTCATCAATTCTGATGTTCTCCCATGCCATTTTGCCAAGCCATCTAAGATTTTCTCTCTTGGACTATCTCTCCCTTTCCTGCCTCCAGTTTTCCCCTGTTGTCACGATGTTTTCGATCATTATATGTTTAATAAGGTTCGTTTCTCATTGGCTTTCCTTAGGCATTCTTCGTTTGTTGTTTTAGCAGTCCATGGATTAATATACTACCCATTTTTACAGCTGGATTGACCAGAATGCTTAAGGCCGCTAGTGAAAGACAGTAACATTCAAGTGCAACAGTACTTCATTTTTCCAACTCTCAGAAAAGCATATTACTCGTATTATTTAATTAATCATGTTTTTTGCTACTCTGTGCAATTTTTTTCTCTGTATGCAGACTCTCTGTGTGAAGAGAACAAATTTGGACGAGAATGTGAACATACCTGTAACTGTGCTAGAAAGGAAAAGTGTTATGTTAGTACAGGGGGCTGTCCTTCAGGATGTGCTGTCGGTTATCAAGGAGAAGCCTGTAATCTGCGTAAGTTTTCATGATATGTAAAAATGGCTTATACATTTTCTTACCAAAAATGTTAGTATTTAAAAACTAATTTATTTTGAAACTGGATTATTTCATTTATTACTCAAATTTTAGAGCTTTAAAAAAACTTAAGATAATATCTGTCTATAAAGCAAAACATATCAATGTACACAGACCGTCAGAGAAAAATGCATGTTCTCATAAAATAAACCACACACGAGGGCTTATCGGAAAATTTCCGGCTATATATTTAAAAAAAAACCAACTTACCGTATGTAAATAGGGCTGCTGTCATATTTGTCTCCTTGGAAACGTACACAGCCATCCTAGTGCTTCTTCCACGACTCAAAAGCACAGCAGAAGACCTTTTCGTCAAGGCCAATGCTGCCAGCGATATCATCTAAAGTGCCGAAGCGGGCCAACCCCCCCCCCCCCCCCAGTTTCATTTTCCCTTTTGGGAACATTGCGAAGTCGCAGGAGCTAAGGAGGCGAATACGGAGGGTATATGACAACCGCCATACTGTTTTCCATAAAAAAAATGTTGTTCTGAGGAATGTGTGAGCAGACACCTTGTTGTGATGCAACAGTCAATTGCGTCCGGTCTAGAGTTCAGGTCTTTTTCATCACACATCTCTCAAACGCTTTAGAACGTTGCAGTAGAAGGTAGAATCAGCAGTAGCGCTAGTTGGAACAAATTCTAGGTGAACAATGATAACAAAAGCAAACAAAAAAACAAACAAATATCATCATGCATTTAGTTGCACTCCGGATTTGCCATGCCTTCTTGCATTTATTCTCAACCAGCTTTGAAACATTTATAATACTCAAAGACCTATGTTCGACCCAAACAATGTTCACCAGAGGCCTGATGAAGCATTTCTATGGTCTTGGTAGCAGATTTGCCAATCTTCACGCAAAATTTGATGCAAACGCGTTCCTCACTTGTCAGCCTTCTTCAGTACTGCTTCACTTTTTCCTTTCCATCACTTTTTCATAGCAGCGCCGCCAGGCAACCCTAATCACATTTTCTTCATTGGCCGGTAGGAGTTTCACTCCACCCACGACTGCCGAAGAATCTCGCCAGCAATATCTTAGTTTAACCCCTGGGTTAAGCCAATTTAGGAAATCTGCCCCTGTATGGGTGCACATAGGACGTGGGCGACCTCCAGAGCAAAGGTGCTTTGATTAGAGCAGTCATAACCTCGAGACTACTGATTACTTCACTTAAATCTTCACCTTTCACACCTTTTTTCACTGGCCAGGAGGAGCCCCACTCCACGCACGGCAGCTGAAGAATCTCGCCAGCAGCGGGTTAAATCAGTTTTCCTTCTCTCAGATGAGCTACAGAACAAGGCTCTCATCTACCCGAAACGTCTTGTTTTCAGGCGCCAGATATTCACCTTCACCCCTTCTCCTTTCAGTTTGAACGAGAAGGCTAGGAGCTGGACTTGACTGTCAAAATCTATTTGAGACGCACACCTTGGAGACATTTAATTGGAGTGGAGAGCGTATCCTCCACCTTACCTCTGGCTATGACAGTCCTTAGAACCTCAGACATATCTAATTTGAATCTATGGTCTGTCTAGTTTTACCTGACGCACGACTAGACATTATGTGATAATTTGCTTGCTTTAGACAGAGTAATGACTCTTTGCGTGTCCGTCAGATAATATAAGGCATAAAGTATGTTTATCACTAGCCAATGTTATGCTCATATTGTCACTCGTGTCTTGTAGAGAGAGAGAAAAAAAGATGTGAAGTTCAAGAGTGATAATTCAGATCTAGATTTGATCAAAGACGTTCAAAATAGAGAAGGGGTGTCCACATGCTTATTACCTAGCATTACCATATTGAAAAGTTATCTTTGTATGAGGTTCACTGTCTAGAATCTGCTCTGGAAGTTGTCAGTAGCAATACCTTTTTTATACTGGAATATTGGAATATATGGATGATGAGTTGTGAATCTTTGATTTTTGTCATCTGCATTATCGTTATTTTTACCAGAGATCTTCCAGTCAAGTATTTAGCCTTTTAAGTTCATTTCATTGTCACTGTTTCTGTATGTTTATTACTTGCTACAGAAACTTAAATAATTTTTCTTTGCACTTTAATTGCTTATAATATTTGTAGTATATATTAACCATTTCCACTTACAACTGACTGCTATCTTTTCCCAGAAGTTTGCTATCTTAGCTCAAAGCTATAACTAGGTATTTCTAATTTTATAAATCATCCTATAGTGCTTGTGTCCTTTGGTTGTCAGCCTTTGTTGTCTACACCTCATGGTCTGTAATCCTGAAAGGTTTTAACTCTTTCACCCCTGAATTAATGTTCATACTCTGCCTGAAGAAATTTTAATGAGAAATTTTGATAGAAGAAACTGAAAGAAAATTACTCTGTAATTTAAAAAAAAATGGGTTGGGTTAGAAATGTGCTACTTTTCATTTCATTTAGATTTTGCCTAAACATCACTCTGACCATTGATTCACCTGGGTGTACAAGATCTACCAAAACTACCAAAACTACCAGTGTTGTTTTGATGTTAATACAGTGGGAGATAAAATACAAATAAATGAATGACTGCTTGATGAAATGATAAATAAAGAATATATATTTTACTTCTATATTTTACTTTACTTCTTCACTTTCACAACTCTTAAAGAATATATATTTTACTTCTATATTTTACTTTACTTCTTGACTTTCACAACTCTTAAGTCTTTGTGGAGGCTATAATAAATTACTGTTAGTAATGCTGATCAGGTAACCAAAACCAACAGTTATTTTTTTAACAGTATGATTTATAGACTTGAGACTTGAAAATAACTTATAAGGACTTGATAGTAGACTTGCCATTGCGTCTCTTCTAACCAGTCAGGCACTGCACAGTATCCCTGATCATGAACCTAATGTTGAGTAATATTAAACAGCAGCTGCCACCTGACAATAGTCATATTTATGCATAAATTCAAATGTTTCTGTAAGGGCACTCCTGGGCTGCTGTAATATGCCCCGTCACTGGAAGGCTGATGTTTGTGATGTATTACTGATATCCTCTAGCAGGCCAAGTTGTAGAAACAAATTCCTGACTAATAAATGTTGAGGAAAACAACCAGTGAAGAATGAAAATATTTGCCTGCAAGACGAGACACACTGTATACATGTAATTCAGAGATAGAAAGGAAAGTTGATTTCATGTGAACTTCAGTCCCATGAGTCAGTTACCCTAGCCAAGTCCGAAGTGGATGAATGAATGAAGCTAAAAAAGAAAAGAAAATTTAAAATTAAAAAAGTAATAAATGTCAATCGTTAGCTTTGCAGCTTGTGGCTTTTGTATTAAAGTGTCAAAAAAACAAGATGGCATGGCTAAAAGAATATGACACAGCTATTATATCTTTCTGCTGTCTCCACTTTAAAGTTTGGCTTTGGTGCTCTTCCAACTTGCTCTCTCCTTTGTTGTTACAGTGCACCAGGGGGGAAAGATGCTGTCCAATTTGGCAATTAGTAACCCATAGTTGACATGCTGGCATCAGAGTTGGTGCATCATAGCTGACCAAGACCCTATCCCACCTCTCCTTTGGTACCCCTTGTAACAGACCTAGCCTGTTAATGGGATAGGGATTGCCATAATCCCCGTGGTGGTGGAGTCTGCTAAAGAAGCATTGAACACACTCCTCTTTTAAGCTCCAGTCAGGGACAGAAAAAATAGCCATCATAACCAAATCCCAAAGCAACACGAAACTGTGCCTCAATCTCCTCACCATCATACCACAAATAACACCAGCTTGCGATTCCAGAGAGAATGAAGAAAATTAAAAAAGAACAGAGCACTTGGCCAAGCTGAATGCACCCATATCTTTATGTTGTCTGTCCTTCTGTATCACTATTATCCTCTTGCTTTTTTTCCCTTCAGTTTTAACTTCAGGTATGGTTTTCATTACTGTATTATGCATCAGATTCTGAGCCCATTAAAGCATATTTAGAGACAGAAAAGGTCATGATGAGCATTGGACATATGACCTTTTTTCTTTCTTTTCTTTTTATACACTGCATGGTGCTGCTAGATAATTGTACCACGGTGAAGTGGTGAGGGTTTTTAGATTAAAATCTTAGCCTGGATCAACCTTGTTGATCATGGTGCCTTCCGTGCCAGATAAGTATTGATCTTGATCATTGTCATCTGAAGGACATTATCCTCAGAGTGACAGAACCTCATAAGAAAATGTTTCTTGGACAGACTTGAGGAATTGGTGAAAAACCACAACAGTATTCTCCCCATCTAACTTTGTGCCTGCAATTCAAGAGCCTCGCAATGTTTCTGTTTATCTCACTTTCATTTTCACTAAGTTTTTGTCAGTGATTTATTTCTTTAAATGTCTCAGTCAGTGGTTTATTCTCTGCACGTCTCAATCAATGATTTATTTTCTACATGTCTCAGTTAGTGATTTACATCCCTTTGTCTTTGTCAGTCGTTTATTTCTCAGTATGTCTAAATCAGTGATTTGAGTTTCTATACCTTGTATGTGAGTGTTTTAGCTTGCTATTTAATTTTTTTTAAAAATTGAAACCTGTAATTTAATCATCATATGTTTAAATCTGTGATTTATTTTGTCTGTAAATCCACCATGATTGATTTTGCCTCTATTTATCTTTTCCTGTATTTAATTTTTTTTGCATAATTAAAAGAAGCTGACATTAATTTGGTCTCATAGCATGCAATCAAGGATATTATGGCTCTGACTGCATATATCGCTGCAGTTCAAAGTGCATTGTTACTGATGCAAGCAATTATAATTCGTCCTGCAATCACACCAATGGACACTGTCTTCTGGGATGTCAAGATGGATATGAAGGCCAGTTGTGTTTGGATGGTAAGTTGCTGGTTACATTTCCTCTTATAATTTTTTTTTCATATGCACAGTATTATAGCCCCAGTTTAAGTGCCTTGTCATGGCGGGATGACTTGGGTACCCTTATGATTCCAAGAGCTTTCTCAATGGGGACTAGTGCCCTGGCAGACTCAGTCAAGCTAAATAGGTCTGTGGGGGAAGGGCCAGACTTACACACTGGTCCATCAATTTAGGGGGTTGGCCATGAGGCCAACAACTTTAACCTGGGGCCTATCTAGAGGTGACTCTGGGTAAGGAAAACCTACTTGTTATGGAAACTTGTAGCAAATAAAAAGATGGACACATGTGGCACATGTGATGCAAAAGAAACAGAATAAAAAAGCAAACCATCAACATCTGGAAAAAAGAAAAAGAGGCCAACCTCGAGAGGCTATAGAGAGCACTGACAAGAGAGGCTAAGATGTGTGGCATCAAATCCATTGATGAGACTGAGATGCTTGCTAAGAATAGAGACTCATGGTAAGTCTCACTGCAAGCTCTATGTGATGCATGACAGCACAGGAAGGATGTAAGATGTAGGTGTTATAGCACCCTAGCACTGGTTTGGCTTTGTCTTTGAGGCTGACTAGGGATGATGTTTGAATCAACAGCTTGTTACTGATTTATTTTTTATTGTTGAGGAAATTAAAAAGTGATTGTATTCATCTGATTGCCCTGTTTTTTTGTCTTATTGCAGAAAAGAGTCTGTTTTCAAATGCTGCCATAGTTGGATCACTTGTTGCTGTGATCATTCTGATTATTGTGGCCACTTCTGTTTTTATTCTCTTTGTGTAAGGTTTGGTTAGTTAATAAAACTGTGTTCATCATTTGATTATGCATATACTTAAATTCTTCTAGTCTAAGATCTCATTACATATAATTTTATTGTGTTTATTATATATCGACTTCCATTTTCAATAAATTTATTTCCTTAATAGACCCTGACATATATCTCACACCCTTCTTGCGTGGCTAAACGTCACATAGGGCTTGCATGGTAGTTCGCCAATTTTTCCTGTCTTCAGTCAGTTTTTCAACCTCATTAAGGGATGTTATGCCCACTGAACTGCCCTCTCTTAACAATGTCCTCTTTAGAGTTTCACATGGTCAACCTCTTTTTCTTCGGCCTTTTGTGTTCCACTTGATAGCTTGTTTTGGGATCCTCTATTTCTTCTCATCACAAGACTGACATATGCCCATCTTCTTTTTCTGATCACCTATGAGACAGGTTGTTGTTTGCTCATCTGTCTTTTCTTTGCATTGTTCTTGAATTCGTTTCACTTTTTACCAAGTATTTTCCTTAGGCATTTGTTTTCAAAAGAGTCTAATTTCTTGTCTATTTCTTTAGTTGTTTTTCCAGCTTCCACATGCATAAATGAGGGTGGATATTACATTTGAATTGAATATTCTTAACTTGGCTTTTGTGCTTATAACTTTTGAAATATATATATATATATTAGAGTACATTCTTCTTCTTTCTGAGCCATTAAGGCTCACTGCTGCAGATAAAGTTCACTTCCACTCCTCCATATTCCTAATCTTCTCTCTCCAATTGGTTACACTAATTTTCCATATATCATCTTCGATGTTGTCTCATCATCTCTATCTTGGTGTACATCTCAGTCTTGCTTCCTTCATCTCTTGTATATACATCATTTTCATGTGTCTGTTCTCTTTCATTCTTTCTACATGACCAAACCAGCATAACTTTAGAGAATATAGTATTTATTTTGAATGTAAATGCTACAGAAGAGTTCTCCAAATATCATGGACACAAAAAAGAACAAATATATCTATACTACAAGAGCTTAATATTGAAGAAGGCTGGCTAGTAAAGAGGATTAAAGAGAGAAAACTTAAATATTTTGGACACATTAAACGTCATGATAATTTAGAGAAGACCGTATTGGAAGGATACATAATGGGAAAAAGAAAAAGAGGAAGACCAAAACAAAGATGGCTGCAGACATCATTGACGATCTGCAAATGGATGCATCAGCAGCAGGCCATCTTGCTCACAACTGAGAGGCCTACAGGAGTGCTGTTTGGGAGGCAAAGTTCCGCAAGGGACATGCAAATGAATGAACTGAGTATTTATTTAATGTAAAACTACTTATTTTAAGATATGTGTACAAATTATTAGATCACTCTAGTTTATATTTACATTTTAAAACATGCTTGTCTATTGACAGTGAAGCAGCATATATACATATATATATATATATATATATATATATATATATATAGAGAGAGAGAGAGAGTCATATATTTATTGCTTCCAACTTTAGTTCAGTTATATTTACTATCACATATTTATTCCATGACTGAATGACAATAAGATTTTTCTTCTTTTAGGATAGATGGATTCAATCAACATTTCTGTTTTTATTTACAGAAGATCCCGGAATGTGAAGATTATCAGAAAATCTTCTGAGAGTGGTGGAGAAGGTGTTATAAATATATTATGTTATGGAAAGACAGCTGTTTTCCTGCATAAAAATAACTCACTGAATCATAAAGGTATGCCATAAAGGTGCAGTTGTGTTATTCCTACCCTTGTTTTGTCAACCGGTGTATTAGAGGGTTGTGTAAGCTTATGTCCCATGGGAGCAAAGACTACTCTTTTTATCAGAGTTGGTGAACTAATCTAGCCAAGACCTTTGCCATCTTTCCATAGTTGCATCTAGAAACCACTCTAGAAAATAAGCTCTATGGTTCCATACATGAATTATAAAAAACAGTAAAATTTGTCCAAGAGACAGGACTTCAGATATAGACAGACAATGCGAATGAAGAAGAAGAAGAAGAAGCATCTAGAAAAAGCCCAGCCTAGCTAATGATCACCAAAATGATGGAGCCTGCAGAGAAGCAAGCTGTTTATCTATTATAGCCTACTGTCACATACTGTTTTTCATCATCATTTTTGTCAACTTCAAGAAATCTGTCTTTATATTGTTTGTTCTTAAATATATTTGTGTGTCCGAAAAGTGAAAAAAAAAGATAAATTCCCACTTCCATGCCATGAAGAGATATTGGGAATACAGTGTTAGGCCAGTATTTCCATAACCTTCAGCATTTGAAAGTGTGATGTCATGAGTATGACACTCGGCTACACACTTGGCTACACACTTACCTTCCTTGAATTCCTTAGTACCCATTTTTAGAGGCTTAGTGAACCCCAGGGTCTTTTGATGAAAAAAATCCCACTGGTGGGACTTCAACCTACATCCTCTGAGCCCCTAATCACTCAACTAACCACGCTGTCTGTCTGTTTTCTTTTTTTATCTGCATGTGCTTTTATTGTAATTTTTTTGTTGGTGTTTAAATGTAAGTATGTCTGCTTGTAGAAGGGGAGAGAAAGTTAAAGGACACAGTTTCAATGTGTTAGCCAAATATCTTTCTCATTTCTTTGTTAACAATGGAGTTTCTCACATCTTTGTTAACGGAAGCTTTTATTATTTCTGTGTAAACAATGTATTTCCTTATCTTATAACTCAGTACACTATATTTATGTGAGTGGTGAAATGGTTTGTGCACCAGTCTCTCATAGTGAAAGTTGGTGGTCTGAATCCAGCCAGTGACACCCCAGTCACCCAGTTATAGAAATGGGTACCTGACTTCTTCTGGAACTGGGTAAGGAAAGGCAGCCAGGCGTGATGTGACATATCACTCTCTAGTGTGTCGACAGGCCAAGGGAAAAATGGGCACTAACATCATATCTCTATGTGCCTCTAAAGCATAACAGGGTTACCTTTATCTTGTAGTAAAGCACAATAGCAATTTTATTTTAAAATGTCTCAGTTTCAAATATAAATCTTGAAGTATATATATATATATATCATAATATTCTGAATTATTTTTGCCAAAGGCAGCACTGCAATAGCTCTCAGGGATCTTGAGCATTTCATGATATCACATGATGCAAACTTTTTTCAGCAGCAGTTCAGAGTGAGTATTTCTTTTTTTCTGGATTTTTATGTATTAATCATTTATTCTTGACAATAGAAATAACATGTTCTGACTTGCTTTATGACAGAAAATAACCATTCTCCTCAATAAGTATAGCAGTAAATGGGTTACTAGGTGTGTAGAGACTGTTCAGGCCTTGCTACTTTACATATTTAAGCAAATAATAATGTGAGCATTGGTCATGTGACTGAGCTTTTATTGAACTTTGGTTACTATAGTGGTTTTGGCAGGTCTTTTGCTCTGTTGATCATATAAAGTGAAGTAACCACAGAAATTTAACTTAAAACTATTTTCACATCTTCTTCTTCTTCTATCTCCCTGGAACTGTGAGCTGATGCAGTGAAGATGTTGAGACACAGCATGTCAGATTCAGAGCTGGTTATGATGGCTATTTTTTTCAGTCTCTGAGTTTATCTAAAAAGCAGGAAATTTACAATACTTCTTAAGCAGACTCCACCACTGTGAGAACTATGGCAATCCCTGCTCCATTAGTTAAGCTAGGTGTGACGGAGTCTTGGATGGATATGTTTTGCCAACCCTGATGCTAACATGTCAGCTATGGTTTACTTTTCTCCACTTTATATCTAAATCCATAAAAGACTAAGCCAGGGGTGTCCAACTGCTGGACCATGAGTCTTTTCTGCAGCACTCAAGATCATTATGAATATGTAATTTGTTTGATTAAAATTAACACAAAAAATATAATAAACCATGCAAAAAAACATTGTTAAAAGACCTAGAAAACTAATTAAAAACAATAAATTAATCTTTATGTCATAACTGTCACTTTTTTTCATTTTTATGTAAGTTGGCAAAAACTAATTGATTAGATGTGGCCCATCACTCAATTTCCATATATAGCTGTGGCCCTTGAGGCCACTGAAGTTGGATGCCCCAGGACTAACCATCCCTTTTAAATGGCAAACAAACCATACCATTTTAAATAAACACATAAACATGCTCAGCAACAATCAAAATGCAAGCTGCAGTTACTGGGGTAGTGAGGATAAAACAGCTGAACATATTTTTTTTAAAATGAAAATGAAGAGGTAAAACTCACAACCCATAGTAATACACTGTACAATCAGCTGTTAGTGTATTGTTGAAACACATAATATTCCCACAAAAATTAGCTCCAATGTTTATATATGGGATGATACAAGAGGTAAGAATTGGCAAACAGAAAAATGATAACATTCTATTTTACTTCTGCACATTAGTCTACAAATAATACTTTTTCATCATTGTACTTCTATCTACTCTGCCTAATTTTACATTGTGTTTAATCCAGACACTCCCTGCCAACAGAGCAGCATCAATGATTGTTGGGAAGAGCCCAGAGAATAAGAGCAAGAACAGATATAAAGATATTTGTGCATGTAAGGCAGAACTGTAATTGTTATGTCAGAAGCAAAACCATAACTAATTTATCAGAGTGCTTTGGTGAACAAATCATCATTTTCTTTCATCTTTAAAGGTCTGATGAAAGTCTAAATGAATAATTAGTGTATAATTATATAACTATACACAAAGCCACTGTAGTAAAGCTGTGATACCAAAATGTATAAACCACGAAAAAAAGTAGGAGCAGCTTTATTACTTAATGAGCACAAAGTTGTGATGTTTTGGCATGACCCTTAATCATACAAAAACACACAGGATGAAGAAATAGAGGGAGAAGATAAAGTATAAATTCACATGAATGCTATGTAAATAATATGAGTGGAAAAAAATAGAGTAAGATAAAATAAAATGAATGGAGCATATAGCTGTGGCTTTTAAGAAGCTGTGACTTGTAAGAGGCTGTGTTCAGAAATGAGTATAGTGAAGTTAAATGGAGACTTGTGATGTGTGATAGGTGGGTCATAAATGAGGATTTCGGTGGAAGGGGGGGGGGTGCTTTTTGCATTGAAGAAAAAACCTGTTACCCCATCCAGCAGATTTAAATTAGTACTTGCTTTTCACTCACATGATCAAAAGGTCAAGAAAATTCTTTATTGCCATCTGCCACTAATCCAACTCGACCTCGACACTTGCAAAATTTTCACTGATATGCCCATATACAAGTGGGAACAAAATCTTAAGGACATCCTCATCCATAGCCATGTGAAGCAGAACCTTGCATATGTTGGCACCAGAAAATGTGAAAACCCTCGCAGTGTTACCTGCCCTGTAGTCTGGGAAATATAAATGATTACTTTTCCTAAAACTATCCTCACTCTCAGTGAGGGATTCACAATCAAGTCCCTTAATGTGATATATGCCATTGTATACAAAGATGCAAGATAACTTATACTAGTGAAATTGGTCTCAGATTAGGGAACTGCATGCAGAAACATCTGTACAATATCACCCAGCATGCTTTGAAACTAGTCCCTAATTATTTCAATGGCCCCGACCACAAAGACAAATCTGATTTTCTGGTAACAGCCATCAAACAATGTCACGCTGATGACAGAAGCCACCTAGTGCTTTAGAGCTGCTACATTCAGGAATATGGAATGCTGGAACCAAATGGTTTGAACTCATTATTCAGCTACACCTGACTTTCCTCTAGTCCACAATCATAATCCCTCTTCACTAAGTTCCACTCCCTTCTCATTTGTAACACATAGTTCAGAACCTCCTCACAGCATCACAATACAATCCCTCTACCCCAACTGTACTCACCTATCCCACCTTCTCCCAGCTAGATTACCATTGTATCACTCTCTCTCCTCTCCATGGCTCCATTCCCCCCTCCCCCAAATCCCAATTCATCACAAGTCTCCATTTAAATATTCTGTACACTTCATTATGTGCATTTCTGAACAGTCTCTTACAAACCACAGCTTCTTACAAGTCACAGCTATGTGCTCCATTTTATTTATTTATTTTGTTTTTAATGTTTTCCATTCATATTTTTTACATGGCATTAATGTGAATTTATACTTTATCTTCTCCTTCTATTTCTTCATCATGTGTATTTTTGTATGATTAAGGCTCATTCCGAAACATCACAACTATCTGCTTGTTAAGTAATAAAGCTGTTCTTACTTTTTTCCTAGTTTATACATGATGAAAGTAGTTCATCAAACTGCTTGACACAATAAACTGTGTAAGTTCTTTTTCCTTTTAAATTGGTTGGTTGTTACTTTTCAAGGATATGTTCATTATTCATTGTTTTCAATAACTATTCCAATATTTAAATGATTTTAAATAATCATTTATTAACTGACTTAACAGCTTATTTTCATGTTAGTAAAGTCCTATGCAACTATCCTCCATTTTGTAACTGAGTGATCTTTTTTTTTTTGGATCTTCAAGCTCATTTTATCATTAATTCATTTGTTGAGTGTTGTCACACTGTCACTGGTCAACTAGACATCCTCTAAACTTGCTTGTTCACTTCACAATCAGTCTAACTGTATTGTCTGTGAAATGTAATCTATTCAGTTTTACATGTACATATTTCCTTATGTATAGATATTTGATTTGTTTTTTATCATAAATCTGCATCATATAAACATCACATCATATAAAAATGTCATGTTTTTAAATATTGTTTTTGATAAATGATCTCAAACACTTTTGTCTCTGTCTAAATAGTTGACATGTTTCATTATTTTTTACAATAGTTTTTGACAATTTATTTCAGACATTTATTGACAAATATATAAATTATTTTACTTATCAAGTCACCTATTTTAAGTAAGTTAGGTAGTTCATTCTGACAGTGTTGTCTGCAATGTTTTTATTTTAATAATTTGTGATATGTTGTTGTTGTTGTTGTTTGTCCATTGTTTTTGATGATGACCACAGATTCATCTTAGTCAAAGAAAGGAGAGGGGTATCCATGCGTGACCAACTAGCCCTATATAAGCTCTGAAGTTTTGCCACACACAAAACATTTATGTCCAGATTCAGTTGTGGGTGCTTGTGTTGCCTTGGTTTTTCACATTGCACGTTTGTGCTGGGCACTTTCAGTTCTTGAGCACTCTGTTCTCTGTGCACCCTGGGTGGTTAAAACCCTCCATGATGGGCAGACTTATGCTATGGCCTCCCAAGAGTTTATGTCTATCCCAAAGGCTTTGAGTGAGGTTTTGAGCATATTCTTGTAACACTTTTTTTGCCCTCCAGCTTTCTATTTTCCCTTCAGTAGTTCCCCATAAAGGAGTTGTTTGGGTAGTCAAGTGTTATTCATTCTGACTACGTGCCCTGTCCATCGAATTTGTGCCTTTTGAAGCATTGTGTAGATACTTGGAATATTAGCTCTTGTGAGGACTTTAGTATCAGGTATCATTTGCTGCCATTTGATGTTCAGTATTTTTCTGAGATAGCCTAGATGGAAGTGATTTAGTTGTCTTGCATGTCTACTGTAGATATATTACTTAAAAATTAACAGTACAGTTAAAAGCACACACTTGTTTCGTTAAAAAATTTGTCTAATGTTACTTCTACAGATGACCATTCTCGTGTTATACTACAATTTAATGCAGAAAAGAACCATGGAGACTACATCAATGCATCATATGTGGAGGTATAATGTATAACAACTCCTGTAGTTTTTAAGATGATGTGGAATATTAACAATTTCAATAAATTAAAGTTATAATTAAACTTGATAAAATAAGTGTGGCTTACCATTTGTCATTTTTATGTGTATGAAGAAAGCACAGTTTGTTTATTTTGCTATCTAAATGGTATTCATATATAATCTCTCTGCTTCTTGTTTGTTTTCTATATTTTAAATGTTTCTTAGCCCATTGCTATCACATTGTAATGAATGAAGAATACAGGAGAATCTAGTTTATTTAGTTTTATTTGCCAGTTTGTTTTCATATGCATGTTAGTTTTCATCCATCCTGGGTACAAATTTCTGGTTAATATTTGTAAGATAATTTAATGCATGAAGTGACAGCTAAGCATAATATATTATTTTTCCTTTGAATAGTAAATAATAAAATTTATTTTGATATGTAGCCACTTGTTTAAGGAAGTTGTAGGATTGAAAATGTTAAAACCTGTTTGCTTAATAGGTCTGTGATACAGAATAGGAAAGGGTTATATTTTCTTTTTTGCTCATAAATTCTTTGAAGTATAAAATTTCATCATGTGCACAAATTTCCATTTATCAGTCCCCTTTTGTTTTGATCCATTTCTTTTATACGTTTCTTGTTTAATTAAATTTGTAAAAAAAAGCAGTTAGAACTGTTGCACAAGGTAAACAGCTACAATTTTTTTTTTCAATTCATAGAGTTATAAATCAGACGAGAAGTTTATTGCAGCTCAGGGTAAGTTGTAAAAGTGCATGTAAGTAAGAGCTTCTCTGATAAATGTCACATTCTTTGCAATATCACTAACAATGCCTTTGGTAAATGGCATAATCCTTGTTTATTGGT
This sequence comes from Achatina immaculata, assembly GCA_009760885.1. Taxonomy (NCBI): domain Eukaryota; kingdom Metazoa; phylum Mollusca; class Gastropoda; order Stylommatophora; family Achatinidae; genus Lissachatina; species Lissachatina immaculata. The sequence goes on along the minus strand of CM019721.1, from coordinate 32,115,534 downwards.
AACAATGAATAATCTATTAATAAATATCTCTTTCCGCACAAAATCTTCACTATGAAAGACTTAAATGCTTCAGTTTAGCAGTTTCTTGTAGATGCAACACTCAAACTGTTGGAAAAATTAAGGAACATGCCAGTATAGCTGTGGACTTGTTCAGAAACAGTTTTGTATATTAGTATATAAATATACACAAAGCCACTGCAGTAAAGCTGTGATAACTAAATATTTTTACTTATTTTAAAAAATCAAGAATATCTTTACTCATTAATGAAACTCTGTGTGTTCCATTACTGAAAGGAGGTTGTTCTGTTTTTAAAGCAAGTCTAATTATTTGAACACTTGTCCAGAGTGTAAGGTATTAACCCAATAACTAGTTAACTAACCTTGGACAGCCAGAAAAACAAAGAGATTTCTGAACAGCAGAAATTAGTTAAAAAGACAATCAGAATTTCTTGGATATTTCATGAGAAGACAGAATTTAGAGAACTGGTAATGATCAGAAAATTCAGTGGAAAGAGGAGAGGAAGGATAAGAGAAAAATATCTCAGTGTAATAATCAACTGACATAGAAAAATTAAAGCATTTGAGTTGATCAGAAATACCAAAAATTGCACAAGATGGATAAGCATGATTACCAATGCTGACTACACAGCATGTAATGTATAACATATGTATAACAGTATTGGATGGATAAGTAACAGAGAAAATGGCAAACACCAAAACAAGCTCTGTAAGAATACCCACAACCCAAAACTGACTGCTGCTCTCTTGAAAATAACACCTCAAGCTGACATTTAAAAATTCTTTTGATGGAAAGGAAGATATGAGCACCACCCTCATGTCTGAGGAGATTTGTTGAATAAAATTTTATCAGTCACGCTGAACTTTCCATATTTTGTTCTGAATGGATTTATTCATTCATTTGCATGTCCTTTGTGGAACTTTGCCTCTCAAACAGCACTCCTGTAGGCCTCTCGGTTGTGAGCAAGATGGCCTGCTGCTGCTGCATCCATTTGCAGATCGTCAATGATGTCTTGCAGCCATCTTCGTTTTGTAGATAAAATATCAGAATTAGATCATGAAAGAGTGACTTACATTAAGTCTGTGAGGGTCTGCTAGCTGAGCATTAAAACATCCACAAACAAAACAAAAGAACTATTTTAATCTCATCAGAATACATTGCCATGTGGCTGCCAGTATATTAAAGAAATATAGCATTTCATGTAAAAATTAATGTTGTGATCATGAGATTACATCAGAACTAATAATAGATGAATGAAAAAGAAAAAAATATAATCAATAAATTTTTTGTTTCATTATGTATTATTTATAGTTTCTTTTCATGTCTGCTATTTGTAGAATGGCATTTCAGTAACTTATTTATAAAACAACTTTTCATTATGTTATCTTATAATGGATTTTATTATCTTATCTTTCAACTTAGGCCCAACTGCAGCTGTTGTGGAAGATTTTGTGCGCATGTTATGGGAAATACAAGTGGAAAAGGTGGTCATGCTGACTAACTTGACTGAGAAAGGCAAGGTGAGGTCCTTATATTGTTTTTGGGATCAAGACAAATGAGATCCTTATATATTATGACATTATGATCAAGCTCTGTGAGATCTTTGTTCTGACCTTAAGATCCATTTTAGCATGATCATTGTTCTGAACTTGGGATCTAGCTCAGTAAAATCCTTGCTCTGACATTAAAATCCACCTCTATGAAGTTCTTGTTCTGATCTTTGAATCAAGTATTCTGAGATCTTTGTCCATGTTTCTAATGTTGGTTCCAGCTCAAATAACTTTCAAGACAGAAAGATAGTCTTTATTTGACCATAGGGTGTGGTTCATTTTGGGAATTGCTGCTGTTGAACATTTTAATGTTGAACTAAATGTTTGCATCATTTCAAAAGTGATGATGGCAACATGATGAGTCAGGGTAACATTAATAATTTATTGCTGACTATGTGAGTCTAAGCTATCAAATGGGACACAACAGGACCAAGAAAATGTTTTCCTGTTTTTGGCGAGCTTTTCAACCTCATCAAGGGATTTTATGCCTACTAAACTGGCCTCTCTTAACAATGTCCTCTTTAGAATTTCTTGTGGTTGACCTCTTTTTCTTCACCCTGTTGTGTTCCACCTGATAAATAAGGTAGACAGAGGTGTATGGTGCAGTTTTGTAAAACTGCACCATACACCTCTGTCTACCTTATTTATTTAAACCAGTTTTACTGCAGTCACCATCCCTTTTATCTGTTCCACCTGATAGCTTGTTTTGGGATTCTCTGACTGCTTCTTCTCATCACATGACCAACATATGTCCATGTCCTTTTCATGATCACCCATGAGACTGGGTTTGTTGTTCAGTCATCTGTCTTATCTCTTTGTTGTTCTTGAATTCGTTCCACTTTATGCCAAGTATTTTCCTTAGGCATTTGTTTTCAAAAGAGTCTAATTTCTTGTCTAATGATGGAGTTGGTGATACCATATTATAATGATACCCATGACTCATTCCCAGAAAAAATGTGAAAGATACTGGCCTGTGGAACACAAGATGAAAGTGGGTGAGATAACTGTTACCCTCATCACCACCCAGATATTTGCAGACTACACCATCAGGAAATTACTTCTCCAGAAGGTATTGTTTTCAAGGTCAAAGTAACTTTTTTTTTTTTGCTCTACAAGATTTTTTTGAGGTTTGAGTCTTATGTTTCAAGAGTTGTAGATAATCAAATGGCCTGCATGTTAATTAAATTGTGAAAAAAAATTTTTTTTTGTTGCTGAGTTGCCTGGAACATTAAAGGAGTTGAATTACACCCATTTCATGAAGAATTTTCTATTACCATGGTACCCATTCAGCATAACATAAAATTAAAATATTAATATTACAATTTTAGTACAAATTAACTAGTGTCAGCATAATTTAATGTAAATAAGAATGGAAGGCTGATGTCTAAAAATGTGATGAAGATGTCTTTAAAGTGGCCATCATGAGTTACTGAAGAATTACCATAGAGATGACCAAATCTGCTTTAATGGATTTGTTGTTAGAATAAGAAAATTGTAACATATTTTGAGTAGCAGCTTCTTCTTCTTCTGCTTCTGTCTCCCTGGAACTGTGAGCTGGTGTTCTTTTCAGCCAATGTGGTGTAAAGGTTGGGCCACAGAATTGTGTTTGATCACGAGTGGGTTACAGTGGCTGTTTTTTTTTTCAGTCCATGGGTGGGGCTAAAAATCAGGGGGTGGTATATACAATGCTTCTTTATCAGACTAGACTCCACCATCATTGTGACCATGGCAGTCCCTGCTCCATTAACCAGACTATGTCTGTTACAGGAGGTATCAACAGAGAAGTGAGAAGGGTCTTGGTTGGCTATAGTTTGCCAACCATTAAGCAGGCATGCCAGCTATGGGTAGCTAAATGCCAGAATTGATAGTGTCTATGCACTGATAATGATGAAATTTAAAAATGTAATAACCAGTTCTGGTTATATTATGTTTTGTTTTGTTTGGTTTTTTTGCCAAAATGTGTACAAGATCCATGGATAAGAAAGGAAACAAAGAAAGAAGTACTAAATCAATTGAAATTGAAAAGAGAAATAATGAAAAAATATGAGAACAAGACAATTAAAATATTTCAGTCATACAATCATGAAAACCATACTTGAGGGAAAAGTTAAAGGAAAAAAAGAACAAGAGAATGACAGTGATGTACACAGGTGAAAAACATAAAGAGATGGATTCAGCTTGGTTGGGTGCACTGTTAAAACAAGAGAGAGAGAGCAAGCTGGAGGCCACTGTAGCCAACCTTTTAAACGAAGGTGGCACAGGATAATGCTGTATATGTTAACCATATTGTGTACTTTACTATGGTCTGAAGAGCTGTTTGACTACGATATAACTTTTTTGAAGAGAAATTAGCATGGGTCACAGCTGAAACACTTTCACCTTTTTAAAAATATATAAAATTAATTCTTACAGTTGTTTGCCAAATTTTCCTGTTTTCAGTGAGTTTTTCAACTTCATCAAAGGATGTTATGTCCACTAAACTGGTTTCTCTTAACAATGGCCTCTTTAGAGTTTCAAGTGGTTGACCTCTTTTTCTTTGGCCTGCTGTGCTTCACTTGATAGCTTAAGTATTGGTTTTTGATTGTTTCTTCTCATCACATGGCCTATATATGTCCATCTTTTTCTGATCACCCATGAGAAAGGTTGCTGTTTGCTCATCTGTCTTATTTCTGTGTTGTTCTTAAATTCATCCAACAGTTCTGTTATATACATATAAATTATCAAATGATGTTATAACAATTCTCCTCTCCAGGATAATGAATCAGCGCAGACCTTGACACATTTTCATTTTACATCTTGGCCAGACAAAGATGTTCCAGCAGCCCCTTGGGGTCTTGTTGACTTTGAGCAGAAAGTGACATCATGTCAGACTAACAAGCCAGTTGTTGTTCACTGCAGGTTTTTATATTCTTTGTTTTGTGTTCAGCTTTAGACCTGAGAGAGCACGCTGGTTTTTACTGAAAGTCTTTAAAATAAACTTGAAAATTGTATTATTTTGTAAGGATTTTTATGTCATGTAGGTATGAGAAATATCTAACTTCAGATCAGGAAAATCCTTGAAACTGGTAATACCAGACATGAGAACTATACCAAGGCACAAAAGTAACTGTAAATTAGCACTAAACCAGTGTCTTTAGTTGCTGTATATCAAGTGTATTAAGGGGATTTAAGCATCCACCTACTCATCTGAAGTGCAAGGATAATGATCTAAACTGTCATTCTTCCAGATGATTACTTGCTTTCTGTTTCATCTCTGCAGCTAATCATTTTATGATACTATGAAAGCTCTCATTCTGTTTCTCTTTGTTTCTGCACACTCAATGATATATTTAGCAACGCACAGAATATTTTATTCAGATTAGTATTCAGGCAGATAATAATTAAATTTGTCTATTCATGCCACTAAAGTCTTCAAACATCTGAAAGAACAAGCAGAAAAGTGGGACTAAAGATAAACCAGGGTAAAACTGAACACATGAGAACAGAAAGATAAAAAGATAAACAAGAAGACCATATCTAAATAGAAAGTGTAAAGATTAAAAGAACAGATTCTTAGAAATACATAGGAACACTATTCAATAGCTTCAGCATTATATGAGATGAGATAAGGGCCAGAATACAAGCTGAAAACAAGACATATTTTGCCCTTGGACAATTGTTACAATCAAAAATTCTATCTCAATACCAGACTAAACATATATAAGACACAGATTAGTCCAATTGAATTATAAGGATCAAAGACATGGAGTACAACTAAACAAGATGAAAATCAAATACAAACATCTGAGAATCGAATCCTAGAATTTATGGACTGGTAAGAGACACTATAGCACAACAAAAGAAGATAAGAAGTAACAAAGAAATCTACACATTGTTTAACTCTCCATTTATAACAGCCATTATGAAAAACAACAGACTAAGGTGGCTCAGGCATTTGGAGAGAATGGAGGAGAATACCAAATGAAGATGGCCTTTACAAAGTGATGAAAGGGGATAAACCAAGAGGTAGACCTAGACAATAATGGTGAGACAAACCTAGAAAAAGATATACACACTTTTGGAATTAACAATTGGCAAGAAAAGATCAAGAACAGAGAGGAATAGAGATATGTCTTGTCAGCAGCAATGAGCCTCAGTGTCTCAAATAGCTGCTTAATTTAGCAGAAGCTCAAAGATGAGGAAGAAGATTCATATCTGAAATAAAATTAGACTAAAATTTAAAATATTTAAGCAAAAATTTATCCTTGATTACAGGACACTTGCACCAAATTTAAATTTAAGTTAGATTAGATCTAACAGGAAAATGAAATGTTGAACTCTCTCTCTCTCTGAACCTTAAGTGCCCAGGGCACATGGGGCTTCCGCAAGGGTTTTCCACAAATGCCTGTCTTTCGCCTTTTTTTCTGCTCTTGCCCAGGTGAGCCCTCTATTGCTCAACATCCTTTCTGTTGTTCTTCTCCATGTCTCTTTTGGTCTACCCTTACTTCTGCTCCCCTGTGGTGTCCATCTTAGTGCTATTTTTGGTAGTGAGTTGTCAGTCATTCGGAGCACATGTCCCAACCATCGCCAGCGTCTTTCCTCAATAATTGTTGTCAGTGGTTTCATCTGCATTTCTGCCAATAAGATGTTATTTCTTATGGTGTTTGGCCAAAATATTTTTTTAAATTCTACGTAAACATTTAGTCTGGAAAGAATTCAACTCGTTTTCTATGGTTTTGGTGATTTTCCAGCATTCACTTCCATAGAGTAGTACACTTAGAACATTACTCTTAAATATCCTGATTTTCATATTTATGCTTAGTTTATTTGATTTCCATATATTCTGTAGCATTGCAAAAGCCTGGTTTGCTCTAGTAAGTCTGCTGTTGATGTCCTCTGTGCTGTCTCCATTTTCTACTACTCTGCTGCCAAGGTATACAAATTCGTTGACCTCTTCCACTAACTTGTTATCTACTCTGAGTACATTTCTGCTGTTCACATTTTGCTTCATTAACTTTGTCTTTCCTACGTTGATCTTTAAATGTTGAACTAGTATTTTGTAAATAGTAATTACTAATTAATTATCATTAGTTAATTAATTAATTAATAATTAATCAGTAATTAGCAACTACTAATTAAAACTCACAGTAATTAATTACCACTGCTGCAGATTTCTACAGTTAGTATTGTAAAAACAGCATTGACCTTCAAGAATCTTGAGACCATATGGCCCTCAAAAGTTATAAACACAAAAACCAAGTTAAGATTATTCAATTCAAATGTAATTTTCACCCTCATTTATACATGTGAAAGCTGGAAAACAATTAAAGAAATAGACAACAAATTAGACTCTTTTAAAAACAAATGCCTAAGGAAAATATTCAGTTGAAAGTGAAACAAATTCAAGAACAACACAGAGATAAGGCATATGAGTGAACAACAACCAGTCTCATGGGTGATCAGAAAAAGATGGGCATATGTCAGTCATGTGTTGAGAAGAAACAGTCCCAAAACAAGTTGTCAAGGTGAACACAAAAGGCAGAAGAAAAAGAGGTTGACCACGTGAAACTCCAAAGAGGACACTGTTAAGAGAGGCCAAATTAGTAGGCATAAAATCCTTCGACGAGGTTGAAATCTTGCCGAAAACAGAAAAAATCAGCAAACTACCTTGCTAAACCTATGTGACGTTAAAAGGCACAGGAAGGATGTAAGATGTAAGATGCTCCTGCAGATTGCTATAGCAGTACAAACCTATGTAAGAAAGAAAATAATTTTAGATTTACTATAAAATTTGTAATAATAATTATTTCATAGTATTCACATGCATGCTTCTAGTCAGTTGTATTTTTCTTGAACCTATTTTGTATACACATTTTTATCACAATGCCCAAAAAATTAGACATTTTTATTCTACATGAATGTTTTTTGAAAATCATTGGCCCAAGTCTTAGCTGAGACATTTTTGCACTACAAAAAACACCCTATGGAAATATTAACAGTGAGGTATTAGTCCCAACACTTATGAAAAGATAGTAATGGTGAATAAAAAAAAACCTGTATTCATGAAACACTAGATGCTTTTTTGCAAATTTATCTACATTATGTTGTAAATTGTAGAAATAGACATCTGTTTGTAAATTATTATTTACCTGCAAGTGTTTTCTTCTTCTTCTTTTTTTTTTTTTTTTTTTGAAACAAATGATAGCTTCAGTATGTTTACTACAAAGTAAATCTTTGTAGTAAACAGATTTACTTATACAAAGATTTTATTATTTTTGTCATTTCTATAAATATGGGAAAAACTTTGCTTTATTCATTTAAAATCTTCTTTTTTAATTTTTTCACATCATGAGCTTTACAGCCTCTGTATGAGTCTACATTTACTAAGAATTATATTAGTTATATCTGTCTGATATCTCACTGTTAAAGGACAGTTAATGGTGCTTGATCTGAGATAAATTCATGTGACATAAATGGAGAATGATAATGCAGTCATGGACCACAAGTTGAAAATCACTGGCCAAATGGATTTGCTGTTGCAGTAAATGTAAATAGTAAACTTGCTCAACAGTGGTTAAATGTGAATAACTGTATGAATCTATTCTTTCAGTGCTGGTATTGGGAGGACTGGAACTTTCATTGCTTTACACAATCTCATTAGACAAGCTGAGGAGACTGGTGTAGTGGACTGTTTTACTGTCGTCAAAAAACTCAGGCATGATAGAACAAACATGATCCAGACTTATGTAAGCTGATTTTAAACTATGCTGAATTGTAAATATAATGATTAACAGTGATTGTTAAATTTAGTTCTGCTTCTTTTCTGAGGTATGATCCATGAAATGGTTACATGTATGTCCATTTGCTAATATTCCCATGGTGTGGTTTGAATGGGCACCGTTAACATGTCCTCATCTTCTTTAGGAACTGCTTCCTTCTGGCAGGAAGTGTTGATTTTGATTTTTACATCACTAGAGAGTATCAATGGTTTTGAACCCCCTGGGAACAACTGTGTTAAGAACACACTTATCTTAGCATAGTCTTTGTGAGACAGGGAACATATATCTGTTTGCTTAAAAACTCTGACCTACTTCTGTAGCCCAGAAACCTGTAGCAGTCAACACTAATTGTAATTGTTATTTTTGTGAAATGTAATGTCAGGTTGATGGAAGGATGGGGACATGGAGATCGCTGGCAGGGATGAGGAAAATATGATGTGAAACCAATGAATCCAGGATGTGACAAGCCTATGGGTCTTTACAACAGTGGCTATCAGAATGATGTAAACAGAGCCAGCAGACTATAGGTGGTGGGGAATGGATATCGTTGAGGCACTCATCAGATTCCTCATCCAAAGTTTCTGTGGAACTGTCTCAAAGCCGTCTGGCCAATCAGTGTTGCATGCTGGATCTGATGTGGAGAAGGGGCTTAAGCACAGCCACAAGAGGCTGGAAAACAAAGCTTTGGACAGGTCAGCATACACCATTGTTTTCATGATAGTCCAAGCAAGACCACAGTCTGCCCTAGCAAGGAAAGGTGCTGAAGTCGGAGTACCCAGCCAAAAGGCGCATCACAAAAATCAAGGTACCACACATCATTGCCAATGTGCATACAAAGAAGTAGTTTTGAACACTCAACATTCCATGTGAGAAGATATTACACCATCATCCTACTCACACTGTAAGTTACCCCTTAATACTTAGCTGTGTATTCAATGTACTCTCAATTCATTCATTCTTTAGGTACAAATTTAGTAAACTTGAAACAACAAAGCTTGCTTAGTAGTAAAGTAAAATAATCTACAAACTTATCATTGCACTCACTGTGTAATGTATAAAGTAGGAAAAATGTAGGAACAGTTTTATTACTTAACAACTACAAAGTTGTGACATTTCGGCGTGTGCCTTAATCATACAAAAACATACAGGACGAAGAAATAGAGAAAGGAGATAAAGTATAGATTCACATGAATACTATTAAAAAGAAAAAAAAAATTTAAAAGAGTACTTAGCTGTAAATTATAAGGTGTGACTTGTCCAGTGGTGTGTGTCAGGAATGGATTTAGTACTGTATAATGTAGTGGAGGCTAAAGACTGACAAATCATGGATAGATGAGAAATCACTGAAAATTTTATATAGATTATATATTTTTTGCATTCTAGGCTCAGTATGAGTTCCTGCATCAAGCTGTGCAGGTAGCAGTATTATGTATGAATGCAACCTTAAAATCAAATGAAATTCATAACAGAATAAAATTTCTGGAAAAGAGATCAAAGGGTAGAGAGACCAACATGGAGAAAGAGTTCAAGGTGAGTTACCTAGTTTTACTTGTAAGACTTTTGTTTGGTTACAGTAAAGTATGTATTACTCATGTTATATGAGCTTATTACATTACACTTTGCTATCATTCCACTGACTAAGTCTTGGTCATTCTCTCACTCTCACACACATATTTATGGGAACATTCATTACTTTTAATGTTGTAGGTTTATTGTAAATGTTGTTGCTTTACAAAGATAATAATTTACTCAGTTGCCTGCTGAGAATGAAGATGTCCAGCCTGCCAATCAGTGACCCATAGCTAATATTCTGGCTTCAAGGCTGTGAGGCACAGCTGACCAAGACCCTATCTCACTTCTCTTTTGACACTCCTAGTAACAGTCCCAGCCTGGTTAATAGGGCAGGGATTGCCAGTCCCCATAATGGTGGAGTCTGATAAAGAAGTATTGTACACCTCTGCTTTTTAGTTCTACTCAGGGACTGAAAAAAATATCCACCATAACCAACTCCCAATCTGATAGTATGCTGTGCCTCAATGCTTTAACTGTGCCAGGTGTGAAGAATGCCAGCTTGTAGTTCCAGGCAGATAGAACAAGAACAAGAATCAGTTGCCTGGCAATAGACATTGATGACCATACATTTCTATTTTTTTGTGGTCCTTTGATTTCTAACTTGAGTATTTTTTCTCTTTCCAGTTCCACTTGGTCAGCTCATTAATACATTTTTTTTCTGTTTTCTTTTCTTTTTTTTTTCAGTGTGCTCTCCAGTGATTTTCAAGTATTTTAATGTCTGTCTTCTCAAGCCATGTCCAAAGAACTTTAGTTGTCTTTACCTTGTAAATTTTAAGTCTTTGATGTTCTGTAACTCTCACAAGCATTTGTAATACTGACTCTACAAACAACTAATAAACTCGTTTTTTCCACTATTAAAGTCTCTCATTTACTGATATTTTTTAATAATGTGAAAAGCTGCATTTGCTTTCCTATTTGTGACTTATCTGTTTCTGAGATAACTGGATTCATAAAAGTATGCAACTTCTGTGAAAATTTCTTCACTTCTTTACTGCTTATTCTAGATTAGTGCATCTTTTCCCAAAACCAAATCTCTGTTGCTCCCAGTTTCTGTTTCATATGTTTGTTTATTGTCCAAGACACAATCTTTGAAAATATAATGTATCTTCAGATTATGGGTAAAATGGATGTTTACTTGTAAGTTTTGTTTGTGTACATTGGATCTGTGTGGTTTGTTTGCTCTGCAGTGACTGTGAGAGGATTTTTTTTTAAAATCCAGCACAACTGTACCTGCCTTTCACATCACATGAAGTACTTTCCAAAATACTGTTTTTATCAACACAACATACAGTACCTTGTACTTTTTTAAACACACTTTACAAACTTTAGCAGGAATTAAATGTTCATGTGAAATTTTTTTTTCTTACCTTATTTGCAGCAACATTTAATATTTTAAAAATGCTATCGTGGTGAACAAGATTGAAAACTGGCTGATTCTCTTTCATGCAAATTGAGCATCATCAGCCTACTGGCTTGACTGATTATCTTCATACTAGTTTTTTTGTTTGTTAATATAAACTGGTTACATTAACCGATGACTTTGCTTTAATTTTTTCTTATTTTATTTTTCTTTGATAATTTACCAGTAATTGATAGTTAACGGCATGTGAATATCATGTTAAGAAATACAATGTGTGTGTGTGCACATCTTACATCTTACATCCTTCTTGTGCTGTTAAATGTCATAAAGGGCTCGCATGGTAGTTTGGCAAGATTTCCTGTTTTTGGCAAGCTTTTCAACCTCATCAAGGGATGTTATTCCCACTAAACTGACCTCTCTTAACAACATCCTCTTTAGAGTTTCACATGGTTGACCTCTTTTTCTTCTGCCTTTTGTGTTACACTTAATAGCTTGTTTTTTTTTACTGTTTCTTCTTAACATGTGATCAACATATGTCCATCTTCTTTTTCTGATCACCCATGAGACAGGTTGTTGTTTGCTTATCTGTCTTATCTCTGCATTGATCTTGAATTTGTTCCACTTTATAATGAATATTTTCCTTAGGCATTTGTTTTCAAAAGAGTCTAATTTGTTGTCTATTTCTTTAGTTGTTTTCCAGCTTTCACATGTATAAATAAGGGTGAATATTACATTTGAACTGAATAATCTTAACTTGGTTTTTGTGCTTATAACTTTTGAATGCCATATTTTCTCAAGAAGGTCAGTCCTGGTTTTGCAATTTGAATTCTAACTTCCTTTCTAGTGTCACCATCCTGGTCTATGTAGTTGCTGAGATATGCAGATTGGTTTACTTTTTCAACAGCTGTTTCTTTTATGTATATTTTTCCTTCATGGTTAATGAGAAGTTTCATTATTTTTGTTTTTTCCTTGTTAATCTCAAGTCCTATTTTGATAGCTATTGAAGACTGGTTATTTGTTTCTTCTTGCATTGATTTAACTTTGTCACTGATAAGAGTTATGTCATCTGCAATATCAAGATCTTCCAGCTGGGTCACATGTACCCAACTTTTTATATGCACACATATAAAAATCAACATAGATCATCATCTGTTTATTTACCAAGAAGCAGAGTTTCTTAACCTTTTTCTGCTTGTGTCCTCATCATCATCATCATCATGTGCCGTGCCGACTGGCGTTGGCTATTATGCTTCTCCAGAGTACACGATCCTTCATGCAGGCCATCAGCTCAGTTGGTGATCTCCTCTCACACCATCCTGTCAGACTGTCCAGTATCATTTCTCTTGGTCTTCCTCTTGATCTTCTTCCTTCTATTTTTCCTGTTGTTATAATATTTTCAATGCCCCCTCTTCTCATTGCATGTCCTATGAAAGTACATTGTCTCTCTCTTATCTTTTTGACAAGGTTTTTTGTCTCTCCAGCTCTTCTCCTACATTCTTCATTAATTATTTTTGCTGTCCAGGGGATTCGCAACATTCTTCTAATAAACCACATTTCTGCTGCTTCCAATGATTTTTGTGCAGACTTGCCTATTGTCCATGATTCACTTCCATATAACAAGATAGGTTATGTGTCCTAACTTTTTTTTTTTCACTAAAACTTTCACTGTGGCCTTTTCTCATCTCTTACTTCAGAAAATTGTTATATTTTTTACTCATGGCTCTAGAGCTTACATGCAGCACATCAGTGAAGCCACACACAAAGAAGCTTCACATTACGGAATTATTCCATGCTCTGGGCTTGCATGGAGTGCAAGGATGGTAAAATTAAGTAACACAATAATTGGTGTATAAGTATCATGTGAAATATGATATATGTCATCGTTTGCAAAAGATGCAGGATAACATATATTGGTGAGACTGGCCTCAGATTAGGGGACCGCATGCAAAAACATCTGTACGACATCGCCCAGCATGCTTCAAAACCAGTCCCAAATCATTTCAATGGCCCCAACCACAGAGGCAAATCTGATTTTCTGGTAACAGCCATTAAACAATGTCACGCAGATGACACAAGCTGCCTGGCACTTGAGAACCGCTGCATTCAAAATTATGGGACGCTAGAACCACATGGGTTAAACTCGCTGTTTAGTTACACGTAACATCATCTTCTTCAATCATTATAGTACCTCTCCACTAAATCCACCCCTTCTTACTTTTCAAACTTCCTCACAGCATCACTCTGCAACCCCGCTATTTTCTCTGCAACCCCTCTTCTCTGCAGCCCCTCTTCCCCAATCACCTGTTTCAATTTCTCCTAGCTAGGCTAGTAGTGCGTCACTCTCTCTCCCCTCCCCGGTTCCCCATCCACCACCCCCAGTTACAACCCATCAACCACATGTCACAGGTCTCTATTTAAACAATTTCCACGTCCTACCAGATCCATTCCTGACACACACCGCCGGACAAGCCACACCTTGCAATTTACAGCTGAGTACTCCTTTAAAAAAAAAAAAAAATTTTTTTTTTGAACAGTATTCATGTGAATCTATACTTTATCTCCTCTCTCTATTTCTTCGTCCTGTATGTTTTTGTATGATTAAGGCTCACGCCGAAACGTCACAACTTTGTAATCGTTAAGTAATAAAGCTGCTCTTACTTTTTCCAATTTTATACATTCTGGTAAAATTAAGTAATACTTATTATTGTTTTATTTTTAATTACAATAATAAAAGTAGTGGTCTGTCCACAGATGATTTGTTCTGTGACTAGAGAAACTTGTGACAAAATCCAGGAGAGTTCTGATACAATCCCAGACCAAGATTTGTATGAGAACTGTAAAACTGCAAAGACAAGCAATAAAAACAGGTTTAACAATATTTTACCAAGTGAGTTCATTGTTACACTGTTACTTTGCATTTTTATTTTTTGTATGTATGAATGACTGCTTGGCTGGTTGAATGAGCGACTGCTTTACTGGTTGGCTCATTGATTGCTTGGTTGATTGATTCATTGACCGATTGGTTGGTTTAATGAATGGCGTGTGGAATGGCTGATTGGTTAGTTGGTTGTCTGATTGGATGACTGGTTGGCTGACTGATTAGTTGTTGACTGACTGGCTGATTGGTTGTTGACTGACTGACTAATCACTTGGTTGACTGGATGGCTTGTTGACTGACTGATAGGTTGGGTGACTAATTCATCACCTGACTGATTTGGTAGTTGACTGATTAGGTGACTTGTTGATCAAATGGTTGAGTAGTTTGTTGACTGACTGGATAACTTGTTGGCTAACTGGTTGATCAGTTGACTGATGTGGCTGACTGAATGGGTGAATCATTAACCAAATGGCTGAGTAGATGGTTGACTGACTGGATGACTGGCTGACTGATTAATTAGATGGATAGTTGATGTTATCAGTGTTACATGATCATCATTATCAAATTTTTTGATGATAGACTGTAGCCAATACATTGGCTTCTCCATTATGTGAAGTTCTTGGTGTCTCTAGTCAGGTCTAATGACTAATTTCCTGTACAACTTAGTCAGTTACTCTAGCTAAGCTATACGTGAAATCACTCATATACATACTTAATAAAATTAAAACACAGGCATGGATATTTCTCCTAGAGTACATATCTGTATAATTCACTGATCAGTCAGTCAGTCAGTCATTTGCATGTCCCTTGTGGGACTTTGCCTCCCTAACAGCTCTCCTGTAGGCCTCTTGGTTGCAAGCAAGCAACCCTGCTGCTGATGCATCCATTTGCAGATCATCAACGATGTCTTGCAGCCATCTTCGCCTTGGTCTTCCTCTCTTTCTTTTTTCCCGTTATGTACCCTCTCAAAATGGTCTTCTCTAAATTATCATGGTTTTTAATGTGTCCAGAATATTTAAGTTTTCTCTGTTTAATCCTCTTGACTAGCCTGATCAGTCTGTCTATATAAGCGGCTTTGCCCAGTCAGAAGAGAAATAACTATAAAATGACTAATCAAAAACCACTTTAAATGTCCTTTAACAGCAGCACATGTTATATTTTCTGATTGTAGAATCATTTTTTTTTCTTTCACTTGATGCTTCATTAGATTAGCATGCATATACAGCAGTATTTACAATTGACATATACCATAGTTTGTAAATGCAAATTAACTAAAAGTCATTAGTGATGTGCAAAGGTCACTGACACTTTTTGTTCCTGTTGCCCATTTTATAAAATATATTGTGATAATCAACATAATCAACTGGCGATGGCTATTATGTTTCTCCATATTCCCAATCCTTCATGCAGACCATCAGTTCAGCTGGTGATCTCATCGCACATCATCTCATCAAACCACCCAGTATCATTTCTCTTGGCCTTCACCTGGCTCTTCTTCTCTCTATTTTTCCCCGTTGTTAAAATATTTTCAGTGCCTCCTCTTCTCATTGTACATCTTATGAAAGTACATTGTCTCTCTATAATTTTTTAAATATTTTTTTCCTCTCTCTCACACTATCTTCATACATTCTTCATTAGTAATCTTTGCTGTCCAGGGAATTCACAATTGTGATAATAGAAATTTTGTACTTCAGTATAACTAGCATATTGTTAATTTGAAGTAAAATCATCATTTTATTTATTTTCGTGTCATTTATGATGGCTTATATCTTGTATACTATGCATTAAAACATTGATGATGATTTCAAAGCTGACAGTTGCTGAAAAAAAAAAATTTTTTGCAGGTAATCTGCACTCCTTAAAAAAATAGGAAATGACAATAAAACCGATAGACAAAGCAACTATTATTCATATATTTATTAGCTGCAAAGAACTATATTTCATATTTGCTGAATCCTGATTACTTGTTTTTACTTTTTTTGTTTAGAGGATTGTGACCGAGCCATTCTGCAGCCTGAGCTCGATGGCCTGGATGATTATATCAACGCTGTTCTGGTTCCGGTAAAAAAGTCACATCTGTTTGATTGTTTCTTTTATCTGCTTATTAGAAAAAAAAACAAGTAAAAAATTATTTGCATGAATATGGTATTATTCAGTCCCTGCTGTAGTTGAGTCCATAAGTGTGCTTGAATTTAGGGGTTTGCCAAATATGTTCAAGCCTAAAATTTCTGAGGTTTTTTTTTTAGGATATAGGAAAACCACAACCAGCCACTGTATTGTTTCATTTGTCACACATTTGACAAGTAAGCAATCACTTCTGTGAAAGCTGTATATTGGTCCCAGTATTTCCCAGACTTCTGACATATATGACTAAATTGGTTATGGCATTAACCACATTGTCAACATACAGATTAATATTACTATGTAGTAAAAAATAAAGACTTTTTCAAGAAGTGTTGGAAAATGTATTGGTATATAATGGTGAGAGAATGTTTTAAAATGTGGATGAAGATTTTTAATGCAGTTTTATATAAGACAGAAATATCTGTGAATGAAGGAGAAAAAAAAAAAACACCAAAAATTCAGCCAATATTTGACCAAAAAGCATTCTTCAGGGATAAGAAAAAAATAATTGAGCAATGAATAAACACATAAAACTGCTTCTCTGTTGGATGACATGACTGGCACATTCTAAGTTGAGAATAATGTATGAAGAATAGTGTGCCAGTTAATGTGTTAAAATGAAACGTTGATAAAACAATAAACAGATATTAGAAGTGCATGAAGATCACTGACAAAAATAAGAATTTTAAGGGTATGCATCTTTCCCATCACAACATATGCCTGTGAGGCCTGGACACTTAATAAAACAGCTGAGAAACACATAAATGCCTTTGAATGTAGATGCTCCAGAAGAGTTCTTCAGATATCGTGGACACAAAAACAGAACAAATATATCCATACTACAAGAACTTAATATTGAAGAAGGTTGGTTAGTAAAGAGGATTAAAGAGAGAAAACTTAAATATTTTTTACACGTTAAACATCATGAAAATTTAGAGAAGACTGTCTTGGAAAGATAAATAATAGGAAGAAGAAAGAAAGAAAGACCAAGGTGAAGATGGCTGCAAGACATCATTGATAATTTGCAAATGGATGCATCAGCAGCAGGGCATCTTGCTTACAACCAAGAAACCCACAGGAGAGCTGTTAGGGAGGCAAAGTTCTACAAGGGACATGCAAATGACTGACTGACTGAAGATCACAGACAAATGAAAGTTTGTTTATAGTTTTCTTATTTTTGTTTTTTTTTAAATAGCATTTTTTAACCATACATTTTTACTTACAGTTTTGGGTAACATACATGCTTCTTTTAAAAAATGTTTTATATTTACTTTTTTTAGATTTTTGATTCATAGAATTTATATTAAATTATGCATTCTTAATTTTTTTATTGTCATTCTTTTCCCTTCATTTTGCGTATTGAGATACTTCTCTCTCATGGATAGCCATGATAAAAAATAAATTACTGCATCTTTTTAAGAAATTTCTTATTTTCAAACAGAGCTTAAGCAGAAGGGACCACCAAATTTTGACTCAGTTGCCACTTCCTACAACAGTTACAGACTTCTGGCGACTGGTCACACAGTATAATGTGTTACTAATTGTGGCATTGGAGCAGGAACAGAATGCAACAGACAATGTAGTGTAACTTTTACTATCAAGATTTTGTTCTTGTTTGTTCTAGGTTTGTTTTTGTTTGTTCTAGATTTTGTTCTTGTTTGTTCTACTGTTTGTTCTATTATTGTCTTTGACAGGATGAGGATGAATGTGCTAGAGGGAATTCATGGTTATCAGGACCAGAGAATTTTTTATCTTCTGCATTCAGTTGTATTTGCTTGAATGACCTACACAAAGAGACTGGCCACCTTTCTGAATCCCATCTTCAGCAAGAGGTCTTATATTTTCCCAACAACTTTCTGTGCATACTATATTCCTGAGCCAGTTTTTAGCTATTAAGTCTCTACAGAGAATTCAGGTTTGCAGGAAGTGTTTTAAATTCTGGTGTAATCAAGAAATGGCCAAGTATCTGTCATGCTTCCTGAATCAGGCTGCTACACTGATTCTGCTAGGATTAACTGGTTAGGGACTGATATGTTTCTCCTTATGGTTAGCTTGCAGAGAAGCTTATGTTTTGGCTGGCTGTTGTCTGGACTTTAAGCAAAAGGACTGTATCTCAGTCCTCATATGAAGCACTGCTAGTGCTCAAACATTATTATTGAGTTCAAAGAAACCAAGCTTAAATTTTTTAGTAAATTTAGTTAGTTAGTTAGTTGATCCTCTTGGACCAAAGGTGGCGCATAGGGCAGAGGACAAGGCTCTTCATGTCTGGCAATTCCTAGCTACTTGCTTTAGATCTTCTGTGTTTCTGATGATTATTTTTGCAAAGAGCATTGTCTGCCCCAGGAAAAGAAACTGGAAATGTTTGCAATACACTATGATAAGATGGTGATTTAAATCTTTGTCTTGACTTTGTGACTTTGCTATTTTATTTGTTACTGCTGCATGGGCATTATAACAAATATATAAACATTAACATCAAACTTCTTGTCCAATATTTTCATCTCCTCAGCTTTCTTTTTTTAAATGTGAACATACCTCCCTTTTTTTTTCTTTTTCAGTCCATTGGTAACTATCTTCCTATCAGAGAAAATGAAACTGCTATGTATTCTTTCTTAAGCATAAGGACAGAACCTATAACCTCTGATATCTTATGGGAGAAGCAAACAGTGATTATTAATCTAGACCCAAAAATGAAGTCCAGAGTGGATCCAAATGTTGCAGTGAGTTTACTTTTTTTAAAAATGGATATTGTGATGTAACTCAATTTTGTTATTTCAATTTTGTTATTTTCATTTTATTTACACTTGTTATATGCATAATATATTTGTATTATTTAATTTTATTTACACTTGTTATATGCATAATATATTTGTATTAACTAATGTAGAATGTATTCAACAGAGTGGAAGCTGTAAGACAAAGGACAGATTATCACATGGGTGTGCGTGCCCAATCCTTCACTCCTTTTGTTTCTTTGTTGGTTTGTCTGTGCATTCGCTCATTTGTTCTGGTGGTGTATAATAAAGATTTAATATAACACTTTATGTTTACATAGTTAATTCAATTTCAAATATGAATTTTACTGTGGTCTCAAGGGCTTGTAGATTACAAAAAAATAACCATTTATTAATAGGAATTGGTGTGCGCTACAGTTGAGGCCTAATTCTAACATAAAGGCAGTGTGTATTTTACAGGTGTTGATTAACTGTTATGTTATTTTTGCATAGTCATAACAATACCAGGTCAGGAATTAGTTCAATCAGAATGATAATGATAATGGTGCTGGTGCTGGTGTTGTTAGTGCTGGTGGTGGTGTTGGTGGTGATGGTGGTTGTGGTGGTGCTGGTGTTGTTGGTTGTGGTGGTGGTGGTGTTGGTGCTAGTGGTGGTGTTGCTGGTGGTGTTGTTGTTGGTGGTGGTGGTGCTGTTGTTGTTGGTGATAGTGGTGATGTTGTTGTTGTTGCTGTTGTTGTTGTTGGTGGTGGTGCTGATTGTGATGGTGTTGGTTGTGGTGGTGTTGGTCATGGTGTGCTGGTGTTGTTGTGTTGTTGGTGGTGGTGGTGTTGGTGCTGGTGGTGGTGTTGCTGGTGATGTTGTTGGTGGTGTTGTTGGTGGTGGTGTTGTTGTTGGTGGTGGTGCTGATGGTGATGGTGTTGGCTGTGGTGGTGTTGGTGGTGTGCTGGTGGTGATGTTGGTGCTGGTTGTGGTACTGGTGGAAACAGTTGTTATACTCTGTTGTTTCATCTTTTAAAATGAGACAAAGCTTTCGGTTTTTTGTTGGTGGACTTAAGATGTGTTGTTGTTTGTCCATCATCTTAGTCAAAGAAAGGAGAGGTGTGTCTGTGCATGACCAACTAGCCCTATACGAGCTCTAAAAGTTTTGCCACACTCAAAACATATATGTCCAGATTCAGTTGTGGGTGGTTGTGTTGCCTTGGTTTTTCACATTGCCCGTTTGTGCTGGGCACTTTCAGTTCTTGAGCACTCTGTTCTCTGTGCACCCTGGGTGGTTAAAACCCTCCATGATGGGCGGACTTATGCTATGGCCTCCCAAGAGTTTATGTCCATCCCAAAGGCTTTGAGTGAAGTTTTGAGCGTATCCTTGTAACGCTTTTTTGCCCTCCAGCTTTCCATTTTCCATTCAATAATGCTCCATAAGGGAGTTGTTTGGGCAGTCGAGTGTTACTCATTCTGACTACGTGCCCTGTCCATCAAAATTTACCTTTTGAAGCATTGTGTAGATGCTTAGAATATTAGCTCTTGTGAGGACTTTAGTATCAGGTATCAGTTGCTGCCATTTGATGTTCTGAGACAGCCTAGATGGAAGTGATTTAGTTGTCTTGCATGTCTACTGTAGACTGTCCATGTTTTGGCTGCATACATTAGTGTGGTCAGAACAACAGCTTTATAGACCTTTAACTTGGTAGTAATGCTGAGTCCTCTTCTTTCCCATACATTTTTTCATAGCCTCCCAAATGTTGCACTGGCTTTAGCTATTCTGTTGTTGATTTCAGCTTTAAAACTGACTACCCTGGAAAGATAAGTTACATTTTCTACAGATTTTAGCTTTTGTCCCTTTATTACGATTTCTGGGTCAGTTGGAGGCAGGTTGATATACAACTTCTGTTTGTCTGATGTTGATCATAAGACCAAAGTTGTCACATGCCTCTGAGAAATTATCAGCAATGGTTTGCATATTAGATGTTGAATTAGCATTTAGTGCACAGTCATCGGTGAACAGAAAGTCTTTGATTTTCGCATTCCTAACTTTTGAGGCAGCTTTTAATCACTTAGATTGAAAAGCTTTCCATCTGTTCTATAAATTAATGGAATACAGTTTTCGTTTGAGCTTCCAGAGGCATCCATGAGCATGGCTGAGAACAGCGTGCTGAACAGTGTAGGTGCAAGATATAAGGTTCTTAGGAAGCTCCACTTTATATTATTACCTCTTGGACTAGCTAATCTTTTTTACAGTTACCTCTTGGACTAGCTAAACTTTTTTACAGTTACCTCTTGGACTAGCTAAACTTTTTTTTACAGTTACCTCTTGGACTAGC
This sequence comes from Achatina immaculata, assembly GCA_009760885.1. Lineage (NCBI taxonomy): Eukaryota > Metazoa > Mollusca > Gastropoda > Stylommatophora > Achatinidae > Lissachatina > Lissachatina immaculata. The sequence goes on along the minus strand of CM019721.1, from coordinate 32,094,217 downwards.
TAATCTTTTTTACAGTTACCTCTTGAACTAGCTAACATTTTTTTAGAAACCTCTGGGACTAGCTAAATGTTTTTTTACAATTACCTCTTTGACTAGCTAAACTGTTTTTTACAGTTACCTCATCATCATCATCATCATCATCATCGCCTTTCACTCCCTTGAGAGCATAGGCCACGGATAAAGTCTCTCCAGTCATCCCTGTTCTTAGAATTATTCTCTTCTTCCTTCCATGCGCATCCCATCTCTGAGCACTGTCATAATTTCTCTTCTCCAAGAGAAATTACACTTGTAACTTGTAACAGTTACCTCTTGGCAAAGGAAAATTAATGTGAGGTTTACCTTTCTTACAGTTATAATTTTGTGAACAACATGAGAAAGCATAAGAAACACTTGAAGGTGTAAAGTGTTTTTCCACTTTTATATTCAGTCTCTGAAAAGCAAAGAGCATAACACATCACAACTCTATGGCACTAAATGTTTTGCAGAACTGAGACATTGTTCTCTTGAAAATCAGTTCTGTGCCCTTTATGTAAGGATAGTTGCATAGCAAATGCCGTAGGGGATGAAGTGTTAGAGACCTCATTACGCTGGGCCATTAGCGTATGAGGTAGGGTGACCAGTTACTTTCCTCGCTGCCTTTCCTTCCCAGATTTTCTCTGGTACCCATTTTATGAGGCTGGGTCAACCATGGGGCAGTATTAGTCGGAAAAAAAAAAAATCCCGCTCAGCTGGGGATTCAAACCCTCAACCATTCAGTTGCCAGACAAGTGCTCTAACCACTACGCTAGCTATCCTTCATGTAGGGTTTATGTAATCAGCAGGGTCAATCACTCTTTTGGCATTAATTTTACACATGCCTGAGCATGTCATTGAAGGTTCAATTTTTCTTATTCATTTTTTTTTTTTAACACTTTCTACATATTTACGAATACTTTTCCAAGTAAGCAGTTCTAGAATGCGTTAGTAGCTGACTGCAGAATTTGTCTCATCTCTTTTGTTTTTTATTAGACTGCTCATTATTTCCATTTTCCTCTTTCTCAAGCTCCCATTTCATGTGCATGCAGAGTAATCTTCCAGTGTATGCCTATATATAACATGATTTAAAGAACTTGTAGTAAAGATGAGGAAGAAAATATGCTTAAATTTCAACAGATGAAAGGAGAGCGTCGAGTGACTCACCTAAAGTGCAAGGTTCCTGGGCTTGATGCTGAAAAACTGCTGGCTTTGATTAAGGAAATAAGATCCCTCAGGCCATGTGGAGATGGTCGCACATTGTACTTGTGCAGGTATAGCACCCATTAAGTAAACTTACTGATTAAGATTCGAGTAAACTTTGTAAGCCTAAAGCTGTTTTACAAAATTGACCATTTACCAAATGCCAGCATGAGTAGAGTACACGAGAACAGATGAATATAAAGTGAAAATTTCATATAATGTTACTGTATTTGGCTAAGTCGATAGTAAGCTGTTCTCTCGTGGCTAGACGGCTGCTCGTCCTACCGGAGTCCGTGTTCGAATCCCAGGTAATTCTCTTGTGTTTTTTTCTTTCTCTCACGTCTCACTAAAGTGCTTTGTCTATGATTTTTTCGAGGTCTAATCATACAAAATTTGTTCTCTTACTTTACCATACCAAAGCCTCGTAGTTTCCTATTTTATAAAAAAATTATAAAAAATACTGTATTAAACAATTTGTTTTCTATTTTGCACTTGTTTGCTATCAAAAGACTGGCATGTATGAAAAATTATAAAGTGGTGAAGCAACCAATTTGCAAATATGGATACCTGATCCATAAATGATGGGGAGAATTACTTCTGAAAAAAAATGCTTGCAGGGCAAGGCATACTGAATTACACTGCATACACAGTCAGTGAATGAAGAGAAAATAAGATACCATAGGAATTAGGGTTGAAAATCAGTGCCTTGAATAGGGAATTTACATAACTCTGAGTCAACAGCAAGTGAATGCATAAATGAAGAACAACAGTGGCATACAGAGCATGAACGGTAGATAAGAAACAGAGACTTAAAGAATTTAGGGTGAAAAGAAGTATTAAAAAAAACAAAAATAATTTTAGAATTTGAAGTGAGGCTTTTATGGTGCAAAAATAGTTGACTTCTTCTTCTTCAGCTTTCTGACCCATTAAGGCTCATTGGTGCAGATAAAGTTTGCTTCCATTCCTCTCTATTCCTAATCTTCTCTCTCCAGTTGGTGAGATCAATTTTTTTATATCCTCTTCTATGTTGTCTTTCCATCTCTGTCTTGGTCTACCCTTTGGTCTTGTTTCCCTTATCTCTTATGTGTACATAATTTTTCTGTCTGTTCTCTTCCATTCTTTCTACATGGTCCAGCCAGCATAGTCTGTTCAGTTTCAAGACATTTATAATTCATTGGAATTTAAATAAGCTGTCCAGTTTTTAAAAAAAAGTTAACAGCTTTGAAAATACTTAGGTAGAGAAAAACGGTATAAATTAACAGCCTTTCTTATGTTTATTATTTAGACGTTTTGTGTGCTTAATTATGCACTCACAAAAACAGATTGAATACTTTAGTCTCAGATATTAGAAACAGCAGTGACACACTGTGAGGGAGTTCATAATTTCAGCATGAGATAGTCATAATCTTTTAACCAATATATTTGAAAGAATTATTTATTATTTAGGTGCCTTATAAATAGATTAAAGAATCATATATATTTAGTTATTAATTAGATGCTAATCCAATTATTGAGGAAAGACGCTGGCGATGGTTGGGACATGTGCTCCGAATGACTGACAACTCACTACCAAAAATAGCACTAAGATGGACACCACAGGGGAGCAGAAGTAAGGGTAGACCAAAAGAGACATGGAGAAGAACAACAGAAAGGATGTTGAGCAATAGAGGGCTCACATGGGCAAGAGCAGAAAAAAAGGCGAAAGACAGGCATTTGTGGAAAACCCTTGCGGAAGCCCCATGTGCCCTGGGCACTTAAGGTTCAGAGAGAGAGAATCCAATAGAGAAAAGAAATATATTTATCATTAATTAGATCCTGATAACTGATGATCATCCAGTTTATGCAGTTCTTGGTATTTAATATTAATTCAAAATCTAAAAACAAAGAGACCAGTATAAGAAAAAAGAGACACTAGAAAAGAATTGAAGAGTGTTGAATTAAAAAGGTCAAATTTTGTCCAGTAATATATTTATAACAGAGAGTAAGACAGTTTTTGCTTTTTAAGAACTCCAATTCTGGAGATGAGGTGCTCACTTTCAACCTTTGCTACATTTATACACTAATGCAAGCATGTCAGGTTATTTATTATTTTCAGCCGAGTTTACCTGGACATATTATAAACCTATCTATAGCACCAGCATAAAAAGCTGAATGTGCTGCTTTTGCATTCATACTGAACTTAAAAAGATTAGGAAAACTAGTGGAAGGCTTATGCCACAAGATGAGCCTGAAAAATAAGATTAAATACAGTGGTATAGTGGTTATATATCAACTGGGGAGGAATTTTTTGTTCCTCAGACCAACTCATATGAGGACCAACTCACCCTCAAAAAATTAATATCTCCGAAAGTAAATGTAGCAAGGACAGTTGCTGAACTCCCTACCTCACAATAGTGTGACTTGAAAACATGAAGGCACCAATTCTTTGAACATTTGTGGCATGCAAGTGCTATGAGAGTTAGTTTTAATGTTCCAGATATAAATTATTGAACAGTACCATCTTTAACATATTGCACTTGTCTGCCAGTCAGAAAAACCCTTATTTGACTTCACACTTAGCTGAAATTTTTTTTCGGACCAACCAGCATCAGTCACCCCAGCCTCCAAAAATGGGTACCTGCTGTATCCCTAGGAAAACAAATACTGTGACAACAGAAGCTGGCATCCCTACTTCAAATGCTGTAGTGACCTAGAAATATAAAGGCACTAGCACTTTACACCCCAAGGCATGTAGGTGCCATGGGACATAGACAATCTTTACTGAAAATGATGTATTTGTTTTATGATCAGAAGTGGCGCCACATACAGTGGACTAGTTTGTGTGTTAGCACTCCTGTTGGACAGAATGGACAATGATCATCATTTGAATGTGCCTCTTGTTGTTGGAACCATCAAAGCCATTAGACCAGATGTCATTTCCACACTGGTAAGATTCACAACATAATGAATTAATGTACTTGTATACGACTTGCGGTCCTTATTCTCTCTCTCTCTGAACCTTAAGTGCCCAGGGCACATGGGGCTTCCGCAAGGTTTTTCCACAAATGCCTGTCCTTCGCCTTTTTTTCTGCTCTTGCCCAGGTGAGCCCTCTATTGCTCAACATCCTTTCTGTTGTTCTTCTCCATGTCTCTTTTGGTCTACCCTTACTTCTGCTCCCCTGTGGTGTCCATCTTAGTGCTATTTTTGGTAGTGAGTTGTCAGTCATTCGGAGCACATGTCCCAACCATCGCCAGCGTCTTTCCTCAATAATTGTTGTCAGTGGTTTCATCTTCGAAAGAAAATAGAAGAAGAAGTCAATATGGTCCAAGCTGGCTTCAGGCAAGGAAGAGGATCAAGAGATCATATATTCAATCTAAGATTAATAATAGAGAAATGCAGGGAGTTTAATGTGAATCTATATTTATCCTTTATAGACTACTCAAAGGCATTTGATTGTGTACAACACCAGAAACTTTGGGAAATAATGGAAAAAATGGGATTTCCAACACATTTGATACAATTAACATCACTGCTGTATTTAGACCAACAAGCAGCAGTAAGAATAAATGGTGAAACAACAAGTTGGTTTGACATAAAACAAGGGGTCCGTCAGGGGTGCATATTGTCACCCTACTTATTTAACTTGTATACTGAAAATATAATGAGGAATGTTAGAGAAGATGTAGACAAAGAATATTACGATGCCATAACAGTTGGAGGTTATGAAATACCAGAGATTAGATATGCTGATGACACAGTATTGCTGTCCACAACACAAGAAGGAATGGAAAAACTGATTATGTCAGTCCGCAAGAACAGCGAAGAGCAGAACCTCTATCTTAATGCAAAGAAAACTAAAGTGATGACAACTGATAAAACAAACAAGGCAACTGAAATATGTATCAAAGAGGAAAAACTGGAAGAAGTGGAGAGTTTTGAATATCTTGGATCACTACTAACTAATAATGGAGATACAATGAGGGAAATTAAAAGGAGGACATCTATTGCTCTTCAGAAAGTAAAACAAATGAAGAATCTGTGGAGAGGAGCAGACAGAACCACAAAAATAAGATTTTTAAGGGCATGCATCTTTCCCATCGCAACATATGCCTGTGAGACCTGGACACTTAACAAAACAGCTGAGAAGCACATAAATGCCTTTGAATGTAAATGCTATAGAAGAGTTCTCCAAATATCGTGGACACAAAAACGAACAAATATATCTATACTGCAAGAGCTTAATATTGATGAAGGCTGGCTAGTAAAGAGGATTAAAGAGAGAAAACTTAAATATTTTGGCCACATTAAACGTCATGATAATTTAGAGAAGACCATATTGGAGGGATACATAATGGGAAAAAGAAAGAGAGGAAGACCGAAACGAAGATGGCTGCAAGACATCGTTGATGATCTGGAAATGGATGCAGCAGCAGCAGGCCATCTTGCTCACAACCGAGAGGCCTACAGGAGTGCTGTTTGGGAGGCAAAGTTCCGCAAGGGACATGCAAAGGAATGAATGAATGAATGGTTTCATCTGCATTTCTGCTAATAAGATGTTATTTCTTATGGTGTTTGGCCAAAATATTTTTCTAATTCTTCGTAAACATTTAGTCTGGAAAGAATTCAACTTGTTTTCTATGGTTTTGGTGATTTTCTAGCATTCACTTCCATAGAGTAGTACACTTAGAACATTACTCTTAAATATCCTGATTTTCATATTTATGCTTAGTTTTTTTGATTTCCATATATTCTGCAGCATTGCAAAAGCCTGGTTTGCTCTAGTAAGTCTGCTGTTGATGTCCTCTGTGCTGTCTCCATTTTCTACTACTCTGCTGCCAAGGTATACAAATTCGTTGACCTCCTCCACTAACTTGTTATCTACTCTGAGTACATTTCTGTTGTTCACATTTTGCTTCATTAACTTTGTCTTTCCTACGTTGATCTTTAGTCCTATGTTGTTTGCATTCTGAGTTAGCTTGTTTATTTTATCTTGCATATCTTGCCGTCCTTATTACTCAGTATTATATATTCAAAGAGGATCCAATGTTTGTAAGTCTACACAGCTACACTTGACCACAGGGTCTAAATATAAAGCTTATCATCCATGAGGCTGGTACTAAACCTGGGGGGTTGGGGTATGGTGTCTATTGACTTCATTCTGCAATATGAGCTTGTATATTAGTAATAATATAAGTATATTATTAATATGCAGTTTTGCTGATAATTCAATCATTTTTAATGCATACAAGCATTATTAGTCAGCTGCAGAAAATTGTTGTACCTCTCTGACATTGCAAGTTGATGTTGCTTGATGGCCTTGAAGCACAGCATCATATTGGATTTGGAGTGAGTTATGATGGCTATTTTTCAGTCCCTGAGTTGAGATAAAAAGGAAGGGATGTGTGTGCAATAATTTTCTAGCAGACTCCACTGCCATGGGGACTATGGCATTCCCTGGCTCATTAGACATGCTGGGCCTGTTGCTGAAGGTACCAACAGAAAAGTGGGACAAGGTCTTGGTCAGCTATGGTTTGCCAACCCTGATGCTAGCATGTCAGCTGTGGCTTTAAGATTTCCAGATTGGACAATCCACCAGAAAATTATTTATATGCTGTATGTTTTATCTCAATATCTGTTTTATTATCAGTCTTAATAATCTATTTTTTAAAATAATATATAGAGTTTTAAAATGAAGCACCTTCACAATTATAAATGTAAATGAATGCAACAACATTTATTGTGCCTGTAGTATGTTGCTGAAGCTAGACAGTTTTGTACTTTGACCAACCCTCTTACAAACAGGTGCCTGACACTTGCATTTATAAAATAGGGGCAGTAAGAATGAGAATGACTGTCTCCTACTAACCCTTGAAAAGTTGAAAGCTCCAACACTTCACTTCATCACAACTTTACATAAATTCCAGTGGAACTTTATATTGCTAACCAGAATTGTGGTCAAGTAGTGCTTATTTTAATTATTGGCTTTAATCAGCAGGTTTTGCTGCATCTTCCTGGCCTTCAGTTTTAGTATTTCTTTGATAAACTTCTTTACCACGTTAAACTGAAGCCTTGTTGTCCAAATAAAGTCCATAGATTCCACCTGATTCTGTTACAAAACCTGCTTCAGATCTAGACCCTGTGAATAGGTTAGACTGTGTAAGACTAAATTTATTGAATAGCCATCATTATCGTTAGACATAGTGTCAGCAAGCATTAGTGGGCATGGTTCTCCACAGAAGACATATCAACCCTTGATATTTTCCATCAAAGTTGATTTTTTTTTCTCTTGGTCTTCCCTGTCTCTCTTCCAGTTTATCTTTCCTGCTGTTGCAATATTTTCAAGCTCTCTCCTTTTCATTACATGTCAAATGAATGATGACTTGTTTTTTGAATGAGTTTAATTAAGTTACTGAATTCATTTGCTTTTGTAATCATCCCCTGTTTATCATTTTAACTGTCCGTGGTATTCTTAACATTTTCTAAGAAATCACTTTTCTGTTGCTTCTAGTGATCTTTGTATTGATCTTTCATAGCCCATGATTCACTTGCATAGAACATGATGAGCTGAGTGTAGCCTTTTCTAATGTTTAGTGATTGAGATACATTATACAAGATGTTTCTTGTTTCAAGGCTGCTATGGTTTGTCATATTCTTTTCTTGATTTCAGAGATGGGTGCATTTTCCATCTGATGTTACTAGCATGGGCAGATATATATGCACTTGTCTCAATGTTGTTCTGTGTTGAATACTCACATAGTGTTAACTTAGTATTTAGATCTTTCCAAGAAGGGCATTCGTTTGTGTGGAATATCTTGAGTCACTCAGTAATCTTTTTTTTTTTTAATCAAAACTGCTATATACTGATGCTTCTCTAAGTTTTGTGTTTGATGAAATCATACCTGATGATGAAGTTTGTGTTTTAAAATTTCTTGAGTCACAAATTATGTTTTACAATTTCTGGAGTTAGAATTACATTGTTTTTTTTTTTTTTCACAAAATTCACACCATGATTCCACTAGTAATAGAATTCATAACTGAAGTGAAATGAAAGACTGTAAATAGCTAAAGGGGTGAATATGGAGTACTGCAAAAAAAATGTTTGTACCATGTTTTTTTTTTACCTCAATTTTGCAGGATCAGTACAAGCTACTTTACCAAGCCCTGAAACTACACAGCAATGAAAGCAACATCTATTCCAATGTTTAAACTTTAATCTTTATGAAGACCAGTTTTTTTTAATACCTTCATTTTTGGTATCTACATCTCTGTGAATAATCCATTGGCATTACTGCACCAGCATTTTGTGATATTTGTACCTGCAGACAGTCTTCATGAATACATCTTTTTGAGGAAGCATTTATATTTAGAAATGCAGTAGTGGTTAATGTGCCATGTTTATAAACACAAACTAGAAGATTGTAATCATGTAATATTTGTTGTTGCATGAAGATTCTGTAATGGAAGCAACAAATACAAAGGGAATGAATTATGACAGATTTTTTAAAAATCTAGACTGTTATATAATCATCATTTGTCACTGCATGGATGTTCTAATTTTTCCAAGTTACTGCACTGACACTGACTTTAGATGCTTTTTGACTAGTTCTCAATTTTAACCAGTAGATCAGGATATCTAACTGTGAGGTTATTAAGAAAATGTAATTCATTTGATTAAAATTAACATTGCTAACCAATACAAATTCTTCAAAAAAAGTTTTAGAAGATATGAAAAGCTAATATAAAAACAATCAATTTACCTTTACCTCGTAACTGTCACTTGTTCTCATTTTTATATGAAGTGGCAAAAAGTAGTTGATTTTAGATGTGGCCTACCATTTAAATTTCACAGACAGTTGTGGCCCTTGAGGCTACTGAAGTTGGGACTTCAGCATTAAATCCTGCAGTTGCTTTGCTTCTGACTGGTTCTCAGTTTCAAACACTATATTCTGTGAATCCTTTATATAAAAATTAATAAATTGGTTCTTTATTTATGAATAACAAGCATGGAATTTTATTTGCAGTGTATTTCATCATCATCATCATCATCATCAGGTGCCATGCCGACTAGTGTTGGCTATTATGCTTCTCCAGAGTACATGATCCTTCATGCAGGCCATCAGCTCAGTTGGTGTATTTCACATGTCCAAATTATTTCAACATTTATTTCAGTTTTTTTTAAAAACAATATATCCTCTGTGAATTGATATGTGTTCCATATCCAACTGATTGATTTTAAAAAAAAAACACTATAATCTCCCCCATTGGATGTACAGCACATTCTGGTGTGCCTTGGCCAGCAGACAGATATGTCCCCAGCTTTAATCAGATTAAATATAGACCAGGTACAACTGGGTTGACTGTTATAACCTAGAACTTCACATTATCAGACACTTTGTTGTCGTCTGTACTATACTCAAGAACATAACAGATGGTGACTGCAGTAAAACTTGTTCAAATAATAAAGGTGAATAGAGGTATATGGTGCAGTTTTACAAAGCGGCAAAGGGAGTGAGTAAAATTAGAAAAAAAAAACAAGGAGAAAAATGAGAAAAAAAAAGAACATAATCAGTTTATTTTTTTAATAAATATTTACATTTTTTATCAACATTTACCATTTTTGCATACATGTTATTAGCCATATCACAGTGTAGGGCATACAAGAATGGATATATATATATATATATATATATATATATATATATATATATATATATATATATATATATATGCATATGATATATACCCTGTAATTCTTTTTACAATTGAATTTTTTTTAACAGAGTAACTAGTAGATACTGTGTCTGATAAATTAATTGAATTAAGCAAAACCACTGAATTTGTACATCTACAATATACCTGCTCCATATACAATTTCTTGTATAAAGGCAAGAAATAATGATAGATTAGATTAGATTAGAGGCAGTTATAGAAGTTGTGCAAGTATTGATAAGAATTTTGGGCAGAAATTGAAAGATGAGTAAGGAGCTTTAAAGAATAAGAAAATGCCAGAATAAACAGCATGAACCTTGGGATAAAACAAAGGAGGTGGAAACTGGTTGGACATGAGTGGTCATAAAAAAAAATAAAGAAGCTAGACAAGCTTTGGACTGTACTGGAAGAAATAAGACAGTTCAGCTCCAGAGGTTCATATAGAACCCCAAAGAGCAGGACAGAAATAAAGAAGAGCTAGATAAGGTCTCACAAAGCAGATGACAGGTAACTTCAATACAAGATGTGAAAGTGCAGTAAGAACACAAAATGGACAACTGGTCAGTGGAGAAAGAGAAAAAATTGAAAGATGGAGGGAACACTTTAACACCCTACTAAACAGAACACAAGCAGCACAAGCAATAGATATACCTGAAGCAAAAGCGGAACTAAACATCAATACAGGACCAATAACAATAAATGAAGTAAAAGAGGCGATAAAGATGCTAAAATCAGACAGGGCACCAGGTGAAGATGAAGTGACTGCTGAGATGTTGAAAGCAGAAGAAACAGAAACACCAAAACAACTTTGCCGGATATTACAACAAATTTGGGATTTAGAAAAAGCCCCAGAGGAGTGGAAAACTGGTCTTATAGTAAAACTACCAAAGAAGGGTGACCTCAGAGATTGCGGGAACTGGAGAGGCATTACCCTACTGCCACTCACTAGTAAAGTATTTTGCAGAATAATCATCAACAGAATTGTACCAATACTTGAGGAAAAACTTCGGAAAGAGCAGGCAGGATTTAGGAAAGGAAGATCATGCATAGACCATATATTTGTACTTAGACAAATATTAGAACAGGCAAATGAGTGGCATAGCACAACATATGCATTATTCATAGATTTTGAGAAAGCCTTTGACAGTGTCAACAGAGATGCACTGTGGAAAATCCTAAGATGGCATGGCCTCCCCCATAAAATAGTTAATGTAATCAAAGCCCTATACGAGGGTTTTCAGTGCAAAGTTATCTGTGGAGAACATACCTCCAGCAGCTTTAGGGTACAAACAGGAGTGAAACAGGGATGTGTACTATCACCAACATTATTTATCTTGGCAGTAGACTGGTTAATGAAGGAGGCAACATCAGACAAACGCAGAGGATTACAATGGACCCTTAACACAGTGCTGGAGGACCTTGACTTTGCGGACAACATTTGTCTATTATCAAGCAGTCACAAAGATATGCAAGATAAAATAAACAAGTTAACCCAGAATGCAAACAACATAGGACTAAAGATCAACGTAGGAAAGACAAAATTAATGAAGCAAAATGTGAACAACAGAAATGTACTCAGAGTAGATAACAAGTTAGTGGAGGAGGTCAACGAATTTGTATACCTTGGCAGCAGAGTAGTAGAAAATGGAGACAGCACAGAGGACATCAACAGCAGACTTACTAGAGCAAACCAGGCTTTTGCAATGCTACAGAACATATGGAAATCAAATAAACTAAGCATAAATATGAAAATCAGGATATTTAAGAGTAATGTTCTAAGTGTACTACTCTATGGTAGTGAATGCTGGAAAATCACCAAAACCATAGAAAACAAGTTGAATTCTTTCCAGACTAAATGTTTACGTAGAATTAAAAAAATATTTTGGCCAAACACCATAAGAAATAACATCTTATTGGCAGAAATGCAGATGAAACCACTGACAACAATTATTGAGGAAAGACGCTGGCGGTGGTTGGGACATGTGCTCCGAATGACTGACAACTCACTACCAAAAATAGCACTAAGATGGACACCACAGGGGAGCAGAAGTAAGGGTAGACCAAAAGAGACATGGAGAAGAACAACAGAAAGGATGTTGAGCAATAGAGGGCTCACATGGGCAAGAGCAGAAAAAAAGGCGAAAGACAGGCATTTGTGGAAAACCCTTGCGGAAGCCCCATGTGCCCTGGGCACTTAAGGTTCAGAGAGAGAGAGATAAGGTCTCAGTTGAGAATTTGTTTGCCTTTGCCTTGTGTACATCTGGATGTTTTGATAATGATGTACAATGCAAAAGACAGACATTTAGTTTTTTTCCTGTCTATATTTATATGCAATATTATAATAAAGATCTTTGTTACTGGTTTTGTGTAGAAAGATAATGTTAGCTGATTATTGTTACTTTCCTTGCACTATGGGACATACATAGGAAAATGAGGATGATACGCTCTTATCAGCAATGCCAAGCTTCTCTTTCTGCTCACCATGATGGAAACCATGTTGATTCTTGCTAGGTTCTTTAGGGTGTTATGACACTGTTTATTACTAGCGCTTGCTGAAAGGAAGTGATGGAAGGCTAACAATCTTTCTTCTTTTCACTCTGGCTTCAGAATGAATACTTCAGATCCCCTAAGAATTAAAACAATGGATTAATTAGCACATTTTACATTTATTTCTTCAGCATTATCTTGTTTATTGTGAGTTTATGCTCCTTGAATTATTGTAATATTGGGAATTTATGTAGTGCTACTCAATACTTTTCAAGAAGTACTGAAAGTAGTAATAAACTTGTTTGTACATTCATATGTATTTTATGTATTTTTATTACTGTTTATCTGGGTTCCAGTACTTAATAAAGTCTAATTTGTCTTTATTTTTTTAACTCTTGCCATATTTATAGCACAGTGAAATGACTTCAGATATGAGAGATTACAGACAACGCTCAATGGGGCACTCTATCTGGCTTGCACATAAATGTACTCACATGTCCTTTATCCTTTCCCATCTTTTGTTAAAGATGTATTTGACAAATGAGTAGTAGTATTGTAATCCATTTTGTTAGGCTAGAAGAGGCAAGACAAACACACAAATACACCCAAAAAAATTTATCTGCCATCTGCACTATGAGGAAAAAAACACAGACTGCAGTCAGAGATTATGTGGAAGTATGAGGAATGTGAGAAGAAGACAAGTGTGGAATACACTCAGATAGAAACTACAGCAGTAGAGGAAAAAAAAACAATGGATGGAGAGAAAGAATATAAGCAAAGCATAGTAAATAAAAAGAAAAAAAACTATACAGAGAAAGCTGAAATGAGAGCAACAACCAGCTAGATTCAGACATCCAGCCAGGAGGGTATTATTAGGAGTATTGGGTAGTAGTATTAACCATTAATATCATACGGAACAGATGAAAGTCTAGTAAAGCATGTGAAAAAAAGGATGTTTTAAAAAAAAAAGGAGGGAAATGAAAAGAACTGGCAGCCATTGTCACAGTTATCCTGTTAGATTAGAACTTTAGATATAAAAGAATGATTTTTAAAATTATACAGAAACAATAATTCAGTTGGGCTAATTGCTAGTTCATGTTTTAAAAATTCTGTAATAGATTTCACATAGTAATGATACAAAATGGGGAGAAATAAGTGAAGACTGAATGAAACAAATTAGTAAAATGAAAATGAAAACAAAACAGATTCCACTATTTTTCATTTTTAAAAAAAAAATTAAATGAAAAAGGTAAAGTTCAGTTAATATACTGCTGTATTTCCATAATATACAGTGATTAGTGTCACACTTTTATTGTACAGATCATTGTCATTTTGTCCACTCCTATTTTGTTTCTTTGTAACAGTTTACACACTGGACAGGTCTAAATATAATGTTCCTTTTCATTTACATTTCACATTATTCTCTTCAGGTTCTTTTTCTGGTTTTTTATGTGGCAAAAGGAAATCTGATTTTTTTTTTTTTTGCGTGGATAATGTACATATATTATGGATATATTGATTGCTCACTTTGAATTCATATTCTGGTGAAAAATGATGAAATTAGAATTTCTGTATTGAAAAGAAAGTCTGAATAGTAAAATGTGTTATACATATGCAATTATAACTAACATACTGCTCATTCCTGATACTGAATTAATATTTTGGTCACATTACATTACCAGAAATTAAATATTGATCTTGTAATTTATCATTGCTGCATAGTATTTGTAGACTTCTACAAAATTACAAGATTATGTATAAATAATGACTTACTTTCAGATTTCTAACAATAATAATTATAAAGTAAAAAAGGTAAAGGTAATCCTCTCATGCCTTTAGAGGCACATAGGGATATGGTGTTAGTGCCCATATTTTCCTTGACTTGTCAGCACATTAGAGGGTGATACGGTCAGTATCATGCCTGGCCACCTTTCCATCCCCAGCTCCAAAAGATGTCGATAATAATTATACCAATACTGCTTTTTTAATACCTTCAGTGAATGATCCTGTTTTCATGAAATTGCTATCCATATTTAGCCAATCAGAAGATGAGATAATCATATTTTACCCAGAACTTGTGTTTGATACATAAGTGTAATGAAACAATGAATTTTGTTTCTATTATGAACTCACTTCTGCAGTTTTCTGTGTATCCATCCATCCACCCATCCATCCATCCATCCATCCATCCATCCATCCACTCATCCATCCATCCATCCATCCACCCACCCACCCACCCACTCATTCATCCATCCATCCACCCACCCACTCATCCATCCATCTATCCATTCACCCACCCACTCATCCATCCATCCATCCATCCACCCACCCACCATCCATCCATCCACCCACCCACCCATCCATCCATCCACCCACCCACTCATCCATCCATCTATCCATTCACCCACCCACTCATCCATCCATCCATCCACCCACCCACTCATCCATCCATCCACCCATCCATCCATCCACCCACCCACCCACCCAAGTCTGTGGACATATTAAGCTGGGAAAGAACTAGACATGACACAGATGGATGAAATAAAGATGGCACAGTTGAATGAAGAAACTAACTGGAAGTTTCTGGTGCAAGTGAACCACAGAGCCCTATGTGCAAATTGCTAGAACCTAACCTAGAGATAACATCATTATCTGCAGATGTTTTTAGACTGTGTACAAGGAACATCAATATCAACAAACACAAAGAGTGACCACAGACTTCACACCATAAATTATGCACTGTAAAAGAGAAATAAATCACACAAAACACATCTACTGGACTCTGAACTGGAAGTCTTTAGAAACAGCACCTACCACCAAAACATCCAGATAAGGAGAACAACTAAAAAACCTGCATATTCCACTACTTGGCACTAAGCACCTAGCATGGAAACTAATAAACCCTGGGAGTGAATGAAGTCAATAGTCTTATCCAAGTGACCTAAGAAAACAACAGTTGATCTGCCTGGACATCTGCTGCAGAAAATTTTCATTATAGAAGTGATTAAAAAAAAATAGATGACTGCACAAAAACACAAATATGACTTTCCCTTGAAAAGTACAAATGTATGAACACAAAACGGTCAGTGAATTAATTTCTGAAGACTCGTGGTTAACTCCAGCTAGAGGCACTCCAGTCAACCACATGTAAAAGTGAACACTTGGCACTTTCTAGAGCTAGGTAGGTAAGGTAACCCTGTCATGCCTTAGAGGCACATAGGGATATGGTGTTAGTGCCCATATTTTCCTTGACCTGTCAGCACACTAGAGGGTGATATGGTCAGTATCACGCCTGGCTGCCTTTTCCTTCCCCAACTCCAGAAGAAATCGGGTACCCATTTCTACAGCTGGGTGACTGGGGTGCCGCCGGCCGGATTTGAACCCCCGACCTTCGCCATGAGAGACTAGTGCACTAACCACTTGGCCACTCAGACACCCGCACTTTCTAGAGCTGAGGAAGGAAAAGTGGTTACGCATAATACTGATCACATCATCTTTGGTAATAAATTAGAGTACTAATACCACATCTTCCATATCAATGATGTGACGTACATTATCTCATTATGGAAGTAAGATCTTTCTGTTACAAAAAATGAAACAAACAGATCAGCACGATATCAAGCTTCTCTCTTGCCCTCCCTGCAAAAACCTACGGCAGTACTACATTTTGGCCACTGGGGTAGGTATCAACATGTATGGCATGGTCATGAGATCTCCTAAAGAGCTTGCCCCTTAGATTTACTCTAGAAAGTCAGTCCAGACCACTCTTTGCCGTAACTTGAGTGTATAAACTAGGAAAAATGTAGGACAGCTTTATTACTTAACAACTACAAAGTTGTAATGTTTCAGTGTGAGCATACAAAAACATACAGGATGAAGAAATAGAGAGAAGAGATAAAGTATAGATTCACATGGATACTATGTTAAAAAAAATAGAGTACTTAGCTGTAAATTGTAAGGTGTGGCTTGTCTGATGCTGTGTGTCAGGAATGGATTTAGTAGAACGTGGAGACTGTTTAAATGGAGACCTGTGATATGTGGTCGGTGGGTTGTAACTGGGGGTGGTGGATGGGGAACCGGGGAGGGGAGAGAGAGAGTGATACAATGTTGACCTGGCCAGGAGAAGTTGAAATAGATGATTAGGGAAGAGGGATTGCAAAGTGATGTATCAGCGTGTTCATGCCCAATTGAGCACATTTCTGACTTTTTGGACAGCATTTTCCAGCCGCTAGTACACAAACTACCCTCCTTTTTGAAAGATACCAACCATGCCTTAACAACTTTTGATATGATCACACTCTCAAAACCACACCTATCACATCTTTCTCCTTGATACACTTCTCCCTATACACTTCTATCCCCCATGAGGATGGACTCTTAGCACTTCTCTATTTTCTCGACAAAGACCCTCACCTCACCACTAGCACTGACACCATAATCAGACTTCCACAACAGGTACTAAACCTAAATTCCTTAGAATTCAGCGGCGAATACTTCGAGCAAATCAGTGGTGTTGCCATGGGAACGAAAATGGATCCCAGCTATGCATGTCTATTTATGGGCTTTCTGGAAGTCAAATTATGAGAAACCTACACTGGCAGACTTCCAGAATTCTATAAAAGGTACATCAGTGATGGCATTGGTATCACAAGTATGCCACAGGAAGAGCTAAAAAAATTTATTGAATTCGCCAACTCACTCAATAACAACATAAAATTCACTTATGAAATTTCTAACAAGTCAGTTAACTTTTTAGACATTAAAATTTCTACTGGCACAAACAGGCTTGTCACCTCCGTATTTTACAAGCCCACCAACAGCCACACCTATAACAACCACACCTATTTGCTTTACACCTCCTCCCATCCTGAAGCCTGTAAGAACTCCATCCCATACTCCCAACTTCTCCATCTTCGCCGCATATGTCAGAATAATTTTGACTGGGGAGTTTCAAGTCTATGGGGATGAATAATAATAATATTAATAATAATAATATTAATAATAATAAAAGAATGTATAATGGTGAAAATCCTTTCTGGATGATGATTTAACATATACTAATATATGCAGAACAACAACCTGTCTCATGAGTGATCAGAAAAAGAAGATGGACATATGTCGATCACTTGATGAGAAGAAACAATCAGATAATCCCAAAACAAGCTGTCATCTGGAACACAACAGCCCAAAGAAAAAAAGTTGACCACATGAAACTCTAAAGCGGACATTGTTAAGAGAGGCCAGTTTAGTAGGCATAAAATCCTTTGATGAGGTTGAAAAGGTTGCTGAAAATAGGAAAAATTACCAAACTACCATGCAAACCCTATGTCTTCTTCTTCTTCTTCTTCGTTCGCTTCTACCACCAAGACCACCCTGTGATCTCACTGAATTTATGCCTGTGGTCCTCATTAAGTCCCGTAGTCCCCCATGTAGTCCCCGAAAGGAACACACGAGATCCCCGAGAGGACCACAAGAGGTTCAGAGTATCGTAGGGCTTGAGTTTGTATTCTTGGTGGGTCTCAGAAGCGGTATTGCGTGACACCATGGTTTTCGTTGCACCAGTTTAGTCTAGAGTTGGACCTTCTCACCGGAAAACCTCGACGTGTTTTGAGATACCCGTGTATCGCCGTTGGGTGAGAGGTGGTTGCCCATCCAATCCAGTGTTGGGCTTTCTCACCGAAAAACCTCAGCGTGCCTGTCTAGACTGCCCTGGTCCAGTGTCTCCGACCTCACCATTTTGTGATTGTGGCCGCTACCCTTCCTAGTTGTTACCAGGATGGAACTTTTGTCCAGGAGGATGAATCCTCGCCACTGGTGACTTCCACCGCTGGGTTGAGCCGGTTTAGGCGTATTATCCCAGTATGGGCGTGTTTGGGACGTGACCGACCTATAGAGCAGAGGTACCGTGACATGCGTAGCCTTCAAGTTTCACCCTGGTGTGAGCCGGTTTAAGCATATTTCACCAGTATGAGTGTATATCAGGCGTGACTGACCTCTAGAGCGGAGGTGAGGCCTAGCCATCAAGTTTCACCCCTGGTGTACGCCGGTTTAGGCATATTTCACCAGTGTAGGTGTATTTCGGACGTGGCCGGCCTCTAGAGCAGAGGCGTCGTGGTATGTGTAGCTCTCGCAGCGTTACTACTGGACATACCGATTAAACTTCACTTTATCCTTTCCTTCACCTATTCACATCGGCGCCGCACAGCAACCCTTATTTCTTTTCCGCAGTTTCTTCCTTGACCGGGAGGAGCTTCTCTCCAAGCGCGGCGTTGGAAGAATCTCGCCAGCAGTGTCTTGACCTCTGAGTTAAGCCGGTTCAGGCATTTCACCCGATATGAGTGCACTTAGGACGTGGCCGACCTTCAGACCAGAGGCGCCGTGATTTGACTGTTTGCTTCGCTTTATCCTTTCTATCACCTTTTCCACAGTGGTGCCGCGCGGCAACCCCATTTGCACCTTTCTTCACTGGCCGGGAAGAGCACTGCTCCACGCACGGCCGCTGAAGAATCTCGCCAGCAGCGTCCATCCACATTTGATAAGGCAGACATTTGAAAGATGCGTCGCCGCCACAGAAGGCTATGCGATCAGCACAAAGTTATCCAGAGTCACCAGTTGGGACGCAGCGAAGGGCAACGACGATTGGTTTTGAACTAATAAAAGCGCTTTTTCCACGAGGGTCTGAGTTTGGTAAACATGTATTAGCTCTAGAATTGCCACAGTTGTCCAAGTAGGATCGTGTCATCTAAGGAACATCGACTGATTTAATGAGCCATTCGCGGTTTCACCGTGAGACAGTGTGAACTTAGACATGCATGGCTTAATCTTTGAGACAAGCATATGACTACTGGCAGGACCAACCAGATAGCTTTCTTCACCGAACCTTTGTAGGATATCTGCCGACAGACAGTCGCGGGGCAAGGAAGACTGCGCTCTGCTCAGAGCGGATCCCTTTCGACCCCGGTGGCGTTTCATTTCCTTTAACCGGCAGAGGCTGCTCTCTCTGCTCTAACGAACGAGAAGAGAGCCTGGTCATCCACAAACAACGCACATTACATACTGCAGACCCGACACTCTTTGCGAGAGATGGGCCAATTTCGAGACCATCGGTCGACAAAAATGTACTACACCGTTAGCACGAACCTGGCTGGCTAGCCGTTTATATGCTTCGCCCGACGGAAAAACCACTCGCTTCTGCATCGAAACACCTTAACTCTCGCCGTCCGGGAAGGGAGTGAAAGCCTGTCTCCCCACGCACTGATCTCGAGAGCGCTTTATCGCCAAAAGAACGGTCGGCCTGCGCAACAGCAGCAGCCCGCGCTGTGCAGCTCGGCCCGGCTCTGCGCGGCTGACCAAACCCTATGTGATATTTAACATCATAGGAAGGATATAAGATGTAAGAATATATACAGGAGGTTTCAAAGTAGCCTAGGCTGGAAAGGGAGCTCTTGTTGAGAATTACCAGCATATATAGTTCAAATGATATTTTAAAATTTGAATCCCCCAAAAAAGCTGGAATGAAATTGCAAATGAAAGTTTGAGCATATGAGGCATAATAATTTTACTGGTAGGTATTGGGGAAAATCAGGTCAAAAGAAATGAAGTAACAGGACCATAAAAACAACAAAAAACATTTTTCAAGATACAAACTAGATAGAATATATAGACAATTGTGATCTACATGTGCTATTCAGAAGATGCAAAAATGCTAGCAACGGTTTGTAATTGGGTACATGCACAAAATGTGTGTGGTAGTCAGGGTGAGGAGAGTTTCGTTCATGAATTCTTTAGATGCCAAACTGATAGACATTTTATGGAATTCTTGTGTACTTTTGACAGATCAGTTGCCATTCCCGTTCAAGTGCCATCAGATCAACTCATTAAAAGATATATTTCTTGGATACTTTTTTTTCTTTGAGTATGTGTTATAGTCTCTAATTACTGTCTCATCATCATCATCATCATGTGCCATGCCAACTGGCATTGGCTATCATGCTTCTCCAGAGTACACGATCCTTCATGCAGACTATTAGCTCAGTTGGTGATTTCCTCTCACACCATCCCGTCAGACTGTCCAATATCACTTCTCTTGGTCTTCCCCTTGCTCTTCTTCCTCTATTTGTCCTGTTGTTAAAATATTTTCAATGACCCCTCTTCTCATTGCCTGTCCTATGAAAGTACATTGTCTCTCTCTTATTTTTTTGACAAGATTTTTTTCTATCTCCAACTCTTCTCAAACATTCAATTCAATTCAATCCAAGTGTCATGCCGCGTGGGTAGGCGATCATTTCTCTCCACAAATCCCTGTCTTTAGACTTGATTATGAGATCCGCCGGTGAGTTTCTTCCTAGCCACACTGACAGCCCATCCAGTAACTTCTCTATCTGTCTTCCTCTGTCTCTTCTTCCTTCAGTTTTTCCAGTTGCCACAGTGTGTTCCAATTTTCCTATTTTCAGGAATTGTCCTATAAATCTCGCTTGTCTGCCTCTGATCTTTGTTGTAATTTGCTTTTTAACTCCAGCCTCTCTTAAGACTTCTTCATCTGTTTTCTTGGCTGTCCATGGTACCTTCAACATCCTTCTTATAAACCACATATCCATGGCATCCATTTCTCATTGTACTCTCTTATTCATAGACCATGCTTCACACCCATAAAACAAAATTGGCTCGATGTAACATTTAAGTACTCATAATCTTGTTTCCATTGATATAGATCTGTTGCACAAGATGTGTCTCATTGTCTGGAATGCTGACTTGGTCTGAGCAAGTCTGCTTTTTATTTCATTGTGACATTTCCCATCAGTTGTTATAATCATTCCTAAGTACTTGAATCTATTAAGATATGCAGATGACACAATCTTGATTGCTAAAAGTGAAAACGGGGAGCTACAGGCTCTTCTGGACATCATGGTTCGTGAAAGTAAAACTAAAGGTCTCAGCCTGAAAAAAAAGAAGACTGAAGTGATGGTCATTTCAAGGAAAAGAATTCCACCAAAATGTAGCATAACCATCGATGGCACAAATTTGAAACAAGTTAAGTTGTTAAGGTTGTACCCGCCAAATGATATTCCTGGCATGTTCTCTATATTTCTCATTATGTTTTCGCTGTACAAGGAGAAGAGGTCAGGGGATAAAATACATCCTTGTCTCACCCCCAACTGTATGTCTTGGAATGCTCCTATTTGATTCTCAACCCTCACTGGTGATGTTTGCTGAGAATATATGTTTTTGATAAGTTTCAGATCTTTCCAATCTATGTTGACGTCTTCTAGCATTCTTATAATTTCTATGTGTCTCACTTTATCAAATGCTTTACAGTAGTATATGAAGCATAAGTATAGGTCCATCTTTACTTCTATCGATCTCTCCATCAATGTTCTTATTAGATATATGGCGTTACTTGTACCTTTTCCTTCAACGAAGCCGCACTGTTCTTCAGCGATTTCTGTTGTCTTAAACATTCTCCATTAGTTATTTTTGCTGTCCAGGGAATTCGCAATATTCTTCTAATAAACCACATTTCTACTGCTTCCATTGACTTTTGGTAGACTTGCCTATTGTCCATGATTCATTTCCATATAACAAGATAGGTTCTACTTTGCATTTTATGACTTTTTTTTCTAACATTCAGTGATAAGGATGTGTTGCATAACATGTTTCTCATCCTCTAAAATGCAGTCTTTGCTTGGCCTATTCTGTACTTAATTTCTGTTTTGCATTTCCTATCTGAAGTGTCAACATGCTATAAAATTTATACAATACGGAGAAAGCAGATAAAGCTTTTTTAAAAAAAGCACGAGCCGTGTGAAGTAAATTATTTTAAAATGTGACATTATAAAAGTCGAACACCGGTTACTGGAAAACTATAGTTATATTGTTTTTAGTATTAGAAGAGTTCTCTCCCCCCAAAATGTCGGAAAGTTGATCAATACAAAAATATTTCCCTAAATATTTCCCCGGGCGCAGCTATTTATAGGCCTGCTTTCGAATCATAATCGTGAGTAAATTGGACTGTGTTTGAAACATTTGTATATTCTATGAAATATGGAAGGCAGCAAACATCTAAATGACATTGATTCTGTTGGCGAAAGTTCGACAGATAAGCTACGTTCGGTAAGGACAAGAAAACAAAAGTCAAAAAAGATCCAGGAGGTTTTGAAGCTGAATGAAGATAAGAAGATAATATCCAAGGACTGGAAGTGCTCAGGTTCATTAGAAGACGGTAATGACGAAGGAATAGGCTCAATTCTGTAAGTAGTTCATTGTTACTCAGTAACTATCAATTTAACTATTGTGGGTTAATACAATTTTATCAGAGTTTATTAAAACAAGCGACATAAGAATGATATGTTTAGGTTTTTAGTTGTTCTGTTTATTTGAAAAAAAATCGTTTATAAGAAAGATGAACTTCATTTCATTGGTTTTATTCTGTCAATGAATCATTATCAGTTTTTATACATGGACTTTTCATTGGTCTGTATGTGACCATATTCACAGCAAAATAACATGGTTTACATGTTTTTAAATTATATGTGGAGGCCAGAATGATGTTATGGTCAATATGCTTGTCTATCAGTGTGAGGTTGGTGGTTCAAGTTTGAACAGAGGCATTCCCAGCTCTTGAAATGTATATCACAGCAGTTTCTGGTGTTGGGGAAGGACAAGCAGCCGGGCATGATGCTGACCACTTCAGCTTCTTGTGTGCAGGCAGGTCAGGGAAAATATGGGCACTAACACCATCTGGCTTATGCTGACCACTTCAGCTTCTTGTGTATTGCCAGGTCAGGGAAAATATGGGCACTAGCACCATCTAGCATGATGCTGACCACATCACCTTGTGTGCTGGCAGGTCATGGAAAATATAGGCACTAACACCATCTGGCATGATGCTGACCACTTCACTTTCTTGTGTGTTGCCAGTCATGGAAAATATGAGCACTGACATCACATCCCCAGGTGCATCTAAGGCATGACAGAATAGTATTATATGTGTGTAAAGTTTCCTCTTAAGCTGAGGAACTGAGCGATCACTCATATTTTTTTTTTGGGGGGGGGGGGTCTTATCCTGTCCTTGTCTCCTTCTTCATATACCTTTCGGTGTTGAGAGGACAAATAGATGCCTTAATAGGGCTGAACAATTTGCTTCATATCTCTCTCTTTCTCTCTCTCTGAACCTTAAGTGCCCAGAGCACATGGGGCTTCTGCAAGAGTTTTCCACAAATGCCTGTCCTTTGCCTTTTTTTCAGATCTTGTCCAGGTGAGCCCTCTATTGCTCAACATCCTCTCTGTTGTTCTTCTCCATGTCTCTTTTGGTCTAGCCTTACTTCTGTTCCCCTGTGGTGTCCATCTTAGTGCTATTTTTGGTAGTGAGTTGTCAGTCATTCGGAGCACATGTCCCAACCATCGCCAGCATCTTTCCCTCAGTAATTGCTGTCATTGGCTTCATCTGCATTTCTGCCAACAAGATGTTATTTCAACATATCAGAAATAATACTTTCAGAAATAATATTTTCATATTTTTACATTTTTATTTATATTTCATAGATTTTTTTACCCGCATGCCGTTACACAGCAAGGGGAGTTACATTCAGCGGTTCTAAAATTTTTTACTGTTAAAATGAATGTTGAAAATTGATCATGGAATGACAACTTAACAAATAGACAAAACAATTTTTTTATTCCCTCGCTCACTCATTGGTATTATAGTAGGTAAATCAGGATGTGGGAAAACCAATTTACTTTTAAATCTGCTTCTTAAAGAAGGATGGTTAGATTATGACAATCTCCAAGTCTTTGGTAAATCTCTATTTCAGCCTGAATATAAGATAGTGAAAACAGGATTTGAACAAAGTTTGCCAAAAGAAATTATTCTACATTTATTTGGTAAAAGAGATTATTGTCTGGAAAACAATATTTCACCTCAGGACATTTTGCAGGAAGCTGGTAAATTTATTCAACAAGATCCCCTGTAAAGTGTTGTTTCTTTGAAAAGACAGATGAAGTTCCTGATCCAAAAGATTCAAACCTACAGCTAAAAACCTAATGATCTTTGACAATGTGTTATTAGAAAAACAAAACAGATGTGAAGATTATTGTGTCAGAGGTGGACACAGTAATGTTGATTGTTTTTATTTAGCACAAAACTATTTTAAATTATCCCGGCAAACAGTAAAAGAGAATGCTGATTTTATTTGTCTCATTAAACAAGATGTTAAAAATCTTAATCATGTCCATAATGATTATGTTAGCTCTGACATGTCTTTAGCAGAGTTTAAAAAGTTCTGTAAAGAATGTTGAGCACAACCATATGGTTTTATTGTCATAGATAATTTTAGTGATAAATACAAAGGCAAATATAGATATCAATTAGGTACTTTTTATATGCCTGAGGTATAGCTAAAGCTATTTTTCTTCTCATAAAAATGGAAGAGATCTTAAACAAAATAGAAAAGAATACAAGATATAAATGGTCTGCACTAGTTATTGTAACAAATAATAAAACAGCATTTACGACTACATTCAATCCTCCATTAGAATTAGATAGAGATAAACATTATGAAATTGCATTAGTTAATTTATAGACATATTCATTCCCTAACATAAGTAAAGATAATATCATATTTAAGTATTCTAAAGATAACGGAAATACCTGGGAGAAAGTATTAATACCAGAGGGTGCTTATCTTCTTCTTCTTCTTCGTTCGCATTGTCTGTCTATACCTGCAGTCCTGTCTCTTGGATAAATTTCACTGCTTTTTGTAATTCATGTATGGAACCGTAGAGCTTATCTTCTTTAGTGGTTTCACTGGGCCAGTAATTATTTCTCAGTGTTTCATAGTTGGTGCAGTTCTGGAGGATATGTTCCATATTTTGGGGCACCTGGGCACATGTATATAGATTACCAACCTTAAACTTTGTATACATATGACTTCGGAGTCGGGTGTGTCCTGTTCGGAGACGGAAGATGGTGACTTGTTCCTTTCTGTTTAGCATGTGATAGTCATCATATGGTGGTGTTTGTGGCTTCCTGTAGGTTTTTATCATGCTTTTCTTCTGATTATAGGTGATTGGTATGTCTGGTTGCTCCATTTCAGTGCCCTCTTTGGCCAGATGGTTAGCTTTCTCATTGCCTGGTATCCCACAGTGGGAGGGAATCCATTGCAAAGTGACTCCATGTTGTAAGCCAATTTTTGACAAGGCATCCTTAAGGTCTGGTAGTTTGTTGCACTGAAGAGCTTCCAGTACTGATCTTGCATCTGTGAGAATTACTACAGGACATGTATCAATTCTGGAGTCTGATAGTTTTTCAACTGTAGCAATAATTGCCCTAACTTCTGCATCAAAGTTGTTGCAGTATTTTCCAGTGGGTATGGAAATCTTGTCAGAGGTGTTGTTTGGATATTCAATATGTGCTCCTGCCCCTCCATTCTTTATGGCATTGTGTGCAGATCCATCTGTATACACACGTATCCAGGTGTCACATGGATATTTGTCATCTAGCACACTAAGTGTGGCTGTTGACCTTACAAGGCTGCTTTGCATCTCACCATTCTGCACACCTTTCACTTCAGTCTGAATAGTTATTTGTGTATAATCTGCTTATTTCCATGGTGTATGCTCTGGTACAGATGATAATGGAGTGACTACAGTTGGAAGGTCAGGTATCAGCTTACGCATAAGCTTGGCCTAGTGAATGAAGCTGCTTCTTTTAAGCTGGCTTAATGCCAAGTTATTGAATCACTCCTTCAGGGGATGGCTTACAGAGCTAAGGAATTTATCTCCCATAGTCATGACCTTTGTGTCTCTACGTTCCTTTAGCGGTTGAACACCAACTATTTTCTGCATTTCTACTATTGGTGTGGACCTTCATGGCACCTGTGATAATCCGTAGTGACTGATTTTGAACCTTGTCTAGATTATGCAGCATAGTGTTTGATGCTGTGCACCAAGATGTTGAGCCATGTTCTAAATGTGGTAGAATACTTTGCTGATATACATTCTTGAGGATTCTTTCACTAGCTCCCCATGTGGTTCCACTTAATTTTCTTAATATGGCTAGTTTTCTTCTGGCTTTTGCTTCTGCACTGTTGATGTGTTGCTTCCAAGTCAGTTTTGAGTCAAGAGTCACTCCTAAGTAAGTGGATTGGTTGTCCATCCTTAAGGATATTTCATTTACAAAGATCTTACCTGCTTTCTGTTTAGATGAGAGAGTGAACAGAGTGGTACTTGATTTCTCTGTGTTGATACTTACACATCATTTGTTTGTCCATGATGTCAAGATGTCTGCTGCTCTTTGGAGTCTCTGTGTAGCAACTATCGCATATTCATCTGTACACTACATGACCAGATCATCTGCATACAGTGCCGCTTTGATTCCATAGGGATGTTCCTTGACCGGGTCATTAATGAATACAAGGAATAGTGTAGGCGAAGGGACTCCTCCTGTGGTACACCGTGTCGCAGAAGTACTTTCTGGCTTTTGTGACCATCCATTACTACTCTAGCTCTTCTATTGTGTAAATAGGACTTTATCCAGTTGTACAGTCTTCCATTCACATTGCAGTTTCTTAGTTTCCACAGCAGACCTTTTTTCCATACTTTATCAAAGGCTTTCTTTAGGTCTATCCACGCTGCTGGTACAAGGTTTTTCTCTTGGAATGCATCCTCAATCTCTTGAGAGAGATAGGTCACTTGATCTTCCGTACTGTAGTACTGCCTAAATCCTGCTTGTTGTGGAACAAGAAGGTTTTCACTTTCTAGGTACCATTTTAGCCTCGGGTCAGTGATGCGTTCCATCGTTTTGCATAGGCAGCTAGTGAGACTGATTGGCCTGTAGCTGGAGGCAGTATCACTGTTTTTCCCTGGCTTTAGCAGTGGTACCATGCTTGCTTCCTTCCAGATTTGAGGTAACTTACCTGTGCTCCAGCACATATTGAAAATATCCAACAGCTTTCCCATTGCTGCCATTCCCAGGTTCTTGATCATTTCATTGGACACTCCATCTGGTCCTGGTGATTTCCTTGGTTTCAGTTTACTGACTGCTAGGTCTAACTCGCAGCATGTGATTGGTGCATCCATGACCTCCACTTTTCTGACTTGTTCCTCTTCTTTCTGTGGGTCAATGCGCACTGCACGCTCTTTCTCTGGATGGATATCAACGTTGCAGTCCTGTGCAAACATGTGAGCAAAGTGATCTGCTACCTGCTTACCTGTAAGAGTTTTCCCATCCTCTATTAGTGTAATCTTTGTACTTCTTCCAGTACTCTCATCATTTAATTGTTTGATTAGTTTCCACAGTTTCCTTCCATCCTTTTCAAAGTTTAGGGACTCTGTTTTCTCTCTCCAACTTTCCCGTCTGGCTTGCAGCTTGGCTCTCTGAAATTTGGCCTTAGAATGTTGGTAATTATTGTGGTGTTCTTGGCGTGGTCTATTTTCTGCTTGCTTTCGAGCTGCTTCCACATCATCATGAAGTTTTCCCACCTCACTAGACCAGTATGGTTTATAGTCCCTGCGAGCTCCTCTGGGAATGGTTTCACGAGCGGCTTGAAGGATACAAGCATTGAATTCCTTCACTATGCTGTTAATATCCTTACCTTCTATGGACAGCTGTACCACCAGGATACCTGTACGATGTCTGTATATTGTCCAGTTTGCTTTTTTATAGTTCCATCTGGGGAGAGGGCTACTGGTGTTAAGGAGTTCATTTTCTATTGTCAGGAAGACTGGTCGATGGTCGCTACCTCCAAGTTGTTTTCCAACTTCGTGTGTAATGTTCCACTTCAGATCTGGAGAGTGGAATGCCAGATCTGGTGTTGAGGTTGTACACCAAGCCCTTGAGTAAAATGTTGGGGGATCCATTGGCTGGTTGATCAGGAGAAGTCCATTATCATCCTGCCAGCTCTCAACTTCCTCTCCTCACTTATCTATGTGGTCATAGCCCCAGCTCTGGGAATGGCTGTTAAAATCGCCACAGACCATCAGTCTCTCTTTGTGTGGGATTGTTCCTAAAGCAAGTGGGCGGTCATTAGGACAGTAATAGTTAAGGAGGTGGAAATCTGTATTACTGCTTTTTAGATGGATCATCTGATATTCGGCTCCTTCCATGAACACTCCCACCTGACATGCGATGATGTTATTCTTAACAAGTGTGAGTACTCCTCCTTTTCTTCTGTCCTGTCGGTCTGATCTAAAACACTGGTAGCCTCTGATTTTAAAGACGGCATCTTTGGTTAGGTGTGTCTCCTGTATGCAGCATATACTTACCTGCTCTGCAAAAAGTATGTTCTCTAGTTCCACCTTTTTGCTATAGCCATCTCTAACACTGCTGACACCCTCAGCATTCCACTGCATTATTTTAAGCTCTTGCTTTTTGGCTGTTTTCTTCCGTTGTATTTTTTGGCCAGTAGCTCTACTCTCATGTCTTCTGACTCCACAAGACGAACTGAGAGGACCTCCAGTAGCATTGGGTGGACCCTTTCGAGGCAGGGGGCCCGGCACTGCACCTGCCTGGTTAGTCTTCACAGGGCGAGCACCATGTTTGAATACTGCAGATAGAGACATTTCATTAGCGATAATGCGTGTTACCCTGATTTTTGCGATGCGCCTTTTGGCTGGGTAACTCCGACTTCAGCACCTTTCCTTGCTAGGGCAGACTGTGGTCTTGCTCAGACTGCCATGAAGACAGTGTGGCTGGCCTGGCCAAAACTTTGTTTTCCAGCCTCTGGTTGCTGTATGTAAGTCCCTTCTCCATGTCAGATGGTTTTGAGACAGTTCCACAAAGACACTCTGACTTTGAGATGAGGAATCTGATAAGTGCTTCAATGATATCCATTCCCCACCACCTATAGTCTGCTGGCTCTGTTTTGTTTACATCATTCTGATAGCCGTTGTTGTAAAGACCTATAGGCCTGTCACGTCCTGGATTCATTGGTTTCACACCAGGCTTCCCTCATCCCCACCAGAGATCTCCATGTCCCCATCCGTCCACCAACCTGACATTACATTTTACAAAAATAACAATTACAATTAGTGTTGATTGCTACAAGTTTCTGGGCTACAGAAGTAGGTCAGAGTTTTTAAGCAAACAGATCTATGTTCCCTGTCTCACAAACACTATGTTAAGATAAGTGTGTTCTTAACACAGTTGTTCCCAGGGGGAAGAAGGTGCTTATGAAATAAAACCCTTAAATGCAACCATTCAAAAACTAATAGGAGATGCAGTAACAAATGAATACAATATAAGTACTTTAAAACCTGTCATAACTATTAAACCAAATTATAAAGTACGTTTTAAAGAGAAAAATACACTAGCTAATTTATTAGGTTTTCATACTAAAGAATATGATGCAGAGTCTCATGAATCAGAAAAAAACATTGTAAACATTATTAGTATTAACAGTATTTTAATTCATTTGAATACTGGAAGCATCATTAATGGGCAAACATATTCTGTTATCTACAGCTTTTCCCCCAAAGTATCTCCGGTTTATAAAATTATCAAGAAGCTAACAAACCCTGTCTATCTTCCCGTTTCTAATAAAAGTATAAAAGATTTCAAAATAACCATCACGGACCAAAATAACGTTCTTTTAAACTTAAGAGAAGAAATAGTCACAATAAGTTTTCATTTAAGAGAAATCTAAATTTTTCATTTAAAAATGACTGTTTATCAAGAAAAAATCATAGACAAAGCGTTTTAGTGAGACATGAGAGAAAGAAAAATCACAAAAGAGTTATCTGGGATTCGAATCTTATTCCATATTTTTTATTTTCTTGTTTTACTAAAATGATTTAAAATTGAACGGAGGGCTTTCAAATATTCCAGGTTGAGGGGGATAAGCCCCAGAGAACTTATTAGTAGATTTGATCAAATTTGCTTTACTTCTTTCATTCTTTAATTATTCTTCCTTCAGTTATTATTGTACTTCCAAATGGAAAGGGGGGGGGGTAATAATTTGTTTGTCTTCACTAAACTCTGTATTGAATTCAAGATGTGCTTCTTTATTTGCTCGAGAATTACGAAATGTTGTGAACCCTCTCTTAATAAGACCGACTGACCTAATGTATCCTTCCTTTGTGAAGGCAAAGGAACTAAACTGCCTGTTATTTTTCCAGAATTATATATTTTGGTTATACTATGATCATTTCCTCTAGTAAAGACTGTTTCTGTTTTTAATATAATATCCATATCACAATTATATTTTAATGGTAAAGGAATCCATTTTTTCTCATACACAAAGGTTAAAAGTTGGTTCTCTATTCCTCCATGCTTTAAGGCATTGTTTGCCACAGGCATTTCTGCTCTTTCATATGCATTTTTGTCATTTATCTGAAAGCAATATAATTTCTCTTTTTGTGCTGGATAAAGCCTTTCACATTTTCTAAATCATCCAAATATATAGCATAGTTTCTTATATCTGAATCGTTGTAGTGGAATCCTCTCCCATTAATCCAAATTTATTAACAGGCATTTTTTCTGGAAGAAAAAAGACTTTATCATATTTTTAAAATAAAATGTTTACTTATCTCTTTCAAGAAATGCAAATGCCAATATCCTGTGTTAGGGTCTTGAATTTGTTCAGCAGGGTATAATATATCTCCTGGTTTCTCTCTAAGATAGTCAGTCAGTTCCAAAGGAGGTTGAATTCCGTAACTATCAAAATTTCTTTTGTCATTATTATTTTTCTACCAAGCAACCCAATGAGTTCCTTTTGTCTCATCTGTTAAATACCCATCTACATTAAATATTCCACATTCTTTTTTTCTTGGTTTCTTTGGTAATTCTGTTCTTATGAACACTCCTCTAAAATGAGGAATTAAAATTTTTTTACAGCTTCAATAATTTGAAAATTAGATAGAGGTTCATTGGGTAATATATTACCTATTTTTATAGACATTTTAAAATGAATAAAAATGAACAAACGAAGTTTGCGTGAAGTGAGCAAAGTTCTAATTTTTTTGTGTTCTTCTTCTTCATTTGCTTCTACCACCAAGACCACTCCGTGATCCTGCTGAATTTACTCCTGTGGTCCTTGATAGGTTCCCCTTCCCCCCCCCCCCCCCCCCCCCGTGTTCCCCAGTGCCTCCGACTTCAGCATTTTGTGGTCGTGGCCGCTACCTTCCTAGTTGTGACCATGACAGATCTTTAGCCCAGGATGACGAATCCTCGCCACTAGTAAGTTTCACCCCTGGGTTGAGCCGGTTTAGGCATATTATCCTAGTATGGGCATGTTTAGGACGTGACCGACCTCTAGAGCGGAGGTACTGTGACATGCATAGCCATCAAGTTTCACCCTTGGTTTAAGGCGGTTTAGGCATATTTCACCAGTATGGGTGTAGAACGGGCATGGCCGGCCTCTAGAGCAGAGGTGCTGTGGTATGAGTAGCTCTCGCTGCGAGACCACTGGACATACTGATTAAACTTTACTTTATCCTTTCCATCACCTTTTCACATCGGCGCTGCACAGCAACCTAATATCTTTTTCGCATTTCCTTCATTGACCGGGAGGAGTTTCACTCCACCCGTGGCGTCCGAAGAATCTCGCCAGCATTGTATTTTTTGTGTTAAATGCAAAAAGAAAACAAATACTTCAGATTTAATCCAAACTAAAAGTAAAAACAATAGATATATGTTAAAGGGCAACTTTATTGTTTGTGGAACTGTAAAAACACTGTTTGTTAAATCTTCTGCAGTATGTCATTTCAACTCCATATTTAATCAACTTCCTATTGAGATACATTTCAATTCGGTTCAAGTGCCATGTCGCGTGGCGTAGGCGATCATGTCTCTCCACAGTTCCCTGTCTTTAGACATGGTTATGAGATCTGCTGGTGACTTTCTTCCTAGCCTCACTGACATCCCATCCAGTAACTTCTCTCTCTGTCTTCCTCTTTCTCTTCTT
The DNA here is from genome assembly GCA_009760885.1 of Achatina immaculata. Classification (NCBI taxonomy): domain Eukaryota; kingdom Metazoa; phylum Mollusca; class Gastropoda; order Stylommatophora; family Achatinidae; genus Lissachatina; species Lissachatina immaculata. The sequence continues at coordinate 32,061,928 of CM019721.1, read as the reverse complement.
CCTTCAATTTTTCCATTTGCCGCAGTGTGTTCTAATTTTCCTCTTTTCAGGAAATGTCCTATAAATCTCGCTTGTCTGCCTCTGATCTTTGTTGTAATTTGCTTTTTAACTCCAGCCTTTCTTAAGACTTCATTGGTTTTCTTGGCTGTCCATGATACCTTCTGCATCCTTCTTATAAACCACATATCCATGGCCTCCATTTCTCGCTGTACTCTCTTATTCATAGACCATGCTTCACACCCATATAACAAAATTGGCTTGATGTAACATTTAAGTACATGGAATCTTGTTTCCATTGATATGGATCTGTTGCACAAGATGTGTCTCGTTGTCTGGAATGCTGATTTGGCTTCAGTGCGTCTGCGTTTTATTTCATTGTGACATTTCCCATCAGTTGTTATAATCGTTCCTAAGTACTTGAATCTACCAACTTGTTTCAGATTTGTGCCATCGATGGTAATGCTACATTTTAGTGTTATTCTTTTCTTTGAGATGACCATCACTTCAGTCTTCTTTTTGTTAAGCCTAAGACCTTTATTTTTACTGTCACGAACCACGACGTCCAGTAGAGCCTGGAGCTCTCCTTCACTTTTAGCAATCAGAACTGTGTCATCTGCATATCTTAAGTTGTTAAGGTTGTACCCGCCAACTGATATTCCTAGCATGTTCTCTATATTTCTCGTTATGTTTTAGCTGTACAAGGAGAAGAGGTCAGGAGATAAAAGACATCCTTGTCTCACTCCCAATTTTATGGAAATACATTTTACTTACATTTACCAGGGTATAAATCTTACAGAGCCAGGAACTAATCTAAAGAAAGGACTGAAAGATCTATATGGAAATCCTCCTAATTTTACACCTCAACCATGGAGCAAACAATAAACAGAGTAGATGAAGCGGCTATGAAACATGACATATGTTATTTACAAAACAAAGATAGAAAAACTAGAAATGAGGTTTGTGATAAAAAGATATTACAAGATCTAAATACTTTAAATCCAGCACTGAGAGAAAGATTTGATAGATCTGTTGTTAATAATCTAATTCGAGCTAAAATGACTCTGGGTATGGGAAATTTTCCAAGAACAGCCTCAGTAATAAAACCAAGACTAAAAGCCTAACTAGTGACTTGGCAGAATAACTTCTCAAACCGGTTGTTAAAAAGTTTAAAAAGAGAAGAGTTTATGTTAATGATGTAGACGAAATGTGGGCTGCTGGTTTAGTTGATATGTCTTCTTATTCTAAACAAAACAAGGGCTATATTTTTATGGTTATTGATGTAGTATTTAGTAAATACTAGCTGATTACCAAGCATTGTCTGGGTATTTATTTATCCCAATCTTCTATTAGACACGAAAAGGAATGAATTCTGTGTGTAGTGTAAAATCAATGTATTTTATCTACAGGTATTTTAAAGTATAAGTACAATATACAAAGTATATAGTAAAGTCTTTTACAAAATCTTTATGTTAATTTAATTCAAAATTTGATTATAAACAACGTTTTTAGTTTCACCTCCAGGAGCAAAAATAAATAAATTCTTGTGTGAACCTACCCTTGAGTAAGCAGCATAAAGTTATCCGTGGGAGAAACATGATGATCTCAAATCCACTCCGCAGTACTTAATGGACTTCCCCTGTGACTTGTTGATCGTGATCAAGAATACAAGTCTCACTGGAAATTGCAATCTCTTAAAGTTAAAAGGGAGATCCATTGGAATTAGTGGTATCCGTCTGATAAAAACTCTTTCACTCTGTCCCATTCCTGTTGAGATAATCAGTTCAATTACATTGCCCAGCATCTTCGTTAAACACAGCCTTGTGCCATTGCAAAGCTTTGGTGGGTCTAAGTTCCGTAGTAAAATAATTGGAGATCTGACTTTAAGTAAAAGACGATGTGGTGGCAGTCCAGTTGGATCAAGTGAGTTCAGGAACTCCGGTGGGAAATTGATAACCTCATCGGCATCTACTACGGTATCGATAGACTTATATTTAGTGACTATGCCTGGAAACATGATTGCTGTTTGGAGGAAGACCAAAACGAAGAAAAATGCAAGAAATCGTTGACGATCTGCAAATGGACGCAGCAGCAGCAGGCCATCTTGCTCACAACTGAGAGGCCTACAGAAGTGCTGTTTGGGAGGCAAAGTTCCGCAAGGGACATGCAAATGAATGAATGCCTGGAAACATGGCAAGTATTTGATTATTTATTTTGTGGACATTTTCATTTTAGTACCAAGAATGACTCACTCTCTCGCAACCAATTCAAATTGTGATAGTTTTGGAAAACAGCTGGATAGACTGCATCTATAAGCTCTGTGACGGACGACACCACATTACAAAAATCGGATGACAGTTTTATCTTGCGGAAGACTCAACTGCTATTCTACTGTCTCAGATCTCTAGTAGTTTGTGTGAGAAAATTTGGTCACACTCATCTTCCAGATGTACTCTTATGTTTTGCTTTAAAGTTATCTTTCGCACATGTCTCCACAAAAATGAATGTTTTAAACATGCGTGGATCTCATCGGCCGGCGTTGACTTTGGGATGATGGGCAGAGTTTGACGAAAGTCTCCACAGAGAAGTACCAGAGCTCCTCCCATCAGGTCGTTTCCTCTGAGATCTCTCAGAGTGACATCAAGGGCCTCGAGAGCTGTCCTGTGAGCCATGGTGCATTCATCTCATTCGATTACTTTACATGTCTTGAGCACCTGCACCTGACCACTTGCCTTGCTTATGTTGCAGGTAAGATTTTCCTGCCTGGTGATGTCACGTGGCAGCTTAAGTGCGGGCTGTCCTCCATCTTTCCATTAACGTCGCTGTAATTCCTGAAGAGGCGATGGCAAGAGCAATGTCTCCCTGGACTCTGATTTTGGCCAGATTTAAATTAGTTAAAAATGTTTTCCCCTGTGCCTTCAGAAGCATCAAGAAAAATGATATCACCATGTTGGTTGGGACATGTGCTCTGAATGACTGACAACTCACTACCACCATGTTGATGATCCATGATAATTTGGTATGTTTTTTTTTTTTGGTTTTTTTTTTCCTGATCTTGATTTAGAAGTGGATTCTTGTCTGAAATTTATGCACCCAGCTATTCGACTTTGTAGTTCTTTTCTTGTATGTAATCTGCATGAAGTACGTCTTGTTCGTCTCGTACTGGTGCAAGCAGACCGAGTTGCAGTACTGTTTTATTGATCATGACCACACATTTGTCCTCAAGAATGATCAAAGCCTTGTTGAAAATGTCTGCACCAGACGTAATGTCTAATATTGGCATTATACTTTTAACTTTTAGATTATGACACTATTTATTTGTCTTTTTATAAAAAAAAAAGTTATACTTGTAACTTTTAGAAAAACTAGCAATTTTCAACAATTCTGTTATCGCATACTTGCGATAATAATACTTGCATTTCATGCCATGTCTGTCTCTCTATCTTGCAGATTTGCAAGATGGAATGTAGGTGTTCTCTGTTGCATCATTTTTTACCCATTTTGGTTGTATCATTCATAATCGATCAATGTGTAAACGACAACAAGAACACGTACCGTAAGTTTACATAGACCCATGCTTATAACGCTCATATCTTTTCATCCTGCTTGATCTTCCATGTCTTGAATCAAATCGGCTGTCGTTTGTGCCAAACCATACAATCAGGCCATTTAGGTATGTCTTCCCCGCCCTCTCTGTCTTTTACTTTTATCTGTCCAAAGATAGAAGGCTCCACTTGCGTATGCTACTGGACAAAATTTAAGGGCCAGTTTTTTCAATTCTTATAAAAACAAAATCAGCTGACTAACAAACAAGCCATTAGTACCAAAGAAAAGAGCATTTAAAACTGAACAAATTCAATCCTTTCATTTGCAAATCGAAATAGGAATACTGCATACAGCAAGCTGGTGAAATCACTCACCTTCGTCCAAAAATTCACAAGAGTGGTCTTCAAACAACAAGCATGTCAGTATCGCATGTGGCCACCATTCGCCGCCAGACATTTGACACTTCGTTGCCTTATCAAGTTAACCAGGGTTATTAGTGCATTCTGTGCAATGGCCTGCCACTCTTGTTGAAGGAAAAGGGTCAGCTGGGTGATATCAACAGGTGGAGGATGCTTTGTCAAAACTCGTCTGCCTAGGACACCCCAAATGTGCTCAGTGGGTGACAGATCGGGCGACCGAGCTGGCCAATTGATTCTAATGATCCTTTGCTGTTGAAGAAACTCTTCTACGACACGACCCCAATGTGATCGTCTTGTAGGATTGCTCCTGCACCCATGGCTTGCAAGGTAGGCTGGACAGTGGGTTGCAGAATTTCATTTAGGTATCACTGGGCGGTTAGGGTGGCATGAATGACATGGAGGGGAGTCCTGCTGTGCCTGCTGATTCCACCCCAGACCATGATTGGTTTCCATCCGTAACGATCCACCTCTTGGAACCGTTCTCCTGGCCTTCTCCAAACAGATTCTGCCATCATTGAAGGACATACTGAAACAGGATTCATCTGTGAAAAGCATTTCACCCTAATGACACCTCATCCAACGGTAGTGCTGCCGGAACCAGACAACTCTACTCTGCGGTGAGCTGGAGTAAGGGGTATTCTTATTGCTGGTCGCGTGAAGCCAGCCCAGATTCTCTTAAATGCCCGCGAATTGTTCTGCCGCCAACAATGACGTTTACTGTATTCATTAGCCAGTTTCTGAGAGTGGAAGACGCTACTGTCCGGTTGCAAAGTGTTGACAGCTGCAAGTATCTGTTATCTTGTCTACTCGTGCAACGAAGTTGGCCTGAACGATGCCTGTCTTCTATTCCTCCAGTCGAACGAAATCGCTCCAAATGCCTTTGGATGGTAGAATAGGACATCTCCAAACGCCGTGCAACTTCATGGCCAGATAAACCGCTTTCAACCAAGGCTATGACCCAGTGACGCTCAAAGGTGCTAAAACGCCTCCGCGGTGGCATGGTGTTTATCAAATGACAAAATTACCCCTAAACCGCTTTAATAAAAATGATTGGAAGGTGAGAAGTGTTCACTAAAGATGCCTCTTGCACATGCAGCAGAAATCAGCAAGATTTAATTACCTGCTGGGTCATGCTGACACTTTTAAAAATGCCCTAACATTTTGTCTATGACGATGCTACTGCACGTGATTTTTACGCTTGTGATGAACAGTTGGTGTTGTTTATGCATCGGCTGCATAGAGGACTGCCTGAGAATGTAGTTTATTCAAGATTCTACAATAAATTTATTTACAGTTTTAGTACGGCATTCAGAATAAACATATGCTTGAAACTCTTTCCGTGCAGGAGGAAGAAACGCGGACATTCAGTTGGTATCGGAGTAAAAGTGCGGGTCTTGATATGTATAGGGGGTATAGTTGTAACATTTTTCCACGTGAGATACCGGAAACGTCAGATACATGACGACTGGCAGGGAAAGAGTGACCGGACCGTAACTTTTGTCCAGTAATAGAGAGAGAGAGAGAGAGGGATGGATAGAAAAAAGTTACAAACAGAATTAAGAGTTTTTTATGAAACACAATCAATCGCAATGTTTTTCCGTGTGAGTCGATTGTCACAAGACATGCGCAGTCATAATGTTGGGTCAAGGGCCGCGGGACATGCGCAGTTTCAATGTAAGTCACATATCGTGTGTCAGTGAGCTGGTGTTTATGTGTACTTCCGTGTGAATAAGCTCAGCGATATTTATAGCAACCGTTGTACATTATCTCAGAATACGAGAAACTTTTTAACCGGAGACCACGGTGGACATCACCAATAGATGGTAAGTTTTTAAAAATTAATTTGTTTTATAAATGTATGATTAATTATGGATTATCTTATGATACTGGCGAAAGCAACATACAGAGAAATAGACAAGGAAGTAAAAAGTTCAGCTAGAAGGAATAAAAGAGAATATATAGACATCTATCGCTCTCCAGAAAGTAAAATAACAAAATAATCTGTGGAGAGGAATAGACAGAACTACAATAATAAGATTTTTAAGGGCATGCATTTTTCCCATCGCAATATATGCCTGTGAGACCTGGACACTTAACAAAACAGCTGAGAAACACATAAATGCCTTTGAATGTAAATGCTACAGAAGAGTTCTTCAAATATCATAGACACAAAAAAAGAACAAATATATCCATACTACAAGAACTTAATATTGAAGAAGGCTGGCTAGTAAAGAGTATTAAACAGAGAAAACTTAAATATATTTTACGCATTAAACATCATGATAATCTAGAGAAAACCGTCTTGGAAGGGAACATAATGTGAAAAAGAAAGAGAGGAAGACCAAGGCAAAGATGGCTGCAAAACATTGATGATCTGCAAATGGATGCATCAGCAGCAGGCCATTTGCTTACAACTGAGAGGCCTACATGAGAGCTGTTAGGGAGGCAAATTTTCACAAGGGACATATAAATGAATGAATGAATATAGACAATATGGCAAAGGAGGCAGAGAAAGCAGGAAAAACAGGAGACAGCAAAACTTTATATAACATACAAAGGAGGCTAACAGGTATTATTACATCTAAAGAAAGACCAGTCCTTAGCAAAACTAGAACCCTATTAACATCAAATAAAGAGCAAAAGCAAAGATGGACTGAACATATCCAAGAAATACTTAATCGACCACACCCAAAAGAATTGTTAAACCTTGAAACCGACTTACTAGCCCAACAATTAAATGTCAACCTAGATGATATTACATTGCATGAAACTGAAACAGCAGTGAATTTAATGGCTAACAACAAAACTGAAGGTGAAGATGAAATAACACCCGAAATGTTAAAAGCTATCAATAATGACAACATGAGACAACTATCTTATATCTTATATCCTTCCCGTGCCGTTAGACGTCACATAGGGCTCGCAAAGTAGTTCGCCAATTTTTCCTGTCTTCGGCGAGTCTTTCAACCTCATCAAAGGATTTTATGCCTGTTAACTTGGCCTCTCTTAATAATGTCCTCTTCAGAGTTTCACGCGGTCTGCCCCTTTTTCTTCGGCCTGTTGTGTTCCACTTGATAGCTTGTTTTGGGATTCTCTGCTCATTTCTTCTCATCAAGTGGCCAACATATGTCCATCTCCTTTTCCTGATCACCCGTGAGACTGGTTGTTGTTCAGTCATCTATCTTATCTCTGCATTGTTCTTGAATTCATTCCACTTGATGCCGAGTATTTTCCTTAGGCATTTGTTTTCAAAAGAGTCTAATTTCTTTTCTATTTCTTTAGTTGTTTTCCAGCTTTCGCATGCATAAATGAGGGTGGATATTACATTTGAATTGAATAGTCTTAACTTGGTTTTTGTGCTTATAACTTTTGAATTCCATATGTTCTCAAGATTCTTGAAGATTGATGCTGCTTTTGCAATTCTGATCCTAACTTCCTTTCTAGTGTCACCATCCTGGTCTATGTAGCTGCCAAGGTATGCAAATTGATTGACTTCTTCAATATCTGTCCCTTCTATGTGTATTTTTCCATTTTGATTGATGGGAATTTTCATTATTTTGTTTTGTCCTTGTTAATTTCAAGTCCTATTTTGCTAGCCAGTGAAGATAGGCTATCTGTTTTTTCTTGCATGGAATTCACATTATTACTGATAAGAGTTATGTCATCAGCAAAATCAAGATCTTCTAGTTGGGTCCCATGTACCCAGTCAATACCTGTGTTACCTGTGCAGCATTTTGTCATTATGAAGTCTATTGTAATCCCAAAAAGTAAAGGAGACAGTATACATCCTTGTTTCACGCCTGTTTCAATCTGGAACCATTCACTCATCCCTTCTTCTGTCTTGACTGCACAACCATATCCATTGTATAAGTCCTTAATGATGTTGACAATTTTAGATGGTATTCCATATAGACATAAAATTCTCCATAATGAATCTCTGTGTATGCTATCAAATGCCTTCTTAAAATCTATGAAATTCAGTATTAATGGTTTCTGCTTTTCAATATGTTCTTCAAGTATTATTCTGAGAGTAAAGATCTGGTCGAGACAGCTTCTCCCTTTTCGAAATCCTGCTTGTTCTTCTCTCATTGCAGTATCCACTATATCTTTGAGTCTATTCAAAATGACCTTGCAAAATACTTTTGACACAACTGATATTAAGGTTACTCCTCTCCAGTTGTTACAGTCACTAAGGTTGCCCTTTTTGGTATTTTCACAATGATTCCCTTCTTCCAATTAGAAGGGACCTTTTCTTCTTTCCAAATCTTGTTAAACATTCTCTGTAGTTGTCTCATGTTGTCACTATTGATAGCTTTTAGCATCTCGGCTGTTATTTCATCTTCACCTGCAGCTTTGTTGTTAGCCATTAAATTCACTGCTGTTTCAATTTCATGCAATTCAATTTCATCTAGATTGACATTTAGTTGTGGGGCTGGTAAGTCAGTTTCAAGGTTTAACAATTCTTTTGGGTGTGGTCGATTGAGTATTTCTTGGAAGTGTTCAGCCAATCTTTGCTTTTGGTCTTTATTTGATGTTAATAGTGTTCCAGTTTTGCTAAGGATTGGTCTTTCTTTAGATGTAATAGTACCTGTTAGCCTCTTTTGTATGTTATATAAAGTTTTGCTGTCTCCTGTTTTTGCTGCTTTTTCTGCCTCTTTCGCCATATTGTCTATGTATTCTCTTTTATCCCTTCTAGCTGAAATTTTTTTGACTTTCTTGTCTATGTCTTTGTATTTTGCTTTTGCCGAATCTCTTTCATGATCTGCTTTTGCATTCAACATGTTTAATTTGACTGCTCGTCTTTCATGTATATACTTCCATGTTTTATCTGATATCCATGCTTTTCTATTTGGTTTTTCCAATCCAGCGCTTACTTTTGCTGCTGTGATTATGGCTGTGCTGTAAGAATTCCATAACTCATCTATACCTATCTCCTCAACTTCACTGGGTGTTTTGGAATGATTGGCAAGTTCCTGATTGAAATTAATGTTAGTATTTTCTTCTTGTAGGCTGTGGATGTTTATCTTTCTGTGTACTGATTTCTTGTGTTGACTTTTCAATTTTAGTTTTTTTTTCCCTATGCACAGGTTGTGATCACTGTTGACATCTGCACCCCTATAAGCCCTTACATCCATGAGAGATGTTCTGTATTGCTTTCTAATACAAAAATGGTCTATCTGGTTTCTAGTTCTATCATCTGGAGATATCCATGTTGTTTTATGTATCTCTTTGTGTGGGAATATTGTGCCTCCAATGACCATGCCCTCTGTTAAACATATTTCAATTAATCTTTCTCCATTCTGATTAACCATGTCAATTCCTTCTTTCCCCATCACTTTTTCAACGTCGGTATTATCGTGCTCTTACTATAGAGAATGTTTAATAAGATTTGGAAAGAAGAAAAAGTTCAGCTAGAAGGAATAAAAGAGAGTATATAGACATCTATCGCTCTCCAGAAAGTAAAATAACAAAATAATCTGTGGAGAGGAATAGACAGAACTACAATAATAATATTTTTAAGGGCATGCATTTTTCCCATCGCAATATATGCCTGTGAGACCTGGACACTTAACAAAACAGCTGAGAAACACATAAATGCCTTTGAATGTAAATGCTACAGAAGAGTTCTTCAAATATCATGGACACAAAAAAAGAACAAATATATCCATACTACAAGAACTTAATATTGAAGAAGGCTGGCTAGTAAAGAGTATTAAACAGAGAAAACTTAAATATATTTTACACATTAAACATCATGATAATCTAGAGAAAACCGTCTTGGAAGGGTACATAATGTGAAAAAGAAAGAGAGGAAGACCAAGGCGAAGATGGCTGCAAAACATCATTGATGATCTGCAAATGGATGCATCAGCAGCAGGCCATTTGCTTACAACTGAGAGGCCTACATGAGAGCTGTTAGGGAGGCAAATTTTCACAAGGGACATATAAATGAATGAATGAATATAGACAATATGGCAAAGGAGGCAGAGAAAGCAGGAAAAACAGGAGACAGCAAAACTTTATATAACATACAAAGGAGGCTAACAGGTATTATTACATCTAAAGAAAGACCAGTCCTTAGCAAAACTAGAACCCTATTAACATCAAATAAAGAGCAAAAGCAAAGATGGACTGAACATATCCAAGAAATACTTAATCGACCACACCCAAAAGAATTGTTAAACCTTGAAACCGACTTACTAGCCCAACAGTTAAATGTCAACCTAGATGATATTACATTGCATGAAACTGAAACAGCAGTGAATTTAATGGCTAACAACAAAACTGAAGGTGAAGATGAAATAACACCCGAAATGTTAAAAGCTATCAATAATGACAACATGAGACAACTATAGAGAGTGTTTAATAAGATTTGGAAAGAAGAAAAGGTCCCTTCTAAATGGAAAAAAATAAATCATTGTTAAAAACCAAACAAAAAAAAAGGCAACCTTAGTGACTGTAACAATTGGAGAGGAGTAACCTTAATATCATTTGTGTCAAAAGTATTTTGCAAGGTCATTTTGAATAGACTTAAAGATATAGTGGATACTGCAATGAGAGAAGAACAAGCAGGATTTCGAAAAGGGCGAAGCTGTCTCAACCAGATCTTTACTCTAAGAATAATAATTGAAGAACATATTGAAAAGCAGAAACCATTAATACTGAACTTCATAGACTGTAAAAAGGCATTTGATAGCATACACAGGGATTCATTGTGGATAATTTTAAGTCTAGATGGAATACCATCTAAAATTGTCAGCATCATTAAGGACTTCTACAATGGATATGTTTGTACAGTCAAAACAAGGGATGAGTGAATGGTATGAAACAAGGATGTATACTGTCTCCTTTGCTTTTTGGAATTACAATGGACTGCATAATGAAAAAATGCTGCACAGGTAACACAGGTATTGACTGGGTACATGGGACCCAACTAGAAGATCTTGATTTTACTGATGACATAACTATTATCAGTAACAATGTAAATTCCATGCAAAAAAAAAAACAGATAGCCTGTCTTCACTGGCTAGCAAAATAGGGCTTGAAATTAACAATGACAAAACAAAAATAATGAAACTTCCCATTAATCAGAATGGAAAAATACACGTAGAAGGGATAGATATTGAAGAAGTCAATCAATATGCATACCTTGGCAGCTACTTAGACCAGGATGATGACACCAGAAAGGAAGTTAGAATCAGAATTGCAAAAGCAGCAACAGTCTTCAAGAATCTTGAGAACATATGGCATTCAAAAGTTATAAGCACAAAAACCAAGTTAAGATTATTCAAGTCAAATGTAATATCCACCCTCATTTATGCATGCAAAAACTGGAAAGCAACTCAAGAAATAGACAAGAAATTAGACTCTTTTGAAAACAAATGCCTAAGGAAAATACTTGGCATCAAGTTGAACGAATTCAAGAACAATGCAGAGATAAGACAAATGACTGAACAGCAACCAATCTCATGGGTGATCAGAAAAATAAGATGGACATATGTTGGTCACGTGATGAGAAGAAATAGTCAGAGAATCCCAAACAAGCGATAATGTGGAACACAACAGGCCAAAGAAAGAGAGGCAGACCACATGAAACTCTGAAGAGGACAATGTTAAGAGAGGCGAAATTAATATTCATAAAATCCCTTGATGAGGTTGAAAGGCTTGCTGAAAACAGGAAAAATTGGCAGACTACCTTGCGAGCCCTATGTGACATTTAATGGCACGGGAAGGATTTAAGATAAGATCTTATTATATAACAGTGGTGACTTGGATAACCCTATTTCAGTCAGTCATTTGCATGTCCCTTGCGGAACTTTACCTCCATAACAGTTCTCCTGTAGGCCTCTCGGTTCTAAGCAAGATGGCCTGCTGCTGATGAATCCATTTGCATATCATCAACAGTATCTTGTAACCATCTTCATCTTGGTCTTCCTCTCTTTATTTTTCCCATTAAAGCCTAATTAGGATATTAATTTATTTTTATCGGTATCATTATTTTAACATTTCAATTTTTTCTTCATTTTGTTTTAAACTTTTGCTAGGTGCTCTTAGGAAATAATTAAAATTTGTAATCAGCTATATTCTATTCAGTTCTTGATACAGATATATAAGCTAAATACTGTGTGAGAATATTATTGTTTCCCCTCTTTGTTTTTTTTTTCCCTTCAGTTTGTCCTGCACAGTAGCCATTTACAGCATCAATAGTTACACAAAATGACTAACATCGATGATGTCACCAACATGCTTGCCCTATTGTTCCTTGATGATATAAAAGATGATGATGAAACTGTTGTTGATCAGAAGTTTGAAGAAGTGATCGAGGAGACTCGTAACAAGCATGATGCAGCACTGAACATAGTGAAAATTTTTAAATCGTTCATTGACCTGGGATTTGGGAAGTCTGGTTCAGTAAACGTAGGTAATGGAGGGAAGATATATGAAACGGTGCGCAAGTCTTTCATTAAAGAAGGGGTAGGAGAAGACCTACCAAAGCTCCGTCAGTGGCTGACTAAACCAGTTCGTCAGCTGCCTGAATATAATGTACAAGATGGTGCTGCTACTGGTAAAGGCTCAAACAAGGACAATTTCTGCGAATGTTTGCTTGCAATCCATGGTCGTATTCATTGTATTATAGGCATGATATTGGCACTTGAAAAAAAAGCTCCATAAACAAGGTTTCATGTAGAGCTGAAGCTCTTAAAACTGAATCTGATGATGGATAATGCCTTACAGATTGACATGTTTCAGCTGTCAGTGAGATAAAAATGATGGATCTAAAACTATATTAGAATCTTTTCTATTATTTTTTAATGTATTTGTTTTTTGTAGTTTATAGCATTCATTACAACAGACTTTATTTTTTTTAGAATAGCAATATAACGATCTGGAAATTATGTAGCATAGTCACTTGTAAGTTATGATAATTGTATTAGCATCGTTTTATTACAGAAATCAGGTCAGAAAAATTTGAGAGGAACGCTCCGACGGTAGTAGAAAACTGATTCGCGTGACCCTAGTGATATACCATCACGACTGGATGCTGACAAATGTAACTGAAGAAGCAGACAAAGACAAGAGGGTGTGCATGCAAGACAACTCAACTAGAAATCTATGACTCCGGAAGCAGTTGACACACATAACAAAACTAAATTTCGAATGACAGCGCAGAATTACCGAGTGCCCAGTTAAAATAAGAAAATGGGATGCAAAGAAAACAGATAGAAACAGATAGACACACACAGAGACTGGTAGGAAGAGGTTAGGAAGACTGAGTTTTTAAAACGAGAAGTAGTTTTAGGTCAGACAGTGCTACAGTGTGTGAGATACAAGTTTGATATTTTGGAAAGCTGTGAAAATTGCCTTTAATCTCAAACCTGTGAACTTTGGTTGATGAGTATTAAAGTGATCTATATTTTGATTAGAGTGATCTATAATTTGACTCAAGAATGAACCATATGGAGCTTTCTTATGACTATGTGTGTATTAAGAGTTGAGTCTTGTGATGAACCATGTACTACACTGTGGAGTGACGTCCTGAACTATTGAAACAAACAAAAGGAAGAATTAGGAATGTGTATTAATAACTTAAAAGTGAGAAGGAATATCAGATGTTGTGGCCACTGCCTAAAATAGCAATGAGAGAAAGTCAGCTTAACAATCATATAAAAGAACAATCAAGACTACAGAACTAGACAAAGAACATCTTCTTCCTCAATAAAAGTAATAATTAAGGTATTACATTGTTGTACTGGGGTAAAGAACAGTCAAGACTACAGAACTAGACAAAGAACATCTTCTTCCTCAATAAAAGTAATAATTAAGTTATTACATTGTTGTACTGGGGTAAAGAACAGTCAAGACTACAGAACTAGACAAAGAATATCTTCTTCCTCAATAAAAGTAATAATTAAGGTATTACTTTTTTGTATTGGGGTAAAGAACAGTCAAGACTACAGAACTAGACAAAGAACATCTTCTTCCTCAATAAAAGTTATATAATAGTTCACAAACGTGCATTGTTATAATAAAACATTTTGAGAACATCTTTTTATTTGACTTATATATCCATCATTGTGTATTATACGTAATTTTTAATTATCAAAGAATTTATGCTTTACTTGTTCTAACACTGTTTGTGTATGTTCTAATCTGATCTAGTCGCTGTATCAAAAATAACGATGTGATATACCGCGGATCTATTATGCCATGGATTTTGCCTAATATTACTAAGCAGGAGAATTTCCATCGGAGGGAAATCCTATATGCCTACTATTCACTTTTAACAGAGACAGAATCAATAAGACATGCGCGGTTGGTCAACCCGCCCATCCACAGCCATCACATAACAACGGGGTGGGGGTGGGTGTAGAAATTGGCGTAATCTCGGTGAGGAATTTTCAAAGTCAGGTGGATATGCTCTGGTGACGTGACATCACTCACTCACTCAACGCGAGAGCGGGGGAAAACCTGGCCTAGATTGCGCGACAAGAATATAGCTTAGGCTACCAGCACATGCAGACTATCATAGTCGAACGAGTTTTGTCTGTGCAAGCACAGTTTGTCAGCTCAACCCGGATACTGACACTTTTGCCTACTACTCGTATAAATAGATGCTTGCGAGGGGAGTATATAAGAGAATAGTGTGCATTTGTGTATATATACATTAGCAAAAGAAGGCCAAAGATCGTGTTCAATGTTTTAATTTCTATTGGCACAAACAAGCTTGTCACCTCCGTATTTTACAAGCCCACCGACAGCCACACCTATTTACTTTATACCTCCTCCCATCCTGAAGCCTGTAAGAACTCCATCCCATACTCCCAACTCCTCCGTCTTCGCTACATATGTCAGGATAATTTGGACTTTATAGATCAGTCCAACAAGTTATTAGAATTTTTCCGTCATCGCCACTACCCAGAAAAGGTCCTTCGTGAAGCCTTCAACCGTATCCAACTAGTGAGCCGCAAAGAAGTATTCAGGAAAAAGCCTGTTACTCCATCTGACAGAGTTAAGTTAGTACTGCCTTTCCACCCGAACGGTCAGATGGTTAAGAAAATTCTTTATCGTCATCTGCCGATAATCCAACTCGACTCCGACACTCGCGACATTTTCTCTGATCCACCCCTATTGGCATACAAACGTGAGCCAAACCTTAAGGACATCCTCGTCCACAGCCACTTCAAGCAGAGCCTTACATATGTTGGCACCAGAAAATGTAACCGCCCCCGCTACATTACCTGCTCGGTAGTCTGGGAAACGAGAACAATCACCTTTCCTAAAACTATCCTCACTCTTCATGAGGGATTCACATGCGAGTCCCGTAATGTGATATATGTCATCGTTTGCAAAAGATGCAGGATAACATGTATTGGTGAGACTGGCCTCAGATTAGGGGACCACATGCAAAAAACATCTGTACGACATCGCCCAGCATGCTTCGAAACCAGTCCCTATAAGTCTGATTTTCTGGTAACAGCCATCAAACAATGTCACGCAGATGACACAAGCCGCCTGGCACTTGAGAACCACTGTATTCAAAATTATGGGACACTGGAGCCACATGGGTTAAACTCGCTGTTTAGCTACACATAACATTCTCTTCAATCATTATAGTACCTCTCCACTAAGTCCACCCCTTTTTACTTTTCAAGCTTCCTCACAGCATCACTCTGCAACCCCTCTTCCCCAATCATCTGTTTCAGCTTCTCCTAGCTAGGTCAATATTGCATCACTCTCTCTCTCCCCTCCCCGGTTCCCCATCCACCACCCCCAGTTACAACCCACCGACCACATGTCACAGGTCTCTATTTAAACAGTCTCCACGTTCTACTAAATCCATTCCTGACACACACCGCCGGACAAGTCACACCTTACAATTTACAGCTAAGTACTCTTTAAAAAAATTTTTTTTCTTTTTTTTTAAATGGTATTCATGTGAATCTATACTTTATCTCCTCTCTCTATTTCTTCGTCCTTTATGTTTTTGTATGATTAAGGCTCACGCCGAAACGTCACAACTTTGTAATTGTTAAGTAATAAAGCTGCTCATACTTTTTCCTATTTTATACATTCTGGTATTACAGCTTTACAACAGTGCTTCATGTATAGTTATGTATGTATACATTAATTATCGCGTCTTCAATGTTTTGTAATTAATTCTTTTTTTTTTGGGGGGGGGGGGTGTCATTTTGGGCAAGGGTCTTGAGAACATTCAAAAGTTATAAGCACAAAAACCAAGTTAAGACTATTCAATTCAAATGTAATGTCCACCTTCATTTATGCATATAAAAGCAGGAAAACAACTAAAGAAACAGACAAGAAATTAGACTCTTTTGAAAACAAATGCCTAAGGAAAATACTCGGCATCAAAAGAAACGAATTCAAGAACAATGCAGAGACAAGACAGATAACTGAACAACAATCAGTCTCATGGGTGACCATGGAAAGAAGATGGACATATGTTGGTCACATGATGAGAAGAAACAATCAGAGAATCCCAAAACAAGCTATCAAGTGGAACACAACAGGCCAAAGAAAAAGAGGCAGACCACATGAAACTCTAAAGAGGACACTGTTAAGAGAGGTGAAATTAATATTCATAAAATCCCTTGATGGGGTTGAAAGACTCGCCGAAGACAGGAAATATTGGCGAACCACCTTGCGAGCCCTATGTAACGTTTAACAGCACGGGAAGGATATAAGATTTTGGGGGTGATGAAAGGATAATTTTTTTTTTTTTTTAGTTTTTTTGGAAAGACAAAAAAAAAAAAAAAAGGTGACATTTATGACCAAAAAAAGCGAATGCCCTATATATGGATACTAAACCCCCCCCCCCCCAAACAAAAACAAAAAAAAAGGAGAGAGGGGGCATAGGGTATCCATATTGTGTAGCATAGCATTGGGAGGAAAATTGTGTTGTACAGTTCCCTTTTTGTTTTAGTGTGATGTATTTGTTTTTCAGTAAAGAATTCATTTGCCCAGTGACCTGATTTGCTTTATTGCATCTGTTCTCAATCTCAGTATCAGTTTTCCCTGAGGATGATATATTATGCTACCTAGGTATTTGAAATGTTTTACTTGTTTCAAGGCCAGTTGTCTAGGAAGATCTTTGATTGGATTTCTTCTCTTGCTATGGTCATGACTTCTGTTTTTTTCAGCACTGATCTTCATGTTGTGGCTTTTACATGCCCTTGCTAAATTATCTATGTTCTGTTGTATCTCTTTTTCTGATGTGGGTATAAGTGCTTGATCGTCAGCAAAAAGGAGGTTGTTTATGGTCCTCCTTTTGGGTATGTCTTCTGGAAGTTGTTGTGGGTTTTTCAGCATTCTTTCTAGGGCTGGGCTGTTGGGCAGCTGTGTCGTGGAGTTTTTACTATGTATGTTAGCTTCTTTGCAGATGTTGCCAATGTATGTTATGAAAAGTAAGGGAGATAGTACACAGGCTTGCCTCAATCCATATTTTATGATGAATGGTCAGTGTGTCCTGCATTTGTTCTAACTGTAAACTGACGGTTTTCATAGAGATTTTTGCATAGCTTGATCAGATGAGTACTAACTCCATAATGCTGTAATATTTCCCACAGTTTATGTCTATCTACTCTGTCAAATGCGTTTTTCTTGATCTACGTAAGCTATGTGCAGTATCTGATTGTGTTCAACTGATTTTTATGTTAGCTGTCTTAGGGAAAAGATGGCATCTGTACAGCTTCATTTTTTTTCTAAATCCCATCTGAGTTTCATTTAACTGTGGATCAATCACAGGTTGCAGTCTGTTCTCTAGGATCTTGCAGAACATTTTTCCATTATGGCTTAGCAGTGAGATGCCTCTATATTGGTTGCAGTCCCTTTTACTGCCTTTTTTTCTTCCATATTGAAATAATTACAGTGTTTCTCCAGTGCTATGATGTTTCTTGTTTTTCCCATACCAAGTTATAGTCTGTGAACTACACTATTCCAACTTCTTTCGCACATTTCATTAACTTATTGGGTATTCTATCACATCCCGGGGCTTTGTTCATTGGGGCCTTTCTGATGGCTTCTCTGATTTCAGCTTGTACAAGGTCCAACAATTAAGTAATGAGACTAATTACATTAAAAAAAATAAAATAAACAATTGAAGATATAACCTGTATTTTATTCAAAGTAAGCCCCTTGTGCATTGATACAGTGAGTGGCACAATCTAACAAACACTGGAATGACCTCTGCAGTTCTTCTGTTGGTATGGCCCACTCTTTCTATGCTTATCGTCATAGAGGTGATGTTTGTTTCATTAAAACACCGGTGTAACATTTAGATTGTAAACATATAGTGCGCATGCCCCATGACCCTTTTCATAATGGCTGAAGAGTGCTTAGTTAGAGAGAGAAAATTAAAGTTTTCTGTGAGAAATTTCAATTTTTGGTGATGTAGATAAGGGTATGAACATGTCCTGTGACCAGACCACTGTTCTTAAATGTATCCCTAGTAGATCTAGACATATTAGACGGCTGGAGAAGTAGTTAGTTATTCCAGACATTGTTTTACCGATAATGTAACATACTATCACAAGACGAGACAACCAGGCAGATCTAGGCATTTCACATGGTAAGTACTGTACCATGAGACCTATCCGATGGTAGGTTTGACACAATCATTGTCTAAAACATCACATTACTTCTTTTTTTTTCCTAAAAAAAACTCTGCATTTATGAAATCTTCATACATTTAGTTATATTTTGAAACATAATAAGTACACGGGAATACTGTTTTTCATTCAGCTTTGCTACAATGCCCCCTTTACATATCAAGACCGACGCTTTTAATCTGGCATCCAACTGAACGTTCGCGTTTCTTCCACCAAAGGCACCCATGTGGACTGCTACATCAGCTCTACTAGTTCCCAGACTTGCATTGAAGTCTCCCATGATTATAACATTTTCCTCTTTACTTACGTTTAGTGTATCATGGAGGTTGTCAAAGAACTCCTCACATTCTTCCTCCATGTCTGGTGCATTACAAAGAGCATATATATGGACATAGGTTGTGATCTCATTTTCTTTTATTTGGGCAGTTATAATTCTTTCTGACATACATTTTGCTTCCAAGATTTTGTCAGCGGTGTTTGGTTCTGTGATCATTCCGACAGCCTGTTTTGCTCTTTCTTGCTCGCTCACTCCTGAGTATAGGAGTACATATTTCTGATGTGTTTTTTTTTACAGCCTTTACCTCTGAGTTTAGCGTCTGTAACTCCCATTATCTTTATTTTTCTCCGTTTTTCATTTCCTCCACTAATTCCTCCCTTTTATTATTTATGCTACATATGTTGATAGTACATACTTTAAGAATCGCTTTTCTGTCTCTTTGAAGAATTTTTTTTTTTGGTATACTTATAAATTTTTTGCGCCATTCTGTTTATTTGTTTTCATGTATATAATTTTTAGGTTATTCTGCTTGTAAATTGCAGGATTACATAAATTATCACACGTGCAAAAATATTTTTGCTCATTTCAAATTGTTCTTCAGAGGGAACATTGTATGTGTGAACTTTGCAAGTTATGTTTCATGAAAGCTAGAAAGTCTAGAGTCATTCCTGCATTTTGTAACATTTGGAGCAAATTTCTTAAAAGCTTTAAACTGGTACATGTGTGATCATTTCCGGGCCTTTTGTAAGATGCTTATTTTTGGACTGAAATACAAAACAGTTCTTTGAAATATGACCTCCGGCAGACCTAGAGATGAAGGACGTGGAAGTGAGCTGATCAAGTATTGCCAGGAAAGACAACAGCTGACCCAGATAGAAGTGTTTTGGTCTTCTCAGGGAGAAAGAGGACAGAGTTAATCCAGAAGCTCAGGGGGGTGAACTTTTTTAGACATAAATCAAAGTCTAGATGAGAAATTCAAGGAAATTCAAGATCAGGTGATACAAACATTCATGAACTACTGCTTGAGGAGGATTTTAAACATTAAATGGCAGGACAAGATCAGGAACAAGGAGATCTGGGAAAAGGCAGGACAAGAACCTATGAGCCTACAAATCATGTCTAGGAAATGGAGGTGGATTGGCCACACTCTGAGGAAACCCGACACCAACATAGCAAGACAGGCACTGACATGGAATCCTCAAGGAAATAGAAAACGAGGAAGACCTAGACTTACTTGAAGAAGAGAAGTTATGACAGTGCTCACAGAAAAGGGATACACGTGGAAGGAAACAAAGAATAATTCCAAGAACTGGGATGACTGGGGAGCCTTTATTCGTGGCCTATGCTCTGAAAGGAGTGAAAGGTGATGATGATGATGATGATGATGGAGAGGGGGCTTCATCTGTATCTTATGTGCCTTTCGGCATAAGGAGGACTGATGATTATGATGATGGTGATGATAATGATGATGTTGATGAAATAGGGCCTCACTTATTGGAGAGACTGCTAGCAAAAAAATGTGAACTTTTATTGCAGACTTGCATGGGGGAGAGAGCGAGCATTCCATCTTCTTGGCTTGTTCTGTCTTTTGATGTGTGCAGTTCTCTTTGGTTTACAGGCATACATGGCATTTAGGTCATATCAGGTAAAGTACATTACTGAATAGCAGAGTTCCATTTTTCTTTATTGCTACTACAGAATGTAGCCCTTGTGTGTTAATTACTGAGTGGTCAGTTTCATTTTTCCTTTTGTATTGTTATCACTGAAAACTAAACTCCCTGTTTCTTTCTGTATCATTATTATAAAGTATTAAGCTTCCATTTCCTTTATATTATACTACTGACTGTTAAACTTTATGCTTTGTGTTGTTTTTACTGAAGTTTAAGCTTCATCTTCATTCAGTCCCAGCAGTGGGATCTTTTTCTGGTGCACCAAAGAAAGCCCTGGGGTTGACCCAGCCTCTAAAAATTGGTACCAGTGAAATCTGAGAAGGTAAAGCGGTCAGGTGTGATACTGACCACATAACACTTTCATGTGCCAAAGGTCATGGAAAAGGACCTAACACCATATTCCCCAATATGCCTTAATAGAGTGGAAATGGGAGTTTTACCTTTACCTTATTGTTCTTACTGAATTTTAAACTTTATTCTCCTTTTGTATTGTTCTAACTGAAGTTTAAACTTTATTTTTGTTTTGTATTGTTCTTACTGATGTTTAATCTTTATTCTCCTGCTGTATTGTTCTTACTGAAGTTTAAATAATGTCACCCCCTTATAAGGCAGAATTTTTAGGGAACAGAACTTTTTGTAAAAGAAAGAGGGAACATAGAACTGAGAAATCTGCTAGTAACCTCTTGTTTATTATAGGAGTGTCAGATAACTCAGACAAAATGCTATGTACGCAAATAAAACCCACTCGCCTATGGAAAAAATGACAATCACAAATACCCCTCCTAGGATAGAAGGCCCTCCAGCTTGCACACCCTTCAATATGTGGAGCTGAGATCATGGTCTAGGACCGCACTGGGCTATTTGAGATGGTGGATGGATGGGGACATAAAGATCACCTGCGGGGATGGGGAAAGTCTAATGGAAATCAAGTCCAGGACGTAACAAGCCTATGGGTCTCTACAACAATGGCTATCAGAATGAGGCAAACAAAGCACCAGCAGACAATAGGTGGCAGGGAATGGACATCGTTGAAGCACCATCAGATCCTTCATCCCTAAGTCGGAGTGTCTCTGTGAAACTGTCTCAAAGCCATTGGACAGGGCAGTGTTGCACTTGGGGCCTGATCTCAGCTTCTCACTGGAAAGGCCTCCAGGGTATGAAAGAAAGACTTAGGACAAAAACACCAACATGAAAATGTAAGAAACAAAAAGAAAACCATTCGAGCCCGGACGTCGCCTCATAAAAGGTCCACGCCAGGTGGTTCACCCCCGGCTACCCCGAGCAAAAAATCAGCTGTGGGGGGGGGGGGGGGGGGCACACTAAACATTCTTCAAATCAACATTTCTAGACTTAGGCCAAAGGCCTCAGAATTAAGCAGACAGCTGAAAAAAAGTCAAAATTCATATTGCAAATCATACAAGAAACCCTTCTCTATGAAAAAAGAGCACTCAGCGCCTGGATACACCATGTACAAATGTGAATATTGTAAATGCAGGGGTATTGCCACACTCTTGAGAAATGACATCCAAGGAGAAGTTAAAAACAGAAAGTGCATTGAGAATGATATCCAAGAGATAACAGTGTGGCATGATGGACTGCGGTACACTCTGTATAATGTTTATTGTCCCCCAAATTCTAAAAGTCAAATCAACATACATAGCACAGACATGCAGAAAACTATTATTGCAGGAGATTTTAATACACATCTACCATCACTAGGTTACAAAGACCGAAACACTATGGGAAACAACATTGAAGAGCTATGCAGCACCAGCAACATAATATTGCAAGACTCCTCCTCCCCACCAACACTCCTCCACAGAGCCACTGGATGCACATACAGACCTTACCTCACCATTGTCTCGGACATCCACAACGATTGTACTCTGAGAGTGCTTGATGACATAGGAAGCCACCATCACCCCATCCTTCTACAAATTTCTCACACACGAAACCAAAGACCACACAAACCCATTCGCTGGAATTATAGAAAAGCAGACTGGAAAAAATTCAGAACACAAACAGATGAAAACCTATCAAAATTAAATGACAACACAAACATTGACACACTCTACACCAACATAATCCAAGCCATACTTGGAGTAGCCTACAAAACAATCCCCCGAGGATGCAGAAAGAAATATAGCCCCTTCTGGACAAAATCTCTGGAAGACTTATAAACTAACAGCTAAGGTAAGACTTGAAACTAAAAAAGTCAAGAAAGAGAAGTGGTTAAGCACATGCAGCAATCTCAACCTCAGAACTCAAGGAAAGAAGGCTTGGAAACTCTTAGATAACATGTCAGGAAAAACCAAACTAACCTTAAGCCAATGTGAATCTCTGGTCGAGTCTTCTCAAGTGACTCAGACAAAGCCAGTACTTTTAACAAATTCTTTGCTGCCACCAGCAAATCCTCCAACAGGAAAGTACTTGACAAGGTGCTGGGAAAAGTTCTGAGAAGTAAAGAGAAATCTAGCTTGGCAAACATTCCACTTTTTGAGGAAAACTTTACCATCCGTGAACTCCAGAGTGCTATGGGTAAGCTACAGCTAAGAAAAGCACCAGGACCAGACAAAATATTAAATGAAATGATCCTTCATCTGGGCCCTGCAGGAAAGTCCACATTGGTCAACTTCATTAACAAGACCCGGCAAAGTGTAGTACTACCAAAATCTTAGAAGTCAGCCATAGTTAGACCTATCCTGAAAAAAGGAAAGTCAGAAGATGGCCTAAAAAGGTTTAGACCAATCTCACTGACTTCCAGCATTGGTAAGCTAGCAGAAGGAATGCTTAACAATAATTAGTGTATAAGTATACAACTATACACAAAGTACTGCAGTAAAGCTGTGATACCAAAATGTATAAAGTAGGAAAAAAGTAGGAGCAGCTTTATTACTTAACAATTACAAAAGTGTGATGTTTTGATGTGACCCTTAATCATACAAAAACATACAGGACGAAGAAATAGAGAGAAGAGATAAAGTATAGATTCACATGAATGCTTTTTTTTTGTTTTTAATTAATAATGAATAGAGCACTTGGCTTTAACTGTAAGATGTGGCGTGTCCGACGCTGTGTGTCAGAAATGAGCAATGTAGGGCGTAGAGACTGTTTAAATTGAGACCTGGGATGTGTGATCAATGGGTCGTAACTGGGGGTGGTGGGTGGGGAAACTATGGAGGGGGGAGAGAGAGAGAGGTACAATGTTAACCTAGCCAGGAGAAGGTGAAATAGATGATTATAGTTAGGGTAGAGCGGTTGTAATGTGATGCTGTGAGGAGGTTCTGAACTATGTGTAACAAGTGAGAAGGAAGTGGAACTTAGTAGAGAGGGATTATAATTGTTGAAGAGGAGAATGTTAGGTGTAGCTAAATAGCGAGGTTATAGCGTTGTTTGATGTCACGCAGATGACACAAGCCGCTTAGCACTTGAGAACCGCTACATTCAGGATTATGGGATGCTGGAACCACACAGGTTAAACTCTCTATTCAGCTACACCTAACATTCTCCTCTTCAACAATTATAATCCCTCTCTGCTAAGCTCCACTCCCTTCTCACATGTTACACATAGTTCAGAACCTCCTCACAGCATCACATTACAACCCCTCTACCCTAACTATAATCATCTATTTCACCTTCAACTGGCTAGGTTAACATTGTACCACTCTCTCTCTCTCCCCTCCATGGTTTCCCCACCCACCACCCCTAGTTGCGACCCACCAACCACACATCACAGGTCTCTATTTAAACAGTCTCTACGCCCTACCATGCTCATTTCTGACACACAGCGTCGGACAAGCCACATCTTATGGTTACAGTTAAGTGCTCTATACTTTATCTACTCTCTGTTTCTTCCTGTATGTTTTTGTATGATTAAGACTCATGCTGAAACATCGCAACTTTGTAATTGTTAAGTAATAAAGCTGCTCCTACTTTTTTCCTACTTTATACATTTTGAATGCTTAACAATAGGCTGTACTGGTGGTTGGAATCCTCAGAGTCCCTCAGTAACTTTCCGGCAGGCTTCCGCAAAGGATCAAGAACCAAAGATCAGCTATTTCTCCTCACTCAGAGTGTAAAAGACAGGTTTTTTTTACACAAGAGAAACTCTGTAGCTGTCTTTGTAGACTTCCAGCAGACATATGACAGGGTCTGGCGAAAAGACCTACTGTTAAAGATGTAAAACATGGGCATACATGGAAAAATGTATCAATGGGTTAAAAACTACCTGAGTAACAGGACCATATAAACTCAGGTCAATAACAGACTGTCAAACAAATGCACCCTGGAGGAAGGTCTGCCACAAGGTTCTGCTCTTAGCTGAACCTTTTTTCTAATCTTTATAAATGACCTTCCTGACCTATTTAACACTCACAAAGCCATGTTTGCCGATGACCTTGTCATATGGACTGGTGGAACAGACCTGCAGCTGGCTGGTGAGAGACTTAATAGAGGCCCTCCTCACCATATCAGCCTATTGCAATTTCTGGAAGTTGAAGATCAATGTTAGTAAAACTACATATTCAGTCTTCACTTTTAGCAACAAACTAGCAAAGACTGAACTGAAAATAACTCTTGATGGTGCCCAAATCATGAAAGAAAAAATCCATCATACCTTGGTGTGAAACTAGACAGAAAATTGAACTTTAAAGAGTTCATGGATGGACTAGCAGAAAAAGATTCCAAAAGACTAAACTTACTCAAGCGACTTGCAAGTGCATCCTGGGGTGCTGACAAAGCAACACTCAGACAACTGTATACAGGATATGTTAGATCTATAATAGATTACAACCTCCCCCTACAGGTCACAGCATCAAAGAGTTCTCGTACACAAATAGACAATCCAGAACCAAGCCATTCATTTAATTTATGGGGCAATGAGATCAACACCCACAGCTGCACGTGAAATTGATGCAAACATAGAGCCATTAGATATAAGACACAAAAAGTCAACCATTGAGGCAGTAGAAAGACATAAACACATGCCCCCAGACCATCCTAACAGAACAGTGGTTGATAAATGGAAGCATAATAATAGACTGAAACTGAAAACTCCAGTGCACATAGCAGAACAGTTAAACACAAGACACAAACTCCCTGAAGACAGAGAAGAACTTAAAAAGTACCAGACATCCCACTAAACACAAACTACACACTTCCTCAAACTAACACCAGACTCAGGACAAATTAGTGAACAAATCATCAGATCCCAACACCCTAAAGCTGTGTGCACTGGAGACCATAGAATCCTACCCACAGGACTGGATCCATGCATCCACTGATGTGTCAGCATTCAAGGAAACAGACAGTGCAGGATATGGGGTACTCATAATGTTTCCAGATAAGACAACAAGCCACATTTCTGCTCCTTGTGGATTTCGCTGCTCCAGCTATGATGCAGAGATGCAGGCAATATTAGCATACCTGGCAGCCACCACCACCAAATACAAAAACTGCCTCTCACCCAAAAAACCTTGTTATTTTCTCAAACTCCCAGTCTGCTCTCTAGGCCCTTGAAAACTGGATACCATCAGCTGATCACATTATACAGTCAGTCATTTGCATGTCCCTTGCAGAACTTTGCCTCCCTAACAGCTCTTCTATAGGCCTCTAGGTTGTGAGCAAGATGCCCTGCTGCTGATGCATCCATTTCCAGATCATCAGTGATGTCTTGCAACCATTTTCGCCTTGGTCTTCCTCTCTTTCTTTTTCCCATTATGTATCCTTCCAAGGTGGTTTTCTCTAGATTATCATGATGTTTAATGTGTCCAAAATATTTCAGTTTTTTTTTGTTTAATCCTCTTTGCTAGCCAGCCTTCATCAGTACTCAGTGCAATAAACCAGCTTGCTTCCTGTGACATCAAGACCACCCTACAGTGGATACCAGGGCACATAGATATCAGAAGAAATGAACGTGCTGACAGACTGGCAAAGAGTGGAGCCACCATGTCACAGCCCCACATCTCCACCAACATGAGAACAGCTAAACGCATTATACACAACAGCTGCAAGCAGCAGTGGATGGACATTTGGGCCAGTAGTCCGACTGGAAGATCCTAATATGCACACCTGCCAAAGCCTTACCCCGGAGACCATATCAACAGATTATGTCGTAGAGACTAATGCACAATTTTCAGGTTGAGAACAGGACACATTACCCTCAATAAGCACTTACACAGAGTGACCTCTGACCACACACCATACTGCATGCACTGCAACAGACAAGAAGAAGAAACTGTTAAACACCATCTGCTGGACTATAGTGCATTGAAGGACCTTCAGAAGAACCTGATGCCACCAACATTCTGACACAAGGGGAAAAAGAGTGAAAACTCGTAAACCCTGGTATCGGAAAAGTCAAAGCAAAAAAGTTCCTTTTTTTTCTGCAACATAATTAAGCATTCCGTTCCAGGTTAAAAATATTTAATATCTCCAAGCTTATTGAATATAATAGGGGGATGCAATAAGCCAGTTTTCATAAATGTTGTATGATTTGGTTTATATACAAAGACAAGTCAGAAAGTAGTCATAAATCAAGGACAATAATTGAAAATACATGATAATGCTTTTTTTGATTTGCCTTTGAATCTTTTCATATATTTTTCATTGGTTACGTCCTTTAACATCCCTTAATTGTGGCTACTTTTTGACTTGTCCTTGTACATAAGAATAGGATAAATGGACATGTTTCTGACAAATAGCATATTTCAAGGTTGTTTTTTAATTTCAAAATTCACATTCAGCACAGAATTGTAGCAGTTTTAATATTTATCTGTTATTCTGTTTTATATATGTAAACAGATTTTGCATCAGATCACCACAAGAAGGCAAATTCCAGAAAGCCTCTACCAGATATACTTTGATGGCCATAACTGGGCCCTAGATCTGGACAAAGTAGACCTTCGTGCCAACACATCCTTGTTTATGCACTGACATGCAGAATGTTAGTGCACTGCTTCTCAATGTTTTTTTTTTTTTTGTTTCCTTGCATCTTTGAACATTGCATTGTTCAGAACAGCTGGATTTAACATGTAAAATCTGTAGCATTCTTTGGTAGAACGGTCTCTTGCATGTGCTAGGTTTGGTAGAATGGTCTCTTGCGTGTGCTGGGTTTGTGACCAAGCACAGAAAAGGAAGCTTTTGGGAGTTTTTTTTTTCTCTTGTTCAGGCACCGGTCTCTCAAGATAAAGTTTAGTTATAGCACTAGTTTTCAAACTTCTCCAAATTCTATAAAAAAAATTTTGGAGGAAACATTTGGTATCACTTCCCATAATGAGGTTATTTTTAGTTTCTTTTCCCATAATAAGGTTATTGGTTTCACTTCCCATAATTAGATTTTTTTCCCCATTTTCTCTTAACTATGGTCAAATTACTATTGTTCTTAATACCTTTGTCAGGTTATATTTGTTCTTACCTTCTTCTCATACACCTGGCCATATTTTCTTTTTGAATCACTTGTTGTCTTTCCTATATATGTTACCACAACTGTTTCAGCTTTTATTATGTTACTGTGTCATTTTAAATAACTTTCAAGTTTAGTGCCTGATATGTATAGAAATAATCAACAGAAAATATTTATACACATTTTTTTATATCCTGGAAAGTTGCAAGCTGCAGAATGTGTGAAGCGTTTTAATAAGAAAAAAATGTCAGTGTGTGATGTGTGATGTTTTGTTTATTGTGTGTGTCTTTATAAGAAAAAACTGTCAGTGTTTGATGTCTGATGTGTGTATATGTGTAGACAAAAAATGGGAATTTGTGAAGCAGTTTATGGAGTGAGTGACTATAAATTTGTTACATTCAAGACCGATTTATTTTATGTTTTAAAATTTGCATTTATCTTATGGCTTACATTGGATTTATTGAGTACTTAAAGCTGAAGAGAGTTGCAACAGTGTACACTGGCAATCAAAAATTACAGTAAACTCTCATTTTAACTTGTAACGGATTTCAGATGTAATGGACTTGACAGATAATAATAAAGAACATTTTTAAATCGTAAACACCATGCCATGCATATTTCATATCACTTGTTTTGGGTAGCATGAAGTAGTTTTGCTTTGTGTCAGTCTCGGTCTGCCCCAAGCTGTCATTTGATCAAACTATGTACAGAGTTCTTCTCACTTCTGTGATTTTTAAAATTATGACTTTATTTATTAAATAATTTTGCAGTCATCAAAATTCAAAATAGCATCAAGTGATGGAGGAAGGAGAAGAGATTGTTTGGAAAAGCCTTTTTTTTTTTTTTTTGTAACGTAAAACATTTTAAAAAATGGTGAAAAAAAGAGTGCTCACACACACACAGCGTAGAAACAGAGAGAGAGCTGTTGAGAAAAAATGTTATGAGAAGACAGAAGTTTGAGAACCTGATAATCACTGGAAAGCTGAAGGGAAAAAGAGAGTGGGAGACCTAGAGAAAAGTTATTTCAGTGGGTTGACCAATGATATGGGGAAAAAAAAATAAAGAGCAGCCAAGTAGAAATATCAAGAACTGAACAAAGTGGGAAAGGAAGATAGCCAGTGTCTATCGGCACCACTTCTGATAGATAAATGAGTCAAGAGTTTTCCGAGACAGGTCAGAGAATAAGTATTTGGCAGGCTTATTGATATGGAAAGTAGCTAGATTGTGCTTGATTTTAGCTGCTGGTGGTGCTCTGCTTATTTGTGATGTATTGGGAACATTTAATAGTGATATCTCCAAGTAGCAGTTGACAGTCATCTTGTAACTGTGAAATTGAGTTCACTGCCACTGATGCTGTGATGAAAATCTTGAAACACAGGCACGGTTATGGATGGGGAGTGAGTTACTTAAATTTGTGGGAGGGATCCTAGCAGTTCACTCCTTTGCGGACTCCACTTCCATGGAAAACACATCAGTTTGCACTCACGTTGGCTAGGCTGAAATAACAAGTAACCATTTTTCAGAGATTGCTGCAGTGAGGTGTGTTAGGCTTTTGACAAGTCCTAGTTCACTGGCTCTGGTAGCTGCATCACCTCTCTCTTACAGTTGTTGGTAGTGTGTTCACCAGCATCTTCATATTCAGTAACAAAGATTAAGGCCTTATAATCATTTGATTAAAACTTTTTCTTTTAAACATGGACTGGATTCAGTATGGCTGGGTACAATGTGAAAACAAAGGTCAGAGCAAGTTGGAGGACCATTGCAGCTTGGGTGTGAGCACACGATGATGATGATAATGATGACAACGATGATGATTTCATCAAATGAAGATGACTGGTCTGTACAAGATCTTCACAGCTTATATGTAATTTCACAATATTTATGATGTAATGCAATATTTTTAGTTCTACAGCTGATTCAAAAGAAAATAGAAGGAAAAATCAATATGGTCCAAGCTGGTTTTAGACAAGGAAGAGGAACAAGAGATCATATTTTCAACATAAAGTTAATAATAGAGAAATGCAGAGAATTTAATGTGAATCTATATTTATCTTTTATAGACTATTCAAAAGCATTTAATTGTGTACAATACCAGAAACTTATGGAAAAAATGGGATTTCCAATACATTTGATACAATTCATATCACTGTTGTATCTAGGCCAACAAGCAGCAGTAAGAATAAATGGTGAAACAACAGCTTGGTCTGTCTAAAACAAGGGGTCTGTCAGGGGTGCATATTGTCGCCTTACTTATTTAACTTGTATACTGAAAATATAATGAGAAATGTTAAAGAAGATGTAGACAAAGAATATTACAATGCCATAACAGTTGGAAGTTATGAAATACCAGAGATTAGATATGCTGATGACACAGTATTACTGTCAAAACACAAAAAGGAATGAAAAAATTAATTATGTTAGTCCGTAAGAACAGTGAAGAACAAAACCTTTTTCTTAATGCAAAGAAAGCTAAATTGATGACAACTGACAAAACAAACAAGGCAGCTGAAATATGTATCAATGAGGAAAAATTGGAAGAAGTGGAGAGTTTTGACTATCTTGGATCACTACTAACTAATAATGGAGGTTCATTCATTCATTCATTTGCATGTCCCTTGCAGAACTTTGCCTCCCAAACAGCACTCCTGTAGGCCTCTCAGTTGTGAGCAAGATGGCCTGCTGCTGATGTATCCATTTGCAGATCATCAACGATGTCTTGTAGCTATCTTCACCTTGGTCTTCCTCTCTTTCTTTTTCCCATTATGTACCATTCCAAGACGGTTTTCACTAGTTTAATGTGTCCAAATAATGGAGGTACAATAAGGGAAATTAAAAAGAGGACATCTGTCACTCTTCAAAAAGTAAAACAACTAAAGAAGCTGTGGAGAGGAACAGACAGAACTACAAAAATACAATTTTTATTTGCATTCATCTTTCCCATCGCAACATATGCCTGTGAGACTTGGACACTTAACAAAACAGCTGAGAAACACATAAATGCCTTTGAATGTAAATGCTGCAGAAGAGTTCTTCAAATATCATGGATACAAAAAAGAAACAAATACATCCATACTACAAGAACTTAATATTAAAGAAGGGTGGCTAGTAAAGAAAGGGTTGACTTAAATATTTTGGACATATTAAACGTCATGATAATTTAGGGAAGATGGTCTTGGAAGGGTACATAATGGGAAAAGGAAAAAAGAGGAAGACCAAAGTGAAAATGACTGCAAGACATCGTTGATGAACTGCGAATGGATGCATCAGCAGCTGGGCATCTTGCTGACAACCGAGAGGCCTACAGGAGGTAAAGTTCCACAAGAGACATGCAAATGACTGACTGACTGACAGGTGATTCATTCATAATAGTAAGTTCCGAATTATAACTAGTCATTTTTTCCCCTGTGTGGAAGAGTGGCATTATCAGTAGTGTTTTAAACCACATTTAGTTTCTTATGTATCTCACTGTGAGTGCATCTAAAGAAATCAGGAGTGGTTTTTCAAAGGCTGTAATAATTATATCTTTTGTTAAGATGGAATAATAGAATTTTTATATTTATATGCATTAACGTAACTGTTAACAAATTTATAATAGAAATTTAAACAATTCCAGCTACTTAAAGTTTAGAAAGTTAATGTTAGTCCTTAATCCTACCAATCAACCCCGGTTGGTATGCAAGACATTTGCCTTGCTGAAATAAAAGAGGATCAGTCATGGTTGGTTGTTCTTTGGCTTAAATCTTGATATTTCATGTCATTGGTTGGAGATATGATTCCACAGACTGTCCTCAAGTGCACCACCAAGTGTTGTAGTGTAGGTAGGTTTGGAGCCTGCGTTTAAGGTTGGGTTGCTTGTTCATGAGTGCACTACCAAGTGTTGTAGTGTAGGTAGGTTTGGAGGTTTGCTTCCACAGTCTAGGGTGCTGTCTGCAAGTGCACAATCAAATGTAGGCTTGGAGGTTATGTTCTAGGCTGGATACACCTTCAAGTGTTGTAGCTGTGGGTAGACTTTGAGGTTTGGTTCCATGGTTTAGGGTGCTGTCCGCAAGTGAACCACCAAGTATTTTAACTTGGAGGTTGTGCTCCAGTTTGGGGTACCTGTTCACAAGCAGTTTCCTCAGTTTCTGTACAAATGGCCACATCATCAGAGTTATGAACCTGGATTCATGTCCCCCCCCCCCCCCCCCAAACTACTGTATCTTTTCAGTGAGCCTGCGATAGCCATTATTGATATCATTCTCTGTCTGGGTATCACAGCTGGCTGGAATGCATGTTTAGGCTCTGAAAATTGGAAAAAAAAATCATCTGGAAAAGTCTGGCATACTAGAGGTTGCTGAGTAGTCTCCTGTCATTATTTTAAAGAATAACAAAATATCTGTGTGTAAATATTATCCAAGTAATTTCATATCACACTGTGAACAAACTGGCCACTTTTCTTCTTCACATCCTTATGAACTAAAATGATAAAAAGTTCCTTGTGAAAGAGTGTATATTTGTATTGTGTTCATTTAAATATAGAAAATAATTATGGTAATAAATATTATTTCTAAAGGGCTGTGAACAAATGGCTGTAAGAATTTTACTGACAGATTTTAAGCAACCATTAAATTTATGCTAAAAATGGCTGCATTAGTTTTATAATCAAAATTTAAATAGTCATTAAAATTATGCAAAAAAAAAAGTGGCTGTAACAATTTTATAACAAAAGTGATCTGTAAATCATGTACAAAAAAAAAGTAACATAATTAGAGTTAGAATAAATTAAAATAGATGATTTTCACAGGAAAATTAAAATTTTATGAAAGCAAGGATTAGAAGAATGGTTATATTAAATATTATTTGTAAAAACTTAGCGGGACACCATCTTGGGAAGAATGAGAACATTTTGAAATGAGACAAACGGGGAAAGAATGTATACAAAGGAACAGAAATTCTAGCGGAAATGATTATCAACAGGTAATAAATATAAGTGAGTTTTGTCATTTTTTATGAGCTAGATGTATCCAACTTTGATAACAAAGAAGCACCAAGCTTTGTTTAACAGTTTAGATAAGTGTTTTATCTAGGATTGTGTACAGTATTCTGTTTCATGATATTATCTATATGTTTTAAAGGCCTTGTATGTTACTTGTGTTCTGTTAAAATTTATCTTCTTTAATTTGTTCTATGTTTATTAACTGCTTAAGGAGTGCATTTCTTTCAAGCTTACCTACAATACATCAGTTACATATAATGTTGCATTCAAAGCAAAATTTTATTGTATGAAAAGCAAAATTTTTAACAGGAAATTTTAAATAAAATTTTATCTGGCGCTTACAATTTTAATTATAGGTGTTAGCCCTGGATTACCAGTCTATAATGAGCTGTCTTGAATGGGAAGCCAAATGGGTTGTGCATTGCCTCGTTGGTGAGCAACATCTATGTAAAAAATTGGTACCTAACATTCACTCTTTTGGGAAATGCATTATTGAAAACATAATGTCTGTCTGCAAGGTGAGGCACATTAAAGCGTGTAAAACTGTTATTGGAAAACTGGATATTCTCATAAAATCAGTCACGTGATCAGAGAAATTGAAGTTGAAGCAGACGATTAACGGTGGGATGTTAGCAAAAATAGGAAGTTACTGATGTTGACCAAGTTTTTTTTTTGTGTTATTCTTGTCAAGAAAAATTGAGATAACAGTGAGCCATGATTCTATGCCGGTAAAGATTTGTTGCATGTTACAACAAGAGCTTGGAGTAATGTTATAGATGTGTGGTACAGATATTCAGATCCTTGTTATAAATGAAGAAATAAACTGTTGATACAAATATGTATTGACTGTGTTTGTGATGAACTTGGGCAGTTCTTTTTCCTGTGGTGGTGTTTTTTTTTTTCATGTGTGTGTGTTGGAAAAAGTGATAAAGGTAGGCGGAACAGTGTCATTGTATGACCTTTGTGCCTACAGCATAGAGCAACAGATGCCACATCTACGCAGTCCACTCAGAAAAATGACCTGGCCAAGAGATGCTAAATGGTGATGCTGAGAATCTGAGATGAACTGCCACATTTGTGAGAGAGATTGGTGTCGGTGTCTGAGTGAACAACAAAGAAAAAGACATGAATCAGAACTGCCACATTTGTGAGAGAGATTGGTGTCGGTGTCTGAGTGAACAACAAAGAAAAAGACATGAATCAGAACTGTCACATTTGTGAGAGAGATTGGTGTCGGTGTCTGAGTGAACAACAAAGAAAAAGACATGAATCAGAACTGCCACATTTGTGAGAGAGATTGGTGTCAGTGTCTGAGTGAACAACAAAGAAAAAGACATGAATCAGAACTGCCACATTTGTGAGAGAGATTGGTGTCAGTGTCTGAGTGAACAACAAAGAAAAAGACATGAATCAGAACTGTCACATGACCATGATTTATCAACATATGAGTGTCCTAACACACGCCCCACCCCCACACCTCCCAAAAACTGCTACACAGTAGCTGACATTCTTTGTTTCTGAGCAAGTCAGGATACATCTGACAGATTCATGGTTTTGCCCGCAACCGCTGGGGACACAGTATTTACTGAGGTCCTCATCTATTTTCTTTTTCTTCATTCACTTCTACCAGCAAGACCGCCCCGTGATCCTACTGAATTTACTTCTGTGGTCCTCAATAGGTCCCACGGTCCCCCTGTGGTCCCTGAAAGGACCACACGAGATCCACAATAGGTTCAGAGTATCGCAGAGCTTGCCTGGTCTATCAAATCTTTTCTTCTTTTTCCTCAGTATGGGCTTAGGGTTGGGCGATTTAATTATCATTTAAAAGTCAGACGGGCCGTTTACTTGCCGTAGTTCATCAGTCAAACTCTTTACCTGCTGTAATTCAACACTTAAGTTTATCGCAGTTCATCATTTGGGTTTTTTTTAACTTGCTATAGTTCAGAATTTTGTTTTTTTTTTACCTGCTGTAGTTGATAAGTTAGGTCTATTACCTGCTGTAGGTTATCAGTCCCAGTGTATAGTGAAATCAGGTGTCACTGACACCTGTGTTTGCAGTACAGTCTTATATCACTGACTCTTGTGTTTACAGTGCAGTTTTGTGTCACTAGCACCTATGTTTATAATGCAGTTTTGTGTGTATATGACACCTGTGTTTACAGTGCAGTTTTGTGTGTATATGACACCTGTGTTTACAGTGCAGTTTTGTGTGTATATGACACCTGTGTTTACAGTGCAGCCGTGTGTGTATATGACACCTGTGTTTACAGTGCAGCCTTGTGTGTATATGACACCTGTGTTTACAGTTTAGCCCTGTGACACTGACAACCTGTGAATACAATGCAGTCTTGTGTACCTTTGTGTACAGTGTAGTCTTGTGTACCTTTGCGTACAGTGCTGTCATGTGTACCTGTATGTACTTTACATTTTCAGAAAATATTCCCTCCCAGTGCTGGCATATGAGTATTTTGGACACTGATTTATACAGCTGAATCATCTGGCAGGCATAAACTCATAACTTTTCTAGTAAGAAGACTAATTTACCAGTGCTGCCTCTGTATATAAAGTGTTTCATCCAGAACCTCCAACAAAACACACACTGGTAGTTAACGAGCCATATAACATAGACTATTATAAAATAACAGCACTTGAAGTAAGCTTTCTTACAATGATAAATGAAGACAAAATGTGTGCCTTTTTTTTTTTCATTGTTAAAATAAGTAAGTGTAAATTTACTGCATATGTTAAGAAGCAGCAGCCATGTAAAAATGGAAAACATAATAAAAAGTTTGCACTGCTATAAAGGTTAAGTGATGGTGAATATACACATTGAACTATTTTCAGATAAAAGGGATGTTATATATAAGAACAAATGATGATGAGTGTCATCAAATATTATGTATACTGACACTCCTCCATGATGTAGAAGCATAGATAATAAGAAAATGGAAAAGAAAATCAAATCAGTTGAAGTTTCGATACATAGAAGAGTAAGGAATTCCATAGATCAAAGAGAAATCAAAGAAAGAAGTACCAAACCAAATGAAGCTGAAAAGAGAAATAATGAAAAGTATTACAGCCAAACAGTTCAAATATTATGGCCGTATCAAAAAGCATAATGTAGTAATGAAAACCATACTAGAGGCAAAAGCTGAAGACAAAAATAAGAGCAAGAGGTTGACAATGATATGTTCTGGTGGACAGCTTAAAACAATGGACTAGCTCAGGCTTAGCTGGGTGAACTGTGAAAACAAAAGACAGGACAAGTTGGAGGACCAATGCAGTCAACCTTTCACTGGGCACAAGATAATGATGATTTTCAAGTAAAATGCTTAAAACTCTGCTTTTCACAAATACTCACACTTTTTCTGCCACTCTCTCTCTCTCTCTCTCTCTCTCTCTCTCCTACATATCAAGCATTCAAATATTTTTCAGTTATACATAATCTAACAACTGGCAGGAAGAAAACAGTAAGATTGGAACAAATTCTAGCATGTAATTATTTCAAAGGGGCAAACAGTAAACATGCTGGATTTGAGCCACAGATATATAAAAGCTGTGTTATTATGTTATTCTTAAAGTACTCCACCTGAAAGCTATGTTAGTCTTCAGTAACAACTTTCTATATGTTCTCAGACAGAACATATGCTTTTCTCTCCATCAGTTATATGTCATTTGCATTTGATCTCAAATGAATAGCTGACTACTGACTCTCTCAACCACAGCTATGCTATATTCACTATACCTGACTGTTATCTCAGAAAACAGTGTTTCAGTTATACACATCCTAGCTAACTATAACAAGATGCACTTAAGTCATCCATGAGAGAATTCTCAGTTAATCATAACAATGGAGAAAGCCTACAATTACCATATCATTTGAAGAGCAGAACTGCTTTTTGGCATTGCATCACTTGAAGAAGAAATGAGATGAGAGTCAAAATGACACAGAAGAAGCAAGTGCAAAAAACAGACTGAACTTTCCAATGATACTTTACCTTTACTGTTGCCTATTACGTCAATCAAATGTTGGTTGTTAAACAGCAAAATGATGGTGAATGAGTTTTATAAGTAACCAACATCTGCCTGGTTTGAAATTCTCATCTCAGATTTAAAAAATCTATATCCCATGGCATTTTCATACAACATAGGTGTTAAGTGTCTTCATATTTGTAGGCCACCACAGCAGTGTCATGTGGGGATGCCAGGACTTGTCCTCACTGCCTTTGTTTTCCCAAGGGCACCCTTCTTAAGTCTTGGTTGACTCCAGTGTCAATGAGTCCAAAAAATTTCACCTCAGTGAAGATTTGACCTGGGAAACCTTCTTGCTTGCAGGCAAATGCACTAACCATTACACCACTTCAGATGACAAGAGCTCTTTTAATCTTAAATGATATCTGGATAAAAACAGTTGCACTGAATACTGGATATACAAGAGTCAAAAACATCTAAGTGTTGTTAACAAAATATGCACACACGTAGCCTAAGTGAAAGGAAGAACTACCACAGTTTGTTAGTTTTTAAAATTCCAAAATAGGGTTTACATTACAGTAGACTTTTCAAAGAAAATACCCAAAAATACAGTATACAAAAAGAAAAATTTGATTTGACAAACATGAACAACTTTTACATTCAACAAGAATCAGTTACATTGAAGTGCAGTTTTAGTAGAGATAAATTATTGATAATTCTCTGTTTTTTCAAACTTGAATTGACATTTCTTTACTGCTATGATCTTTTCCATGATATAAATGTTTATGTTTTTGAAAACAAAACAAATCCTTTGATAGAAATCCAAGAATGGGCCATATATTGTATTATGGACAATAGTTAAATTATAAATATATTGATATAGAAATAAAAAGATAAAGGCTAAATTATCACATCCTCGAAAGCATGGCCTGAAGATTAGCTGAGTGCTATAAAAGAACTGTATGCAGCAGAACCTTATTTAGCAGTTTCACGTGCCATAACTGCAAAACAATACCACCAAAGATTAAGGCCAAGAGCAGTCACCACCAAACTTCCATAAGCTTTGTCTCCCCAAGATGTGCTATAAACCTTCAGCTTCCAGCCTCCAGAAGATCCAAATGTGTCTGAACGAAACTGAATGATAGCTGTGTGTCCTTTACTAACAAACATTTTGTTAGTCTTATCATGCCCACAGATGCGGCCAAAAATGTCTTCTAAATTCCAAGGAAGGGATCCTGTTAAATTAACAAAGTAATCTTAAATAATTAAGATACAACGTAATATTAAACTGAGAAATGTTTAAAGTACTGATAACGAGCATGAAAATATTTGTGTAAGGATTGATGGTACCGTTGTCTTGGCCTACAAACCTAATCTCATGAAGACATTTTTTTGTTTCCTTTGTGACTTGAAAGAAGTTCTATAAGTCACTGAACTGAATTTATCTTTTCCCCTCACCCACTGACTGCTATATGTACAGTTTAATCCAGTGTACCTCATCAAGGAGGTATCCTCCATTTCTGAAGGCAACTTTTCACAATGCAATATCACTATTTTTATAGATGGGTGATTAGAGGGTGACAGAAATTTAAAAAATTATCCAGTCTGAGAAAGAGCCACTATCATCACTTCCAGCCCTCATCAAGACCCAGTCAGACCTCAGTGCTTCCAGAGACAGCTTGTTATGATACTGAAGCATAATAAAAAGATAGGAATCAACTCGGATGAGTTGAGATAGAGGATGTTGAGGAACTTGTTTCCTAGCACTCCTCCCAAAACTAATTTGATGCTTATTTACAAAATTTTCATCATGTTTCAGCTACCAAGATTTGATGCTCACAGTTCTAAGGGGGACAATCAGTCAGTCAATGAATCAATTAGTCAATCAAAAGAGAATATTCTGATTTTTTAAAAGATGCAACAAGCAGATGGAATCATACAAGCATTGATGGTAGACCTTGAAATGAGGAGATAATCTGTGGTTGCCTGTATGCCACCTCTAAGTGCAACAGGGAGTGGTTATATTGTATAAAATGATGGTTTTGAAGCTGTTGGATATCAACTGTTGTAAGTTTGTTTTTTTTTTTGTCTAGCGTTATTTTGCTGAGCAGTTTCTCTCATGGCTGGTTCTAACAACGATAGATCTGCACAATTGGCCACGGTAACAGCAGCAACGTTTGCACTGTAGGAGCTTGTTTCCTTGAGCTCGAGTTTTTTTAATTTCATATCTGGTCTTCATTTTCTTCTTAAATGATGCTGTACCCTTACACAGAGTTGCTCTCCTATGACTCTGTATTTTGCAAGTTCTTCAAGGCTGATTTTTAAAAAAAAAAATCTCACACAGACAATTCATAAAATGTGATTTATTTTGTTGCTTAGCAACGAAGACATAGGTAGATGAATAGATGACAAGTAAATGTATTGATAGATTGAAGGCAGCATTTCGAAATAGGACAGAGAGACTAAAGAATTCTGGTGAAGCAGACATTAATATCAGCAATCATAAAAAAACAAAAGCTTTACTTTTGTCATCTAGAACAACACAACACTGATATTTTTTTTTCTTAAAAATTACCATCATAAACATTGATGATATCACCACATCCCGCAGTAAACTGTGTATCCACTGCCTCCACCACAATCACCTCACCCACATCAGCACTCAGAGAATAAATACAAGTGTAATCCCTGGTGTGATTCAAAAGCAGCTTCAATGTTCAGCATGTGCAAAACTAAATCAAACAGATTAAGAAGATACTACTACTACTACTACTAATACTAATACTACTACCACTACTACTACTACTACTACTACTACTACTACTACTACTAACTACTACTACTACTACTGTAGAAGAATGTTTCACTACTACTACTACTACTGCTACTACTACTACTACTAACTACTACTACTACTACTGTAGAAGAATGTTTCACTACTACTACTACTACTGCTACTACTACTACTACTAACTACTACTACTACTACTGTAGAAGAATGTTTCACTACTACTACTACTACTACTAACTACTACTACTACTGCTACTACTACTACTACCACTACTACTACTACTACTACTACTACTACTACTACTACTACTGTAGAAGAATGTTTCACTACTACTGCTACTACTACTACTACTACTAACTACTACTACTACTACTACTACTACTACTACTACTACTACTACTACTACCACTACTAATACTAACTACTACTACTACTACTACTACTACTATTGCCAGCAGTTGTTTACAGAGCTGTTACACAATCATCACTATCAGTAACATCTGACAGCCCTCTCAACAGTGATTGAAAACAGAAGGTGGCAATGGACTGACCATATTATGAGAGATAAATCTTTGCCACAAACAGCATTAATGTGGTCTCCACAGAGTAAAAGTAGAGATGGAGACTAGAAAATATGCTGGTTAACAAAAGGGCTAACATAGGAGACAGCTAAGAAGATAGCAAAGGACTGTCAGAAGTGGAAATTTCTTGCTGCCAGCTACCCCCATGCTTCTTTGGCACTGAAGGGCCTTGCGAACGAAGAAGAAGAAGAAGAAGGCACTGAAAGGCCAAGAGAGAGAGAGAGAGAGATGAGAAACATCAGTTGCTATTTTAGTCATAGAGTCATATTAGTAATATAATTATTACTTCTATTAGTAACAATGATGATTGTAATCATAATGGTGATAGCATTTTAAACATAAGATTTTCTACTGCTACATCTATCTTCTTATATCACTAGCAGTTCCATTACCACCATCACAATAAAAATACCAACCATTATTTAAGTGTTTCATCATCAAAGATCAATAAATGGAAATCTGAAACTACATAATCAAAATATAACATCAGCTACACACTCTACCATAAAACTTACAATGGAAAGAAATCTGGGTAATTTGGTGAAGTAATAATCTGCATTGACCCATTAACTGTGATGTTATTTATATCTTTGCAGATGTCACCATTTGCTGCCAAAAAAGAAACAAAAGAAGTGCAATTAATTAACAACTGCTCCCACTTAATAAATATCTATCAACACAATGTTGGGATCATATATACATATAAAAAAAAATCTTTACATTGTAACCTCAGTGAATTAGGAAAATCAAGAATGAATTTTTCACTTTCTTTATTCACTTATCAAAAATTCATTTAAAAAATCACCCTGTCTTGTCTTCTTCCTTATATACCTTTCAGTGCTGACGATACAAAATGTTTTTCTTGATAGTGCTCGACAATTTGCTTCATATAATGGGATATTTAATGCTGTTGTAATTTCCTCTCTCTATTTCCTGTGTGGGTGACCTCTTCTTCTGTTACCTACAAATCTTAGTGTGAATGTTGTCTGTGATATACTGTCTGGCGGTAACCATGTAACATGGCCAAATTATTTGACTTGTTGTTTCTGGATATAGTGTAATACTGATGCTACTCCCTACCTTTGCCTTGATGGTGTCATTTCTTATTTGGTATCTTCTTGTCACATTTAGTATTCTCCTTAAACATTTCATTTCTGTCGTGATGATTTTTCTTTTGTTCTTGGCTGTTAGTGTCCATGTTTGATATTGATAGCATAGTGTTGGTAGGAAAATTGTTTTGTACAGTGCCCTTTTTGTTTCATTTGTGATGTATTTGTTTTTCAGTAAAGAAGTCATTTGTCCATGACTTCAGTTTTTTCAGCACTGAACTTCATGTCATGGATTTGACATGCCCTTGCTAAATTATCTATGTTCTGCTGTAGGTCTTTTTCTGATGTGGCTATAAGTGCTTGATTGTCAGCAAAAAAAAGAGTTCGTTTGTGGTCCTCCTATTGGGTATGTCTTCTGTAAGGTGTTGTGGGTTTGTCGGCATCATCATCAGATCCTATTTTGATAGGTGTGGGAAGTTTAACTTCAACTTTTTTCATGGCCTTATCAGATCTGGTGCATTACCTTCTATCTCATACTACTTGTTTGGATAATC
The DNA here is from genome assembly GCA_009760885.1 of Achatina immaculata. NCBI lineage: Eukaryota > Metazoa > Mollusca > Gastropoda > Stylommatophora > Achatinidae > Lissachatina > Lissachatina immaculata. The sequence goes on along the minus strand of CM019721.1, from coordinate 32,020,067 downwards.
CAGCCAGACCTGATGAGAAGGTGGGAGAGCCAGGGTGGTGCCAATGGGCCAAAGCTGTAGAGGGAGCACGGCAGCCCAGCTTTTCTCCTCTTTTTTTTTTTTTAATTAGAGAAGTATATGAGAGTTACTTTCCATGTCTGGACAGAAGGCCTGATAGTAACTGACTCTGAGGCTTACCTTGGCTCTCCACAGCCTTGTGTCCAGCATCTTCCTGCCTTCCCTTTTCTTCTTCTTGGCCCTTAGTTTTCCATTACTCTTAGGTGCTGCAACTGCTGTTTTCTCATGTATAAAGAATTTTAACTGTTTTGTCTTTATTTCTGGTTTTAATTAACTGATGATATTCTGTGACTTTTCTTAGAATTTCTTTGTATTTCTAGCCTTCTTCACCACGCATTTTGAAGTAACTTAAAATTTAACAATTTTTTCTACGAAACAAAGTCAAATTTATATTGAAATTGCTTGTTTTTCATCACTGAAACATTCCTTTTTTTAAAAAATTAAATCTGAAAAATGCTTATTTGAAGAAAGAAGATTACAGACTATCTATGAGAAGAGTAGCCCTTACCATAAACAACAACAAAAATGGAGACAAGAACACAAGCAAGAAATGTAAAGAAATTAAAATGTCATGCAAAAAAAAAAAAACTTCAGTATTCTGAACTGACCTGACAGTTATGTTATATAAGATGTATGTTTACCATCATATTAATATATGTAACGATACAGCTTGAGCATAATAAATTCATGAAAGCTACAAATTGTGTTCTATTGTGTAACTTTATCACTGTTATATTCAGTCATTTATAAGACACATTTTACTTCAGTCATTCAGTTACTCACTCACTAACACAGAGAAAAGTAATGAAGAAATAAATGTGATACAAACATCTGAAAATTTTTAATTAAAAACACTAAAGCTTTAAACATGTTGAGCATGCACTGTAATCTACTGTAAGACTTGCCTACTTACCTGTCCCAATAATTCTCTTTCTGACAAAATTAAGCGGCATGTCAGCTTTCCTACATGATGAAAATAACAGTGGAGCTGTTTCATTATCACCTGCATAAGAAGAATTGGTTTAAATTAATTATGCATCATGGCCTTTCATCTTAAAACCCAGTACTGAAACAGATGGACAAGTTTCTTGCTTTTCTGGCTGAGTTATTATGAAGATAGTGCTTGCCCCTGTCACAAAATCCCACGGGGCCTGGTTAGTTGTCAACTTGTACTACATTTTCTAGGATGGAGACATTTATACACACATGCTGTCTTCTTTCTTTATTCTTTCATGTATTGTTTTAAAACATTTTAGAAAATGTGAACAGAACTATCCAAAATAAAATAAATTTGCTTTGTAACAACTCACCATTATATACACTAATGAAATCTGCATCACACACATCAGTTTCAGAATACACACTCATCTGGGACTCATTTGGATGCCATTCCAGAAAAAGAGAAACTGCTTGATACTTTTTATCTGTTACAATAAGGTGTCTGTGGTAGCAACTGCTGTTAAAAAAAAGATTTCACAATGTTCAGTTATGCCTGCGAATACAAAATTACAGACAGGTAAAAATATGTTTTGGTTACTGCTGATGTTGGAACAGTATTCCATGGATGGAAAATAAAACAGACGTACTAAATTAATCGAAATTGAAAAGAGAAATAATGAAAACATAAAAACCATTTAAAATATTTTTCTCACATCAAAAACCGTAATATATTAATAAAAACCATACTTGAACGAATGTTGAAGGAATAAAAGTAAGATGATGACAATATGTTTGACAATATCAAGAGATTAATGGGATTCAGTTTGGCCAGGTACACTTTGAAAACAAGAGACAGAAAAAGCTGGAGATTCATAACATTCAATCTTCCTTGTGGAGATAGCACAAGATGCTGTTTACACTGGGAGCTAAAGTGTCTATTATAGATGTGTTGCAGTAATTTGGACTAGCAAATAACAGCTAGAGGATCCTATCATATCTTTTTTTTTTTCTTGTTGCAGCTAGAAGTAACCTGTTGCCTTCTCCCTGTCTGATGAGATTAAACTTGAAATGGGCTCCATGATAGTGTAGCTGCTAAGTAGCCACTTCTTGGATTCACCCTGAGACTTAAAGCAAAAAAACTGTAACCCACTGTCTATTTGATTCTACCTTAAAGACCGCCAAATTGTAAGCTGTTAAAAAAAAAAAAAGTTACATGCTGATCTTCAACTGTCTGTGTCATGAAACATTATCATTATCATTGTCACTGAAAGGTCAGCTAGCCAAGAAGTTCAGTCTTCTATCTGATGGGCAAAAGCCCCAATATTCAAATCCTACGGAATATCTGGATCATTTCACAATCTGGGGTTGTATACAGAAATATTACTTCTCTCTCAATCTTCTGGGATGCGAGAGTAGATTTCCAATATATACTCATTTTGTTCCCTTTTATCTTCTACTTTAGTGAGAGTTTAGAAATGAGGACTACTTTTGTGGGAATTTCTGGGTTCAAAAGATTACAGAAACAAGGCTTCATACTGTGGAACATCACCAGTGTCTTGATTTCTGGGCAAGGTCTCTGACTTTATCTTGTCATCCAATGCTCTGCTCTTGATATCCTCTCCACCACAGAAAACATCTGTAATTTTTCAAGGATGTATTAATTATTTATTATATCACTATCTATATTTAAGGCTATACCACTAGTAAAGTAGTCAAATACATTTTGTGGATCTTTTCACACTGAACTTCATTTATGATGGATGTCAACGTGAAAACAACCTAACATCAGACAGTAATGGGCAGAATTATGAACCAGTCTTGGGTCTGCAAATAGTCCATCCCTTCCGCTATAAAACAACCACAGGCCAAAAGTAACTATGTGTTACCCCTTTAAGACATAACGTATAAACTAGGAAAAAAAAATGTATGGTGTAGTTTTACAAAGTGAAGGAGGGAGTGAGTAAGGTGAGAAAAAATTTCTGTTTTTTACTTGGAGGAAGACACATTCAGATAAGTTCTTCGTGTTTTTGTTTTGTTGTGTATGTATCCTCGAATAAGGCTCACGCCGAAATATCGGATGTCGTATGTTTTTCATTTATACATTCTCATACTTTCTATTCATTTTTTTCTCACCTTACTCACTCCCTCCCTCACTTTGTAAAACTGCACCACACACCTCTGTCTACCTTATGAAAAAAAAATGTAGAATAGCTTCATTACTTAACGAATACACAGTTGTGACGTTTTGGCATGAGCCTCAATCATATAAAAACATACAGGATGAAGAAATAGAGAAAGGAGATAAAATATAAATTCATATGAAAGCTGTGTTACTCATTAAGTAATAAAGCTGGTCCTATATTTTTTCCTAGTTTATACATTTTGGTATCACAGCTTTACTGCAGTGGCTCCATGTATAGTTGTATACTCATACACTAATTATTGAGCATTAAGACATAAAAGGCAATAAGTATTAGCACCCACATTTTTTTCTTGTTGCCTGGCCATCTCCCCCCCCCCCCCCCCCCCCCCCAGGATTCAGGAGGAGCCATGGTTAGACTGCCTAGGCTGCCTCTAGCTAGGGTAAAACCACCAACATTCATTAGGAGAGACAAGTATGCCAACTAGTTTGATGCCCAAGCTAAGCTAAAAATGTGCTTAATTTAAATTTCTGACTACAAGTATTAACAGAAAGGGAATCTTCCTAAGTGCAGCTATTAATTATAAGTGAGAATGAAGATATTATTGTGCTGGAAGACAGCTATCAGATCAACAGTTCAGAACTGACAAAGATCCTGTCCTACCATTCCACAGTACCCAGCATCCTGTGTTTCCTCGGCCTTGCAAGAAAACAAAATAATATCTGCCCCTAGGTTGTGGCATTTGATAGAAAGTTTGCTTTTTAAGCCCACACAAGGAAGTTAAAAAAGCCACATTAGCTACTTCTCTATTTCTAGCTTGATCTCTGTTGTCAAGATCTCCTTGGCAGCAACTACACAGAGCCAAAATTTGCAATTTACTGAGAGATTTAACAGCAGCAATTAATTTTCCATCAAATGTTAACTACAGAAATGTATACTTTTTTATGCACAATGTTTTGTTACTCCATCACTCAAACTGAATATGATAAATAATGATACTGCATGCATTTGATTATTTTTATTATTGAATGTGTGGATATGAGGTTAGGCTATGATGTTTTGTTATTTTAAATGTCATTTTGTCATGTTCTTTATATACAAATTGATGCTGAATATTTGGAGAAATAGGAGAAATTGGAACTGTGGTAAAACTGATTCTAATTATAAATTAGATAGAGGTGTATGGTTCAGTTTTACAAAATGATAGAAAGAATGAGGAAAGTGGGCAGAAACAAGAATGGCAGAAAATGATTTGAGAACACATAAATGAAGAACATGCAGCAATCCCATTTTTAAGCAAATGCCTTTTTTCAAACATCACATACAAAAACAATACAACAGATAAAGACATGAAAAAGAGAAAACAGATGTGATCCTTGAAAAAGGCTATTGTCAGGATATTGGATTGTTGTATGTTCTTCACTTATATGTGCTCATCTTACTTTCTGCCATTCTTTTTTTCAGCTCACTTTTCTCACTCTTTCTTTTTATGTGTAAAACTGAACTATACACCTCTATATACTTTATTACTGGATATTTGTGAATGAGTGAAAGTTGAAAAATGAGGGAAGACAGTGGGTCAGCATTCCCAGTTCATCACGCTTTAAAAAAAAAAAAAAAGCTAGCAATGTGCTTACCCACCAATTCACCAGTCATGTACTCTTTCTTTCACTCAGAAAGGCAGCAGGGAAAAAAATATACTTTGTGAACTCATCAATTTTGCAAACATTTTTACATTCCTTTCTAAACATCCTTGAAAATGCAACAGACTAAAGAGGATAACTGCAAAATCTTTTTTACACTTCTCATAAGTAGTCTGGCTAGCAATTAACAGAACATGTGTGACAAATACCCAGGACAGAAAACTACATTAATTGATCCACTATAAACTCACCATCACTTATGGCCTTTAGATAAACTCTACTGGTTGCATTTCTGATGGCCACAATAACATCATTTCTTCGGGGAAGATACACTGGATGATGCCTGTTACATGATCTCTTCACCACGACATTGAATTGAGCTGAAGATTCCATAGAGAAAGATATATCATTTATAAATTATAAAGCAGCTAAATCTGCTGGGGGGCATCACGTGTCTTAACTCTCTCACTCCAAGATATCACTGGCAGTATTTGTTAATCTTGCACACCTACAAGAATCCATTTATACTACATGTGCTAGTGCACCTTTCAGATTTCAGATTTCAGAATCTAGCATTTAGGCAAATATTTTCATAAATATTTTAATAAAATAAAAAGTAGTACATTCTAACCTGACATGTTTTTAAATTACAGAGTAATTTCCTACTTGGTCCCTTGAGAACCAACAAGATCTGCAAAATCTCTTGGATAAAGTCGCCAAAGAAAGTGAACAGAAAGGCCTTACTTCGAACATCAAAAAGACAGAGACTATGGTTATATCTAAGAAACAGAATCCACCAGCATGCAGTATAAAATTAAACGGAACTACTCTAAAGCAGATGCAGAAATTCAAATACCTTGGAGCAGTAATAACTTCAGATGGGAAATGCAGAACAGAAATTAGGAACTGAATAGGCCAAGCAAAGACTGCATTTCAGAGAATGAGAAACATATTAACCAACACATCCTTATCAATGAATGTTAGAAAATGAGTCCTAAAATGCTATATTGAACCTATTTTGTTATGTGGAAGTGAATCATGGGCAATAGGCAGGCCTGCACAAAAATCATTGGAAGCAGCAGAAATGTGGTTTATTAGAAGAATGTTGTGAATCCCCTGGACAGCAAAAATAACTAATGAAGAATGTATAAGAATAGCTGGAGAGACAAAAAACCTTTTCAAAAAGATAAGAGAGAGACAATGTACTTTCATAGGACATGCAATGAGAAGAGGGGGCATTGAAAATATTATAACAACAGGAAAAATAGAAGGAAGAAGATCAGGAGGAAGACCAAGAGAAATGATACTGGACAGTCTGAAGGGATGGTGTGAGAAGAGATCACCAACTGAGTTGAAGGCCTGCATGAAGGATCGTGTACTTTGGAGAAGCATAACAGCTAACGCCAGTTGGCACGGCACATGATGATGATGATGACGAACTTCCTTCTAGTTTTTTTTCTCTCAAATTTTCTCATCAAAGTTTACTCTGCCAGAGCATTAAAATTAATTCAGAAGTGAAAGAGCTAACACAATTTTCATCTTGGTTAATGCATTCAAGAAATACAGAATAATAAAATCAACAGAAAACTAGTTTTTCAAGATAAAAATAATGAGCTTTAGTTCACTCCATTAAATTCAGCAGTTTAAATAACTGAGTCCCTGATATTTCTGTTAGAGGAAAATTAAGAAAATGCACAGAGATTGATGAAGTTAGGATAGAGCAAGGGCGCTCTAAGAAACTCTGAATTAAGTGGGCAAAAATAATAAACAACCAACATTTGATGGGAACCATTAGTAGACAGACTCTTCGGTGGCTGTTGGAGTATGCTGTTTAGTATGTATGGAAGCATATCTTGAATGCAGTAATGCCGGATTCTGAATTCTGAAATCTGAAAGGTCCACCAGCACATGCAGTGTACAATGCTGTCAGTGTTTTAAAGAAGCAAGATATTTAAGTAAAAATCAGCCACCAAATATATAATCAGATCCCAGTTTAGGTAGGTAAATGAACTATGGAACTGCATTCATGTAAAGATATATAACCAAGCAGACCAATAAAAATAGCTGCCTTCAAAATATCATGGCATGATACTGCCCACATGTGACACAATTAATATCACTGCTGTACCTAGACCAACAGGCAGCAGTAAAAATAAATTGTGAAACAACAACTTGGTTTGACATAAAACAAGTGGTTTGTAAAGGTTGCATACCGTCGCCTTACTTATTTAACTTGTATACTGAAAACATAATGAGGAATGTTAGAGAAGATCTAGACAAAAATATTACAATGCCATAACAATTGGAGGTTATGAATTACCAGAGATTAGATATGCTAGTGACACAGTATTACTGTCCACAACACAAAAAGGAACAGAAAAACTAATTATGTCAGTTCATAATGACAGTGAAGATCAAAACCTTTATCTTAATGCAAAGAAAACTAAATTGATGGCAACTGACAAAACACATAAGGCAGCTGAAATATATATCAATGAGGAAAAATTGGAAAAGATGGAGAGTTTTGAATATCTTGGATCATTACTAACTAATAATAGAGATACAATGATGGAAATTAAAAGGAGGACACCTATCGCTCTTCAAAATATAAAAAACTAAAGATGTTGTTTAGAGGAACAGACAGAACTATAAAAATAAGATTTTTAAGGACATGCATCGGTCTCATGGCAACATATGCCTGTGAGAACTGGACATTTAACAAAACAGCTGAGAAACACATAAATACCTTTGAATGTAAATGCTACAGAAGAGTCCTTTAGATATCATGGACACAAAAAAAAAGAACAAATATATCCATACTGCAAGAACTTGAAGAAGGTTGGCTAGTAAAGAAGATTAAACAGAGAAAACTTAAATATTTTAGACATATTAAACGTCATGATAGTTTAGCGAAGACAGTCTTGTAAGGGTACATAATGAGAAGAAGAAAAAGAGGAAAACCAAGGTGATGATCTATGAATGGATACATCAGCAGCAGGGCATCTTGCTTACAACTGAGAGGCCTACAGGAGAGCTGCTAGGGAGGTTCCACAAGGGATATGCAAATGACTGACTGATGCTTCCTATTATCTGTCACTGCTGTTATGTAAGGATAATTTGTCAAGGGCAACATTTATATTACACAGTATGTTCTATATAACTTCAAAGGTTTAAGGTAGCAAATGTCCACTTATGATTCATGATACTCCAATGTGTAATGAAAGTTCCATGAGTGTGCCACAGAAGTTTTGTTGAGTTTGAAGAAAAGGCAACTAAAGTGAAAAAAAAATTGAAAAATTTTGCATTTTAGAAGTTATATATATATATATATATATACACACACACTGTAGAGTTAAAATGCCTATAAAAATAAAAGAAAGAAAAACTTTTTTAAAAGTGTGAGCCAGTCTACCACAAACTGAACATTTTCTATGTCTGTGTGTCATGAGCTCAGGAAGTTTGAGGACCACTGCATTAACAATTTCATGCGTATAAAATGACCAATAATCACTAAATGTGTTGAAAAACTGTCATTTTGTATGATCAGAAGCACACAGGAGTTTCTATAGCATGTATGTGCTGTGACAGAAAAAAAATTACTGAATAATTGCACATACCTCTTTTAACATTGATGGCATCAGTTTCACATGTCATTTCTTGTCCTCTGACACTCATGACCTCAATACGAATTGTGCTTCTCCCACGTTCTGATATATGAACATTACACAAGCCTCCACTTTCATAAAATATATGTACAAATAAAATAGGATGAACCCTTGGTCAAAACCAAGAAACAGGTGAACATACTCTGACAATATTTAAAGAAGAGATGAACTTAATTTGTCAAAAATTGATCAAAGCAAGGAAAAAGATGAACATAATTTATCAAGACAAAGAAAGATATGAACATAATTTGTCAAGACCTGTTACCTCCAAGCAGCAACCTAATTAACATGTGAATGATTCTATACCCTGCCCACTGGGACATGATTTGGTTAATCCATTATCATGATTGAGCTTGCTAAGAAGTCCACTTTTAAAATCCGTTTAGGAAATAATGAAAGCCACCACTATTACCACCCCTCTAAAACTATTAAGGTTCAAGATTTAAAATTCTGAGTTCGGTTTCATTGCATTCATGATGGCCTCAGCATCCACCCAAGAATTTGCTTGCTAGTAGTTTTCATCAAGTGTTAGTTGTTTACAAAGAATTTTTTGCCATGCAGTTCGGATTTCCTGCCAGCACCTTTAGTTTGCCCCAGCTTCAGTCATTTCCTTTTAACTACAATGTCTTTCCATTCCCGATCTTTATTTTTCTGCAGTCTGTCAAATACAGCTTTAGCAATGTCATCCTTGTCCATTCTAAGCCTGCCTTTTATTTTAGCCTGTCCAGCAAGTCTATCTGCCATTTCATTTCCATGTACACCCACATGACTTGGACTATAACTCCACACTAGACTCACCACATCTGAATGGTGTAACTGATTCATTCATTCATTCATTCATTCATTCATTCATTCATTCATTCATTCATTCATTCATTCACTCATTTGCATGTCCCTTGCGGAACTTTGCCTCCCAAACAGCACTCCTGTAGGCATCTCGGTTGTGAGCAAGATGGCCTGCTGCTGCTGCATCCATTTGCAGATCGTCAATGATGTCTTGCAACCATTTTCGTTTTGGTCTTCCTCTTTTTCTTTTTCCCATTATGTATCCTTCCATGATGGTCTTCTCTAAATTATCATGACGTTTAATGTGTCCAAAATATTTCAGTTTTCTCTCTTTAATCCTCTTTACTAGCCAGCCTTCTTCAATATTAAGCTCTTGTAGTATAGATATATTTGTTCTTTTTTGTGTCCACGATATTTGGAGAACTCTTCTGTAGCATTTACATTCAAAGGCATGTAACTGATTAACCCATTTATTTCAAAGCAATTTCTTCTCAGTTTTACGAAGCATACACTGTTAATCTGTCACAATTACACCATTAACGACATCATGGACTACTAGCCATTCCATTGCCATTGTTACAGCCTCAATGTCCAGTCTGAAATTATGCTGGAGTTTATAAAAAGTTTGTGTATCCAAGAACTTCAAGTTGACAGTTACAAGGAAATAAGGAAAAATAACAACATGAGTAATTATAAGAACAAAATATTATTTTATAGCAAAATTATAAAGGTCTTCATATAGGAATCAGTGAAAGGAAACAAACATAGACAACTAATTTATCGAAAAAAATCTTCTTTAGGAATATCAATAAAGATTGCCAAAATTACCAATGCTGGAATTTCTTTTTTGTGACATAAGTGATTTATTGTGCTTCTTTTTTTTCTCCATTTTTTTTTTTTTTTCTCTGAAAAAAAGGCATTTTGTCAAAATACTGAATTTTCTGCTTTCACTACATTTTAACATTTTTTCTTCTTTTGTTTTCCACATCTGATCTTTCAGGTTTTCATAAGACTGCCTTGTACTACAACATACATCTTCTCATTCTGAGCAGACATGCCTTGAAATGTTTTACTATTATGATTTTGGCATTAAACTATGACTTGTACCGGTATTCAGCAGCAGAATACAAGACAACATCTTCATGGACAGACAACATTATTTTTCTCTAAATTTTTATTACCATCCATAATTTAGATTTGAATATTTAGAGGTAGTCAGATATTTCTGGCAACAGTTAGCTTATAGGTTAGTGCTGAGTTCAGTTAATAGCAGCCATGATATCTGACTTACCTGGGAGAATTTGTGAAGGGCACTTACCTGAGAGAATTTGAGAAGGGCAGAGAAAAGTACACAGGATGCATACCCACAGTAATACTAGGAAAATGTGTCTCATTGCAAGCATCTGAAACAAAAACATTTTGCACTTGTGAAAATGAAGTGGTTATCAGATTAAACTGAAGCAGTTATCAGATTAAAATGAAGCAGTTATCAATTAAAATGAACCAGTTATCAGATTAAAATGTATCAACTTACATTTCATTACATGCCCAGTTGGCAGGCACCAGCGATAATGATTCTTAATTTCATGTGGTTCTTCAAATTTCCAAATAATTCAGTTGTTTTGTTTTTTTTTTCATGTAGCTTGGCCAGCTTCTTCAGATATTTTTCTCACAGTCTCTTTGTTTTCCTTTTCCCCTTGAGTTTTACTGTGATTGTCAGGTTACCCAACTTCTGTCTTCTCAGAGAACAGATAATCTGTATTCAAACTGTATGTTCTGTATAAAGAGTCACACCTTTCAGTTAATTGGCAGTCAGTGGTAAAAGGAATCTCAAAAGAGAGGGTATAATTAGCCATAAAACAAAACAGGTCTTCCTGCTTTACAAAGAGCTACTAATGTGAAAGGAAGAACACTCGAGTAAATGTATGCTGAAGTTGGAGTAAATGAGACACAAATCATCTGCCACACTTCCATTCCTTCCTTTCTCACCTTCTTTACCTTTATATGGGACATAGTTGATTAACAAGGGCTCTCCATTTATTTTTGTCCTGGGCTGTTTCTTCTATCCATCTCCAGATGTAGTCAGTTTTGTTTTTTTTTTATCTGCTTCAAGCCTCTTTCACCAGATGTTTCCAGATCTTCTTTTTTCCCTTTCCCCAGGGATTCTAGGTGAGTGTCTGGTTATATCTACCACAGTGCCAGTCATCGAAATTATTTCATGATATCATCTCAAATTACAATGTCTGAGTGGTGGAGTGTTAGTGAGCTGGTCTTTCATGGTGAAGGCTGGAGGAGGGGGGGGGGTTTGAATCCTACTAGAACCCACCCAGCCACACAGGCATCCAGCCACTCTGCCACCCAGCCATCCTGCCCCCAGCCACCCTGCAATCCAGGCACCCTGCCACCCAGCCACCCAGCCATCCTGCTACCCAGCCACCCAGCCACCCAGCCATCCTGCTACCCAGCCACCCAAGCATCCTGCAGCCCAGTCACCCAGACACCCCGCCACCCAGCTGTTGAAATGAATACCTGGCTTCTTCTAGAACTTGGGAAGGAAAGGTTGCCAGGTGAGATGCTGACCTCATCACCCTCTAGTGTACCAACAGATTGAGGAAAATGCAGACACTCACACCATTTCCCCTGGATGTGTCCATTGCATAACATGGGTGGTTACCTTAATTTACCTTACCTTACAAGTAACTGCAAATCAAGGGATTATAACCACTGAAAAATATATGAAGAGTCAATATTTTCATTTATTTTCATGGTTATATCCATTGATATGTGGTTACTTTTCTATTTTATCCATAAATTAATTTGTTTCAAATCTAAATTTATTTGATTTTAGCTGAACTTATTCTTAATCAATGTTCATGTCTAAGTCCTTATTAAATATCTGCATCTGTGCGACCAATGTTTTTTTGTTTCTTTTTTAAAGTAATCTTAAGGGTACTCAAAAGCTGCTTTATGTCTAATCTATCACACCATGTCATGTAATCTTCATGGACACTCTTGTAGTGTATAGTCTGGTGCAGTGCTTTCTACTATGAGGTATGATACTGGCTTTTATCTATTTTGGTAAAGATTGCCAGTGCTTTTAGATTTCAGAAGTTTCAGGAAATATCAATTTATAATCTTATAATTTCCTTTCTCTTGTATTGTGAAATTATCCCTTTGTTTTTTTTTTCTTTGCTCCACTGTCTCTTGGATAAATTAGACTTTTTTTTTTAGTTCCTGTACAGAAGCATACAGCTTCGATTGTTGTGTCATTTCATTGGAGCAGTAGGTGCATCTCACTGTTTAATTGCTCACTTTTGGAGAAAGTGTTGCACAGTCTGAGATATACGGGAATATACAGAAAGGGGAGAACTTCCAGCCTTAAGCTTAGAGTACACATGGCAGTGTGTTGTGCCCTGTTCTGAGGTGGAAAATGACAACTAATTTGAACATTTTCATATGGCACTCTATTTTTGCTTCATTTACTTTTAGATACATGCAGTGCAATCTGGCATACCTCACCTCGACATGCAGATCATTGGCTGTTCTTTCCAGCATTAGCATACTGCCTACTAAATACTACAATTGGGTCAACTGAAATTCATGCACATCATGAAAACATAACCTTTAAGATGAGAACACAAATCTTCACTAAGTAGGCTCTTTTTGCACCCTCTTTCATAATACTTTGTTTTGCTGACTAATCCAGATTTAGATTTGCCATATCCAGGCGACCATCCCCAACCCAGCGCGTCACAGGTGGCGGATGGTGAAAGTCCTCCAGATATGGAGGATCCCTGTGAATAAGGAGTTGTCCAAATAAGCAGGCGCGGACCAACTGGCGGTAGACTCAGAGAGCGAGGTGGGGTAATAGGTGGCTCTACTACTCCTATAAAGTGCCTCAGGTGCTCAGTGAAGGGAATACCAGGCAGGTCAGAGGTGCCTTAAAACCTCTCGCTCCCGCTGCCTTGCGGGTAAGACAGGGAATCCAAAGGCTAACGGAGAGTCCGTACACAAACCGACAGAAGGCAACGGGAAACCACTGTTGTAGTTCCCAAGAATAGTTATGCTTGAACAGAATAATCGATTCATCATGAACGACGTTAATGGATGTTCCTCTGGAACAGCCTCGTCCGGTAGGGCAGCTCACGTGCCACAGGTGAGGCCAGATCGTCATCAGGCTACTGGTGGCAAAACTAACAAGTTCAAAATAGCAACATGGAATGTTAGAACTTTATTCCAGGCTGGAAAATTAGAAAATGTAAAGATGGAAATGGAAAGGATGAAGATCAACATATTAGGAATGAGTGAAGTTAGATGGACAGGTGCAGGGAAGATAAACTCAGATAAATATACAATAATATATTCAGGAAGTGAGAAACATGAACGAGGAGTAGGAATTATATTTGATGAACAAACGGCAAGGACAATTGTAGGATATTTGAACATCTCGGACCAAGTCCTGCTAGCCCAACTGAAAGGACAACCAATAAACATAAATATTATACAAGTGTACGCTCCAACATCTGAAAGCTCTGAAGAAGATGTACAGCTATTTTATAATGACATAGAGACAGCACTAAAACACACAAAGTCACATGAAGTTACCATAGTCATGGGAGATTTTAATGCCAAAGTTGGTAAAGGAAGAACTTCAGACATCGTTGGTGACTATGGACTGGGGGAGAGGAATGACAGAGGTTATAAATTAATTGAATGGGCAAGAATACACAGCATGGTTGTAGGAAACACCTGGTTTAAACAACATCCTCGAAGACTGGCAACGTGGTGCAGCCCAGACAAAAAGACTTTTAACCAGATAGACTACATATTAATCAACAAACGATTCCACAATGCATTACTGACAACAAAAACCATACCATGAGCTGACTGCAATAGTGACCATGATCCACTCTGTGGAAAAGTTAGAATAAAACTAAAGAAAGCAGGCAGAAAAGTAAGAAACATCAAATTGAATACAGAACTTCTTAAAAATGACCAAGAACTGTGAGAACAATACAAAGTTATTATAACAAATAGATACAATGCAATAGTAAAGATAAATAGTATAGATGAACAATGGGAAATGTTAAGAGATTCTATCCACCAAACTGTTAAGGAGATAATATCACCAAAAAAAGAAGCCCCTAAAAATAAATGGATGATAGACGACATCTTAGGACTGATGGACAAGAGGAGGAGGAGTAAAAATAACGAGGAAAAATATAGCAAGATAAATAAAGAAATAAGATGCAAATGCAGAGAAGCAAAAGAAGTGTGGTTAAATGAGCAGTGCAGACAGATAGAGGACTCTCATATTAAAGACAGCAAAAACATGCACAAACAAATTAATGAACTCACAGGCAGGAAAACAAAATATACTACAGGATGCCTGAAATCGAAAGAAGGTAAAATGTTAATAGGAAAAGAAGACATTGTGGACAGGTGGACAGAGTATATCGGTGAGCTATATGGAGGAGAAAGACCAGAATTAACACCAGATACTGAAAACTGTGAGGGACCACCAATACTTGAAGATGAAATCATGGATTCCATCAAACACATGAAGAAAGGAAAAGCGACTGGGCCTGATAATATAACAATAGAAGAAATAGAGGCACTAGAGGAGACAGGAATAAAAATAATAACCAAGTTACTGAATGACATTTACAGCAGTGGTTATATTCCCAGTGACCTGATTAAATCCACGTTTATAGCACTACCAAAGAAACCAGGTGTAAAGGAATGTGACGACCACCGGACTATCAGCCTCTCATGTCACATAACAAAGCTACTTCTGAGAATAATTATGAGAAGAACAAGGAAAAAGATAAAAATGGAAATAGCAGATGAACAGTTTGGATTTGTTGAAGGAAAGGGAACACACAATGCCATTTATGCTTTACGAACACTAACAGAAAGAGCTTTTAAAGTACAGAAAGATCTCTACTTATGCTTCATTGATTACACCAAGGCATTCAACAAGGTGAAACATAATGAAATTATTAAAATGCTTGAAGACATCAATATAGACGGCAAAGACCTGAGGATTGTAAAACATCTATACTGGCAGCAAGAAGCAGCAGTTCGAGTTGAAAATAGAACTGGAAAATATCAACCTATAAAACAAGGGGTGCGACAAGGATGCGTACTATCTCCAGACCTTTTTTCTCTGTATAGCGAGAATATTCTAAAAACAATCATCACAGAACCAGGCATAAAAATTGGAGGATACAATATTAACAACCTTCGGTATGCTGACGACACAGTACTGATAGCTGAGAACCAACAAGACCTGCAAAATCTCTTGGATAAAGTCGCCAAAGAAAGTGAACAGAAAGGCCTTACTTTGAACATCAAAAAGACAGAGACTATGGTTATATCTGAGAAACAGAATCCACCAGCATGCAGTATTAAATTAAACGGAACTATTCTAAAGCAGGTGCAGAAATTCAAATACCTTGGAGCAGTAATAACTTCAGATGGGAAATGCAGAACAGAAATTAGGAACTGAATAGGGCAAGCAAGGACTGCATTTCAGAGAATGAGAAACATTTTAACCAACACATCCTTATCAATGAATGTTAGAAAACGAGTCCTAAAATGCTATGTTGAACCTATCTTGTTATATGGAAGTGAATCATGGACAATAGGCAAGTCTGCACAAAAATCATTGGAAGCAGCAGAAATGTGGTTTATTAGAAGAATGTTGCGAATCCCCTGGACAGCAAAAATAACTAATGAAGAATGTATGAGAAGAACTGGAGAGACAAAAAACCTTGTCAAAAAGATAAGAGAGAGACAATGTACTTTCATAGGACATGCAATGAGAAGAGGGGGCATTGAAAATATTATAACAACAGGAAAAATAGAAGGAAGAAGATCAAGAGGAAGACCAAGAGAAATGATACTGGACAGTCTGACAGGATGGTGTGAGAGGAGATCACCAACTGAACTGATGTCCTGCATGAAGGATCGTGTACTCTGGAGAAGCATAATAGCCAACGCCAGTCGGCATGGCACATGATGATGATGATGATATCCAGGATCAGACTTACAAAACAAGTCCCTGGTATAAAGTTTTAACAGAATTCCACTAGTGCTTGATGTAAGATTCCTTCCTGGCATGGAGATAAAGGTCAAGGTTGCATAATTTGAAGACAGGTAGATCTTGGAAAATGCCTGCCTTTGACTACAGAACTTCAGCAGCTCCAGACTACTTGTCTCTTGGCCTGGTGTGGAAAAGACAAGAATCCAGTAAATATGTGGCTGAATCTATCCTCATGATGGCTTGTTTATTACTGTATCAAAAAGAAAATTGACAAATGCAAAATTGACTGACTATTTTGTCACTAAATCCCCTCTGTAGAGGAATGTATGGTTCATTTTTACAAAAAGGATAGAGAGAATGAGGAAAGTGGGCAGAAAGCAAGATGAGTTCATTCAAATGAATGTACAGTCAGTTATCTTTCCCATACCAACATATGCTTGTGAGACCTGGACACTTAACAAAACAGCTGAGAAACACATAAATGCCTTTGAACATAAATGCTACAGAAGAGTTCTTCAAATATCATGGGCACAAAAAAGAACAAATATATCCATACTACAAGAACTTAATAATAAGGCTGGCTAGCAAAGAGTACTAAACAGGGAAAACTTAAATATTTTGGACACATTCAACGTCATGATAATCTAGAGAAGACCTTCTTGGAAAGGTACATAATGGGAAAAAGAGAGGAAGACAAAGGTGAAGATGGCTGCAAGACAAGCCAGTCAATCGTCTGTATGTCTCTTGTGGAAATTTGCCTCCCCAACAGCTCTCCTGTAGGCCTCTCGGTTGTAAGCAAGATGTCCTGCTGTTGATGCATCTGTTCACAGATCATCAACGATGTCTTGCAGCCATCTTTACCTTGGTCTTCCTTTCTTTTTTCTTATTATTTTGTGCACAACTTTCATGCTAGGAGGAATCCTAAAAGCTAAGTACATATTTTTCATCCATTTTTCATGCCTTTATCTGTTGTGTTGTTTTTGCATGTGATCCTTGAAAAAGGCTTTTTTTTTTTTTGAAATTCTGGATTGGTGTATGTTCTTCATTTCTATGTGCTCATCTTGTTTCCTGCCCACTTTCCTCTTTCTCTTTATCTTTTTTTGTAAAACTGAACCATACACTCATCTATTTTCATTACTAGAACCAGTTTTACCAGAGCTGCCATCTCTTTTATGTCTCACTATCAGGTGCCATGTCAGTAAACATAGGTAATCATGCTTTCCAGTTCTGCAAAGTCTTTCATTTCTGTAATCAAATCAGATCCTACTGTTTTGTAATCTGTGTAATCTATTTTGTAATCAGACTGTTAAATATTTTTCTCATTTATCTTTTTTTAACATGTATCTGTTAGCTGTCATCTCTGCTATAGCTAGAGAGAGAGAGAGAGAGAGAGAGAGAGAGAGAGAATGTATGAATAACAACTTTTAATTGCCATTTCTTACTTTACATTAACACTCTACCAGACTTCTCTGTTTTGCAATTCACATAAACTACAAAAGTCTGACTTCAGTAACTAAACAATGGGATAATGAAAAATTCGGCATTTAGCGGTATTAAAAGCCATTACAATTATACATGAAGAAGTCCATGCTGGTAAACCTTCCAGACTTTCAAGGCAGTTTGTAAAGTGCTGATGCTACTGCTGAAAAAAAGAAATGTTTGCAGGTTGATTCAGCGTGCAATGTTCATGGGTTGCGATTTACCATCAAAAAGCAAGAAATATCCATCATCACAGGCAACATCTGGAGCACTGAAAGCTTCAATAACTAAAGTTGAATTTGGGTCTGAGTTTCCAAATTCATCTATGGCTTCTATTGTCCAGTTACACCTAAAATATGAAAGGAAAATTAAATAAGGAAGTAGAATTGTTGCCACCATTGTTTAATCTTGATATAACAAACAAACAGAGGAGAGCATGTCATATTTCAGCAGTAAGGGACTGACAAAATAAGAAATATATAGAAAGTGAAACAATAATAGACATTCTGAGAGTAAAATAAAAAAGAAGTAGAACACTATACTTCATCATCATCATCATCATCATGCCCAGAGGTATATCACGGAGAATTAGAGATTACAATTCATTATCTGTTATGTTTTTTACCTCATCATTCCAGGGCACTTAAGGACTTTTGTCTAAAAGATGGCTGTCTCCATGTTACTCTGGGGCTGTCATGCTCTCTTTCTTCCTATGGAATCCAACCCCTTCTCACCTTTGTTCCTACATTGTTTTATCTCTCTCTCTCTCTGAACCTTAAGTGACCAGGGCACATGGGGCTTCCGCAAGGTTTTTCCACAAATGCCTGTCCTTCGCCTTTTTTTCTGCTCTTGCCCAGGTGAGCCCTCTATTGCTCAACATCCTTTCTGTTGTTCTTCTCCACATCTCTTTTGGTCTACCCTTACTTCTGTTCCCCTGTGGTGTCCATCTTAGTGCTATTTTTGGTAGTGAGTTGTCAGTCATTCGGAGCACATGTCCCAACCATCGCCAGCGTCTATACTCAATAATTGTTGTCAGTGGCTTCATCTGCATTTCTGCCAATAAGATGTTATTTGTTTTATATTTATTGGTAAATTTCAGATCTAACACCACATCATTAGGAAGAACTGGCCAGAGATTGTCAAAATGGAGAATGACTCTGCAGAGGAGTGCTGCATCATTTGAGGAGAAATAAAAATGTCAGAATTAAAGATAAAGAAATAGAGACTGCACATTGCAACTAAAACATTTTTCTTTTATTTTGCTGGAGTGGCCAATAATGGCAATCAAATAATAGTAGTATCAGCTGTGACATCACATACTTGGAAAGTTCACAAACATCTGACACAAACTTGCTTGAATGTCAGTGTCTCAGTTTTAAAAGAATCCAAATTTTTATTATATTAAAATTATCAAAAAGAACTGATCATTACGATTAAAAAAAAAAAGGATCACTAGCACTTTGATTTGATAAAACATGATCAAATGTAGTCATAATGATTACTGAACTGGTGATAGTACACTTTTGAAGAATAGTATCATCTATTTCCATAATAACTGAGATGCATTTGTGACAAATATGGTCAATGATGGATGTGACAAAACTAGTTGCAGACAAGTCTCCAAGAAAAATTCTGTAAGCTGATACAACCCATTCGCTTCCCCTCCCCCAAAATCACTTATTTTTTTTTCATCCACTCCGTCTGTCCTCTGGGCCCACCCTTAAGACAGAGAAACTCAACCCCCCCCCCTCCCCACCTGCTGGGCAACATAGACTTACCTGTCTAGCACATTTTTTACATCAAAAGATTCATACAAAGAAGCACGACCAACATGTATTGGAGTTGCCTCCCCTTGTCGACATTCAGCAGATGCTAAAACAAAATGAATTTATGCAGACAAAACACTCACACAGTTCATATAAAATAACGTAATTCAAAAGCATATTGACTTTTCATGCAGCGTGAAATTGTATGACAGTGAAGCAAATTTTAAAAGATCGTTATCATGAAAATCACCAGTGGTGAAAACGCCCGATGAGGCAATCAGCGACCCATAGCTGATATGCCAGGGTCAGGATTAGCCAACCATAGCTGACCAAGACCCTGTCCCACCTCTCCGTGGTATTCCCAATAACAGGCCCAGCCTAGTCCCCATGGTGGTAGAGTCTAATAAAGAAGCATTGCACACTTTTTAGCTGTACTCCGAGACTGAAAAAGTAGCCACCATAGCCTGCTCCCATGCCGATACGATGCTGTGCCTCAACATCTCTACGGCATCGGCTGCAAAGAACAACAGTTCACAGTTACAGGGAGTTTGTACAAGTACAAATACAAGCATGAAAATCACCAGAACGCCTGATTGGTCTAACATTTTCAAGCAACTAGATTGAATACTGAATTTTCAATCTTAGTTCATTTTTTTTATTCTCAATATTTATTTGACAGAACATCTTCTGACCTTGATCTCTACTTACTTGCCCATACTGCTTATTACAGCACCATATGCTAATAATGAAAGATGGTGTATGCATTTATCCATAAACATACAGACAAGTATAAAAGTTTATGGTGTAAAAAAACTGTAGAAAGTACTATCTCTGCAGGAAACTGGATGATCCTACATATTTTTCTTTGAGTACTGAAGAAAATGCTTCATTTCTTTAATTTCATGCTTGGAACAAAGATGGCTGAGTTGGAATGGTGATTTGCTTATACAGTTTGGCAATCAGAAATTGTCTAGACCAAATACAAATTTTCATTTTGCTGCAAGTAACAGTGTGCTGTGCTCCTTTAGCCTAGATTAGTGGTCCCCAGACTTTTTTAAAGCTACTACCCCCTTGTCTCCCTGTCCATATCCTTGACACCCCCATATATGCACACATTTCTGTTTACTATGACATTCTCTACAGCTCCATTTCCCATCACTGCTCCTCCAGAACCTCCAGAACTATATGCAGTACAGCCCACTCTGGGAACTATGGTCTAAATAATGCAGCAGGGTTTGCCATGATGGTGCAGTCTGCTGAGAAGGTCACTTGAGGGAACCACTCAGGGTCCCCAAACAAGCCATTGTAATCCAGTTCCCAAATGATATGATAACAGTGTTTCAACATCGTCACAAAAAAGGGTGTGAAGAACAAAATGTTTCCCTTTTCCAGGGAGATAAGAAAAAGTAGCAAGTATTCCATGGTATATCTCTATCAAATATTACATTTCACTGAATAAATAAATGAAACAGACAGGCAGCAGACAGACAGAGAGACAGATTTTCGTTATCAAAGATAAGGCACAATAACACCACTACTCACCAACTCTAACAAGGGAGTACTCGATAACAAAACCTTTGCCAATATAATATCTGTTGGTCAGAAACCTAAGTGTCACTTCATTTGCCATTGTTTTAATTATCTTTGTCATGTTGCCACACCATTTACCAAGACTTAACCCTTTGTTTGATGGGGTTCCTGAAAACAAAAATGAAGTTCAGTCATAAATCACAACAAAAAAAAAGCATTCATAGCATGCCGTAGTAAAGAAATAGAACACAGTATTGTATGGTCAGATCTAAAAAAAAATCATAGACAAAACACTTTTAAATGTGAGAGAAAGAAAAATGACAAGAGAATTGCCTAGGACTTGAATCATGGACTCAGACAGGACAAGCTACAAGAGGACAAACCATTAATAAACTTAGCTATCTCACCCCCAAAACACCCAGGTTTATTAATGCACTGTCCTCTCTCATGGATAGATAGTTGCTCATCTTATTCAGGTCTGTTGTTCCAGTCACTGGTAATTCTTTTGTCATTTTTCTTTCAGGGAGAGGAAAAAGTGCTCTGTCTGTGATTTTTCCAAGGTCTAACCATATAAC
The DNA here is from genome assembly GCA_009760885.1 of Achatina immaculata. Taxonomy (NCBI): domain Eukaryota; kingdom Metazoa; phylum Mollusca; class Gastropoda; order Stylommatophora; family Achatinidae; genus Lissachatina; species Lissachatina immaculata. Next base: position 31,998,438 of record CM019721.1, on the reverse strand, counting down.
ACTGTGTTCTATTACCTTACCGTGCAAAAGACTTGTCTCCTGTTTGTGAAAATGCATATCATGCCAAAGAGATTTAAGCAAAAGAGATGTGGCTGCATCAGGCAGATGCTGTATGTGAAAAGTGTAGGTGCTTTAATAGACCACATTAGCCTCAAAAATTTATAAAATAAGAAATCAGGATAACCCACTGACCTTAATCTTTTTGATCGTTTCTCAGGATCAGTTGCTGATTTTTCTATTATTCCATTATGTCACTGTTCATTATATTCTCACCTGGTCTTCATCTGCCTTTCTTCCCATATATCTTTCATGTTTTTTATTTTTTCCAGTCTTCTCAGACAATCCAACATGCACATGTAAAGATGCTCAATGAAGCTTAAATAACAGGAATATCATTATCCGAAAACCTTTACAGTAATAATCTTAGAACTAACATACACTCTCCAATAAATATCACAAACCTTCAAAAACTTCTAGAGAGTCTTTACATTCCCCTGTCTTTACTGCATACGCTGGATCCAGCTCCAGTTCTAGTGTCACCAGCTGTATTCCAAATTCTGTTTCCTGTTTCTGTAATATCCAGTCACAGTGAAGGTTGCTGACAAAATAAAATGATATATTGTCACAGGTATTTTATCATTTATATCATTTACATCAAGAACAGTTGAGAAACTTGTAGACTGTCTTGTCAGGAGTAGTGTATCAGAGGTAGTTGATCTCCTACATCATATTCATATGATGTTTTTCAGAAGTATTCAACATCTCATATCATATTCATATGACATTTTTAGAAGTAATCAACATCTTATATCATATTCATATGACGTTTTTAAAAGTAATCAACATCTTATATCATATTCATATGATGTTTTTAGAAGTAGTAAACACCTTATATCATATTATATGACATGTTTATTTATCTCATTCATTCTGTTTCATTATTTTCTTTTAATTTTAAGAAAATGACAAGAGATTGAAGTAAAGTTATTATCTCATTATGTTAGCATAAATCTTTACATGATGAGAATATATCAGAAGTAGTATAAATCATCAACACCAGCTGCATCATTAATGCTACAGATATCAACATTTTCTGAGCTACAACATCATCTTCATACTTGTCATAATGGTTTGGGTATCCAGGTGAGAAGATTTTCCTTGATGTGTGGTCTACAATAAGAGTTTCAGGTGAGCCGTCACATGGAGAAGCTGAAATGTGTTTAGGTTACTATGAGTATGATAATGAGGAAACATTGTAAAAGTAAGAATCATCTGGTGTTGTGAAAGGAAGAATAAATGCAGAGATTGTGGGGAAAGCAGTGTGAAGATATATATATACACGGCTACAAGAGAGACTTCTCTAGATTAGATTTATCATGACTTTTAATGTGTCCAGAATATTTAAGTTTTCTCTGTTTCATCCTCTTTACTAGCCAGTCTTCTTCAATATTAAGTTATTGTAGTATGGATATATTTGTTCTTTTTTTTTGTGTTCATGATATTTAAAGAACTCTTCTGTAAAGCATTTACATTCAAAGTCATTTATGTGTTTCTCAGCTGTTTTGTTAAATGTCCAAATCTCACAGGCGTATGTTGCGATGGGAAAGATGCATGCCCTTAAAAATCTTACTTTTGTAATTCTGTCTGTTCTACTTCACTGCTTCTTTAGTTGTCTTACATTCTGAAGAGCTATAGATATCCTCCTTTTAATTTCCTTCATTGTATTTCCATTATCAATTAGTCCTTTCCTTTTCTTTTCTTACGCTTTTATCACCAAGATCATCCCGTGCTGCTACTGAATTTATTCCTGTGATCCTCGAGATAGATCTCATTTAGGATGGAGGTTCACCGCATCAAGGGGGCTGTGGCCTATATTCCTGGTGGGTCAATGAAACGGAATTGCTTGACACTATGGTTTTTGTTGCACCAGAAAGCTTCGAGTTGTACTTTCCTTAATGGAAATTCGACGTGGTTTGGATATGAAATCCGCCGGGTGAGAGAAAGCTACCAAATCTAGGCTACCCTGGTTCAGTGTCTCCAACTTCAGCATTTGGTGGTCGTGCCCCCTACCCTTCTTGGTGGTGACTAGAACGTAGCTTTTGTCGAGGAGGACAAATCCTCGCCACCAGTAAGTTTCACCCCTGGGTTAAGCCGGTTTAGGCATATTATCCTAGTTCTGGTGTACATAGGACGTGACCAGCCTCCAGAGCAGAGTGCCGTGACATGCACTGCCGTCAAGTTTCACCCCTGGTTTAAGCCGGTTTAGGCATATTTCCCCAGTTCCGGTGTATATAGGACGTGACCGGCCTCTAGAGCAGAGGTCCCGTGATATGGGTAGCCCTTACTGCAAGACTACTGGCCATACCGATTAAGCTTCACTTAAGCCTTTCCATCGCCTTTTCCACTGCAGCGCCGAGCGGCAACCCTAATCGCTTCTTTCCTCATTGGCCGGGAAGAGCTTCACCCCACGCACGGCACCCGAAGTATCTCGCTTTAAAAAAGTAGCTAGTAGTGGTCCAAGATAATCAAAACTCTCCACTTCTTCCAATTTTTCCTTATCGATACATATTTCAGCTGCCTTTTCGGAGGGCGTCGTAAAATAGCGTCCGTTTGTTATTACGAACTATCAATTGTAACCTTTAACACAGTAGCTCGTAACTACGGGATGTAAGTAAGAAGCACTTTTGTAACTCGAGGACTGTCTGTATGCTATAACTAAATAAAGAAAATTATACTCACAATTTATAATCATTGAACAAGAAAGAAACAATAACGGTAACATGTTAACATACCATTTACAAGCTAGCAACACGTTTATAATATTGAAAATTAGCTACATAAGACCAATAAACTTGCAATGTGTTATTTACAAGTTATAAGACCAATAAACTTGCAACGTGTGTAACACAAATCAACAAGCAACAAATGAGTAACAAACATTCAGTAAGAGCCAATAATTACAGTTACTATAAGGTATAAGTGTCACTGCATGCGGTCAAACCATAAGTGCTCTGTTGCCTGGTCAGCAGCTGACCAGAAACTATCGACTAATGTCGGGAGCAGCACAAACTCCGTAGCTACCGGCGTCATTCCTCTTGTTTCCTAGAGCCTTAACCCTGGTACCCATTTTTTCTTGAGGCTGGGTGAACCCCGATCCATGGTCTGACGGCTATTGTGGCGAGTGGATATGGTCAGTAAGAGAGTGACTACTCCAGTGCGCTGACGCCGCTCCCTATAGTTACTATACAAATAATAAACAATATACTTTTAATGTACAATAAAAAAACTAGTGATATTCAAAGAAGAACTAACTGATAATACACAATATGAGCAAAAATCAAGCAGCGTGCAAGTAAAAACTGATGTTTCTCATAGCCGTTTCACTATTCTTATCCTCTGTCATTCTTATTTCCTTCATTTGTTTTTTAAAAAGCTGCAACACGTATTTCTCTATTTTTCCTAGAATACCTTTCGATTGTTTAGGATAATAATATTGATGATGTTCATACAAAAATATGCTGCGGTGATAATGTTCAGCTCTCTATTCTGCTACAAAAGAGCAGAACTGGACATCGTTCATCTACCCCCTTCCTCCCACCCTGGCACTGGAACTAACTGGCAAGACTGTGATACACCTTCAGTTGCCCCTGAAAATCAACGGTCAACAGTTATCCCACGTTAAATCACTGAACAGAAGCCACCAACTTGAGTAGTATATTAAAAAATCCATCACATTTAGAGCGGGCAGGAACTGAATTATGAACCAGTTTATTCGGGTCTTCATATAAAGGCGGGTACCCGATTCAAAAGCTACTGATGCAGATCGATACCCAGTAGTGCAGTCCTCTTTTTCCAACGGGACTCTGGAATGGACGAAAAGCGAATGTCATAGGGATGAAAATGCAGTATTTTACTGTTCACAGGCAAGCATGTTTTAAAACGCAAAAACCCCTTTCATCTTACATTCTTCTCATGCTGTTAAATGTCACATAGGGATCGCAAGATAGTTCGCCAAGTTTTCCTGTCCTCGGCAAGCTTTTCAACTTCATCAAGGGATTTTATGCCTACTAATTTGGCCTCTCTTAACAGTGTCCTCTTTAGAGTTTTACGTGGTCGTCCTCTTTTCCTTCGGCCTGTTGTGTTCCACTTGATAGCTTGTTTTGGGATTCTCTGACTGTTTCTTCTCATCACGTGATCTTCCATCTCCTTTTCCTGATCAACCATGAGACTGCCTTTTTTCTGCTTTGTCTTTGAATTCGTTCCACTTTATGCAGAGTATTTTCCTTAAACATTTGTTTTCAAAAGAGTCTAATTTCTTGTCCGTTTCTTTAGTTGCTTTCCAGCTTTCAAACGCATAAATAAGGGTGGATATTACATGTGAATTGAATAGCCTTAAATTGATTTTTTTGCTTATAACTTTTGAGTGCCATATATTCTCAAGATTCTTGAAGGCCATTGCTGCTTTTGCAATTTGAATTCTAACTTCTTTTCTAGTGTCGCCATCCTAGTCTATGTAGCTGCCCAGGTAAGCAAATTGGTTGAATTCTTCAACAGCTGTCCCTTCTACGTATATTTTTCCTTTTCGATTAGTGGGAAGTTTCAATATTTTTGTTTTTCCTTGTTAATTTCAAATCCTATTTTGCTAGCCAATGAAGACAGTGTGTGTGTATATATATATATATATATATATATATATATATTTTATTTTTTAAAATTTTTTTAGTACAGTTCACATTGTCATGTTTTTTTAATGAAGGAAAGAAGAATGATAGAGGATAAGAATAGTGAATGGCCGTGAGAAACAACAGTTTTCACCTGCACGCTGCTTGATTTTTGCTCGCATACTGTGTATTATTTGTGAAGTTATGTCATCCGCAAAATCAAGATATTCTAGTTGGGTCCCATGTACCAAATCTGTCTGTATTACCTGTGCAGTATTTTTTCATTATGAAGTCTATGGCAATTCTAAAAGGCAAGGGAGATAATATACATCATTGTTGTACGCCTGTTTCAATCTGGAACCATTCCTTCATTCCTCCTTCTGTGTTGACTGCAAAAACATATCCGTTGTAGAGATCCTTAATGATGTTGACAATTTTAGATGGTATTCCATATAGTCTTAAAATTCTCCACAGGAATCTCTGTGTATTCTATCAAATACTTTTTTTTAAGTCTATGAAGTTCAGGATATGTTCTTCAAGTATTATTCTTAGAATAAAGATCTGGTCGAGACAGCTTCTCTCTTTTCGAAATCCTGCTTGTTCTTCTCTCATTCCATTATCCACTATATCTTTAAGTCTATTCAGAATGACTTGCAAAAACTTTTGACATAAGTGATAGTAAAGTTACGTCCCTCCAGTTATTGTAGTCACTAAGATTGCTTTTCTTTGTATTTTAACAATGATTCATTTTTTCCAGTTAGACGGGACCTTTTCTTCTTTCTAAATCTTATTAAACATTCTCTGTAATTGTTTTATGTTGTCACTGTTGACAGCTTTTAACATTGCTGCTGTTATTTCATCTTCACCTGCAGATTTTTTGTTAGCCATTAGATTCATTGCTGTTTCAATTTCATTCAATGTAATTTCATATTTAGTTGTAGGATTGGTAAATTTTATTAATTCTTATCAATTCAAGGTTTATAAGTTCTTTTAAGTGTGGTTGATTAAGTATTTCTTGGAAGTGTTAAGCCCATCTTTGCTTTTGGTCTTTACTTGATGTTAATAGGGTTCCAGTTTTGCTAAAGATTAGTCTTTCATTTGATGCAATAGTACCTGTTAGCCTCTTTTGTATGACATATAGAGCTTTGCTGTCTCCTGTTTTTTGCTCCTTTCTCTGCTTCTTTCACCATATTGTTATTGTATTCACTTTTATCCCTTCTCGTTAATCTTTTTACTTTATTGTCTATTTCTTTATATGTTGCTTTTGCCAAATCTTTTCCAAGATCTGTCTTTTACATTCAACATGGTTATTTGGCTGCTAGTCTTTCGTGTATGTACTTCCATGTGTTTTCCAATGCTTGCTTTTGCCGCCGTGATTACGGCTGTGCTGTGGGAGTTCAGAAAATAATCTAGAGTGACCTGATAATTTCCACACAATCTTTAAAATAAGCAGCTTTACATTACGACATGCTCTTGAAAATATTTGTAACTTCACAATAGGAAGTCCTAATATTTCCACGAACCGATGGTCAGAAAAAACGAATCTCCGGGATGCCGGGACTATTTGTATTTATTTGGAAACGCATAAAAATAGAAACCAATCCAGCTCCGAATATGAGTAGCACCGCCTCCTGTCTGGCAACGTGTAGACCGTAGACAGACTGGCGTCTGATGACGGGAGATTGTGTTTGAAGATCGTGGCATCAAAACAATAGCGCCATCTCGTGGTGATATTCCGGAGCTGATAGTACGTGACTTCGAACAAGAAATAACAAAAATAAAAACCTCGTAAAAAAAAAAAAAACGACAGAGACAATGTACCTTCATATGACATGCAATGAGAAGAAGGAGCATTGAAAATATTTTGACAGGAAAAATAGAGGGAAGAGAGGTCAGGGGAAGGCGGAGAGAAATGCTACATCAGGTACAAGCTGTTTTGGGAACATTTCATTGTTCCTGGGGAAAATGGGAGTGGATAGAGGCAATGAAGACGTCACAATGTAGCGTTTTTTATAGTTTCTCTGTGTTCAAATAGCAGAAATCCAGGGATGCTGGATTCTTTTTTCCCCTTTTTTTTTCCTTGTAATGCTAAAGGTTATTCTGTGCTCTTCTGCCAAATGATAGCGATGACTTATGACAGTGATTAACAAACTGCCTGGCCTTAGCTCATGACCTGGAAGTTTATGCTAGATCGTAACTCTGCCTTCCCCGAGAGACGTACTATTCGATTTATCAGTAAGCTCCACCATTTGTAGATTGAAACATCGTGTTACAAGAGAGTATTGAAATGAAGAGAAGAAAGGTCATAGTATAACAGCAGATGGATTACCAGGTGTGTCCTGGGTGTTCAGTGCTTTCTGTAGCTTACGTTTCGACAAGTGATTGTGTGAATGATGGTCATTTGGTCATGTGACTGAGCTGGGTTTTTAAAACTTGGTCACGTGACTTTTAGAGAGCCAACAGCTGTAGGAAAGCTAGAGTATGGGAGAATGCAAAATTTTTATCTATCGCTAGAGTATGGGAGTATGCAATATCTTTATCTATCGATAGAGTATGGGCGCATGCAAGATCTTTATCTATCAACATGGCTGGACTTATGCTTGTACATGTTCTTCAAAGTAGAAGTCGTTCCTGAGTTGCGGTCAAAAGCAACGTAAAGTGTTCGTTTTCTTGGATGTTGTTGTAATGTTCAGCTTTCACTGCCTACACAAAGAGTGACTATATACATTACACTCATCCACCACTAGATCGTGCTGCACATGAATGAAGGGCGAAAGGGTACACTGGATGGAAGGGGGAGTGGGACCTACTGGGTGACACCATCAGACAAGGTGAGCCAAAATTACTGTCTATAAAACATAAATAAATCATTAGTGATCTATGGAGGTGGATTGGGTTGACAGAATGAGTTATCGTTCTGAGTTACACCAATTCTAATGATGTAATCAGGGCCTTCAATTTGTAAGTCGACGCAACACCCCGAGTTCCTCCTTGCTTATCTATTTTAATCCATTACAGGCCACTCGAAGTTCAAAACAGGGGAACATCTTCCCGCCCCCCCCCCCCCCGAGACAATGCACCGGCTGGATTCCCCTATCTTTTAGGGACTGGACCCCACTGAGAAAGGTTTTGACAGGTTGCCGTTGTCTGGCCCTGCAGTCAGAGAGGGCACCCTTCCTCATACGATCAGGAGATTAAAAACTTCAAATGGTGTCCTCTGTGTATTTTTCTCTGACGGTCCGTTCCTGTAGTCTCCCCTGGTCATAAATACTTTATCTGCGCTTGTGAATTCTATATTAGTACAATCATGATCGATGCAATATACCAAATTTTCAATGGTTTTACAAAACACAGAAGGCGATAATTAAAAAAGGAATTCAACGAATATAATTAATTGCAACAATTTAACTTAATATTGCAACATATCGTACACAGTGAAAACTCCAGAGTACAAAATCTGTGATTTGAAAACAGACGGGCACTGAAAGGAGCTTGGGACAAACAATAACGGGACACAGCACTCGCACAAGTACAAACAATAACGGGACTCAGTACTAGCATAGAACATACATTAGCGGGACACAGCACTCGCACAGAACATACAGTAACGGGACACAGCACTCACACAGTACAAACAACAGCGAGACACAGCATAATATTATTGTATTATGTATTACAATAATATAGAGCCGATATTACTCTACGCCTGTGAATAGAGAAACCAGATGGAAGCAACAGAGATGTGATACTGGAGGGAAAAAGAAGCACATGAAAAGTCAAAGAAAAAAAAAGCTGTTAGAGTGAATGTAAAATATCTGAAAGTAATGATGCATGTAAGAAATATGTGTGATGGTGCCGCCCTGAATACTGGCGATTAATGGCATGCCTGTATCTCCTCAGCCTGCCACATCCCTACCCAGACTCCAGGGCATATTCTGCAGCTCTCTAACAAGAAACCCGACCCCAGCTCTGGCCACAAGAAGCTAAAATGAAATATAAACTTGGGGGCCATAAAGCATGATCCTCAAAAGACTGCACAATTTACCCGGATGATAAATACAGACATCGGAGACTATAAATACACAACAAGATGACGCTCGGCTATAGATCTCTGAAAACAGAAACTCGAGAAGAATTTTTGAACCAGTTAGGGATGTTATCACAAGAATGGAAAATCAGAAATAACAAAGAAATACACACGCTATTCCAGTTTCCACTGATAACTACCATTATGAAAAACAACAGACCGAGATGGCTCGAGCACCGGGAGAGGGTGGACAAGAATAGACGTGATTAACGGGGACAGACCAATCCAGTAGGCAGATCGAGGCAACAAAAACGTGACAACCTGGAAGACTTACGAGCCCTGGGAGTGGACAGTTGGCAAGAGAAGACTAAGAGCAGAGGGGAATGGAGACAAGTCTTGTCCGCAGTAATGAGCCGAATGGCTTGGAAAGCTGAATGAATGAGTGAGATGGGACGCGGAAAAAGAAGGATCGGCCAAATATCACATAAAAAATCGCAAGGCAACTGATCTGACTGGAGAGACCCTCAACCATACATATACAGAGCTTTCATTGTGAAATGTAAAATAATTTCCACAGCGAAATTATCGTTCATAAGTTCTTATTTGTTTATGTGGATCAGCTGACAGAGGTGTTAAAAAGCGAATGGGATTTCGCAGCATACTCCGAAGGAAAGCTACTCAGAATCATGGCCGGAGTATACTACACCTGCTCAAGCCTGTGGATGGAAACGGAAGCCGTTACACGAGCTTTGAATTGACTGATGACTCAGAATGTACAACGAACTACAATCATCATGGACTCTCAAAAAAAAAAAAAAGAAAGAAAGAAAGAAAGAAAAATAGAAAACTGTGCCCATAGAAGAAAGTGGTTAGACATGCTTTACAAAACTCAAATCCAAAACATCACATGGATAAACTACCCTCGGCACTCCGATATTGTTGGCAACGAACAAGCTGATCAACTTGTAGCAAGGGCTAACCAACTAGGAAACATTCGTTTGGACAAACAAGACGTATATCGATCTTTCATGCAGCAAATCCAATAATCTGTTCAAGAAACCTTCCTTAAAGTACATACTACGCCCACCTCAATGAATTACATATCCTCAGAGGAAGTGGAAGCAAAATCCCAGTTCTGTGCTAGAACACAAGCCATTTACAACCACCACAGCACTAGTATTATATCAGCCAAAACACTAAAGGACGTCTTGATGCTGAATGCAGAACATGCATGGGCATGTCCTGAGTGTAATGAAGCAACTCCCTCAGACCAGCATGTCAGTCAATCAGTCAGTCAGTCAGTCAGTCAGGCAGTGATTTGCATGTCCCTTGCGGAACTTAGCCTCCCTAACAGTTCTCCTGTAGACCTCTCGGTTGTAAGCAAGATGCCCTGCTGCTAATGTATCCATCTGCAGATTGTCAACGAAGTCTTGCATCCATTTTCGCCTTGGTCTTCCTCTGATTTCTTTTTCATGTTATGTATCCTTCCAAGACGGTCTTCTCTAAATTATCATGACGCTTAATATGTCCAAATTATTTAAGTTTTCTCTGTTTAATCCTCTTTACTAGCCAGCCTTCTTCAATAATTAAGTTCTTGTAGTATGGATATATTTATTCTTTTTTTTTGTGTGCCCATGATATCTGAAGGACTCTTCTGTAGCATTTGCATTCAAAGGCATTTATGTGTTTCTCAGCTGTTTTGTTAAGTGTCCAGGTCTCACAGGCATATGTTGCAATAGGAAAGATGCATGCCCTTAAAAATCTTATTTTTGTAGTTCTGTCTGTTCCTCTCCAGAGCTTCTTTAGTTGTTTTACTTTCTGAAGAGCGATAAATGTCCTCCTTTTAATTTCCATCATTGTATCTCCATAATTAGTTATTAATTATCCAAGATATTCAAAACTCTCCACCTCTTCCAATTTTTCCTCATTGATACATATTTCAGTTACTTTATTTGTTTATATATTATTTGTATCCTTATCATAGTTAATATTTCCGTCTTACTTTTCCTTTGATGGTAGATACCCATACCTCGCTAACAGACCAGCATCAGTGCTAGATAATATCCAGTATCCAGTATTTATATATACTTTATTTCATTGTTCATGATCTTCCTTCGTTGTTGTTACATAAGAATATTAAGTATTAACTCTTTTGCTTCAAAACAACACTGGCAGGGTTGGTAGATCTTGTTCACCTGTGCGAATCAATGCTAAGAGCGATATTTAAGCAAAGTCTAAAAAACATAGAAGTGAAAAGTAGTACATTTCTAACACAATCCATATTTTTAAATTATAGAATAACTTTCTTCCGGTTTCTGCCTACTACTACTACTACTACTACTACTACTACTACTACTACTACTACTACTACTACTGTTACTATTACAATTACTACTACTACTACTACTACTGTTACTATTACAATTACTACTACTACTACTACTACTACTACTACTACTACTACTACTACTGCTACTACTATCAGACGTCGACTTGTTTGAGGTAGCTGATGGTCATCTAGAGGGCGTGGACATCCCCATACAGTTTGTTTTGGACTGGAGCAGTAGTTCCTTCTTTCTACCAAAATTTATCATCATAATTTATTCTGGTACAGCATGGAAATTAATTCTGGAGAGAAACAATTAACTGCCACTTCAACAATTCTTCGATCATTCCGTGTTAGCAGTAATAAGTTGTGTCTGTTATGATGACTTCAGACACTCCGTGTTAGCACTAATACGTTTTATGTCTGTTATGATGACTTCAGACACTCCGTGTTAGCAGTAATAAGCTGTATGTCTGTTATGATGACTTCAGACACTCCGTGTTAGCATTAATAAGTTGTATGTCTGTTATGATGACTTCAGACTCACGTGTATTTGTCCATCAGCCCTATAATACGCCTGGTGACGTCATTCAACAGACCAAGTAAAGTGGTACGCCGTTGCTTTCTTGCACTGTATTCCGAATCAAAACTCAACACGCTCAAAGAAAGCAGAGCGAAGATAATACTTCGGATGATCTGGTCGAAATTTTAGCTAAACACTTGCTAGTTTCAAATACATTTAATTTCCTACTTTCCACTCAGATGTTTAGGTGGAGACTACTTGATCTCCTGATACAGTCAGATTACTTCCCCTGAAGAAGATTTCAATACTTTGCTTGAGGGTCATGAAGCTGATCCAAAACAATCACTCCGTCTTCATGGAGGTCACGGTGAGCCTCACTCCAGCAGCCTGATTGATAGAGAACACGCACAAAGAGATGAGATTCAGTACTGCTCCGTACGTGTTCTCTGATACTGTAAACCGTCATACTTACACAGTGGTTCTCAAACTTGTTCAGTACTTGTTCTCTAATCCTGTAAACTGCCACATTTACATAGGGGTTCTCAAACTTGCTCACTATTTGTTCTCTAATCCTTAAACCGTCACACTTACACAGTGGTTCTCAGACTTTTCTCTAATCTTGTAAACCGTCATACTTACACAGTGGTTCTCAAACTTTTTCAAGCTGCAGCTTCCTTGCTTCTCAGACTACAACCTTGGCGCCTCCAGAGCCGGATTAAGACCCTTTTGAGGTCCTAAGCACTTAAAAGATTTTGATGCCCCACGTATATGTAATTCTAAATATAAACAATAACAAACCATAAAACAACATTTTATTTATCGAAGTTAAGCAAACTTACAGTATGATGGAAAATAATGTTTATTTTTTATACTTCCACTTTACTTATATTTCAAAAGTTTTCTCTTACTTTTTTAAATTGGAAAACCTTTGATCAGATCCTCAAAACTAATCTATGTAACACATCTGCTTCTAAACTTAATAGAGATAAAGCATCCAGCTTGCCTTGTTGCATAGCTGTTCTGATGGGATTTTTAATATACTTCAACTGAGAAAATGAAAGCTCAGCTGAGCAATTTTTGACCATTACTGTTAAAAATATACGAAAGCCAATGTCTACATTTGGAAAAGCACACTCAATGTTGTCTTCTATGGCTGAATCTTGTTTTTACATTTTTGGTGCACTGGTGCACATATGACTGAAACTGCTGAAACTGAGCTGAGGAATTACTGTTGAAGTCCTCTGGGTAAGCATCAATCAGCTTTTGACAGCACTGAGAATACCTTTCAATGTTAGTAGATGATGAAATGACATCATGTGGCACATCAGTTAGAAAAGAAAATCTCTCTACTATTTCTTTGTAAATCTCTCATCTTCTTTTCATCTCAGTTTCGAGTTTGTCAACAATTGTGTAAAAGGTGGTTATACAAAATTTATCTCAGGCATTCAGATATACTTTTGGTGCATCTCTGTCATTGGATACCTTCTTTCTGATACTTTGCGAGTTGCAATTGCCTTATAATCAACATCTGGTAGCATTTCCTTTGTAGCTGCTTCATATCTTTCAAATTCATCTCGTGAAGTGCACAGTTGGTTGGCTATTACATACATACAGATCTGAACATGTTTTGAGTTCACATCCTCATTTTGTAGAACTTGGCTTACTCTGTGAAAATTCTGCAAAATCTCATTCCAAAAATCCAACATAAAAACGAATTCTAGCTCTTGCATAGTATCTGCAGTATTATTTGCTTTTCTTCTGGCGTCTTCCTTTTGTGACTGGTCTTCGGCTATACATTCTAATGCTAAGAAATTAACTGCCTCTTGACAGCAGTCAATAGCACTTCGGCCTACCAGATTTAGTGAATGAGCTGCACATGGCACATATATAGCAAACTTGTTAGTTTCTAAAAATTTTTGCTCCATCCCCTTATAACCCCCAGACATGTTAGCAGCGTTGTCATAAGACTGACCCCCTACATTTTGAAAAGTTAAGCCTACAAGCTTCACGTACGTACTGCAACACCTGATTTGCCATTTCCTCACTGGTATGGCTTTTCATTTCCATAAAGGTTAAAAAGCGTCCAATAGGCTGTCCATCATTTAAGTACCTAAGTACAACACTTAAAATTATCGATATGTGATAGATCTGGTGTTGAATCAACTGACAAACTGAAATAACCAGAAGATTTTACTTCGCCAACAATGAGCGTATGGACCTTTTGTGCCATTAGTTGAATGAGTTCCTCACAGATGGTTTTGTGCCATTAGTTGAATGAGTTCATCACAGATGGTTTTGTGCCATTAGTTGAATGAGTTCCTCACAGATGGTTTTGTGCCATTAGTTGAATGAGTTCCTCACAGATGGTTTTGTGCCATTAGTTGAATGAGTTCCTCACATATGGTTTTGTGCCATTAGTTGAATGAGTACCTCAGAGAAGGTTTTGTGCCATTAGTTGAATGAGTACCTCAGAGATGGTTTTGTGCCATTAGTTGAATGAGTACCTCAGAGAAGGTTTTGTGCCATTAGTTGAATGTGTACCTCAGAGATGGTTTTGTGCCATTAGTTGAATGAGTTCCTCACAGATGGTTTAGTGCCACTAGTTGAATGAGTTCCTCACAGATGGTTTAGTGCCACTAGTTGAATGAGTTCCTCACAGATGGTTTAGTGCCACTAGTTGAATGAGTTCCTCACAGATGGTTTTGTGCCATTAGTTGAATGAGTTCCTCACATATGGTTTTGTGCCATTAGTTGAATGAGTACCTCAGAGAAGGTTTTGTGCCATTAGTTGAATGAGTACCTCAGAGATGGTTTTGTGCCATTAGTTGAATGAGTACCTCAGAGAAGGTTTTGTGCCATTAGTTGAATGTGTACCTCAGAGATGGTTTTGTGCCATTAGTTGAATGAGTACCTCAGAGATGGTTTTGTGCCATTAGTTGAATGAGTACCTCAGAGATGGTTTTGTGCCATTAGTTGAATGAGTACCTCAGAGATGGTTTTGTGCCATTAGTTGAATGAGTACCTCAGAGATGGTTTTGTGCCATTAGTTGAATGAGTTCATCACAGATGGTTTTGTGCCATTAGTTGAATGAGTACCTCAGAGGTGGTTTTGTGCCATTAGTTGAATGAGTTCCTCAGAGGTGGTTTTGTGCCATTAGTTGAATGAGTTCCTCAGAGGTGGTTTTGTGCCATTAGTTGAATGAGTACCTCAGAGAAGGTTTTGTGCCATTAGTTGAATGAGTACCTCAGAGATGGTTTTGTGCCATTAGTTGAATGAGTACCTCAGAGATGGTTTTGTGCCATTAGTTGAATGAGTTCCTCAGAGGTGGTTTTGTGCCATTAGTTGAATGAGTACCCCAGAGATGGTTTTGTGCCATTAGTTGAATGAGTTCATCACAGATGGTTTTGTGCCATTAGTTGAATGAGTTCCTCACAGATGGTTTTGTGCCATTAGTTGAATGAGTTCCTCACAGATGGTTTTGTGCCATTAGTTGAATGAGTTCCTCACATATGGTTTTGTGCCATTAGTTGAATGAGTACCTCAGAGAAGGTTTTGTGCCATTAGTTGAATGAGTACCTCAGAGAAGGTTTTGTGCCATTAGTTGAATGAATATCTCAGAGAAGGTTTTGGACAGGATATGGAAATTTTCTGTGGTTCCCCCCCCCCCTTTTTTCCCTTGATACCTTAAGAATATGCTTATTTTGCTTAATGGTACACCCCCCCCCCCCCCGGCAAAGAAACACAACTATCTTCGTTCCCTCAGTTCGTGAGGATGATCGGCCAGCCTATCAAATTTAGTCAAGACCTTGCCCTTCTTTCTTCTAACTCACTGAGAAGCCTTCTTCCTAAATCAGCTCTAGAAATTAAAACAAAACCCGCTGTAATTCACCCTTCATCTGACATTTCACCTTTTCTATAAAACACACACAGCACGACAAGGTGAACTTTGCAAATTCCTAGGACAATTCTCTGTCGTACCAAAAACATTTCGTTTAACTATGTGGCCTTTGTTTCAATTAACTAATGGACAATAAGCCAAACAATGAAACTTTAATAAGAGGGCGAATGTTTTGGTGTACAAGCTGAGTGTGTCAAAGCTGATCTTGTTTTTTTTTAAAATTGATTTTCTTTAATTGTATTATTCTAATGGATTTGTTGAGTTATAAATTATTAGGTTTTTAAAATTAATGCTATCTATCTATCTATCTATCTATCTATCTATCTATCTATCTATCTATATCTATCTATCTATCTATCTATCTATCTATCTATCTATCTATCTATCTATCTTCATCCTACCTTCCTCTCCTCTCTCTCTGCTTCTTTCACCCTCTCTCATCTTTCGCTTCCATCTCACTGTCCCATTTCTCTCTCTCTCCGACTATCTCTCTCTTTCTCTCTCCTTCTCTCTATGCCATGGTAGTAACCAAAGACTAATATCTCACAACACAGTTTCTTGTCTCCCCTGGACTGTGAAAATCTTTCTTTGCGGTCTCTGCCTCCGTGATTTTGAAGCACATACATGGTGCCGGATAGTAGGGAGAAGATTTCTTCTCAAAGTAGAACCTACAGAATAGGTTCCCGGCATTCTCTTTCACCTTGGATAGGTAGCACGTGAGGCATGTACGAGGGTCATACGGAAAGTCGTGAGCAAAGATTTTTTTTTAAATCATAATTTATAGATTGAGAAAATATAAATGTATCACCTTAACCTGCATCCTTTTCTTCACTTGTCAACATAATCTCCATTTCTTTGAGTACATTTTTCACATCGTTCTGCAAGTTTGAAAATATCCTCCCGGTAGAATTCCGTTCCAGCTGACCAAAGGCACAGACGTGGGTGCCAGGTCGGGGCTATAGGCAGGGTGCGGGTGAATTTTTCAATCTATTTTCTGAACTTCCTCAGTTGTCCGCCGAGCAGAGTGAGGCTGAACGCTATCGCAGTGCAGGATGGTTTTCTTTCCAGGGCGTTTATCATGCCCAGCGGGCACAGACTTTTCTATAGCCTAGGGTTTCATTCATTTCCTGTACTGCATTGTGACCTATTCCAAGATTTAAAGCGATTTCAGATACTGTGACACATGTTTTCTTTAATGATGTTGTCAACCTTTTCCATGTTGCATTCAGTGGAGGCAGTTCGAGGGCGACCGCCACGAGACATATTTTGGATGCTCCTGTTTCCATCTTTGAAATGTTCCATCCACCTCCTAACACTGCTAGCACCAATACACACATCTCCATAAGCAAGTTGAAGTCTTTAGTGAATTTCAGCAGCCTGGATTTCCTCTTTAACGAGGAACTCAATAACAGCACGTTGACGAAACAAAACTCCAGCACCCGCCATTTTATTTATGCTCCGCATGGTCACGTGACACATGACGTCATGAAGTGCAAAGGATGCAGATTAAGGTGATACATTTATATTTTCTCAATCTATAAATTCTGATTTAAAAAAACTTTTTTGCTCACGACTTTCGGTATGACAATCGTAAAGTTATCCAGCCTACAGGGTACGTCAGTCTGTCGCTAGATGCATCACGAGGACTCCAGATATGATCTGAGTACGTCTGGTTCATCGACCCCTCCCCCCACCCAAAAAGCTTCAGACTGTTCATGGACCTTTAATACGAATAATATAATATACTTCTAAAATAAATAATTAGTTAGCCAAAAGAGTACTCTCAATGTGCACCCGACAAGTAATCTATAAGTACATGGACGATGGGATCAGAGTTTGCCGGGCATGTGCATATCTCCGAGTCAGCTCTGACAAACACCGCCCTCTGCACAGTGAGCGTGGGAACGAAAAGGGCAACAGGTTAAAAGAGGAATGAGGCAGGCAGAGAACATCGTTCAACAGGTCTGTCTTTTTTGAAGACAAAGAACCTGGTAAAGAATAGATATTAGTCCTGGCAAAATGTTGTTACGCCCTTTTCAGCTTGCATCACACTGGTCAGAGATTGTAGACGACAAAACCCAGTGGTTGTGGAGGCCGAAGTGCAGGTCTTGATTTTTTAATACTCTTCGGGATGTGACGCAGTCATTTACACACACGGATCCGTTGTTAGACACAAGCGTAGCCCACGGGCTTTCACGGCCCTGTCTGGAGGGACCAATGGTAAAGGACGATAGCAATGCTTAGCTTTGACTACAAGCAGTATGAGTATGGAGTTAATGGCAGCCGGCAAGGCAAATATCGTGGCTGGAAACAAGGACATGCATCCAAGCATGTGTTCTCAGTGAGTCAGTCTGACATGTCAGATTATGCTCAGGAAAACAGGCTCGGGATGGGTTTATAAAACAATGGCTGGAGTCTCTGAGGAGGTCGAGGGTTAAAATCTGGTTCATATTTGTGCCAGGACAGGAGATATTCTGGTTGCATCACGGATTTCGTCGACGACTGTGACTCTGAGAGACTATGAGCAGATTGCTTGAGCACAGTGATAAACGGCGAGAGGCCAGACAAGAGAGCTATTTAGTAAGGAACTCTAATAAACAGGAAGAGAGGCCAGACAAGAGAGCAATTTCGGGAGGAATATTGATAAACATAAGAGAGACCAGACAAGAGAGATATTTAGGGAGGAATACTGATAAACAGGGAGAGAGGCCAGACAAGAGAGATATTTAGGGAGGAAGACTGATAAATAGATGGAGAGGCCAGACAAGAGAGATATTTAGGGAGGAAGACTGATAAATAGATGGAGAGGCCAGACAAGAGAGCTATTTAGGGAGGAAGACTGATAAATAGATGGAGAGGCCAGACAAGAGAGATATTTAGGGAGGAAGACTGATAAATAGATGGAGAGGCCAGACAAGAGAGATATTTAGGGAGGAAGACTGATAAACCAACACAGCACTGATATCAGTCCTTGCACGCTGGGGTAGATATTAAGGAAAGGATCGGAACACCTTTTATAAATTTTACTCTGATAATCAAATATAACTCTCCCCCTCCCCCTACCCTCCGTCATTTATCGACCCCATGGATAGTCATATCGACCCTTGCAGGTCAGTATCGATTATTTTGATGAACCTTGCTCTAGCACAGGGATCTTTGCTTCTGTTTTTAAAAATCAACACCAGATTTTCATACACGAGATACAAATGTTTTTTTTTTCTTTTTAACATTTATAGACCTTTCTAGACCAACACGCAGCAGAAGAATAAATGGTGAAACAACAGTTTGTTTTGAATCGGTAGAGTATACTGTCGCCTTAATTATTGAACTTCTATACTGAAAACATAATGAGAAATATGAGAGAAGATGCAGACAAAGAGCAATTATGGCACCATAAAAATTGGAGGTTACGAAACACCTGGGATTAGATATGCTGATGACACAGTATTACTGCCCACAGCACAAAAAGGAATAGAAAAATTTAATATGTCAGTCCTTAAAAAAAATAGTGAAAGCAAAACTATTATCTTAATAGAAAGAAAACTAAATTGATGACAACTAACAAAACATATATATATATATATATATATATATATATATATATATATATATATATATATATATATATGTATATATGAGAAATTGGAAAAAGTGAAGAGTTTTGAATATCTTAGATCATGCATTTTTTCCCACTGCAACATATTTTCCCACTGCAAGACATTGATTTGCAAATGGATGAGTCAGCGGCAAGGTAACTTGCTTACAACCGAGAGACCTTCAAGAGAGACATTAGGAAGGAAAAGTTCCGTAAGGGACAAGCTAATGAACGAAAGAATGACATGCAAGAAAATCAACCAGTACAGTGAAGAATATACCAGCATGGCCTCCGAGAGGACTTTTGTAACCCGGTTAAAAACTCCGCTTTCCAACATTTTTTTTTTCATCCGGTCACCCCCAGCCCTCCAGGCCCACCCATAAAAGAGGGAAAGCCCTGCGGGGCCCCGGAGAAAAACACCGCCTGGTTCCCCCTTCTTGGTGGCCCTGTATACCAGCACCGGTTTCTTGTTTGAGGAAAACGGCCACAAACAGATCACAACGGCTCGCTTCCATGTCATGGCCCAGCTTTAACGGTCGAAGTTTACAGTTTGAGGACCACTGAGTCTGGTTGCTCAAAGAGACAAATGAGACATTGTTAAGGTGGCTGTTGAGGTTCTAAGTGCCATGCCACGTGTCATTTCTCTCCACAATTCCCTGTCTTTAGACTTGATTATGAGATCCGCCGGTGATTTTCTTCCTAGCCACGGTGACAGCCCATTCAGTAACCTCTCTCTCTCTCTCTCTCTCTCTCTCTCTCTCTCTCTGTCTTCCTCTGTCTCTTCCTCTCTCGATTTTTCCAGTTACCAAAGTATGTTCCAATTTTCCTCTTCTCATGAAATATCCTATAAATCTCGCTTGTCTGCCTCTGATCTTTGGCATAATCTGCTTTTGAACTCCAGCCTCTCTTAAGACTTCTTCATTGGTTTTCTTGGCTGTTCATGGTACCTTCAACATCCTTCTTATAAATCACACCTCTATTTCTCGCTGTACTCTCTTATTCATAGACCATGCTTCACACCCATAAAACAAAATTGGCTCGATGTAACATTTAAGTACTCTGAATCTTGTTTCCATTGATATGGATCTGTTGCACAAGATGTGTCTCATTGTCTGGAATGCTGACTTGGCCTGAGCACATCTGCTTTTTATTTCATTGTGAGGCTGTTGAGGCTTTCTTTAAAACCACCTGGGGGGAAGGGGGGTTGACAGCGGCTGAGGGGCTTTCATCAGTAACGGCAAGAAAATCTATGTCTTGTCTTGTCTTGTCTTTGTCTCAAAAACTTTCAGTGCTGAGGGGATAAAAAGACGTCTTGATTCGTTTATAACAGTCCATCTATTCTCCCCGTGTTTTCTATGAGCGGTAAAGAGATCCGCCGCCGGCTTGCTGGGTCTGTCGTGGTTTGAGGGCAGAATTTTACCAGGGGAGCCCATCTCCCTGAGAGGGACATCAATGTCAGCTTTAAATTTTTGTCCTGTGTCATGATGTCACGGCACCTGAATCAAGCTTGCTTGCTTTATGCTGTGTCATGATATCACAGAACCTGAATCAAGCTTGCTTGCTTTATGCTGTGTCATGATATCACAGAACCTGAATCAAGCTTGACCGCTTTATGCTATGTCATGATGTCACAGCACTTGAATCAACCTTGCTTGCTTTATGCTCCATTTGACACTGTATATTTCAATTGTATGTCTTAACAGAAACAACTGAGCAAAGATGCCGAGGGGAAATTGACAGGCCTCGTATAGGGGAATCAGCATTATTTCTAAAAACATCAGTCTCATAGAAAGAGAACTTGACTGTAAGCAGGAAGATGAGAATGACACAACATCATGGAGAACTCTTGATTCATCTGTTTGATTTAAGTACAAGATAAGTAAATGTTCTCTTCTTCACTTTATTGTGACTAATAAAATCCACATCAGACTATATTTATTATTATGACAATTATACTTATTTTAAATACGTCATAATTCATTATTATTTTTTAATGCCCGCATCAGCTGTTACGTAAAACTGACAGGGTTTTTTTTTTACATGTCATAATTCATTCCTTCAACCATTAAATAAAATTTCACGACGAAATTAATTTATTCGTTTTACCATTGTTTACTATACTCACCTTCTGATAAATGAGCCATTACCCACGTTGTCATGACAACAGGAAGCAACAGATGGCGCCACTTGGTAATCATAGTTGTATGTGAGTCTAAATGATCATGTCCTACGTTTTATAATAAATTTAAATGATTCACTTAAAATCAAGATCTCGATATTATGTCCCTCTGAACATGCTGAGTTTAACTGCAAAGTTAACTTTCCTTGCTCCGTTACGCTAAATCACTTAAAAACAGAAGAAGAGGAAATCTGTCTAATAGGCGGTGTTTGTAGTTACTTCAAGTGACTTGCTTGAATTCTCGGAGTGGGCACACGGTGCTGACTTCTCAGCAGGCTCCCCTACGCGGGACCACATCCGACCTCGTTAGGTAAACTTAGAAATGCAAGAACCGAGCACCAAGAAGAAATGAGATAACAGCCCTGGCCTCACGAATCTGTGAAACTTGAACAACAGAAATAATATGGTTCTGTGTGGTAAATTACAAAATATAAACAGTATCACACAGCAAATGCTGTATCTGTCCAACAACGAAACAAATCATCCTGCAACAAGGTTTAGATTCCAAACTATTCCCCACCAAGCGAATTCAGCAGTTGGACTATTTATTTTTTTTAATGCATTAAAAAAAAACAATGATTGTCTCATTGAGAAAGCCCTTTCTCGCCAGCAAGTATGCACGCGTGTGAATGTATTAACAGTCATCGGACCTGGAAACCTAGCCAGTGCTGATTCTACGCTCGCGTGATCAACAATGAGAGTTTATTGATATCTCACCCCGTCCGTTACCTGAATAATAAATTGATGAAGCAACCATAAAAAACCCCCCAAAATAATAACAGCAACAAAAGTAACAGCAAAGGGTGATCTTGTGTGTATGTGTGTGTGTTTTTTAACTGTGTATACTAAAACCAGCCTCCCGTCTTGATTTAGTAAACGTAGCCGTTCTATCAGTGCGAACCCGTTGTTTAGTTAGAAAAAAATAACAGGTCAGTTCTTGATCCCGGTTTTTCACGATTATCATAGAAACATTCGCTTGGTGCATCTTCTTTCTTCCCCTGGAAACGCTCTTTTGGTACTTCTTCACTCTTCTCTTAGAAACACTCTTTTGGCGCTTCTTCACTCTTCTCCTAGAAACGTTCTTTTGGCACTTCTTAATTCTTCTCCTAGAAACACTCTTTTGGCATTTCTTCACTCTTCTCCTAGAAACACTCTTTTGGCATTTCTTAACTCTTCTCATAGAAACACTCTCTTGGCAACTCTTCACTTTTTTCCTAGAAACACTCTTTTGGCACTTTTTCACTCTTCTCTTAGAAAACCAAATTGGTGCTTCTTCACTCTTCTAGAAACACCCCTTGCACTTTTTAACTCTTCTCCTAGAAACACTCTTTTGGCATTTCTTAACTTTTCTCTTAGAAACACTCTTTTGGCACTTTGTCACTCTTCTCCTTGAAACACTCTTTTGGCATTTCTTAACTCTTCTCCTAGAAACACTCTTTTGGCACTTCTTCACTCTTCTCCTAGAAACACTCTTTTGGCATTTCTTCACTCTTCTCATAGAAACACCCTTTTGGCGCTTCTTCACTCTTCTCATAGAAACACCCTTTTGGCGCTTCTTCACTCTTCTCATAAAAACACCCTTTTGGCGCTTCTTCACTCTTGATGACTAGTTAAGTCTCGTCAAGAACCCCTTGTTTCTACTCCAGGAAGTTTTGTTGTTGGGGCCTAGTTTGAAGATTTGGTCAAGTAATCTGATGTAATACAATGCCCCATTCCGACACAGCACTGCTTCATGATCCACACGGTGGCAAAGAAACACAGTTTGCAGTTCCAGAAACCTTTAAAAAAAATAAGAAGACCAAACTTGTATCAGTGAATATCAGTCTCTTAGAAATCATGAAAAAAGCAGAAAAACTTCAAGGGGACGCTATCAGTTTTTAAAGGGGAAAGTTTATCATTTGGAAAAAAAGAAAAATCGCTTCTTTTCAGTCCCACTCCTCCAAACTCCCTATGGGGAGACATGCAGACACGTCGTAACACAACGATTGACAATAGCTGACATGAATATTAGAGGGGAGAAGTACTATATCATCATACGTGCATATGAGGGAAGTCAAGATAATCCATCACCATGATCATCATCATCATCATCATCATCATAGGCCTGTATGAAAGAGTTAAACAATGGCTCTCTGATGTCTTTGATTTCAGACTACCACTGACCCACCGTAACTACTTGATATTAAGTAGGGTTAGCTAGCGAGACAAGCGATCAATGTAAAGAATGCAACTGATTAGTCAGACGGTTTCTTTGACAAATTTCCCCTAGGCCACGATCAGTTAAATTATTACAGCTGGCAGTTTACGGAAGATGAAAGTCGAGCGGAACGTTGTAAACGAAAATGTTAAAATTTTAACGAGCGTTAAAAACTTTCTAGTCTCTTTCGACAGAATAGTATCTTCTCTCAGAGTTTAGCTTAGTGTGTTGTGTTTTTATTTGAATCCTATGTGCCGAAGGTCATGGAAAAGACTGGCCCAGCACTGTATTGCCCCAATATGCCTTATGGTAGGGAAACAGGAATTTTACCTTTACCTATATTATACTGTCTAATTTGGTGATACGACTTATATTTGCACACAAAAATGCACACGGGTTGAACATTTCGCCCATGAATCACTAAATTTTAGAGGGCACATTGATGATAACATGAACGTTTGAACACAAAATCGTAATAAAAGGATTATTGAACTGGCAACGAATAACAACCATAAACATTTACTTTCCATCAATAATATCATTAGGGGAGCACATAGGAGAGAACCAGCCTATTAATTCTACATGAAGGAAGGTTTGCTACACGCCCGGAAGGGGTATAATGCTCTAACAGGATATCGGCAATCGTTGCTGACAAGAAGTGTAGCAGGGTCGTGTAATTGGCTTACAGTACAAGGATTAAAGGGAGAGAGTCTATACAAAAAGGAATTTTTGGTGTTATTGCCCTTGATGTCGGGCACAATGAATGTAGCGCCTGGAAAGGTATGGATATGAAAAAAAAAACAAAATTAAAAGTGTATATGTACCCGGACAAAACTCAGACATGTTGTGAAATCTAGATTTTCTTTCTTTCTTTCTTTCTTTCTTAGGCTGAAACGCTTGTCTGAGGGGAGAGAGGGTTCTACTCAGATGATCTATGGAGTTGTTTTACTCTCTACAACAGAGAGCTTCTTGTGTATTCCATCACCACGGAAACGCATCAAATTATTCCCCGAGAATGGACGCGGCGGGTTCTTGTTTTATGAATGATTTCTGCGTCTCCCATTTGGCTAATTATAAAAGCCAGTATACACGTACACGAAAAGAGAACGAGGATTTTCGTTCCCACAATCTGTTAATAACATAGGGGTTACAAAAGTTGCGTGTATGGAACTGATGAATTGTAACGTGATACAATCTCTCTCTTTATTTTTTGTTGTTACTTTGTGTTGCCCTTTTCCATTATGTTGTGAAAACGAAAGACTGCATTAAATAATGATTAACTTCGTGGTGTGGACTGGACCGTGGGGGATTGAAAAAGGGGGGGGGGGAGGTTGTCTTTTTTCTGTATTGAAGTGAGAACATATAGGAGACGTACCCGGGAAAAGTGAATTTAGACAGACAAAAAGTGGGAACCTGAAAAAAAGCAGGTAGAAACAGACAACGCAAAGTAAGAGGAAATAAATATGCAGTAAAGGCTCATCTTATCAAGTTCTGAACATGTTGAAAGGTATGAAAGGATGGGGCCCAGGTATGACAGTATGAGCCCCCACCCAACAATGAAAAAGAGTTATTTCGAATAACAAAAACAAATTTTTTTAAAAAAGCAATAATATGAAGTTTTGTGCATTTATTACTGTTGATAAAGGCAGAGCATAGCCAGAAAAGGTCAAAGGGTAGTATGGCCTGCTATGATGTCACATTGTTTCAGAGTGTACTCACGTTCTGTATGTTGTGGTGTTATCATTTATATGTGCTTTGTGGCTGCATCAAAATGGGAAGATTTGAAAGCCAAAAAAAAACCTGCAACATATTTCAATATGGTTGATTATTTATTAAGACAGAGGTAGGCAGGGGCGTATGGTTCATCATCAACAAGAATGTGGAGTATATATAACATTTGATGACTCTCAGCTTCTACGCCAAGAGGAATGTGGAGTATATATAACATCTGATGACTCTCAGCTTCTACGCCAAGAGGAATGTGGAGTATATATAACATTTGATGACTCTCAGCTTCTACACCAAGAGGAACGTGGAGTATATATAACATCTGATGACTCTCAGCTTCTACGCCAAGAGGAACGTGGAGTATATATAACATCTGATGACTCTCAGCTTCTACGCCAAGAGGAACGTGGAGTATATATAACATCTGATGACTCTCAGCTTCTACGCCAAGAGGAATGTGGAGTATATAACATTGATGACTCTCAGCTTCTACGCCAAGAGGAACGTGGAGTATATATAACATCTGATGACTTTCAGCTTCTACGCCAAGAGGAACGTGGAGTATATATAACATCTGATGACTCTCAGCTTCTACGCCAAGAGGAATGTGGAGTATATATAACATCTGATGACTCTCAGCTTCTACGCCAAGAGGAATGTGGAGTATATATAACATCTGATGACTCTCAGCTTCTACGCCAAGAGGAATGTGGAGTATATATAACATTTGATGACTCTCAGCTTCTACGTCCAAGAAGAATACTGAATATACATAACATTTGATGACTCTCAGTTTCAGTTGCTGTACTATAACTATACTATGACTATAGCTAGACCGCTATGATTGTGTGGGCATGAAAAGGACAACACACTGTCGACTAAACCAGTGCTTCCCAACATATACCCTCGTCAGATTATCAGGTGGCCAGCTGTTACAGTTATCAAATTTGGTGTTTAGTGCCATCTACTGAAGAAATAAAAATAAAGAAAGAATGAAAGGTTTACGGGGTATAACCTGGTGGTCTGCAACCTAAATATAGTTGGAAAGATGGTTCTTGGATATAGAAAGGTTGAGGACCACTGTACTTTCTTATAATCCACCATCCCTTCATTTTAATTATTGTTTTCCAACTATGACGGTGTATTCCTTGAGAAAATATAAATTTTTCAAGTGCCATAATGAATGACCTTGTTTGAAAAAAAAATGCATTCCACAGTTTTACAAAAGAAGACGAGAGATTGAAAAGGTCAACCAACATTTTGATCACAAAAACCTTTCTTCGTCTATTCTTTTTTTTGTGTGTGAGCAGTAAGGAGATCTATTGCCGGCGTGCTGGGTCGGTCGCGGTTTAAGGGCCATAACTTTACTCATGGGAGTCTTCTCTGGGCGAGTCAGCGCCACGTTAACCAGCGGCCTCATGGCCGTCCGGTAAAGACGAGGATGTAGGGTTAACTTATGTGTACAAGGGACATCGACAGTCTACTAATTTTCACTTTTCGCTTCTCCGATGAAAAACTACCCGACCACGACACTGCTGTACGCAATGCAAGTTGTGGTCTCCACCTTACAGTACCACACTACATCCACAAAAAAAAAAGGTCAAATAATTTAGTCACGTTATACGACAACCGCTAGACAACATTAGCAGAAGTAACGCTCACGCTAAGAGCAGCAGGAAACACAGGAAGAGGTTGTTCACGCAAGACATAGAGGAAGGAAGTTACCGATACCTTGAATATCTCATTGTAGGAAGTAAACTGTCGAGCCCTATCCAGATGACTATTCGTCCCATCAACGCTTAGAGCTTTATGAGAAATGAGACAAAACAATCTTTATCCGGATTTTTAAAAAATAGCGACATTATAATTTTTTTTCCCTTATATTTAACCAGAAGAAAGCTTTTTGGTGAAATATTGGCTGTTTAAAATAACAAGTGTCTTCCGCGTGAACTATCATAATCTGAGAATACACTCAAAACTGAAAGACGTGCAGTTTAACTCAGTAATTATTTTTAATTTGGGATTTCAACAAAACTGGACTTTAAACATCTACTGTGCTAAGGCGTAAAATATATCAACAAATTATTCACAAACAGCCTGGAATATGACACTGGTTTATAAAACAATTGTCCTAATTCTGATTCTAGGATCTTCAAATTTGATGTGTTTAGAAAATACATTTCTTTGAAATTGGGGGGCGGGGCGTAGATATTATCTCTCGTGTACATTTTCAGCAAATCCTCCTCCATCGAGTTCAGTCAAATAAATTCAGTAAATAAAGCACAGGTGGTTCCTCTCCATATTCTCTTAATACCAGCACACCTGAGAAGTGGAGAATGAAGTGGTCAGTGCATTTGTCTCTTGTGGAGAAGATCAAAGTTTGGCTCCAGCAGAGGTTCCTCCCCTCTCAAGTTTACCATTAAATTATGAACTGATCCCTCCCATCTGAAGTTTACCATGAAATGATGAACTGATTCCTTCACTCTCAAGTTTACCATGAAATGATGAACTGATTCCTTCACTCTCAAGTTTACCATGAAATGATTAATTGATTCCTTCACTCTCAAGTTTACCATGAAATGATTAATTGATTCCTTCACTCTCAAGTTTAATGGGAAATGATGAACTGATTCCTCCCATCTCAAATTTTGCATGAAATGATGAACTGATTCCTCCCCTCTCAAGTTTACTGTGAAATGATGAACTGATTCCTCCCCTCTCAAGTTTACTGTGAAATGATGAACTGATTCCTCCCCTCTCAAATTTACAGTGAAAGGATGAATTGATTCCTCCCCTCTCAAGTTTACTGTGAAATGATGAACTGATTCCTCCCCTCTCAAGTTTACCATGAAATGATGAACTGATTCCTCCCCTCTCAAGTTTACCATGAAATGATGAACTGATTCCTCCCCTCTCAAGTTTACTGTGAAATGATGAACTGATTCCTCCTCTCTCAAGTTTACCATTAAATGATGAACTGATTCCTCCCCTCTCAAGTTTACCATGAAATGATGAACTGATTCCTCCCCTCTCAAGTTTACCATGAAATGATGAACTTATTCCTCCCCTCTCAAGTTTACCATGAAATGATGAACTGATTCCTCCCCTGTCAAGTTTACCATGAAATGATGAACTGATTCCTCCCCTCTCAAGTTTACCATGAAATTATGAACTGATTCCTCCCCTCTCAAGTTTACCATGAAATGATGAACTGATTCCTCCCCTCTCAAGTTAACCATGAAATGATGAACTGATTCCTCCCCTCTCAAGTTTACCATGAATGATGAACTGATTCCTCCCCTCTCATGTTTACCATGAAATGATGAACTGATTCCTCCCCTCTCAAATTTACCATGAAATGATGAACTGATTCCTCCCCTCTCAAGTTACCATGAAATGATGAACTGATTCCTCCCCTCTCAAGTTTACCATGAAATGATGAACTGATTCCTCCCCTCTCAAGTTTACCATGAAATGATGAACTGATTCCTCCCCTCTCAAGTTTACCATGAAATGATGAACTGATTCCTCCCCTCTCAAGTTTACCATGAAATGATGAACTGATTCCTCCCCTCTCATGTTTACCATGAAATGATGAACTGATTCCTCCCCTCTCAAATTTACCATGAAATGATGAACTGATTCCTCCCCTCTCAAGTTAACCATGAAATGATGAACTGATTCCTCCCCTCTCAAGTTTACCATGAAATGATGAACTGATTCCTCCCCTCTCAAGTTTACCATGAAATGATGAACTGATTCCTCCCCTCTCATGTTTACCATGAAATGATGAACTGATTCCTCCCATCTCAAATTTACCATGAAATGATGAACTGATTCCTCCCCTCTCAAGTTAACCATGAAATGATGAACTGATTCCTCCCCTCTCAAGTTTACCATGAAATGATGAACTGATTCCTCCCCTCTCAAGTTTACCATGAAATGATGAACTGATTCCTCCCCTCTCATGTTTACCGTGAAATGATGAACTGATTCCTCCCCTCTCAAGTTTACCATGAAATGATGAACTGATTCCTCCCCTCTCATGTTTACCGTGAAATGATGAACTGATTCCTCCCCTCTCAAGTTTACCATGAAATGATGAACTGATTCCTCCCCTCTCAAGTTTACTGTGAAATGATGAACTGATTCCTCCCCTCTCAAGTTTACCGTGAAATGATGAACTGATTCCTCCCTCCTGGAGCTGGAGCAAAGTAAGACCAGTCAAGCATGACACTCACCAGGCCACCTTCTAGTATGCCATCAGGTCCATGGAAATATGAGCACGTCAACACGTCTTTGTCCCAACTCCCACCATCCTTTTACATGCCTACAGGTCACATGACACAGGACTATCTCTTTATTTGTGTCAAAGTACCACACAAATAAATGAAGTCCTCAGTTCCATTATTTCTTTAGTAGGCACTTTTTTTTTACACTGGCATTCACATCTGCTCAAAATTCAAATCTTTGGCAGTATAATACGTACACCTGTTTTCATTACTTTCATTTCTGTTCACTCTCTGATATAAATATATATACACACACAGGGTGGTTCAAAAATATCGTAAGGGTTTCTGTGGCCTATAATTTTCAGACTGGAAACAATAAAATAGAACTGTTTATGGAATATGAAAGCTTATGGAATATGAAAAGTGTAATTCACAAATTCACAAAGAGAACATTATTAAGAGAGGCCAAGTTAACAGGCATAAAATCCTTTGTTGAGGTTGAAAGACTCGCCGAAGACAGGAAATATTGGCGAACTACTTTGCGAGCCCTATGTGACGTCTAACGGCACGGGAAGGATATAAGATATAAGATATAAGAATTCACAAATTTTCAATAACTGGAATCCACACTACAGAAAGCTAAACAACTTCTTTAGTATGTGTGCTTCATGTATTATATAAGATCTCCAAGCAAATTTTCAGTTTCCCTCCAAATGTTATACAGCATATATAGATACATGAGATGTTTTACTTGTCCCTACATAAAACGCACTTCTTTTCCCAGAAAAACTCCAAAACCATCCTGCATCATATACCCCTATGGTTAGGACTGGGTAGGCCTTGGGTTATGTTACGGGTACTATAACATCCAAATACCCTCATTTAACATTCTCTGTATATCACCTAATGACCCCAGAATGAAATATACACATGATTGTAAATTATTAAATTATGCTCACAGACCAAAACAATATTCAAATATAAAAAAAACTGATAGCCAGCAGCACATTGCTTGACAGCCTTACTTTATTTGTTTACAGAGATAAAATAAATGCTGTTGCAGTATAACTGGTTCTAATAATGAGAGTAGATAGAGGTGTATGGTTCAGGTTTTACAAAAAAGATAAAAAGAGTGAGGAAAGTGGGCAGAAACATGAATGACAGAAAGTAAGATAAGTACATATAAATGAAGAACATACAACAATCGAATATTTTGGCAAAAGGCATTTTTCAAGGACTGCATACAAAACAACACAACAGATAAAAACACCAATAACAGATGAAAAAGGTTCAAAATCAGACCCCAGCATCACTGCATTCAGGACATTTAGCTTTTTTTAGGTATCCTCCTCTAAAGAAAAGACGGGCCAAAAAAGCCAAGTGCTAAATTTCTCAGCTATTTTTCTTGCTTTTCTGTGTTGTATTGTTTGTATATGTGAGTCTTGAAAATGTCTCTTGCTGAAATATTGGATTGTTGTATATGTTATTTATTTATACATGCTCATCTTATTTTCTATTGTTCTTGTTCTTTCCCACCTTTCTAAATCTTCCTATTGTTTTTGTAAAACTGAACCAAGAATCTCCATCTACCCTTTCCAGGCATTTATTGACATACAGTATTTACTTCTGGGTATGAATGGATCATCCATCAAACCAAAAACGTACATAAAGTATATAATATTATTATGGTATCTTGATGCTGAAACTAAGAGACAGTTATTGATGTACCTACCTTTACACCAACAAAAAAAAAACAATGTTATAATCAATCTGGCGTGTATATATTTTCAAATGTAAACAGTAATCTTGCCAAGATCAAGAAGTCCTGATTTTTATTTTTTTAAAACCAAAAAATTCTTTGGTGAATTTGTTAAAGTAATGAATAGTTTTATGTAGAAGTCATTGCCATAATTTTTATCAAGAAAACAGCATTAGCTGGTAACCTTTACCATGAAACAAGTATGAGCACCGCAACCTGAACTATGAAAGGAGTAATCTTACCAATCAGCAGTTTTCTTTACCATTTTAAGTGTACAGCTGCTCATATTAGGTAACTAATGTTTCAGGTAACAGTGGAATGTTATGAATACAGAGAAATTTTTACAAACAGGAAAAAAGTCTTTCATATGATAAAGTATTTGAACACAATGTTAAAAAAAATCATAGACAAACCACTTTTAAATGTGAGAAAACAGCACATTAATCAGCTTAGCTATCTTGCACACACAAAACACTATATGATACAAAAACTTTCTACTTTGCTATATGAGATTAAAAACCTTTTCAGCTTTGCTGCATGGCACAAAAACACTTTATACTTTGCTACATGACACAAAAACCCTTTGTACTTTGCTGTATGACAAATAAACACTTTCTGCTTTGCCATATGACTAAAAACACTTTATACTTTCCTGAAGGACATAAAAACTTTCCCCATTGCTTAAGAACATGAAACACTTTCTCCTGTGCTACAGAACACAAAAAAAAAAACCATTATGCTTTGCTATAGAACACACACAAAAAAACACCTTTTTTCACTTAAGGACACACACTTTCCTTCTTTGCTACAGGACATAAAAACACTTTCCTTCTTTGCTACAGGACATAAAAACACTTTCCTTCTTTGCTATAGGACATAAAACACTTTCCTTCTTTGCTACAGGAATAAAACAGTTTCTTCCTTGCTACATAGAACAGAACAACTTTTTTCCTTTACAGCAGGACACAAAAAAAGCACTTTTCTTCAGTGTTACAACAGTCATATGTTTGATATACCACTAGATAGAATAAAATAGATTTTACCTCAAACTTAAAAAAAAAATGGCTGTCATCTCAAACTATCACATTTTTTTACCTAATGTTTCTGTGTTTCACCATTGCTTCCTTCACACAGCCTGTATTATCACCACCAGGCACAATGACACATATATAGATAAAACATATATAGATAAAACATGTATAGATAAAACATATATAGACATTTAATCAAATGTATCTACAGCATCACAGAATAGCTATAATCTCAAACCCAATAGAAAATTTAGATGTTAAATGGGAATCATCACAGGAACAAGTAGTCTTGATGAAAAAAAAAAAAAAAAGAAAATCTTCATGGAAAGAATGAAGAATGATGCTTAAAGATGAATGGAAGGACAGGATGTGCAAGAGTAGGGTATTCAATAGCAAAAAGAAAATGGTCCATTTAGAGTTAAAAAACAGAATCAAGAAACTTGGCAATTGCATCATTGTTGCTACTTTTGTAGATTCCCCCCCCCCCCACCACACCAATTTTCTTTTCATTCATAAATACTCCAACTTAGCTCATGATTTTTAAGTGGCCAATTTGTTTTTTTTTTTTTTTCAAAACTTTGGGTGATGCACATTTCACAGCTCATGCATCATGACTAACTACCAAAATACACAAGAATAAAACAAAACTCAAGATTTCTTATATTCTCTGCCTGGATCATAAGTTTCAACTGTTCAGAACTACTCTAGATGCACCACTCTCTTTTGGCTACTGAACTCCCTACTCTTATTCGTCAAGACCACTTGTTCCTGTGATGATTCCCATTTTAACATCTAAATTTTCCATTGGGTTTGAGATTATAGCTAATCTGTGACATACCGAAAATTTCACCGTAAAACAACAACTAACAGAGCATGGATTCTCAGCAGACTGCAAAATGCTAAGGAAGTTGTAGCATTAAATACAAAGCCACCAAAGTGGAAAAGAATCAAGAGAAAAAAAACTGAAGCCCACATATAACAATGCTATTCTCCAAAATAGGTAATGTTTACCATTTGTTTGTCACTCTTATTCAAAAGAATATTTTGCCAAGTTTTTTTTTACTTTTATATCTCAGTGGTGAAGTGGGCAGGGCACTAGTCAGTCATAATGAAAGACAGTGGTTTGTGTTGGGGCAAAGGTAACTTGGTCACCACGATATAGAAAATGGGTACCTGACTCTTTTGGAGCTGGGGGAAAGGAAAGATTGCCAAGCCTGATGCTGACCACATCACCCCCTACTGTACTAACAAATTAAGGAAATAAATGGGCACCAACATTATATCCTTTAGGTGCATCTATGGCACTTTTTTAAAACTACCTTTTTATAATCTTAAACTGCCTGAGTTTTTATTTGAACTCTTGCTTGTCATACCAGGCTGAGACAATCTCACATCACATTGATCATGAAATACAGTAAATAAATATATGGATAAAATTTAAAAAACAACGGAGTCTTAGGCTTTAAACAAAGATGTGATATATATCTTGAACAACCATAATAACACATGCAATTTTCTGAAAAGTTTCAAAACATCGAGAACTGCTTAAAACATTAAGAAAATGTCAATGAAAAAACTTCTAGACCTGTCACCAGAAAGTCAGTCAGTCATTTGCATGTCCCTTGTGGAACTTGCCTCCCTAACAGCTTTCCTGCAGGACTATCGGTTGTAAGTAAGATGGCTAGTGCTGATATGTCCATTTGCAGATCATCAATGATGTCTTGCAGCCATCTTCACCTTGGTGTTCCTTTTTCTTTTTCCTATTATGTACCCTTCCAAGATGGTCTTCTTTAAATTCTCATGACATTTAATATGTCCAGAATATTTAAGTTCCATCTGCTTAATCCTCTTTACAAGCCAGCATTCTTAAATTCTTATAGTATGGATATATTTGTTCTTTTTTGTGCCCATGATATTTGAAGAACTCTTCTGTAGCATTTACATTCAAAGGCATTTATGTGTTTCTCAGCTGTTTTGTTAAGTGTCCAGGTCTCACAGGCATATGTTGCGATGGGAAAGGTGCATGCCCTTAAAAATCTTATTTTTGTAGTTCTATCTGTTCTTCTCCACAGCTTCTTTAGTTT
Source organism: Achatina immaculata (assembly GCA_009760885.1). Lineage (NCBI taxonomy): Eukaryota > Metazoa > Mollusca > Gastropoda > Stylommatophora > Achatinidae > Lissachatina > Lissachatina immaculata. The sequence goes on along the minus strand of CM019721.1, from coordinate 31,964,197 downwards.
TATTATTTTTTTAACAGTGACAGATGTCCTCCTTTTAATTTCCCTCATTGTATCTCCATTATTAGTTAGTAATGATGTAAGATATTCAAAACTCTACACTTCTTTCAATTTTTCATCATTGAGATATATATTTCAGGTGCTTATGTGTTTTGTCAGTTGTTATCAATTTAGTTTTCTTCGCATTAAGATAAATGTTTTGCTCTTCACTGTTCTTATGGAGTGATATAATTAGTTTTTCAGTTCCTTTATATGTTGCGGATGGTAGTACGATGTCATCAAGCATATCTAATCTCTTGTATTTCTTAACCTCCAATTGTTAAGGCATTGTAATATTCTTTGTCTACATCCTCTCTAACATTCCTCATTATATTTTCAGTATACAAGTTAAATAAGTAAGGTGACAGTATGCAACCCTGACAGACCTCTTGTTTTATGTCAAACTAAGTTGTTGTTTCACCATTTATTCTTACTGCTGCCTGTTGGTCTAGATACAGTAGTGATATTACTTGTGTCACATTTGGTGGAAATCTCATTTTTTCCTTTATTTCCCGAAGTTTCTGATGTTGTACACAATCAAATGCTTTTGAATAGTCTATAAAAGATAAATAAAGATTTACATTAAATTCTCTGCAATTCTTATTGTTAATCTTGTGTTGAAAATACGATCTATTGTTCCTCTTCCATGTCTAAAACCAGCTTGTACCACATTGATTTCTCCTGTTTTCTTTTGCAGTTTACCCATTATGATTTTTAGCAGAATTTTACTGGCATGACTAATCAGGGAAAGAGTTCTGTAGTTTGTGCATAATTTCAAGTTACCCTTTTTTTTTTTGGCAATGGTATGAATATAGTTCTTTTCCATTCTTTTGGCCAAATACCTGAATGCCATATCTTTTTACAAAGTGCATGATATATTGTAACACAGTCCTTTCCTTCTGCTGTTATCTCATCATATCCTGGTGATTTACCATTTTTCAGATTTATTATTGCCCGTAAAACTTCTTCAGTTGTCAGTTCAGGTTCTTTCTCCTCCAATAATAATTCACACTGTTGATTTTCACCTTCACAGTCAGTTGTTTCATACATTTCTCTGCAGTATTCCTTCCATCTTTCTAGAATTTCCTGTGTCTCTGTCAAGGTCTTCCCCATCTTGTCACAAATTACATTTAGTTTAGGTATGACACTCTTGTCAATGTCTTCATTTCTTTAAACATTTCACTATTTCTTCCACACTTCTGATGTTCTTCTATTCTTTCACAACAATCCTGTATGTATTGTTTTTTGTCTTATGTTTCTTCTTATTTCTTTTGTTAAAGATTTATATTCCTCTCTGTTGTTATTTGTCACTTTCTATTTTGTCTTCATTTCTCTACATTGTTTTATTAGTTCTAGTGTGCCTGCTGTAATCCACCCATTCTTTTGTGTTTTCTTTACTGGAACCATATCTTTAGCTGTTGGTATTAAGATATCTCTGGCCTATGTAGCCAATTCATCAGGTGTCATCTCCTTCTGTACAGCCGTCAGTGTCTCAAAACAGCTCTTCACTTCTATACTATATTGTTCTGCTATTTTTGTAAGATCAGAGCAGAGTGATCTTGATCCCCTAACAGTCTTTTTTATCTTTATCTTCATACCTGCTATTAATAACTCATGGTCCGTGTCACAATCAGCACCTGGTAGAGTTTTTTGCTGAAGTTATACTTGATATCCACTTTCTTTGCACTAAAATGTAATGTATTTGATTCTCGGTTTTCCCATCAAGTGATGTCCATGTGTAAAGTCTTCTTGGATGTTGTCTAAAAAGTGTGTTAGCGACCATTAGCTCAATTTTCATGCAAAAACCAGAAGGTAGGGGTTAAAAAAAAACTGACTACTTGTAAACTGAAGCCGAAAACAATATCAAGCAGATCAAAACACATTTGAACAAGTCAAACAATAACGTGGAAAGGGAAAGGCTATAGATTTGATTATGGGCACCAATGACCATACAAAATGAAGACGCATATCTGCCCATGCTTATCTGCATGCACCTGATCTGCACATGCTTATCTGCATGCACCTGGTGATGATGACAATATTTTCTTTCAGAATTTATAGTGGACCCCTTGATGTTAACCCCGTATGTTATACAAGCCCAGTTTTCTATGCTAAAACCTTTAGCCCTGTACGTTATAAGGGTTAATTTCATTTTGACCACCTACACAGAGTTAAGCTCAAATAACATTTGGAGCAAGACTGTGCTGCCATGCATTGAACAAAATGATGCCAAGCTTCTAAAAATAACTATGGGAGCTCCCTAATTAATGTTAATAAGAGAGCTGGGCATTCATTGCATTTCAGCAACATTTTCAGCATTTTTTTTTTCACTAGAAATGTGACATTAGGGATATTAAAAAGCTTCTTTACATTGATGCCAACTATCTAATAAAACGTGAACTTTTTTTTTTTGAAACACCCAATCTGTTTTTAATCTGGTTATCTCACTAAAGACTCTCATTTCCTCAATGTTTTATTACTAACACAGTCTTTCTTGCATCATCTGGCTAATCTTATACTAATGTACTAATAAAGCTCCACTGTTGTGGCCAGCTGCTGCGACCACATGGACCCATTGCTAGAAAATATTTGCCAGATATGCTCTTGTGGGCTTCCATACACCTGCCAGACTTGACATGCTGCAAAGTCTGCATCTGAGAAAGACAGAACAGCACAATAAAATGAATGAATATATGGAACACACTATAGCCACATACAAACATTTATGTTGCTTAACTCGTTCACTCCAAAACAACACTAGCATCATTGGTAGATCTTGGCAACCTATGTGAATCTTTACACACACAAATATTTAGCCACAGTTTATTAAATGAAAAGTAGCACATTTCTAACCCAAACCATATTTTTTTTTTAAATTATGGAGTAACTACCTTCCAGTTTCTTTCTATCAAAATCTCTCATCAAAATTTCTCCTTGTACAGCATGAAAATTAATTCAGGGGTGAAAGAGTTAACAGGAAACTTTCTGTTATAGACTGACAACTGATGTCGTAACTCCACAGATCATCAGATTTTCCTCTCTTTCCCAAGGTAAGCATTTCAACTCTTTAAACTTTTGACACTCCAGTGATGGCAAGCTCCATACATACTAACTCCCAGAGATCTGTCAGCTGTTGATTTTAAACAATTCACTACATGAACTCCAGTGCACATGGCACCCTTTACCGATGTTCCTTTATGTCTGCTCCTGTTGAGGATCCTTTTCCTGTTCTTTTATTCTGCACAACTACAACAAACTACAACAAACTATAACCAAACAATGAGCATTAGAAATTATTTATTACAGAAAAATGAGAAGAGAGGAACAGCACAGTTCCAAAAGTTTCAAAGCAAAGAGTGTGAGTTGAAGATCAGTTTCTCCGTGTTCTCTACCCAATTCAGCTGTCAAATTTTGCACCCCACTCATGTGTTGAGATGCCTCCTCATGAATTTAAAACCAGTTTTTTTTTTTTTAATCTCAAATTAGAGACTATAAAAAAAAAAAATTCTAGTATCTTTTCTTGCCCCTTTGGACATCCCCCAGTATGTGCAAATATACACAGAACTGAGCTGAGATTTACAGCAGAAAAAAAAGACAGAAAAAGAAAGACAGAAGAGAAAAAAAAAATAGGAAAAATATTCTTGTTACTGTTGCATGCTTTCCGTTGTGTACAAGTGATTCTTAATAAATTATTTAACTGGTCATATGTTTTCACAAATTTCACTCATTCCATTATTATCTAGATTTTGGAAAATAAACTCTGAAGTTTTTTAGTGTGTTACTCTGATTGTTTCTGACAGAGCACAGTATGTAAGATTAGCACTGAAAAATAGTAAATGAAAAATGAAACACTCTAGATGTGAGAGAAAGAAAACTAGTCCTCCTCTTCTTCTTTATCAATCATTCAGACATCATCCACCAATCTCTCTCATAAACACGACAGTTTATCTCAAGTTTTCAGCATCACCATGGAGCTTCTCTTGTAGAAGACTGGGATCTGGCCAGGTCCACTGACTGGGAAGGTTGTGTAGCTGGCAACTCCAGAGATTGTGATGTGGTGTCTGTTCTTTGCTGCAGGTGCATAGACCTGTTGTGCCAATTTTCAGCTTCAGGTGAAGGTGGTGTCTCAGCCTGTAATGTCCTCTTCTCAGTTGGAAGATTATCACTTGGATATCTCTTTAATTGATTTGAATGAAGAAGATGAAGTAAGGGAATGAGCACGACTCAAACTACTGATTCCAATAGGATGAGCAACTGCTTCGCCAGTAGAGGACAGTACACAATCAACTCAACCACTCTGACTCTCTGAGATGACATTTATTTTCTGGCAAATAAGGGTAATACTTGTCTTAGTAAAGCTAATCACACAATACTGTGCTCTCTCATTGTAGTGTACACAAGGCTCATTGTTTCCAATTTTCCAGATTTATACCAACTTCAGCCACTTTTTTTAGTATACTCTTTCCAAAAACTTATGCATTTGTTCTTGACTGATAGTCAAGGTGCCATATTGGCTCTGACAGCATTTTCTACTTTTAACTGGCAGTGTCCTCACTGTGTTGCCAAATCTGGACACGGTAAAATTTTGTTTCATACTGACTTCTAAAACATTTCCTACTCTAAGTCAGAAATTTCTTAGTCTATTTTAGGAATTCCAGTTCTATTTTGGCATTTCTCAAGTTGATGCTTACACAGACTGATAGCTCGTGTCTAAAACAAAATTTTATTGCCATATTGCAAGAAAAAAAAAAAGGCGATTCATGAAGACTGTTTATCAGTTAACATTATCAAATTACTTTATCAGTTAACATTATTAAATTATTTTATCAGTTAACATTATTAAATTACTTCATCAGTGGACAATATTAAATCACTTTATAAAATTTCTAACTGCTATCACAATTCTTGCAAAGTGATAAAAAGAAAAAAAAAAAGAAACAAAATTGGCAAATGATACTACAAATAAACTCTATCTTATAGTGAGTCCCAACTTCATTAAAAAAAGAAATTATTAACATCTTCTTCTGTTGTGTTTTGCAATGAGAGAGAGAGAGAGTGAGAGAGAGAACAAAGGAACAAAGAAACCAACTTTATTTTTGAAGGGTAAAAATCAGGCATGAAGGCCCATCTGACATTCTGCCCTTCATCTCTCAACATTCACTTTGTCACTAACACTCAGTTTGTACATCAGATACATGATAAGCATGAATAAAATGACAAAACATTTATGATAAAATCTCTTATAAACACAGTAAACTGTGTAAAGGAACTAAGTAAGCTATGTAGATCTACTTAGTTCCTTTACACTAATTACTATGTTGACAATACATTTTCATGTAAATGTTTTGTAATTTTGGAGAAGAGAAAGTCTGAAAGAAAACTATCTGAATGGGCTGGCAAAGTGGCACAGGGAGCAAAAAAGCCACATGTCTGGTGAACAAATTTCCAAGGACTACACAAATCTAACAGCAACAAGTATGTCAAAATAAAATTAAAAGAATGACTATGGTAAAAGACTGACAGCAACAAGTATGTCATGGCACCAAAGTAAAACTAGAAGAAAGACTAGGGTAAAAAACTGAAAGTAACAAGTATGTCATGGCACCAAAATAAAACTAGAAGGATGACTAGGGTAAAAGACTGAAAGCAACAACTATGTCATGGCACCAAAATAAAACTAGAAGAAGGACTATGGTAAAAGACTGAAAGCAACAAGTATGTCATGGCACCAAAATAAAACTAGAAGAAAGACTATGGTAAAAAAACTGAAAGTGACAAATAAATGGCAAGCATTTGCTGCCCTTAAACTCTAGCACTCTACAAACTGTATACATTAATAAACTCTTACACACATCCATTTATACAAGTACTCAGAAACATACCTCGGTATAAATCCATTGTTCACCTTGATTCTCACTCACGCATGGTTTCATCACCAGGCCACTATGTGGCTGAGTATCTTGTTCTTGGGAGAAAGTCAAGATGCCATTTAGGCTCTGAAAGTGCATTCTGTTTTTAACTCGCAGTGATGCCAATTCTGAGTTCTGCAAAATTCTATACAGCCTACGTGGATTTCTTATTAATATTTGATTCGACTCTGAATCTTGCTGTGGAATATGAGTGCTACTCTCTTGTCCCCCAGCCTTAATATTCTGTCTATTTGACCTAGCTTGGCTTGAGATTGTATCTGGGTTTATCTGATTTAATTTACGTCTCTGAGGCAATAGTTCTGGCTGAACAAGAAGGCTATCAGTCTGAATTTGCTGCTGGAATGATTCAGTGAGAAAGTGACCTGGCTCTACCTCCTCCTGTTCCTGCCCTTCCATGAAAATTTTCTTTCTCTGGAGTGTTCTGTCTGGTTCATACTGGTCTTGGCTGGATTCTAACTGGCTGCCGTTAGATTTCACAGCCAGTGAGACATTCTTGTGCAGTCTTTCTTCTGATTTCATTACACTCAGTGTGTAGGACAAACATGTTTTATTCTCTGTAATCAAAACTCCAGATATGAGGTGATACCAGATTGTTTGTGGGCTGGCAAGCCAGTCCTGCAAGATGATATTCCCATCTGTAAGGAGGAAAAGATGAAAAAAATTAGTTTTTGTTTGTTTGTTGTTGTTGTCTGCAGAAATAAAATATGTCTGTGGCATCTGTTATGCCATTTGGAGGGGGGGAGGAGTATTAGTTGTTTGACATTTGTACATCACAGTTTTGTGAGATAGGGAGGTCAGCATGTATCCTCACTGCCTTTCTTTTTCCATAAAAAAACCCTCATGTACCCATTTCTTCAGGACAGGTCAACCTCAGTGCTGGGTCAGTCTGAAAATATTCCAGCCCAGTGCAAAATCAAACCAGGGATCTTCTGGTAACCAGGCAAGAACACTGACCACCGTGACACTGCTTGGAGAAAGAAACAGACCAAAAAATAAACTGTTTATGTAGCGACTCTCACGGCTTATGTAGCAACCAGGATTTGTTATAGCACATTCTTCAGGTGTACTAGGTTCAGTTCCAGCAGTGGGATTTTTTCTGGTACACACCAAAAAAGGCCCGGGGTTCACCCAGCCTCTAAAAATGGGTACCAGAGAAATCTGGGAAGGTAAAATGGCCAGCCATGATACTAACCACATCACACTTTCATGTGCCAAAGGTCATGGAAAATACAGGCCTAACACTGTATTCCCCAATATGCCTTAATGGCATGGAAACAGGAATTTTACCTTTACCTTTACATTTTTAAAATGTGTTCTGATAGATGGATTCTACATTCATTTTACTAACAAGTCAGCAAGCTGTTGTATAAGGCAAGCAACACAGCACTTGACACCTCACTACAACTGAAAAAAAAAATTGGGAAAAACAATAACACTGTAATATTACTATACTATCTCAACAACATTATTCTCATATGTCTACACTGTCATAACATCATCCTCATCTACAGTGTTTCTTTCCGATCTGGAACTTTTCTTCAGAAGCAGATGATGTAAGATAAGAGAAGTCATAAAACATGTCAGTACCATAACAGAACTCATAAATCATATCAGCATCATTTATTAGTGACTTTAGGAGACCCAGTCTTGTAGACAAAGCTATTCTAGAAGATGACCCTCACAACACCCCAGCACTTTCTGAAGGAGACTTTATTGCTGTTCCCCAGTCTCCTGGAAGTTAGTGGTCCACAGATCCAAGCAATCAATACATGCAGTTGTAGGAAGTTGACACAGACTGCCTGGATTCTGCTTCATCAATGCTGCTCTCTTCAAGATCTTTTATCTTACTAACTTGTTCCTGATTGTTTTCTTCCTAGTTACTAACTTGTTCCTGACTGTTTTCTTCCTAGTTACTAACTTGTTCCTGATTGTTTTCTCCCTAGTTACTAACTTGTTCCTGATTGTTTTCTTCCTAGTTACTAACTTGTTCCTGACTGTTTTCTTCCTAGTAACTAACTTGTTCCTGACTGTTTTCTTCCTAGTTACTAACTTGTTCCTGATTGTTTTCTTCCTAGTTACTAACTTGTTCCTGATTGTTTTCTTCCTAGTTACTAATTTGTTCCTAAAGGTCACTGATTACTTCAGCCTCCTCTGTCAGTGAGATTTCTTGAGACTCAATTATGTGGATCTCCAATTAACCACATCATTGCCTGACTGTGCAGAAAGAGGGCCAAACCTCTGCTTATTCTTCCTCAAGAAAGTTCTTGATGATAATTAGACATTTTTCCTGCCTCAGGAAATATGATTTTCCTGGTTGGGGGGGGGGGGGGCATTTAAATTAACCAATCTATGGCTTGGAAGAATTCTCAGAAAGTTGAGCTTGTACCTCTGCCTCCACTGGTATGGTGGTTAGTCTTCTGCAGCCTCTGTCCAATGTGATGGGGACTGAGAAGGATGTCCACACTCTTCCGTAACTCTCGTCCATTCCTCACTATCATGAGGTTCTATCACATAGTGGATGTTTCAGTTAAATAATAATAATACTGAATAATATGCCAACAGTGATGCAGTCATTTACACAGATGGGTCTGTTACTCAACACCTGAGAAGCACATAGGCTTTCATGGCCCAGGTTCAAGGGAAAATGGTGAAGGAAGACAGTGGTACTTTTACCATGACTAGTTTAACTATGGAGATTGATAAAGTTATATTATATACTCAAAATAACAAGGCAAGGACATATGTAACTAAAATTGCACAAAATTTCCCTCTCTGCTTTCTACACAAACACAAGAGATACAAGACATGTTTTAAAATAGCGGAGATTTAGGCATCCCAACAAAAGTAACACAATTCCTTAAATACAGGACTGTCTCATATAATGTTGGAAGATAGGTCACTTTACATTCCCTTACTATGAAAACTAACAGATTTCAATGGCTAGTTTGGTAGAAAGAGTGGAAGAGAGTCAGCATACCTAATAAAGAGGGAATGAATGGGACAAAATGCAAAGATGGTAAGACACTGTGAAAGAGAACTATATCTGAGAGAACTTGACATGACATAAATGGAAAGAGAAAGCCAGGGACAGAGACAAACGGTGACAGGCTGTATCTTCAGTAATGAGTCATAAGTGTTTGGAAAACTGAATACAGAAAGATATGAAGTGAAAACACATTTTATGCTCACTCTCTACTCCAATGCTCAAAATCCTCTTTTTTTCTGCAAAGAGTGTAATTCGGCCCCTTTGCTTTATCTTCATGGGGAAATTCATGTTTGGCTCCACCTTCTGCAGGTACCAGTTGAAGTTCTGACAAGTGCTGTTTGTTTCTGGTCTTGAGGGTCTCTGCTGGGACCAGTAGCTTTTTGACTGCTGTACCTCAAGCTGAGTGCTCCTATGGAAAGATTGCATGAAATTATAAAGCTCTCTGTATCTCAAGCTGAGTGCTCCTATGGAAAGATTGCATGAAATTATAAAGCTCTCTGTATCTCAAGCTGAGTGCTCCTATGGAAAGATTGCATGAAATTATAAAGCTCTCTGTATCTCAAGCTGAGTGCTCCTATGGAAAAATTGCATGAAATTATAAAGCTCTCTGTATCTCAAGCTGAGTGCTCCTATGGAAAGATTGCATGAAAATATAAAGCTGATGCAGCAGTGGCTCTTTGCATTAAAGGGATGCTATACAGATGTCCATATATGATTTCACTGGCTGCAGCATCACTTAACTGGATTTGCCCCGCTGGACTTTTACTTCTTAATTTGTGCAGGAGACCAAATACAGTGGTCAGAGGAACTGCAAGAACTAAAGCAAAGGATTATGTTGTGAGTGACATTATTACTAGAGTTTGAGAACATTGTCTGGCATGAGATGGACTATGTATGCTGAGTTACATGTGGTTCTCATAATGAAATCTGAACTTAAAAAAAAAAAAGAGAAGAGAAAAAAGAAAAACTTTAAAACTGAGTTTTTGACCATTTCATTTTAGAAAAGTGGCATTTTTTTTTTCAGGAAAACCTGCATACATTTAGAACAGTTAACATTTACCAACAAGCAATGTTGCAGCATTTGACATCATAAGAAAAATTAAGAAGATTTGTTCTCACAGAGTACAGCAAAGTCAATAGAGAAGATAGCAAATATTCTGGTATTACTGCAACATACAATCAATACAACTAAACAAAAAAAAAAATCTAAAATATCAACGTCCTGTGGCAACTGCATGTCATATAGTGAAATGTTAGTGCCTTCACATTTCTAGGCCACCAAAGCACTTGATGCCAGCACTTTTCCTCATTGTCTTCATTTTCCTGGGGAAACTCCAGGTACTCATTTCTTAAGGCTGGGTTGAACCTGGTGCTGGTTAATCCAAAAAGATTCTTCCCAAATGCAAAACCGAACCAGAGACCTTCTGATCAGCAGGTGAGTGCACTAACTGCTGCACAACCACACCACCCTATATATAATATTAAATAAAAGCTTGTACTTGTATGAACTCCATGTAACTGCGAGCTGTTGCTCTTTGCAGTCAATGCTGTAGAGATTTTCAGGCACAGCATCATATCGGCTTGGGAGCAGGTTATGGCAGCTACTTTTTCAGTCCTAAAAAGCAGGGGGGTGTGCAATGCTTCTTTAGCAGACTCCACCATCATGGGGACTATGGTGATCCTTGCCCCATTAGCCAGGCTAGGACTGTTACTGGGGGTACCGCGGAGAGGTGGAACAGGGTCTTGGTCAGCTATGGTTCGCTAACTCTGATGCTGGCATATTGGCTATGGGTTGCTAATTGCCTCATTGGACCTAAATAAAAGCTAAACCATCAAAGATATAGAGTTGGGCCACACAACAGTAAATCCAGTTTTTGTTGGCCCATACATAATATGGCAGTTACAATAATTTCCTAAAGAAATCAGAAACTAGTATGCTTTATCTTTATTGAAACATTTTTTTATATCTTTATTATATTTCATTATATGAAATGTTTTATATCTTATGATAAATATCTATCAGCAACTACAATACAGACAGAAAATACCAGATACAAAATAAGAGAAACTCAGAATTTATGAATCTCTTGATTTACTAGATAAAGATAAATGTAACCCTGTCATGACTTAGAGGCACATAGGAATATGGTGTTAGTTCCCATATTTTCCTTGCCCTGTCAGCACTTTAGAGGCTACATCCTGCTATAAACATCCTACAGATCAACAAGAAAACATTACAGGCCCACTGCCTATTATTTAAAAAAAACAGAACAAAAGCACTAACTCAAACTTACATCTGCATTCTTTCATAGACAAAATATTTGTAGTCGCTCATCCAAATTTCAGCAATTCTTACCCTGTCCCTGACTGACTCTTTATCTGTTAGCAAATGTAGATGACAACAAACTTTAGATTGGCTTAGTTCTCATAATTATTATAAACATTAACATATGAAGAAAAACTTCTTTTAAACAAAAATTTTGTTATAAAAGTTGAGATATTAAATTAAACTAGTTTAAAAGATGAAATATTAAATGAAACTAGTTAAAAAAATGAAATATTAAATGAAACTAGTTACAAATATGAAATATTAAATGAAAAACTTTACAACATTGTGATACTGAATTAATCTGGTTACAAAAAGTGGACGGTTAAGTTAAAATGGTTATAGAAGTATAATATTCAATGAAACAGTTTACAAGGGTGAAAAATTAAATGAACAAGTTACTAAAGTGTAATACTGAATGAAACTGGTTACAGTGGTGTAATAGTGAATAGAGCTGGTTACAGATGCCTTTTATTGAATGAAACTGGTTACAGAAGAGGAATATTGAGCGAAATTGGTTACACAAGTGTAATACTGAATGAAACTGGTTACACGGTGTTCTCATGAATTAAACCTGGCTCTTTTCATTAAGAAATTTGTCACACAAAATCTGGGAGATATCTCTCTCTCAAGATCCGTGCCAACAGGTGTAGGTTATCATGTATTTTCACAACCACTGATTCTCTTGTGCATCTCATCAGCTTGTCATTGAGCATTTCCCGTGCCAGGATGCCAAGCCATCGAACATCTTTTCTCTCTGTCTACCTCTGTCTCCTCTGCCTTTGATCTTCCCTGTTGCCATTATGTGCTCTAGCCTGGCTCTCCTCCAAACACGCCCCACAAATCTGAGAGGCGTAGTTCTAATCTATCCTTGGAAAATTCCCCCTGGCCATCTTAATCTTCTTATGCTTTGTTATCAAGAAAGGTGGAAGCTTAAAGCTCTGCTGCACCTCAGAATGACTATTAGTTCTGCCAATTAATGCTCATTATTGTGCATATGATGTTATATCATAAATTGTTGTGGTTATGTAACATTAACAGCCTTGTTAATAAAACCATCAAAATTTTTTTCTCTGCTTCTTATAAATCAGGTCTGATTGGCTGAGTGATTAAGCACTCAGTCTACTAATCTGGTGGTACTGGGTTCAAATCTCATCAGTGAGGATTTTTTCTGGTACCACCACACCAAAGAAATCTGGAAAGGTAAATGTGGCCAGGCATGATACTGATCAAATCATACTTTCTTCTCATGCTGAAGGTAGTGGAAGTATGGGGCTAACACCATATTCCCAATATGTCTTAATGGCATGAAAATGAGGATTTTATCTTTCATCATCATCACCACATTTCACTTCCTTGAGAGCATAGGCCACAGATAAAGGCTCTCCAGTCATCCCTGTTCTTGGAATTATTCTCTGCTTCCTTCCATGTGCACCTCTTGTCTCTGAGCACTGTCATAATTTCTCTTCTCCAGGTAAGTCTAGGTCTTCCTCATTTTCTATTTCCTTGAGGATTCCATGTGAGTACCTGTCTTGGTATGCTGGTGTCAGGTTTCCTTAGAGTGTGGCCAATCCACCTCCACTCCCTAGACATGATTTATAGGTTTTACCTTTTCCCTCTTATAAATTACCCATCCTTTGATCCTCATCAACTTCCTCTTCTTCAAAATTTCAGCCAAATCCAGTGATCATGCTAGGATTTTTCAGAATTGGTAAAATTTTATCTGTCTTTCACCTTGTGTGAAGTTCTTTCCAAAATACCGCTTTTCTCAATACAACATTCGGTATTTCATACTTTTTTTTTCTTATGTAAAATTAAACACACTTTACAAACATCATTGGAAAATAAATATTTGTGTGAAAATATTTTTTCTTACATACTTGTGGCAAGAATTAATCTTTACAAAATGCTCATATACTGAACCGAAGCCAGAAACTGACTGACTGTCCTCCATGCAAATTGAGCATCATCATCTTACTGTTCTGCTTATCCTCCAATCACTTTGACTGGTTGCCTTTTACTAGGCTTTTGATAATATAAACCAGTTATGGTAACTGGTGACCTCCAGAAATTTCAGTTTTTCTCATTTTGTATTGGTAATTTCCCCCGTGTGGTACCCGGGATCTGCAAAGAATAGGACCACTGTACCCTACCATGCATGATCGTAAAAGGCGACTAAGGAGGGTTCAGCATAGGGCCAGCAACCCTATCTGGTAAAGAAACTATCAGACTGCTACAGAAACGGAAGCAAGGGAAAAAGCAAATGCAGGTGGAAGGAGAAATGCGTATCAGGAAACTGAGCCCATGAAGGTTGTGGATGAAAGCCAGCCACTGGAAGTCCCCAGCCCGACTGCAGACCTCCTGGAACCGAAACATAAGATGCAAATAGGCAGCTGGAATGTAAGAACACTAAACCAGACTGGAAAACTAGCACAAACCATCAAGGAAATGCACAGATATAAACTAGACATACTAGGAATACAAGAAGCAAGATGGACAGGACAAGGCAGAAGGAAATTAACAACACAGCACACAGAAGATACAATAATATGGTCAGGTAAAGAAGATCTTCATGAAGGAGGAGTAGCATTGATTATAACAAAAGAAGCATCAAGAGCATTGCTGAAATGGACCCCAATAAATGAGAGATTATTATATGCACGGTTCAACTCAAGATTCACGAAGCTGTCTATTATAGTTTGTTATGCACCAACAGAAGCAGCTGAAGAGGAATTAAAAGAAGATTTTTACAACAGCCTCCAAGCAACAGTAGAAACAATACCCAAGCATGATATGCTACTCATCTTGGGCGACTTCAATGCAAAAGTAGGTGAAGGAAATGAAGATAGAAGAAGAATCATGGGAAGAGAAGGAACCGGAGAAATAAATGAAAATGGAGAAAGACTGTGCAGTTTCTGTGAAGAAAACATGATGACCATCGGAGGGACGATTTTCCAACACAAAAACATCCATAAGGTGACTTGGAGGTCACCAGATAAAACCACAGAAAACCAAATTGATCACATACTAATTAACAACAAGTGGAAACGGTCACTACAAGATGTGCGAGTAAGGAAAGGAGCAGATGTAGGAAGTGATCACAACCTTCTGGTAGCAAAAATAAAACTAAAATTAAGGAAAGCCAAAATCGGAGAACACAGAAAGTTACATTTTGATACAAGAAAACTGATAGACCAGCAAACAAGAAATGAATTCTCAATAGTACTTAAGAACCGCTTCAGTGTCCTACAAAACGAAGCAGAAATGTCCATATTAGAGTTCAATAAAACACTACAGGAAACAGCAAAAGAGGTGCTGGGATATCGGAAAAGGAGAAAAGAGGAATGGATAAGCGAGACCACATGGGAAAAGATAGAGCAAAGAAAAGAAATCAAGGGAAAATTACTGAACACCAAATCACAACGGCTTAAAGAACGAGTTTTGAGTAATTATGCACAAAAAGACAAAGAAGTGAAGGAATCATGCCGTCAAGATAAACGTCAATATTATGACAACTTAGCAGAAACAGCAGAGAAAGCAGCATATACAAATGACATGAAAACCATATATAAAATCACAAAGCAGATGACAGGTAACTTCAACACAAGATGTGAAAGTGCAGTAAGAACACAAAATGGACAACTGGTCAGTGGAGAAAGAGAGAAAATTGAAAGATGGAGGGAACACTTTAATACCCTACTAAACAGAACACAAGGAGCACAAACAATAGACATACCTGAAGCAAAAACAGAACTAAACATCAATACAGGACCAATAACAATAAATGAAGTAAAGGAGGCGATAAAGAAGCTAAAATCAGACAGGGCACCAGGTGAAGATGAAGTGACTGCTGAGATGTTGAAAGCAGAAGAAACAGAAACACCAAAACAACTTTGCCAGATATTACAACAAATTTGGGATTTAGAAAAAGCCCCAGAGGAGTGGAAAACTGGTCTTATAGTAAAACTACCAAAGAAGGGTGACCTCAGAGATTGCGGGAACTGGAGAGGCATTACCCTACTGCCACTCACCAGTAAAGTATTTTGCAGAATAATCATCAACAGAATTGTACCAACACTTGAGGAAAAACTTCGGAAAGAGCAGGCAGGATTTAGGAAAGGAAGATCATGCATAGACCACATATTTGTACTTAGACAAATATTAGAACAGGCAAATGAGTGGCATAGTACAACATATGCATTATTCATAGATTTTGAGAAAGCCTTTGACAGTGTCAACAGAGATGCACTGTGGAAAATCCTAAGATGGCATGGCCTCCCCCATAAAATAGTAAATGTAATCAAAGCCCTATACGAGGGTTTTCAGTGCAAAGTTATCTGTGGAGAACATACCTCCAGCAGCTTTAGGGTACAAACAGGAGTGAAACAGGGATGTGTACTATCACCAACATTATTTATCTTGGCAGTAGACTGGTTAATGAAGGAGGCAACATCAGACAAACGCAGAGGATTACAATGGACCCTTGACACAGTGCTGGAGGACCTTGACTTTGTGGATGACATTTGTCTGTTATCAAGCAGTCACAAAGATATGCAAGATAAAATAAACAAGCTAACTCAGAATGCAAACAACATAGGACTAAAGATCAATGTAGGAAAGACAAAGTTAAGCAAAATGTGAACAACAGAAATGTACTCAGAGTAGATAACAAGTTAGTGGAGGAGGTCAACGAATTTGTATACCTTGGCAGCAGAGTAGTAGAAAATGGAGACAGCACAGAGGACATCAACAGCAGACTTACTAGAGCAAACCAGGCTTTTGCAATGCTGCAGAATATATGGAAATCAAATAAACTAAGCATAAATATAAAAATCAGGATATTTAAGAGTAATGTTCTAAGTGTACTACTCTATGGAAGTGAATGCTGGAAAATCACCAAAACCATAGAAAACAAGTTGAATTCTTTCCAGACTAAATGTTTACGAAGAATTAGAAAAATATTTTGGCCAAACACCATAAGAAATAACATCTTATTAGCAGAAATGCAGATGAAACCACTGACAACAATTATTGAGGAAAGACGATGGCGATGGTTGGGACATGTGCTCCGAATGACTGACAACTCACTACCAAAAATAGCACTAAGATGGACACCACAAGGGAGCAGAAGTAAGGGTAGACCAAAAGAGACATGGAGAAAAACAACAGAAAGGATGTTGGGCAATAGAGGGCTCACCTGGGCAAGAGCAGAAAAAAAGGCGAAGGACAGGCATTTGTGGAAAACCCTCGCGGAAGCCCCATGTGCCCTGGGCACTTAAGGTTCAGAGAGAGATTGGTAATTTACTGGCAATTGCCTGTTAACATGATCACTGGCCAGATCTTACCATTTTTACTTACCCAGCAGTTTAGATGGCTGAGAGTACAACACAGGGAAAATATAACCGACATGAGAGCAAGGCACAAGCTTAATCTGACTGCCACACATCCATGACCTGTACAAGACAAAACCAGAAAAAAAAACTTATATATTTGCTTGTCTCTTTCCGTGCCATTGGTCACAATTATGACTTTTCCAGTTTCCCAATGCTTACCAATGGTCACATTAGTGACCATTGGTTTGTTTCAATAAAACAACCAGTGTAACATTTGGATTGTACATATTTCATCCACGATTCCGGTGACACTTTTCAAAATGGCGAAAGAGTGCCTAGTTATGAGCAATTTCGAGCGAGAAAAAGGAAGAGAAAGACTGAAATTTTTCAATTTTTGATGATGTAGATAGGGGTATGGACATGGCCTGTGACCACCCCACTGCTCTTGAATGTATCCCAAGTAGATCTAGACATATTATACGATGGTAGAAGTAGTTAGAAATTATTTCAGACATTAATTTAGCAAGAATGCAACATAGAATCAGAATATGAGATCGACAAGTAGATCTACACATCTCAGATGGTAAGTAGTGCATATCTAGACCTAGCCGATGATGAGCTAGGCACAATCAGTGTCTAAAAACATCACATTACTTCTTTTTTCCTAAAAAACTCTGCATTTATGAAATGTTCATTCATTTAGCTATACTTTGAAACATAATAAATATACAGAAGTACATGGAAATACTGTTTTCCATTCATTTTACAACTATACCCCCTAACCCTATCAAGACCCATGTTTTTAGTCTGGCACGTAACTGAACGTCCGTGTTTCTTCCTGTGGCGCGGAAAGAGATACATATATATATATATATATATATACGTATGTGTAAAATAATGTATGTGTGAAAGTATATGCACTGAATGTTGAAATATTCCATCATTTCAAGACAAAATGAGGGCCAAAATCAAGGACAGAAAAAAATGCAAATCCAAAGACTGGGCATACAACACAAGAATGGCTTATAACTGCTTTAACTGCTGCAGCCAATTATACTTACTAAATATTGTTAGAATCAACCTTAACGGAAGGTGCTTAACATGAGCTCAGCAACTTCCACAAATATCCAACATCAACCTGCTTCAAACTGTTTTCTAAAATAGAAAGAGCTCCCATAGCGTTACTGACAGAAGGATTGGCTAAATCAATATTGGTGCAATTTGTCAGACAGTCTCACATGGAAGGTATGGGATAAATTCAGTCTGCTATCACCCTGGAGTTGACCCAGCTGTACAAATGTGTAATCATGAACAAAACTGATGACAAAATGCTTCTCAGGGTGGTCTATGTAAGAAGTTTGAGAAGATAGTCTGTGTAAAAGATCTGAAGATAGTTTGCACAAAAAGTATGAATATTGTGTAAGAGTGCATGAAAGGTGTGAATATAGTCTGTGCAGAAAATGTGAAGATAGTCTTGTCATTCAAAAATAATGCCAGAGTTAAATGAAGTTACACTGTGAAAATGTAACCAACTTGTCTACACTGTGAAAATGTAACTGAGTTGTTTACACTATGAAAATGTAACCGAGTTGTTAACTTTACCAGGACTTAGCTTTGTGAGCCATAGTGTTTATGCTGTCCACATACTAGAGGGTGACATGGTCAGTATCAAAGCTGCTCTCCTTTCTACCTGATCTCCAAAAGGAGCCAGTACCCATTTCTACAGCTGGATGACTAGTACACTGTTGGACGGATTCAAATCATCAACTTTTGCAATGAAAGACAAGTGCACCAACCACTTCACTACTCACATGCCATAATGTTAGCATGCAATAAGATTTTAATTTACTTGAAATTATTTTAAATTATATATGAAATTATATTAAATTGAAATTAATTAAGTATTTCAAATTTTCCTGAAAGCAAGCAATCATCAAGTTATCTCAAGTCAGGGACAATAATGGCTCCATGAAATTTAAAGACAGATTTACTTGAAGACTAACTCCGCCAAGGCTTGTCCCAACTCCTGATGAGAAAGGCGGAAGATTGGACATAGGGCTAGCTGGCCAATTCTATAAAAATGCTTCGGCTATGAAAATGTCAACAAGAGCTCAACATGAAGTAAAAGGGGAGCCCTTGTTGATGGCCTATGTCCCAGACAGAGGCACAGAAGGTGAGAAAGGAAAGAAGTTGAGGACCAGTTCTAGTAAAACTAATCACAGCTATGTGATGCAGTTTAAAAACAAATAGAAACAAGTAAAGGTGAGAGAGAGTAGCAAAAGAGCCATTGAAATTAGCGGCTAGAAATGTAAAACAAACAAATGGGTCTGTTACTGTTTGTTTTACATTCCTGCTTGCTCACCTCATTGGCTCTTTTGCCATTCCTTTTCAGTCTTTATTTCTGTGTATCTTTCTTGTAAGACTGCACCTTATGCCTCCAATAGGAGGCATACTTTTGTATAAGTTTGTTTAATTAATAAGTTTGTTTAATTAATATAAGTAATATTCATTTTTATACCTTCAAACTTCATCAACATCTGTTTAATATGGACTATATGCCTCCCTATGCATAGTCTAAAGTAGTTTAATTAAAGTATGACTTGATTGTTGTAATTTTTTGTATACTACTTCTCTATAAATTTGTTAGTTTTGAATGAATGTAAGAATGTAAGTTTATTTCATGTTTCCACATAAATCAGAGTGTAGAGTGTATGGACATGAGATAAGTTTATTTATGTAATCACTTAGTTGTGTCTTCATGCTTATTATGCTCATTAACAAGTACAGAATGACTGTGACTGAGTGAAAGCTGTATGATGAGGGACAGAATGTTAAACAGGCCTGCGTGCCCAATTCTTAAAACTTTGAAAATAAACTATGTTCCTTTGCTCTATCTCCAGCCTATGTGAAACTTAAAATATGGTAAAATCCCATTATAATGAACCCCATTTATAACAGAGCATCGGTAATAACGGACCAGGTCTGCATGTCCCAGCTGCACTCCTACATATATATCTTATTCTGGATATAGCAGAATAGTTTGCAAATCCCCTTGAAGTCCATTATAATGAGATTTTACTGTATTTCAGTACTTCACTGCTTGTGTTTTCCAGTGACAAGTATCTGCCCCACATCCTAACACTGTGTTCTTTCACTTCAGCATTACATTCTGACCTTCACCTCCACCATTCCAGTCTCACGGTAAATCACGTCCTTTGCCATCTGTTTTTCTTGGAAACAATTTCTTCCTCTGACCATGGTGTTCAAGGACACAGTTTGTTTACTCCCCTTTTCAAGGAGACTTCAAATCTTTCTTCTGAAGTACCTAGACCTACTTTTTTGTCACATTCTGACCTCTTGTTTAATGAGCAACTCTTGGATTTTAAAACTTTCACAAATAATTTACACCTACGAAATCTGTCTAAACAAAATCCCATTAACAGGCAAGCAGATTACTCCCAGTTTGTTTTTCTCAGTGTCTGCAAGCACAGACGGTGCTTGCTTCTGAATGAGATTTCCCATTTTCACAAAGTGGGGGCGTAAGTGGTTAGCAAAAAATCTGCACTAAAGTTTGCTCTAAGACCTGACATGTAGCCCATTCATTCTATATAAAAATGCAAGTGGTTTTCAAGATTCCAGCATTTCATAAACTTAATTTTGAAAGTGGTCTTTGAAAAGAAAAAAAAACAACTTTCTGAGGACTGGTGAAATGCTGAACATCTGCATTAAAAAAAATATCTGAAAATGGACATTGCTAAGTGTTGTGGCATTTGCCATAGAAGATAAGTTCTCTCCATAGTCTCAGTTTTATATATGTTTGTATGTATGTATGTATGGGGGCAAGACACTGTTTGATTTGTGAACTGCAACTCATTAGGTTTGGCAAACCAAAGCTGGCCAAGACTCTGTCTCACCTCTCCATTGGCAAAGGCCAGTAACAGGCCTAGCCTAGCTAAAGGGCAGGGATCACCATTGTCCCTATGGCTGTTGAGTCTGCTGAAGAAGTGCTTCACATCCCTTGCATTGTAGGTCTACACAGGCAATGGAAAAAAACCAACATTAGCTGCAAAGAACACCTGCTCACTGTTCCAGGGAGGCTGAAGAAGAAGATATACCACACAAACTTATAACTCAACTGCAAATGATGACACAAAATAGCCAATGCCCTTTTGAAACATAAAAAGACAACATAAACTTATTTGATTACTACATCATGCCAGACTCTCCATTATCTTTAACTTTTTTCTGTGATTTTCTACTTTATCTTTCTTACTGTGAGGTTTTCAAGTGCTCGCTCTCTCTCTCTCTCTCTCTCTCTCTCTCTCTCTCTCTCTCTCTCTCTCTGATATCTTGTCAAGTGTGAGTTGACAGTCTTCTCTGTTAGTTGTAATTAAAATCTTTCTAACTGACTTTTCTCTGACACTGATATTTGTCATGCCTGTAATAAAAAAAAAAGATTATACATTAAAATGTAGTCTGAGGCCGCTCATGGACAAGCAAATATTGGTCACCATTTCTGTGGAATCTTTCAAATGAATGACTTTTGAAAAGAGGAAAAAAAAAGTCATAATCCCAAAAAACCTTGCATGACATACAGTTTGAAAACCACTGCACTGGCCCCCGGCTCAAGTACGCAACCAACCTGAAAGAAAACTCAATATTGACACTTTCCTCCTTCATCAGGCCCTCATCAAACCCTCCCAGCTTGAACAAGAGGCTTCGGTTCACAGCAAATATCCCATCCACAATCACCGGATTTGGTGTAGTCTGAGTGCCATACTTTGCTTGACTCTGAAAATATAAAGATGCTTGATTAAAAAAACACACTGATTCTGAGTGCTTCTTTTTTTTAGCTGAATTAAAGTCATGAACTTTTGATTTTTAATTGATATGCTCTTTGACATCATCTGGTAAAGGTAAACAGACACAGACAGCTCATTCTAGTCTGTAAGCAAGACAGCTACTGTAATACACTAAAATAGCCAAAGCATTTTTCTTTCAATAAAAACCAGAGTATCTATGCTGACTTATCATCATCACTACACGTAGGGCCACTGACGGGGGGGGGGGGGGGTGGAGAGGATCTGGCTGGTGCATTGTTCAGGGGATGGAGGTGGGGGGGGGGGGGAAACAGACTTGTTTTAAAAGTGGGCCTGGAGGGTTTTCCTTGTTTTAAAGGTGGGCCATGGGGTGGGGGGAGGGGTGGTTCAGCTTCCTTTGTATTAAAATTGGGCCTGGATGTTTTTCCTTGTTTTAAATGTGGGCCACTGGGGGGGGGGGAAGGAGTGGTTAGCTTCCTTTGTATTAAAATTGGGCCTGGAGTTTTTCCTTGTTTTAAATGTGGGCCATTGGGGGAGGGGAGGGGTGGTTCAGCTTCATTTATATTAAAAGTGGGCCTAGAAGGTTTTCCTTGTTTTAAATGTGGGCCATTGGGGGAGGGGAGGGGTGGTTCAGCTTTCTTTATATTAAAAGTGGGCCTAGAGGGTTTTCCTTGTTTTAAATGTGGGCCATTGGGGGAGGGGAGGGGTGGTTCAGCTTTCTTTATATTAAAAGTGGGCCTAGAGGGTTTTCCTTGTTTTAAATGTGGGCCAATGGGGGGGGGGGGAGGGGTGGTTCAGCTTCATTTATATTAAAAGTGGGCCTAGAGGGTTTTCCTTGTTTTAAATGTGGGCCATTGGGGGGGGGGGGAGAGGGGTTGGTTCAGCTTTCTTTATATTAAAAGTGGACCTAGAGGGTTTTCCTTGTTTTAAATGTGGGCCATTGGGGGAGGGGTGGTTCAGCTTTCTTTATATTAAAAGTGGGTCTAGAGGGTTTTCCTTGTTTTAAATGTGGGCCAATGGGGGGGAGGGGTGGTTCATCTTCCTTTATATTAAAAGTGGGCCTAGAAGGTTTTCCTTGTTTTAAATGTGGGCCACTGGGGGGGAAGGGTTGGTTCAGCTTCATTATATTAAAAGTGGGCCTAAAGGGTTTTCCTTCTTTTTACTGTGGGCCAATGGGGGGTGGGAGGGGTGGTTCAGCTTCCTTTATATTAAAAGTGGGCCTAGAGGGTTTTCCTTGTTTTAAATGTGGGCCACTGGGGGTAGGGGGGAGGGGTGGTTCAGCTTCCTTTGTATTAAAATTGGGCCTGGATGTTTTTCCTTGTTTTAAATGTGGGCCATTGGGGGGGGGGGGGAGGGGTGGTTCAGCTTCCTTTGTATTAAAATTGGGCCTGGAGTTTTTCCTTGTTTTAAATGTGGGCCATTGGGGGGAGGGGAGGGGTGGTTCAGCTTCATTTATATTAAAAGTGGACGTAGAGGGTTTTCCTTGTTTTAAATGTGGGCCATGGGGGGGGGGGGGGTGGTTCAGCTTCCTTTATATTAAAAGTGGACCTAGAGGTTTTCCTTGTTTTAAATGTGGGCCATTGGGGGGAGGGGTGGTTCAGCTTTCTTTATATTAAAAGTGGGTCTAGAGGGTTTTCCTTGTTTTAAATGTGGGCCAATGGGGGGGAGGGGTGGTTCATCTTCCTTTATATTAAAAGTGGGCCTAGAAGGTTTTCCTTGTTTTAAATGTGGGCCACTGGGGGGGAAGGGTTGGTTCAGCTTCATTTATATTAAAAGTGGGCCTAAAGGGTTTTCCTTCTTTTTACTGTGGGCCAATGGGGGGTGGGAGGGGTGGTTCAGCTTCCTTTATATTAAAAGTGGGCCTAGAGGGTTTTCCTTGTTTTAAATGTGGGCCACTGGGGGTAGGGGGGAGGGGTGGTTCAACTTCCTTTATATTAAAAGTGGGCCTAGATGGTTTTCCTTGTTTTAAATGTGGGCCATTGGGGGTAGGGTGGGAGGGGTGGTTCAACTTCCTTTATATTAAAAGTGGGCCTAGAGGGTTTTCCTTGTTTTAAATGTGGGCCATTGGGGGTAGGGTGGGAGGGGTGGTTCAACTTCCTTTATATTAAAAGTGGGCATGTAGAGGTAAGGAAAACCTGGAGTGGACAGGATGAAAAAAAAATCAATGATGGGTGGGGGAGTGGGAGTTTTGTAAGTGTAGAAAATTTCTCTCACCTGATCAGAATGACGATCTTTAAAATAATTAATTTTTAAGCTTTCTAAGATGCAAAGGTCATCCAACAAGATCATCCACTACACAGCTTTCCTTCTTCTTCTTCTTCTTCTTTGTTCACTTCTACCACCAAAAACCGCACTGTGAACCTACTGAATTCACGCATGTGGTCCTTGTTAGGTCCCGTGGTCCCCTGTGTGGTCCAAAATAGACCACACGAGTTCCACGAAAGGACCACAAGGGGTTCAGAGTATCACAGTGCTTTAGCCTGTATTCTTGGTGGGTCTCTGAAGCGGGATTGCGTGACACCGTGGTTTTCATTGCACCAGTTTGGTCTAGGGTTGGACTTTCTCACCGGAAGACCTCGACGTGTTTGGGATATCAGTGCATCCCCGCTGGGTGAGAGGCGGTAGCCCACTCAGGCCAGAGTTGGACTTTCTCACTGGAAAACCTCGGCGTGTTTTCAGATACCCGTGTATCACCGCCGGGTGAGAGGTGGTTGCCCATCCAGTCCAGGGTTGGACTTTCTCACCGGAAAACCTCAGCGTGATTAGGATACGCAAACATCCCCGCCGGGTGAGAGGTGGTTGCCTATCTCGACTTCCCTGGTCCAGTGTCTCCGACTTCAGCATTTTGCGGTCGTGGCCGCTACCCTTCCTAGTTGTGACCAGGATGGAGCTTTTGTCCAGGAGGACGAATCCTCGCCACTAGTGACTTCCACCCCTGGGTTGAGCCGGTTTAGGCATTTCCCAGTATGGGCGTGTTTGGGACGGGACCGACCTCTAGGGCAGAGGTACTGTGACATTCATAGCCTTCAAGATTCACCCCTGGTATGAGCCGGTTTAGGCAAAATTCACCAGTATGGGTGTTTATCAGGCGTTACCGACCTCTAGAGCGGAGGTAGCATGACATGTCTAGCCATCGACAGCTTTCCTGTTTTTTTTTGTTTCGTAAAATGTGAGTCCATCCCTAAATCTTGTAGCAGCCATCTGTGCCATGCGTTTCTAGGGCTTCTCACTTTGCATTCCCTGCCCCTTTTTTTTATCTTTCCTCGCAGGGTTTCTCCACCTAAGCTAGCAGTCGGCCGCCTCTGGGCATGTTACATCCCAGAAGACCGAGGTGTGGTCTACTGAGTGGTTTGAATCACAAAATGTTCTTTTTGACTGGTTGATCCCTACAGCTCATTACATGTAGTTCTGTCTTCTCTCATGATATATGTCAATGTAGGCATTTCTTGCTAAATGTATGAATGCTGTTCAACTTAATATAAAGTTTACAGGTGTTTCTTGTTAAATATGTGAATATTGCTCTTTCACTTTTAACTGTTAGGATTTTTTTTTTTTTTTGGCTAAATGTATCATCTTAGCATGCAGGTTCGGAGAGAAAGGTTAGTGATTGGAGAGAAAGACTAGCATGCAGGTTCGGAGAGAAAGGTTAGTGATTGGAAAGAAGAACTAGCATGCAGGTTTGGAGAGAAAGGTGATTGGAGAGAAAGACTAGCATGCAGGTTTGGAGAGAAAGGTTAGTGATTGGAGAGAAAGACTAGCATGCAGGTTTGGAGAGAAAGGTTAGTGATTGGAGAGAAAGACTAGCATGCAGGTTTGGAGAGAAAGGTTAGTGACTGGAGAGAAAGACTAGCATGCAGGTTTGGAGAGAAAGGTTAGTGACCGGAGAGAAAGACTAGCATGCAAGTTTGGAGAGAAAGGTTAGTGACTGGACAGAAAGACTATCATGGAATACTGGAGGGAAAGGCTAGTGACTGGAGAGAAAGACTATGATGGAGGACTGGAGAGAAAGGTTAATGATTGGAGAGAGACTATCATGGAAGACTGGAGAAAAAAGGCTAGTGATTGGAGAGAAATACTATCATGGAAGACTGGAGAGAAAGATTATTCTCCACATATGACCGACAATAAGGAATGTATATGACTATACCAACTTACTAACAGTGGTCTCCTCCTGGCTGACAGTTCCCATGTGAAGGATCCAACTTTTGTCTCTGACAAAGTCTGAATGTTGTATCTGAATAATTTTTTAGAAACAAATCTGTTGTTAATAGGTTCATGACTGTAAATGTAGTTCTATTACATGACATTTCCTATCTTCATTTATTCAATAGATGTTTTTGGCAATCATGCTAGGTCACCCAAGCAAGAGATGGTGGTAGGAAATTACAGAAACTTTAAATATCCCATTATGTGATGCAAACTGATTGTTTTGTCCCTCCTGTCCAATGATTCTCAGAAAGGAGGCTATTGGCTCCCTAGGGGAAGAATTTCAACTCTAACGGGGAGAAATTTTTTTCCAAGGGAGGAAATAGGGAAGTATTTTTTTCAAAAGGATTATTATTATTATTATGTGGCATGCTGGAAAGCATTAGCAATCATGCTTCTCCATTTTGTGCATTCTTGGTGTTTCCAATCAGTTCAAATGATACCACTTGGTCTGTCGACTGAGATATTTTTCTCACGGTTTTCCATATGATGATCATTTAATATACAGAAGAGGATTTGGGGCAGCCTGGGTTGAAAAGGGAGGTCTGGGGCCTGGGATGTTGAGAACCACTGTTGTCTTTAATTAGTTTTCAATGTTCTGCAACCTCTCTGAACAAATTTTTCATCTGTGTTTTCTTTTCTGGCTATCGAAGGAGTACAGAACATCTTTCTCAAAAATTACATCTCTCTGGACTTCCAGTTTATGTTTTATTTGTCTCTTTGCTGTTCAAATATTACAGGCATAAAGCAATGGGTTTTGAAGGGATTGGTCTCAAAACGATCAAATTAGAGCCGTTGTTCCCATACTTTGTCAGGCTGCCTTTCCCCCATGTCTCCCTCATATCCCTAATGCTCTTCCCACTATACATATACACACTTTAGGTGGCTGTGATGCCAAATCTGTCTGCTCCCTTTAACTTCACTTTCTCCCTGGATGAATCTTCCCAATACTCCAACCAACTTTGAAAACCACTGTGTCAGAAAAATGTGCCAGAAAGCTGGGCCAGCTGAACCAAAACAGGTCAAGATGTTTACCTTCTCCAAATGTTGTTCCTGGAAGCAATTTGCTTCAGCTTCACTGTCCTCAGAGAAAAGCCAAGCAGTTTTTTAACAGCAAGGAAGGAGAACTGGCTGAATGGATAATTTTTAAACTGGTTTTGGTAGGCTCCTGCCAATATCTTATTCATATCAATGGCTACTTGTTCACATGAATGACTACTCACTCACATGCATGATTACTTGTTCACAGTAACAACTACTCATTCATGTGAATGACTACTTGTTCACATGAATTATCATTTAACCCAGGAAATGACCACGTGTTCACATGAACAATCACTTGATCACATGACTGACCACTACTCATTCACATGAATGACTAAATTTTCATGAGGATGTCTACTTCAAAAACCCATACAAAATTACTGGGAACAAGTAGAAGTCTAACTTAATTGAAATATATCAAAATCTAATTTAAATTACTGAAATGTATCAAAATCTAGTATAATTTACTGAAATGTATCAAAATCAAATTTAACTTACTGAAATGTATCAAAATCTATCCTGTCAACCACAGGAACTGTAATGGTTGCTGGATCTGCAACAATCCATTGCAAAAGAGGCACCATCCATCCACTGGTGCATTCACAGCGGGGCTGGAGAAAGATGACAACATCCCCTGTTGCTTTCCGTGCCCCATACATCCGAGCTCTTGCAACACCATGAAAGAAAGACAAGCGAATGATGCTCACCTGTGAGTTGAATTTTTTTGGGTGGGTTAGCATTTATATTTTGATCTTAGTGCTGTTAATATATATGGGAGATATATTATGCAATCAGGCTGTTATAAAGCTGAAGGTAACCCTGTTGTACCTTAAGGCATATAGGGAATATGGTGTTAGTGCCCATATTTTCCTTGATCTTTTGACACACTAAAGGACAATGTGGTCAGCACCATGCCTGACCACCTTTTCTTCCCCAGCTCCAGAAGAAACTGAGTACCCATTTCTACAGCTGGGTCACTGGGGCGCCTCTGGCCAGATTCAAACCCAGACTTACACCATGAAAAACTACTGAATCAGGCTGTTATAATGAGATGATACTATCACAGAGTGGTGGATCAGCCAACAGCTGAACAGGGTTAAGCCTAGAGGCCCAGAAGGGTAAGGGAGCCAATATCAAGGAAAATAAACTGCAAATAAAGATTAGTATTTCAGTGACAATCATTTATAACTATTATTGCTGCACCAGCACATTATCGTATCTAAAAGACATTGATATATATATATATATATAATGTCAGTTGTGTCTCACTTGAGCAATACAAAGTCATATAGTAAGTGTAGTGATCACCAAGTACAGAGGAATGAGACTATATATAACAATATGGATGGTATAGGTCAGAGGTTGGGAGGGGGGAGCCCTTCCTTAGTTTAGGGGTGTGTACAGTGGTTAATTTGTCAGATGGAGGGTGGGTAAGCAACTGTGCCAGGTTCCCTGTTAAAGGGGGTGCCAAAGCAGAGCATTCTTTATTTGCTTCGCTACATCCTCGCAAACTGTCGTAAATACATAAATGATCTACATGAAAAGACAGAACATGTGCCTTATTTTTCAGCTCTTGGGTTGAGTGGGATGTTTTTACTGCATCACCCTGTGTGGCTACAACCATCAGTGTGTCCCTGTTATTACAGCTATTGTGCTGTAGCTGTAGCTGTTACTATGTTACTATTACATCTACTTCTACTAATATTTTCCCCAGCAGCTTCCAGCAGTACGTCTCTCTCTTTCTCTTTCTCTCTTTCTCTCTCTCTCTCTCCCTCTCTCTCATTATATATATATATATATATTCCTGAAAGAGGAAGAAGAAGAGACACAAGCCAATGGCAAAATCCAGAAAGGGACAATCCAAACCCATAGGACACATCTTGAGAGCAGATGAATTGGAATAGTTGATAACAACAGGGATGGTAGAGAGCAAAAGGAACTGAGGCTGACAGAGAAGATGATTGATGGACTGATGAAATGGCATGGAGAAAGAACACAAGTCCAGCTCATAATTAACACCTGGAACAGAGAATTCTGAGAGAAGCATAACTGCCAATGCCTGTCGGCATGGCACTGGATACGTATTTGTATATATAAATTATACATAATGATTTCATTGTAATCATCCATCCTGTTTCATTTAATGTAATATCAGCAATGTCTATAGCAGAGTTTCTCAACTGGGGTTCTAAAGGATTTCATATGAGGTCATTGCATGTTCTATGAGAAGAAGAAGGAGGAGGTCACTGTGTGTTCTAGAAGAAGAAGAAGAAGAAGAAGAAGAAGATCAACCTTTTTCAGGCCAGATAAGTAGTGCTCCAGTCTAGGGAACTTCAAGTCTTCAATGTCAGAGTTGTCATCCACCAGAATAATATCATTGATTATCTCAAGTGGAGACCTGGGGATATTTTAATTATTTCAGCTTTAACTGACATCATCATCATCATCATCATCATCAAAACCATTATTACCACCACCATCAACATCATAATCAAAAATACTATTACCACCACCATCACCATTATCAAAACTGTCATCATCATTGAAACTACCACCACCACCACCGCCACCATCATCATCATCATCAAAACCACCACCATTACAAACACCACTATCATCATTATCATCATCATCATCATCAAAACCACCACCACTACAAACACCACTATCATTATCATCATCAAAGCCACCACCACTACAAACACCACTATCATCAGCATCATCATCAAAACCATCACCACCACCACAAACACCACTATCATCATCACCAACAAAACCACCACCATCATCATAAGCACCACTAAAACCTCCACCATCATTATCATCATCACCAAAATAACCTCCACCGCCATCATCATCATCACCACCAAAACCACCACCATCATCATAAGCACCACTAAAACCTCCACTGTCATTATCATTATCACCAAAATAACCTCCATCACCATCATCACCACCAAAACCAACACCTTCACCATCAGTTTCCCCAAGATAGCAAGTCTGACATTTAATATCTACATCAAGGGAGGATGCCTAGATACTCATATTTTTCACATTAGGTAAGACTATTTTCTATTAATGTGGGCCCTCAATGGTCAGTACTATGCCCCTGTGAAGTCTATGGCCTAAAGGCAGCAAAGACTTTACTTTCATCTTATTTCCATTCCTAAAGTTGATTCACTATAGTTCACATCCTGTTCAACATAATATCAGGCTTAAAACATCTTCATCACAGCATAAAATGTCAAAAGCTAAAAATTCCCACTTACATGCATCACCCTGTGTGGCTACAACCATCAGTGTGTCCCTGTTATTACAGCTATTGTGCTGTAGCTGTAGCTGTTACTATGTTACTATTACATCTTTCATTCCTTTGCTTGTCCCTTGCGGAACTTGCCTCCCAAACAGCACTCCTGTAGGCCTCTCGGTTGTGAGTAAGATGGCCTGCTGCTGCTGCATCCATTTCCAGATCATCAACGATGTCTTGCAGCCATCTTCGTCTATTACATCTACTTCTACTAATATTTTCCCCAGCAGCTTCCAGCAGTACGTCTCTCTCTTTCTCTCTCTCTCTTTCTCTCTCTCTCTCTCCCTCTCTCTCATTATATATATATATATATATTCCTGAAAGAGGAAGAAGAAGAGACACAAGCCAATGGCAAAATCCAGAAAGGGACAATCCAAACCCATAGGACACATCTTGAGAGCAGATGAATTGGAATAGTTGATAACAACAGGGATGGTAGAGAGCAAAAGGAACTGAGGCTGACAGAGAAGATGATTGATGGACTGATGAAATGGCATGGAGAAAGAACACAAGTCCAGCTCATAATTAACACCTGGAACAGAGAATTCTGAGAGAAGCATAACTGCCAATGCCTGTCGGCATGGCACTGGATACGTATTTGTATATATAAATTATACATAATGATTTCATTGTAATCATCCATCCTGTTTCATTTAATGTAATATCAGCAATGTCTATAGCAGAGTTTCTCAACTGGGGTTCTAAAGGATTTCATATGAGGTCATTGCATGTTCTATGAGAAGAAGAAGGAGGAGGTCACTGTGTGTTCTAGAAGAAGAAGAAGAAGAAGAAGAAGAAGATCAACCTTTTTCAGGCCAGATAAGTAGTGCTCCAGTCTAGGGAACTTCAAGTCTTCAATGTCAGAGTTGTCATCCACCAGAATAATATCATTGATTATCTCAAGTGGAGACCTGGGGATATTTTAATTATTTCAGCTTTAACTGACATCATCATCATCATCATCATCATCAAAACCATTATTACCACCACCATCAACATCATAATCAAAAATACTATTACCACCACCATCACCATTATCAAAACTGTCATCATCATTGAAACTACCACCACCACCACCGCCACCATCATCATCATCATCAAAACCACCACCATTACAAACACCACTATCATCATTATCATCATCATCATCATCAAAACCACCACCACTACAAACACCACTATCATTATCATCATCAAAGCCACCACCACTACAAACACCACTATCATCATCATCAAAACCACCACCACCACCACAAACACCACTATCATCATCACCACCAAAACCACCACCATCATCATAAGCACCACTAAAACCTCCACTATCATTATCATCATCACCAAAATAACCTCCACCGCCATCATCATCATCACCACCAAAACCACCACCATCATCATAAGCACCACTAAAACCTCCACTGTCATTATCATTATCACCAAAATAACCTCCATCACCATCATCACCACCAAAACCAACACCTTCACCATCAGTTTCCCCAAGATAGCAAGTCTGACATTTAATATCTACATCAAGGGAGGATGCCTAGATACTCATATTTTTCACATTAGGTAAGACTATTTTCTATTAATGTGGGCCCTCAATGGTCAGTACTATGCCCCTGTGAAGTCTATGGCCTAAAGGCAGCAAAGACTTTACTTTCATCTTATTTCCATTCCTAAAGTTGATTCACTATAGTTCACATCCTGTTCAACATAATATCAGGCTTAAAACATCTTCATCACAGCATAAAATGTCAAAAGCTAAAAATTCCCACTTACATGCAACACCATGGTCATCATCATCATCTACCAGTAACATCACATATTTTTCTCTCTCCTCCCACAGCCAAATCACCAACATAACCACCACATTCAACATCATCACTTCCCTCAACCCCTACCACACTCGCCCAGTCACCACCACCACCATCATCACCTAGGCCCCTACCACACTCATCCAGCCATCATCATCCCCAAGGCCCCTACCACACTCACCCAGCCACCATCACCCCCTAGGCCCCTACCGCACACCCAGCCACCATCATCCCCTAGGCCCCTACCATACACCCAGCCACCATCATCCCCTAGGCCCCTACACACACCAGCCACCATCATCCCCTAGGCCCCTACCACACACCAGCCACCATCATCCCCTAGGCCCCTACCACACACCCAGCCATCCATCATCCCCTAGGCCCCTACCACACACCCAGCCACCATCATCCCCTAGGCCCCTACCACACATCCAGCCACCATCATCCCCTAGGCCCCTACCACACATCCAGCCACCATCATTCCCTAGGCCCCTACCACACACCCAGCCACCATCATCCCTTAGGCCCCTACCACACACCCAGCCACCATCATCCCCAGCCTCTACCACACACCCAGCCACCATCATCCCCTAGGCCCCTACCACACACCTAGCCACCATCATCCCCTAGGCCCCTACCACACACCCAGCCACCATCATCCCCTAGGCCCCTACCACACTCACACAGCCACCACCATCCCCTAAGTCCCTACCACACTCACCCAGCCACATCACCCCCAGCCTCTACCACACTCACCTAGCCACTAGCACCATCACCACCAGCCCCTACCACACTCACACAGCCACTAGCATCATCACCCCCAGCCTCTACCACACTCACACAGCCACCATCATCCCCAGCCTCTACCACACTCACCTAGCCACTAGCACCATCACCACCAGCCCCTACCACACTCACACAGCCACTAGCATCATCACCCCCAGCCTCTACCACACTCACACAGCCACTAGCATCATCACCCCCAGCCTCTACCACACTCACCTAGCCACTAGCACCATCACCACCAGCCCCTACCACACTCACACAGCCACTAGCATCATCACCCCCAGCCTCTACCACACTCACCTAGCCACTAGCGCCATCACCACCAGCCCCTACCACACTCACCCAGCCACCATCATCCCCTAGGCCCCTACCACACACACCCAGCCATCATCATCCCCTAGGCCCCTACCACACTCACCCAGCCACCATCACCCCCCAGGCCCCTACCACACTCACCCAGCCACCATCATCCCCTGCCCCTACCACACTCACCCAGCCACCATCATCCCCTAGGCCCCTACCACACTCACCCTGCCACCATCATCCCCTAGGCCCCTACCACACTCACCCAGCCAGCATCACCCCCCAGGCCCCTACCACACTCACCCTGCCACCATCATCCCCTAGGCCCCTACCACACTCACCCAGCCACCATCATCCCCTAGGCCCCTACCACACTCACCCTGCCACCATCATCCCCTAGGCCCCTACCACACTCACCCAGCCACCATCATCCCCATCTCCTACCACACTCACCCAGCCAGCAACACCCACCTTCACCTCACCTGTCGACCACGCTGTACAACATTCTCAAAAGCGTCGTCCTTGGCTCATTGCGGAACACGACAACCACGGACACGCTTGGAAGCTGCTCCAGGTCCTTCAGCTGTTGGCATTCCTGACTCCGTACAACCGGCAGTGGTCGCCTCATCGATATTCTGTCACTCAAGTATTTGTTCAGATGGTACTTGATGAACCCTTCCTGACAATGAAAGTTACAGTTTTTTTTTAACCCGGTGATCTCCCTTCTTTCTTGTGTACAAAAATACCATATCTGCAGCCAAACTGGCCATTAATTCTTACAAGACAGAAATAACGATTAGGCAGTTATGTAGCTTCTAAGATAACGAATGCGGATGTCCATATCAACTCAGTCGAACACACGTGTATCTAACAAACATCAAAAAGATGAAATGATACTTCGGGTCCAAGTCGGTAAATCTTTATATGCCTGTGAATCAACATATGCCTGTGAGACCTGGACACTTAACAAAACAGCTGAGAAACACATAAATGCATTTGAATGTAAATGCTACAGAAGAGTTCTTCAAATATCATGGACACAAAAAAAGAACAAATATATCCATACTACAAGGACTTAATATTGAAGAAGGTTGGGTAGTAAGGAAGATTAAACAGAGAAAACTTGAAGACATATCAAACGCCATGATAATTTAGAGAAGACAGTCCTGGAATGGTACATAATGGGAAAAAGAAAGAGAGGAAGACCAAGGTGAAGATGGCTGCAAGACATCGTTGATGAACTACGAATGGATGCATCAGCAGCTGGGCATCTTGCTTACAACAGAGAGCTGTTAGGGAGGCAAAGTTCCGCAAGGGACATGCAAATGACTGCTGCTGCAGTCGGTGAATCTGTTTAGGAACGTACATAAAATCTATTTATTGACTCATGGATTATCACCATGCAACTGCGAATTTCAGCTTCTTGGTAGCTGATGTTATGATGAAAGATGGAAATCATGTATTATGGAGGTGTATGGTTCAGTGTGTTTTTTTTTAAGACAGAACGAGTAAGGAAAGTCGGCAGAAATAAGAACAGCAGAAAGTCAGCTGAGCATGTATAAATGAAAAACGTACAACAATCCAATATTTCGGCAAAAATGCCTTTTTTCAAGGATCACATACAGAGACAATACAACAGATGAAAAACATGAAAATGTAAATAATACTAGTAAAAGCTAAGTGTTTAATGTATCATCTGCTTTTGTTTGCTTTTATCTGTTGTGTCATTTGTTTATGTGATCTGCCTAGACCCGGAGATGACAACTGACAACTGTGTCTGAAAACAAACAATGAATGTCAGAAAATTCAGAAAATAAAAAAAAAATGTTTTAACCTTCCACGAGATAAATACCTCCAGTGCAATAAACTATCAAGTCTAAATTACGCCTCAAAGCGAATACATGGCAGAGTCATCCAGCGCTGTCTTTTAATCTCAACGTGAAGAACCAAGAAAATCAGAAATTCCACTGCTTAGCCAGGGAAAAAAGACTCTGTAGCAGGCAGATGACCTAGTCATCTATAACCAGACTAAAAACATGATAAAGACACACAGATCAGGGACGCCACCACGTTATGACTGCCCACTGTTAAAGAGAAACTATCAGGTCTCCATTTTCTGCCCCAGAACACGACAAAACCATCTCCAAAATAAAGTGTATACAAAGTTTCAAAGTTGGCAATTTTATGTGCGTGTGCTCGTGCGCCTCAGACTGTAGAAAACATCCTTCAAAACCACCTCAGGCTGTAGAAAACATCCTTCAAAACAGCCTCAAACTACACAAAATATCCTTCAAAACCACCTCAAACTGTACAAAACATCCTTCAAAACCACATCAGACTGTAGAAAACATCCTTCAAAACAGCCTTAAACTGTAGAAAACATCCTTCAAAACAGCCTCAAACTACACAAAATATCCTTCAAAACCACCTCAAACTGTACAAAACATCCTTCAAAACAGCCTCAGACTGTATAAAACATCCTTCAAAACCACTTCAGACTGTAGAAAACATCCTTCAAAACAGCCTCAAACTGTACAAAACATCCTTCAGAACAGCCTAAAACTATACAAAACATCCTTCAAAACTGGCTCAAACTATACAAAACATCCTTCAAAACAACCTCAAACTATACAAAACATCCTTCAAAACAGCCTCAAACTTTACAAAACATCCTTCAAAACAGCCTCAAACTACAACAACAGTCCAATTTGTTTATAAAGCTGCAGATATAGACTATAAATGTAAGAAGAAGAAGAGAAGACGAAGAAGACAACAAGATTATGTATCACATTGTTGAATCCACTTAGCAAAATAGAAAAAAAAAAAGAAAGAAATTTAGAATGATTTAATATTCGCCCATACAAGCAATATTTCTAAGTATAGAAGTAGAGAAAAAAAAAGACACAGGACAATTCAGTTATTGACAACAGCCGTGATCAAAAGACAGGTAGGTCTAGAACTTCAAAGAGATAATGAAATCTTGTGGAGAAAACTAATAAAAGCTGATTTTGATTAAATTCTACGTGTCACGTAGATAGAGGTGTATGGTGTAGTTTTACAAAGTGAGGGAAGGAGTGAGTAAGGTGAGAAAAAACGAATAGAAAGTATGACATCCGATATTTCGGCGTGAGCCTTCTTCGAGAAGGAAAGCAGCGTGGTCTTTCCTTCTCCCTTCTACTACACACATTTCTGTTTTCTACTTGGAGGAAGACACATTCAGATAAGTTCTTCGTGTTTTTGTCTCGTTTATCCTCGAATAAGGCTCACGCCGAAATATCGGATGTTGTATGTTTTTCATTTATACATTCTCATATTTTCTATTCGTTTTTTCCTCACCTTACTCACTCCCTCCCTCACTTTGTAAAACTGCACCATCCATACACCTCTATCTACCTTATTTATTTAAACCAGTTTTACTGCAGTTGCCATCCCTTTTACGTGTCGCGTACATTAGTGAGGGGCACGTGTGCAGTTTTAGGTAAGCAGCGTCGCAGAAAACAGGTTGAGTGTAGAGGAAACGCTACATAGAAGAGAGGCTTGGACGCGCCAGAGGAATTGAGTCAAGTGGAGGCGAGATATTGTAGAAGAGGAGCGTGGTGTTAGTCTCATGACATGAGATACTTGTCGATTTGGACACGACGTGAAAGCTAACAGCTCCATCTCATATGGTCATCGAGCACTGGATACAGTCGATTTGGACAGGTCGTAAGATTACAACCGATCTGGACAGGTCGTAACAAAACAGTCAGTTTGGACAGGTCGTAACATTACAACAGATTTTGACAGGTCGTAATGTAACGGTCGATCTGGACAGATCGTAACATTACAATCTATTTAATAGGTCGTAACATTACAACCGATTTGAACAGCTCGTAACATAACAATCTATTTGGGCAGGTCGTAATATAACAATCGATTTGGGCAGGTCGTAAAAAAAAACAGTCGATTTGGACAAGTCATAACAGATAACATTTCCGTCTTATACGGTATCCGGTAATAGATAACAGATAACAGTTTCTTCTTTCAAATAATCATCTTCGCTCACAGCAGCAACTCTGCTATTTAATACAAAATCGATAAAATATAATGACAAGTTTTTACGCATATCTTAGTATTGTCTTATTAATTCTGTCCTAGGACCTACTTTTCTTACTTCAAAAGCGTCTTCTTAGATGAAAAGTGTAAAAGAATAAAGACAAGTAGAAGAGTAATATTAAAAACTATAACAAAAAATGTACGTCTAACAGCTACACCTTTCTTCACATTACAAAAGTTAGCATGCCTCTATAAGCAACTCCAAATAACACAATTTATATCTAAAACCAGTGTCAGGACCGTCAAAATATGGTGACGTTAAGAGGAGCTGACATCATAAGGGCGTTAACTGTATATATACATATAGTCAGTCATTTGCATGTTCCTTGTGGAACTTTTTCTCCCTAAAAGCTCTCCTGTAGGCTTCTCGGTTGTAAGCAAGATACCCTGCTGCTGACACATCCATTTGCAGATCATCAACGATGTCTTGCAGTTATCTTCGCCTTGGTCTTCCTCTCTTTTTCCCCACTATGTACCCTTCCAAGACGGTCTTCTCATGACATTTGATGTGTCAAAAATATTTAAGTTTTCTCTGTTTAATATTATATGTATTATATTATACTCAGGTCATCAAAGAAATGGAGAGATACCACCTAGACGTACTGGGCATCAGTGAAATACGATTGCCAGAAGCAGGTAAAAGATCGGCAGAAAACGGTAAGTTAATAATACATTCAGGCAGAGAGGATGGGAAACACCAGGAAGGGGTAGGTATTATTATGTCAAATGTAGCAGCAAAGAGCCTTGTAGAATGGGAACCAGTGAACAGTCGCATAATAGGAGCACGATACAACTTAAGACACGGAAGAATGATAATAATACAGTGTTATGCACCCACGAATGATGCAGATGATGAGGTGAAAGACGAGTTCTATCACCATTTACAAAAATTCATTAACAGAGTACCTAAGCATGACATCCTAATTGCTACGAGGGACTTCAACGCTAAGGTAAGGAAAGATAATACCGACATCGAAAAAGTAATGGGGAAAGAAGGAACTGACACGGTAAATCAGAACTGAGAAAGATTAATTGAAATATGTCTAACAGAGGGTATGGTCATTGGAGGCACAATATTTCCACACAAAAAGATACATAAAACAACGTGGATATCTCCTAATGATAGAACTAGAAACCAGATATACCATTTTTGATTAGAAAGCAAAACAGAACATCTCTGATAGATGAAAGGGCATATAGGAGTGCAGATGTCAATAGTGATCACAATCTGTGAATCGGGAAAATAAAACTAAAACTGAAAGCCGACACAAAAAATCAATACACAGAAAGATAAACAGCCACAGCCTACAAGAAGAGACTACTAACAGTAATTTCAATCAGGAACGTGCCAATCATTACACAACACTCAGTGAAATAGAGGAGGTACATATAGATGAATTCTTACAGCACAGCCATAATCACATAATCAGCAAGTGCTGGACTGAGAAAACCAAACAGAAAAGCATGGATATCAGAAACCATATGGAAGTACATACATGAAAGACGAGCAGCCAAATTAGACATGTTGAATGTATGGCGAAAGCAACATACAAAGAAATAGACAAGAAAGTAAAAACTTCAGCTAGAATGGATAAAAGAGAATACATAGATAATATGGCGAAAGAGGCAGAGAACGCAGCAAAAACAGGAGACAGCAAAACTTTATATAACATACAAAAGAGGCTAACAGGTACTATTACATCTAAAGAGAGACCAATCCTTAGCAAAACTGGAACCCTATTAACATCAAGTAAAGACCAAAAGCAAAGATGAGCTGAACACTTCCAAGAAATACTTAATCGACTACACCCAAAAGAAGTAATAAACCTTGAAACCGACTTACCAACCACACAACTAAATATCAGTCTAGGTGAAATTACATTGCATGAAACTGAAACAGCAGTAAAAAAAAATGCTAAAAACAAAGCTGCAGGTGAAGATGAAATAACACCCGAAATGCTAAAAGCTATCAATAGTGACAACATGAGACAACTACAGAAAATGTTTAATAAGATTTGGAAAGAAGAAAAGGTCCCTTCTAAATGGAAAAAAAGGAATCATTGTTAAAATACCAAAATAAGGCAACCTTAGTGACTGTAACAATTGGAGAGGAGTAACCTTAATATCAGTTGTGCCAAAAGTATTTTGCAAGGTCATTTTGAACAGACTTAAAAATATAGTGGATACAGCAATGAGAGAAGAGCAAGCAGGATATCGAAAGGGGAGAAGCTGTCTCGACCAGATCTTTACTCTAAGAATAGTACTTGAAGAATATACTGAAAAGCAGAAACCATTAATATTGAACTTCGTAGACTTTAAAAAGGCATTTGATAGCATGCACAGAGATTCATTATGGAGAATTTTAAGTTTATATGGAATACCATCTAAAATTGTCAACAGCATTAAGGACTTCTACAATGGATATGTTTGTGCAGTCAAAACAGAAGAAGGGATGAGTGGATGGCTCCAGATTGAAACAGGTGTGAAACAAGGATATATACTGTCTCCTTTGCTTTTTGGAAGCGCAATAGACTTCATAATGAAAAAAAATGCTGCACGGGTAACACAGGTATTGACTGGGTACATGGGACCCAACTAAAATATCTTGATTTTGCTGATGATATAACTCTTATTAGTAACAATGTGAATTCTGTGTAAGAAAAAACAGATATCATGTCTTCACTGGCTAGCAAAATAGGACTTGAAATTAACAAGGACAAAACAAAAATAATGAAACTTCCCATTAATCAAAATGAAAAAATACACATAGAAGGGACAGATATTGAAGAAATTAATCAATATGCATATCTTGGCAGCTACATAGACCAGGATGGTGACACCAGAGAAGAAGTTAGAATTAGAATTACAAAAGAAGCATTCATTTTCAAGAATCTTGAGAATATACGGCATTCAAAAGTTATAAGCACAAAAACCAAGTTAAGACGATTCAATTCAAATGTAATATCCACCCTCATTTATGCATGCGAAAGCTGGAAAACAACTAAAGAAACAGAAAAGAAATTAGACTCTTTTGAAAACAAATGCTTAAGGAAAATTACTCGGCATCAAGTGGAACGAATTCAAGAATAATACTTGAAGAAGAAATACTGAAAAGCAGAAACCATTAATACTGAACTTCATAGACTTTAAAAAGGCATTTGATAGCATGCACAGAGATTCATTGTGGAGAATTTTAAGTCTATATGGAATACATCTAAAATTGTCAACAGCATTAAGGACTTCTACAATGGATATGTTTGTGCAGTCAAAACAGAATAAGGGATGAGTGGATGGTTCCAGATTGAAACAGGTGTGAAACAATGATATATACTGTCTCCTTTGCTTTTTGGAAGTGCAATAGACTTCATAATGAAAAAAATGCTGCACAGGTACCAGAGGTATTGACTGTGTACATGGGACCCAACTAAAATATCTTGATTTTGCTGATGATATAACTCTTATTAGTAACAATGTGAATTATGTGTAAGAAAAAACAGATATCATGTCTTCACTGGCTAGCAAAATAGGACCTGAAATTAACAAGGACAAAACAAAAATAATGAAAATTCCCATTAATCAAAATGAAAAAATACACATAGAAGGGACAGATATTGAAGAAATTAATCAATTTGCATATCTTGGCAGCTACATAGGCCAGGATGGTGACACCAGAAAATAAGTTAGAATTAGAATTGCAAAAGAAGCATTAATTTTCAAGAATCTTGAGAATATACGGCATTCAAAAGTTATAAGCACAAAAACCAAGTTAAGACTATTCAATTCAAATGTAATATCCACACTCATTTATGCATGCGAAAGCTGGAAAACAACTAAAGAAATAGAAAAGAAATTAGACTCTTTTGAAAACAAATGCTTAAGGAAAATTACTCGGCATCAAGTGGAACGAACTCAAGAAGAATGCAGAGATAAGACAAATGACTGAAGACCAACCAGTCTCATGGGTGATCAGGAAAAGGAGATGGACATACGTCGGTCACGTGATGAGAAAAAACAGTCAGAGAATCCCAAAACAAGCTATCAAGTGGAACAAAACAGGCCAAAGAAAAAGAGGCAGACCACGTGAAACTCTGAAGAGGCCAAATTAATAGGCATAGAATCCCTTGATGAGGTTGAAAAGCTCACCGAAAACAGGAAAAACTGGCGAACTACCTTGCGAGCCCTATGTGAAGTTTAACGGCACGGGAAGGATATAAGATATATATATATATATGTGTGTGTGTGTGTGTATAAAGGATATAAGATATATATATGTATATATACATATGTGTATAAAATGTGCATTCAATTTTTCTCTTTATCTTCTCAGTGATAAAGACACAGGGAGCCGCTTGTAGAGATTTCCACTTTTGTCGGCCATTTTGTTATCTTCTTGGCTGTTCTCCCACGTTGTTTACCTGCATTTTCTTTGCTGTACTCATTCTGCGCCTACAGGTGTTGATGGTCATAACTCTCCACAACTCTCTGTTCTGTGTTGCCTCTGTGAGCTAGTTGTTCTGGTGTCCTCTGTCCGTGCCATCTTGCCAATACATCCAGGATTTTCTCTCTTAGTCCTCCTCGGCCTCTCTAACCTTCCTGTTGTCGCGAAATATTCTAGTTTGCCTTTCCTCATGACATGTCCGATAAATATAGACTTTTCCCCCTGACTGTTGAAAATTATTTGCCCTCTGGAGCCGGTTCCCCTTAAAATTTCTTTATTCGTACTCATTAAACAGTTTTTTTTTTTAAAATCACTAGCACCTTTGTTCAAGGACATACAGATGTTTCTGGAAGTTAAGACAGCAGGACAACCTGGCGAGGGCTAGCAGCAGACAGACAGTTGATACGGATGAGGCAGGCGTCGCTAATGTAAAGGCGATAAGACACACTATTTTAATGCAGGACATTGAAAGCTGTACCAGTGTGGTGTCAAATGCTAAACTCATGTTACAGGCACACAAAAGGTTGACAATGACTGCGATAAAACTGACAATAGTGAAGCAGATGATAATGACTGCGGTAAAACTG
Organism: Achatina immaculata; assembly: GCA_009760885.1. NCBI lineage: Eukaryota > Metazoa > Mollusca > Gastropoda > Stylommatophora > Achatinidae > Lissachatina > Lissachatina immaculata. Next base: position 31,922,189 of record CM019721.1, on the reverse strand, counting down.
ACAATAGTGAAGCAAACGATAATGACTGCGGTAAAACTGACAATAGTGAAGCAAACGATAATGACTGCGATAAAACTGATAATAGTGAAGCAAACGATAATGACTGCGGTAAAACTGACACTAATGAAGTAGATGATAATGACTGCGGTAAAACTGACACTAATAAAGTAGATGATAATGACTGCGGTAAAACCGACAATAGTGAAGCAGATAATGACTGTGGTAAAACTGACAATAGTGAAGCAGATGATAACGACTGTGGTAAAACTGACAATAGTGAAGCAGATGATAACGACTGTGGTAAAACTGACAATAGTGAAGCAGATGATAATGACTGCGGTAAAACTGATGCTAGTGAAGCAGACACTGACAGATGACTATGGTTTTCTTTTTGTTTTCTTTTTTTACTACAAAAAGACTGAAGGAGATAGATAGATAGATAGATAGATAGATAGATAGATAGATAGATAGATAGATAGATAGATAGATAGATAGGCAGGTATGTAGGCAGGCAGGTAGGTAGGTAGATAGATAGATAGATAGATAGATAGATAGATAGATAGATAGATAGATAGATAGATAGATAGATATGTGGGGGGGGGGGGGAAGCAGAAAAGAAAAACAAAACGCATTTCTTTACCCGATTTTCGTATTAGAGATATCTCTAATAGGCAAGTTCTCTTATTTTGCACTGTATTTTCGATTCCCTTATCATTTCTGTTATCCTTAACAAAGGCGGTTTGCTGAAATACTGTTTGATTAATATTATTGTTTTTTTTTTATCTGTGTGTGCTCATCTTGCTATTTACTCCTGGCGTTTCTACTCTCTTTCTTTCATCATTTTAGAAAAGAAAAAAAAAACTACACCAACACAGAACCGGTGTTAACAGCTATGTACAGTAAGGAGTACACTAAAGATGAGGAGGTCGACGGCCTAAAAGTGATGGCCCTTTGCTTAAACTAACGTAACCAAGCCTAACCGGATTAATCTGACCCGATCAAATATAACTGCTTAATCCATGTCAAGCGACTGAATGCAAAACCTCATCAATATGCACAGACATTGAATATAGACCGTAAATAGAATGCTGGCATTCACTATGACAGAACTGAATTCAAAAGTGGAGGAAAGGCGGAGTGACCATAAAACAGACCGGTTCGGCGGGAATGTTTTTCTTTGACCTTGTCCGGGTGCGTGGCACGAAATCTTGATCACACATAGTAACGTCACAACATAGATTTTCAAACCGTGTGCGACGGAACTGTGGTGTGCCGCGAGGGAGCTAGAGTGTGCTGGCATATTTTTATAGCTAAAACTATATTTGAAAAAAGCTGCATAATTCTGATTATTTATATAATGAATAGCCGCCAGGTGGAGAAGCCATGGCAATTTAGTTATTAGTTTGCGTCCAGCGTGAGGTGAAATGGCCAGAGATCTATGACTCCAGGTCAATGAATGAGTCAGTTTAGTGTGCCAAGTTTGAAAATGCTAAAAACATATGGTTAACTTCACGAGAATCCAGCACTAGAACACAGGAGGTGTTCCATGACTGAAATTTGTGTCACCAAATGTGCTCCAGTCAATTTTGAGAACCAGCTGATTTATAATAACATACATATATATTTTATACTTAGCATGCATATAGAATTTTATGACTTTATAGGTTTATTATGACTTTATAGCTACCTTTATAGCATAACATTCCTTGATGAGGTTGAAAAGCTCGTCGAAAGCCAGGAAAAAGCAAACCACCACGCGAGCCCTACGTGAGTTTAGTGGCACGGGAGGGATGCAAGATGTAAGATAGCTAACACGCATGTGGTATTTTATGGCTTTATAACATGCATTGAAACTTTAATGACTATCTTTATGAAGACTTTTATGACTTTAAAACTAACACAGATGGAGACGTATAACCTTATAATAAGCATGCATGGAGACGTTTATGATTTTATGAATAACATGCGTAGAGATTTAATACTCATTAAAGAGTATACGTGGTGACTTTGTGACTCTATTACTAGCGCACATAAGTTACATATTTCTGAACAATAATGAATATTAACTTCATTAAATCACGGCTAGAGTCCAAAGATTTGGGATTAGAATGCACAGCCACATTATGTTCACTTGATCATTCTCTCTTATGATTTTTTTTTCTTAACTTGATAAAGAATCGAACATCTCCATACTGGTGAATTCCACAGAGTTCGTGTTCTAGCAACAACAACAAAAATGATGCCTAGTGACTTCCATAACATCATAATAACAAGAAATGATAAACAGGAAGACAGGCAGTGGAAGATCACGAACAAGAGAAAAAAATCATGGGAAAGTTCTACACAATAAAGAGTCACCAACAGAGTTGATGGAGAAGACCAAAGAGTGGAATATGTGGAGAAGGCATGAAGGCCAAAGCCTACCTGCATAGTATATGATGATGATGATGATGATGATGATGATGAAATCTGTTCGAATATGAAAAGGAGTCATTATTATTGTTATTAATGTTCCATTATTATAAATCTAGAGCAAAATGGGAGGGCTGTGTTCGTATCAGGAGGAAAGGAAAGAAAACATACACCATGTGTGTGTGTATATATATATATTTAGGCCAGACAGATAGATGGACAGACAGGCAGGCTGGCAGAAAGATAGATAGGCAGACAGACTGGCAGGCAGGCAGGCAGGCAGGTAGGTAGGTAGGTAGGTAGGTAGCTAGATAGGTAGCTAGGTGGCTAGGTAGGTAGTTAGGCAGATAAGTAGACAGACCGACGGACGGACAAATAGATGCTAAAAGAGGAGTTTGTTTGAACCGGTCCACAACAGACTACAGATCAGATAAAGTAAATATATCAACTGTAAAATGAAAACCACCAAAGAAAGAAATAGTGGAATAAACTAAGGACAAAACAAAGAAATAAATAAATAAATAAAAACTATCAAAGAAACAAAAAGTGGAAGAAACTAAGAAGAAAACAAAAGATTAAAAACTGTCTACGAAACAAATAGTGGAAGTACGAATGAAACAGCATATAAAAACTATAAGACAAAGAAACATATAATGAGGAAAAACTACGAACCAAACAAAGAAAGGGGAAAAATCTTTGAAGGAAACAAATCTTACATCTTACAACCTTCCCCGTGGCGTTAAACGTCACATAGGGCTCGCATAGTAGTTTGCCAAGTTTTCCTGTTTTCTATGAGATTTTCAAGGGATTTTATGCCCACTGAGTTGGCCTCTCTTAACAATGTCCTCTTTAGAGTTTCACGTGGACGACCTCTTTTTCTTCAGCCTGTTGTGTTCCACTTGATAGTTTTTTTGGGGGGGATTCTCTGATTGTTTCATCTCATCAGGTGATCAATATATGTCCGTCTTCTTTTCTGATCACCCATGAGACAAGTTGTTTGCTAATCTGTCTTATCTCTGCATTGTTCTTGAATTCGTCCCACTTTATACCGAGTATATTCTTTAGGCATTTGTTTTCAAAAGAGTCTAATTTCTTAGAATAAAAAAAAATCAGCTAGCATGTTAAGTTCTGATAAAGCAACATAACAATTCTAAATTTACACACGAACAAAAGAAAAAACAGACGAACATGCATTCTCGCATTATCTAACTACTCAGTTGTCTGACTGTTATAAAAAATGGAAGAAGAGAAAGTCGGAAATGAGTTAATTTGTTTCGCCACCTTTTGTGAAACCTTTTTTCTATTAGCCAATTAATTTTGTTTCAGTTGGGTATACAGGTATGAAGGGAAGGGAAAGGAAGGAAAAGAAAGAAGGAAAGTAAATAAGGAAGGAAGGAAGGGAAGGAAGGAAAAGAAAGAAGGAAAGTAAATAAGGAAGGAAGGATGGGAAGGAAGGAAATCAAAGAAAGGAGAGAAGGAAGGAAGGGAAGGGAGAAAGGAAGGGAAGGAAGGGAAGAAAAGAAGGAAGGGAGGAGGGAAAGAAGGAAGGAAAGGAAGGAAGGAAGGAAGGAAGGAAGCAAGGAAGCAAGGAACTTTTTGTAATACTGGACCATACACTTCTGTCTACTTTCAGAATTCAGAAAAAAAAATAATGTTATTATTATTATTGTCATTATTATTATTATTATTATTAATTATTATTCTTCTACATTTACTGTCTACATCAACAGTCATGTCTCTTGAATAAAGTTAGTTTTTTTTTTGTTTGGTAGTTCTGGTACGGTACGACAGAGCTTACACTGTTGGGTAGTTTCACTGGGCCAGTTACTGCTTCGCAATGTCTCATACTTTACTGGAGACGAAGACTGTCACATGCTGATCAGACCGGAGCAAGACATCAGTTTCCCGCCTCAGAACATGACACAGTCGTCTCCGACGTCACACGTTACTGGCACTTCATAAAGAATGATTATACCAGTGTAATGCAGCTCCTCTCATTATTGTTTAGTCCACAATATCTGCCATGCACAAACTTCTCACCAACGTCCATGAAAACTCTTTCATTCTTTTCCTCCTCCCCCCCCCCCCCCCCCCGGATATTTAAAACTTACCTCATATTCCTCACGGTGACCCGGAAAGAGTTTCGTGACATTAATCTTGACCCCGTGACCATTGTATCCCCACGTGAGAATGTCGGTCATGTCCGGAACGGAAAACGCCGTCTGGGATGCTGGGATATGCCGCGTCTGCGACTGAGAGTTGCTCCTCGTGAGCGCCAGGATGATGATGATGAAGAAGAGAAGCACAATCGCGAAGACGATCCAAAAGAGGTTCCCGTAACAGACTATCTTAGTGCTGCGTCCAGTGCCTCCCATTGCTTCCAGGTAGTCCATACTGTCTGATTTTCGCTTCTGTGAAACAAAATACGTTCGTTATTTTTTTTTTCTGCACGATATATGTCAGAGTGTGACGAGACAATACAAAATGCTATTTCAATCGGCATTTTAACAATTATGTATTAAATTCCCAGTTTCGCGTGAAAGATCGTTTCAATATTTTCATATTAATAAAATGAAATTAACACTGGATAAAGGACACCTATGAGAAAGAAACGTTTGCTTTAAACGCATTGTCTGGAATATGGTTTCTTTTAAATGAATGATAAGTTTCGACATATGACAAGTACATAAATGTAATGCAGATTCTGGCGCATACTCAATGTAAGCTATTTTAATATATGGTTGGTTGGCACACAAGTGTACACCAGTTTCAGAAGCGTATTAATTACTCAATGCGAGTTATTTTCTTCAACATTTTCTAATTGAGAAACTGGAGATAAAAATAGCACAAATATCAATCTATTTCAGAAATAGACTTTCCAATAGTTCCTCACGAGTGACCGAAAACAAAGAAAAAAAAAATGATTACGGCTCAGACATATTTGTTAGTCAGTCATTTGCATGTCCCTTGCGGAACTTTGCCTCCCTAACAGCTCTCCTGTAGGCCTCTCGGTTGTAAGCAAGATTCCCTGCTGCTGATGCGTCTATTCGTAGATCATCAAGGATGTCTGGCAGCCACCTTTGCCTTGACATGTTTTGTTTTTTTTTTAACTGAGTGAAAATATAGTGGTTGTGGCGAAGATATAATTGTTAATGAGTGAAAATATAATGCCTTCTCACAAAGACACAGTTCCCAACGAGTGAAAATACAGCTGTTTGTGACAAAGATACAGTTGTTAATGAGCTAAAATATAGTTGCTTGTGACAAACATGCAGCTGTTCATTCCATTCGTGTGACATGTCCTTTCCAGAACGTCGTCCCTCTCACAGTCTCCCTGAGTGCAATACGGTATTGACCAAGTTGACCGGGGTCTCGCAGTGACATATTCAGACTGTCCGTGATGTCTCGAGTCCGTCTGCGGCGAGGTCGTGCCTTTTCTCTTTTGCCCGGCACTATGCCTTCTACTACCAACCTCTCCAAGCTGTTGTGTCTCTTGATGTGGCCGAAGTGTCCCAGCTTTCTAATTTTTATGGTGTTAACGAGCCAGTTTTCTGTGACACCTAATCCCATCAGTATCTCTTTATTTGATTTTCGTTCTATCCATGATATTATAAGTGCCTTTCTGTAACATTTCGTTTCAAATGCTGTTATTTTCTTTTCTAGTGATATGTTAAGTGTTAATGGGCAAAAATATAGTTGCTTGTGAGAAGGAAAAAGTTGCTAATGAGCTAAAATATAGTTGCTTGCGACAAAAAATACAGCTGTTAATGAATGAAAAAATAGTTGCTTGTGACAAAGATACGGCTGTAAATTAATGAAAATATCGCTGCTTGTGATAAAGATACAGCTATAAATCAGTTAAAATATCGCTGCTTATGTTAAAGATACAGGTGTAAATCAGTGAAAATATCGCTACTTGTGACAAAGATGACAAAGCAGGGAAAATATAATCGAGTGTGATGAAGATATAACTATTAAGTATTTATGCGAGCTTAATACTTAAATGTCAGAAAAATGACTGCTTATCGATAGAACATAAACTCAGAATAAAAAATAATAGTGATAACACACACAACCACAGACTGCCTACATGGATGTTTGAGATGCTAAGATCTTTGCTTTCTGTTGGTGGCGTAGCTGGTTATTGTTGTGATACATTTATGAAAGCTGGAAAATATAGCTGGTTAATGTCGTGACAAATTTGTCTAAGCTGGAAAATATAGCTGGTTAATGTCGTGACAAATTTGTCTAAGCTGGAAAATATAGCTGGTTTCACTGATATAAAACACAACATGACAATGATATTGGTGGTGCCGAATATTTGTCAGAGACGAATAGTTTAAAAATTACCGATAAAAATGTCCGAATTTCACCGGGTTTTTTTTAAAATAAACTGTAACATCCACGACTGAGGACTTACACTGGCAGCGTTCTGTTATTGTGACAGAATGTGAAACTGTGGAAAAGATGATGCCCGCATAATTAGAGTATTTTTTAAGAAGGGAAAGAGAATATGAGTGATGATCTTTCGATGATAAAAGATTTAAAAGGTTCGGCATCTCTCATCCTGATTGCTTAAGACGAGAAACGATCGGGTTTGTTGCACTATTTGCAGACACACAATGTGTATATATCTTTGCGATAGGACCCAAGTCTAAAAGTAAAGACAGCCGCTGTCAGTCAACGCCATCGCACCATAAGTGCTCTGCTGCCTAGTCGGCAGCTGTCCAGAATTGCCAGCTAGCGCCGCCATCAGCATGAACTTCGTCGCTAAGGGCGACATCCATTTTCCTTCCCAGAGCGTTAACCCTTGGTACTCGTCATTTTTTTTAGACTGGATGAAAGCCCAGAGAGTTTTCTTTGCGAGCCACTGTGTGACCGCCACTGTGGTGAGTGGAATCTGAACCAAGTCCTGGTCAGCGAGCGAGTGACTATAATCCACGACACCAGCGCTGCTTTAAACACGAATTTCAATTATTCTAGAGGTAATACATAGGAGGGGTGATTGATAAGTTCTCGGCATAAGGTACAAAGGGTTATTTGTGGACAACTTTTTGGGGTTATTTCTAAACATAGTCCCCTGGGGGTAAGTTTATGCACTTAGTCCAGCGATCCTGGAGCATACGGATCCCTTCTTTGTAAAAGTCAGTATCTTGTGCAAGTAGAAAGTGGTCTACAGCATGAATGACTTCATCACATGAAGCAAATTTGCGATCACTGAGCGAAATCTGGGGAATAAAGAGGATGTTCAAGAAGCTGGAAACCACATTGATGGATGGCAGCCAAAACCACCGCCGACTTGTGAACTGGAGCATTGTCTTGCTGAAAGAGGACTCCTCTCGTCAATTTCCCTCGACACTTTTCCTTCAATTTGACCAGCAGCTGCTTCACAAGACTAGCGTAATAGGCCCTTTTGACCGTTCTGCCCTTTTGAAGATAGTCTACCAATAGCACACATTCTGAATCCCAAAAGATGGAAGCCATCACTCTGCCTGCAGACAGAACCAACCAATAGCACACATTCTGAATCCCAAAAGATGGAAGCCATCACTCTGCCTGCAGACAGAACCACCCTTGCTTTCTTTGGATGTGGGAACCCATGATGTTTCCACTGATTTGAGTGTTCTTTGGTTTCTGGTTGAAAATGATGAACCCAAGTCTCATCCACAGTCACAAATCGCTGAAGAAACGTTTCACGATCTGCAGAAAAATGGCCAAGATTGTCACTTCACAAGTTGAGATGCTGTCATTTGTGATCAGCTCCAAGAAGTTTCGGGACCTTTGTCATTTGAAGATCATTGTGAATAATGGCATGAACACGTTCCTGGGAGATGCCCAACACAGTAGCAATGTACCGCTCAGTTAGTCGTCGATCCTCCATTATCATGTCATGGATTCTGCCGGTGGTTTCATCGATGGTTATCCTTCTTGGTCTTCCTGGACGGGGATCATCTTCCAGACTCTCCCTTCCATGTTTTAAATGAGTTGCCCATTTCTTCACTGTGCTATAAGAAGGGGCACTCTCCCTTAGAGTCTCTACCATATCTTCATGGATCTCCTTTGATGATAAGCCCTTTTAAGCAGAGGTTGCGAATGACTGCTCGATAAGAAATTTTATCCATTTTCTCAATTTCTGCCACCCCTTACTACTTCAGTAGCCTGTACAAAAATTGGTTGCGTTAATTTCTTGAAACTTGGTGTTTAATCTTATATTAACCTGATCTACAAATGCACCTAATATCAACTGTGTGTTTCAAGTATTTGTACCTTATGCCGAGAACTTATCAATCACCCCTCGTATATCCTGGGGGTAACTTTATACAAAAAGTGTCTGCACACTGAACCAACAAAATCATAGGTATTACCATCTCATCCATCCATGTGGATAATCTGCTGTTGTTATTGTTGTTTTTACTGTTGTTGTTGTTGTTGTTGTTGTTGTTGTTGTGTGGCATCAGCATTACTCTGACTTATAACCCATCAATATTTCCCATCAATGTATAACCCGTCAATAATCAATCGTTTTCTTACACTTTTACATTCATTCACACATAAATACTTAACACTAAATGGACATGAATATGGCATATGTAGGGAGTTGGGAGGTTCATTTGTCTCTTAGTAGCCAAAGCCTCGGCAAACCACGCAGCACGCGCGTATACATATGGGTGCGCTCGTATGTACACGTGGGTGCCCACATGTGCACACGTGGGTGCCCACATGTGCACACATGGGTGCGCGCGCGGCGGTTAGGACCGCTAAAGTAAACTAACTGTTGTGTGCCTCGTTTCGACTTGAACCCATCACATGAGGTCGAGTGTGGAATTTGCCACTTGTGTCCTCATGTCGGCCCTGAAAAGGTTTTTTACTTTAGAACATACGGGATTTTTTACTTCCGAATAAAGGATCAGCCTGTATCATGATTGTCAAAACATAACACACACACACACACACGCGCGCGCGCGCGCGCGCGCGTGAAAAGAAATCATTTGCAAACAGATTTAAGAGTCAAAACCTGGCCTCAGGAAAAAGATCATGAATGGAAGACCGCGAGACACGCATGAAAAACTTCTGCTGATGATGGGATTCATGGAGCCAACCCGTCTCCTTGTCCAAATGATTGAGAATATGTCACTGAACGCTGAGGACGGTGTAGGTATGAAAGAAAGAAAGAAAGAAAGAACTTAGCTTAAAATACGACAACGTCGCCATTGTTATGAATTTTCGATTATTAAAAAGAAATACTTTTGTGATAAATGCGTGACTGGTGTATGTATAGAAACAGAGACAGACAGAGTGAGAGTGAGATAGAGATAGAGAGAGAACAAGGAGACAGACAGATAGAGAAAGAGAGACTTAAAAAGATAAAGACAGAGACAAAGACAGAGAGCTCTGACCAAGTGGTACAAGCTAAGAAATAATGGTAAATTTGTGTAAAATGGAAGCATTGAACAAAATCACAAATATACTCGGTAACGCCTGTAGATACGGGAGTTCCAACAAATAAATGAGTCGATCATCTTTGTCCTAGCCACAGACGCTGAATCAAGTTCACCGGAGAGATTAGCAAGGCTCTGAAGTCTCACTCTTTTGAACCAGCATATAATCTGATGTTTCGACATTTCTAGTCAGCTCTCATGCGCTTGGCTCCACTGATTATATCTGCTGAGTTGTTATCAAAACTATGCCAATGTGTACTACTTGTAAGCCTGTACTTTGCACTGGAAATATATAAGTTTTAAATGGTTCACTGACTTCGTTCCAAAAATACTATAAAACAAAGACGTATCAGGTATGAGTTCAGTTTTGGTGCTAAATTGTGCGATTCGTCCGTTGTCTTTTGAATTTAAGTAAAAATGTGCACGAAATTCTGAACATTAGACTTTTCTAAAGACTGAATATTTGCTTTCAACAAACAATAGAAAAGTACTTGCCCAATGTGAGCTAGAAGACATACATTTCATAGAAGAATAAAAAAGGCTCGCGATGGATTGGTCATGTGGTTTGAAGAGACCCTAGCAGTATATATATATATATATCATCATGTGCCGTGCCGACTGGCGTTGGCTATTATGCTTCTCCAGAGTACGCGATCCTTCATGCAGGCCATCAGCTCAGTTGGTGATCTCCTCTCACACCATCCCGTCAGACTGTCCAGTATCATTTCTCTTGGTCTTCCTCTTGATCTTCTTCCTTCTATTTTTCCTGTTGTTATAATATTTTCAATGCCCCCTCTTCTCATTGCATGTCCTATGAAAGTACATTGTCTCTCTCTTATCTTTTTGACAAGGTTTTTTGTCTCTCCAGCTCTTCTCCTACATTCTTCATTAGTTATTTTTGCTGTCCAGGGGATATATATATATATATATATATATATATATATTCAATTCAAATGTAAAATATAATATTCACCCTCATTTATGCGTGCGAAAGCAGGAAAACAACTAAAGAAATAGACAAGAAATTAGATTCTTTCGAAAACATATGTCTAAGGAAAATACTTGGTATAAACTGGAACGAATTAAAGAACAACGCAGAGATACGACAGATGAGCGAACAACAACCTGTCTCACGGGTGATTAGGAAAAGAAGATGGGCATATGTCGGTCAAGTGATGAGAAGAAACAGTTAGAGAGTCCCAAAAAAAAGCTGTCAAGTGGAACACAACAGGCTGAACAGTCCTCTTTAGAGTTTTACATGGTCGACATTTTTTGCTCGACCACGTGAGACTCTAAAGAGAACATGGTTAAGAAAAGCCAAATTAGTAGGCATAGAATCCTTTGATGAGGTTGAAAAGCTCGCCAGAAACAGGAAAACTTGGCGAACTACCACGCGAGACCCATGTGACATTTAATGGCACGGGAAGGATGTAAGTTATGTGAGAGAGAGAGAGAGAAAGAGAGAGACAGAGAGAGGTGTTGTTTTTTTTATCACAATGTTCCGTTTTTTCGCATAGTTCCTCGACCGCTGAAAGAAAGGAAAGCAGCGATCCAAACTTTGCGGTCACAGAGTCCGAAACATCATCTGTCAACATATAATCTTCACCAACAACTCCATCAACATTCTAATTTCACGGTCAATACCAGACTTTTAAAATAATCCACCGACCCTGAGGAAAGAAAACCGCTGCCTCCACACACTAGGCCATGATCACAGATAACTACCAAATCTTCGTCAAAATCATCGCCATTTTCTGGTTAAAAGTTAAAATTGAGCCGAAATATAGTTTGACAAGCCAATATAGATTACCACAAATATCCTAACGCCTACAACATGAAAGAAGCTATTTTCTAGCTTGTGAAGCCAGCGGTAGTCAGAAAAGCACCAAATATTGATCAGTTTAGCTGTTCTTGGGGGTGGGTGGTGATTCCATATTTAATCCTGGCTTACATACGTATCAAATAAATCTCTCATCCGCGGTCAGAAATTATATCCATTATGTGCGCATGATCTGAAGCTATTAAAGCGAATCTTCCCGCTGTTCTTTTATATGTAAAGACTATAATTTAAATGAGGAAATTCTTCTCCGCAGACATAAAATGATGTAGACGAAGTCTGTACTGAAGATACAGAAATGTTACCTGAAAATAACGTGGTAATAGGAAAGTATCTAATAACATAATTATCTAAGTATGTTTGTCGGACTATAAACTCTACTAAGTTATGAGAGAAAGGAAAGCCGGCGTGTTATGTGAGAGACTGACAGATAAACTGACAAACAGACACATTAGACAGACAGACAAATAGATAGATAGGTATGAGAACATAGAGAGTGGGGAGACAGAAAGGGAGAGAAAGAAAAAAGGAAAGAGAGAGGGAGGAGAGAGAAGGGAGAGAAACAGAGAAAAAGAGAGACACAGACAGAGAGAGGGAGGGAGAGTTGAGACCGAGAAAGAGAGGTGGGGGTGTTGGGGGGGGGGGGGAGTGGAGAGACTGTAGACACTCTTCATTGTCCAGACTTATAACAAAGAGATGCTTTTTCTAGTGACTGAAGATCGAAATTTGTCACAGGGTTTTCGGTAGCAATAATCCCTCAGGTGGCGTGCTTTTTAACTCGTGTAGGAAATTCCCAGATCTGTTGATACTTCTCACAGGGAAGTGATAGGACTGGCAAAAGAAACTAAGGAGACTAAAAATCATAGTTTAAAATGTCTTCTTCTCTCGTCATTCTTGGCGCTCGAGTTACAGCTTGTGTACACACTGTAATGTTTCTACACCGAGTTTTTGGATTACAATGAATCTCTTATCTTGTTTTACTACTTACTGGTTAGTTGTTGATAGCTAGGACCTCGAGTTATCTGCCTTGGTGTATACGGAGAGTCCCCAGATTACGAACGTCCGACTTACGAAAGACCCGCGGTTATGAATGACCCTCCATAAAACTTATTATTATTCTTCTTTAAAATTCTCGTTACATACACTCTGCGAGCAGAGCACTTTGACCCAACAGAGAATGTGAATGATGTTAATGGTGATCCAATATGCGAGCCAGAGAGGGTAGTACGGCGATGGAGACAGAACTTTGAAAAGTTACTCCATATATACCATTCGAGGTAAGATAACAACACAGCTGACCCCATAGAACTGGAACCAGTCATACTACAGGCTGCAGTCAGAGAAGCCATCAGAAAGGCCCCAGTGAACAAACCCCCAGGATGTGATGGAATACCTAATGAGTTAATCAAATGTGCGAAAGAGGTTGGAATAGCTTGGCTTTACAGACTCTTTAGCCCAGTATGGGAAAAACAGGAAACACCACAGCACTGGATAAACACTGTAATTATTCCAATATGTAAGAAGAAAGGCAGTAAAATGGACTGCAACCAATATAAAGGCATCTCACTGCTAAGTCACACTAGAAAAATGTTCCGCAAGATCCTAGAGAACAGACTGCAACCAGTGATTGAACAACAGTTAAACGAAATTCAGATGGGATTTAGAAAAAAATGAAGCTGTACAGTTGCCATCTTTTCACTAAGACACGTAACATAAAAATCATTTGATCACAATCAGATACTGCACATAGCTTACGTAGATCAAGAAAAAAGCATTTGATGGAGTAGATAGACATAAACTGTGGAAAATCTTACAGTATTATGGAGTTAGTACACATCTGATCAAGCTATGCAAAAACTTATATGAAAACAGTCAGTGTACAGTTAGAACAAATGTAGGACACTCTGAACTATTCATCACAAAATCTGGATTGAGACAAGGATGTGTACTATCTCCCTTACTTTTCATAACATACATTGGCAACATCTGCAAAGAAGCTAACATATATAGTAAAATATCCACGACAAAGCTGCCCAACAGCCCAGCCCTAGAAAGAATGCTGATAAACCCACAACACCTTCCACAAGACATACCCAATTGGAGGACATTAAACAAACTCCTTTTGCTGATGATCAAGCACGTATAGCCATATCAGAAAAAGACCTACAACAGAACATAGATAATTTAGCAAGGGCATGTAAAAGCCACAACATGAAGATCAGTGCTGAAAAAAAAAAACAGAAGTCATGACCATAGCGAGAGAAGAAATCCAAACAAAGATCTTCATAGACAACCAGTCCTTGAAACAAGTGAAACATTTCAAATACCTAGGTAGCTTAATATCAGCTGACCCTGAGATTGAGAACAGATGCAATAAAGCAAATCAGGTCATTGGACAAATGACTCCTTTACTGAAAAACAAATACATCACAACTGAAACAAAAATGGCACTTTACAGAACAATTTTCCTCCCAACTCTATGCTATCAATGTCAAACATGGACACTAACAGCCAAGAACAAAAGAAAAATCATCACGACAAAAATGAGATGTTTAAGGAGAATACTAAATGTGACAAGAATAGACCAAATAAGAAATGACACCATCAGGGCAAAGGTTTGAGTAACACCAGTATTACACTATATCCAGAAACAGCAGGTCAAATGTTTTGGCCATGTTACACAGTTACCACCATACAGTAAATCACAGAAAACATTCACACTAAGATTTGTAGGTAACAGAGGAAGAGGCCGCCAACGCAGGAGATGGTGAGAGGAAATTACAGAAGCATTAAATACCCCATTATATGAAGCAAATCATCAAGCCCTATCAAGACGTCTATATGTCCCCTCAACACTGAAAGGTATATGAGGTAGGAGACAAGACAAGACAAGCATTACATACACTGGTTCGTAAAGCAAATGGGCGCTACTCTGCAGCACCCATCATAACACCGCTCGTCTGCAGATGTATCTATCTTTAATGTTTTTTTAAACATGCATAGAAAAGAAAACTACATACTGTATTCTATAATGAACATTTCACTCACTGACGTTATATGCAAACTCTATCTAACTTTTCTGACTTACATGCAAATTCGACATACCAACAGACTTAGGAATAGAACTAGTTCGTAACTCGCGTTCTGCCCGCATTCTCTGTTGAAGGAAGTTCCAGAATGACTTTTCATGTCTTAATATGTTGTTTTCAGCATTCAGTGGCGATATTTTATGATTTATAGAAAGTAGACAACAATGTTTTTATAGGAACTGGGTACACAAAGTACAGTATAAGGTTCTTATGCTTAGAACTGGGTAGACAAAGTACAGTATCATGTTCTTATGCTTAGAACTAGGTAGACAGAGTATCAGGTTCTTATGCTTAGAACTGAGTAGACAAATTATGCTTAAAACTGGGTAGACAGAGTATCTGCTTAGACCTCGGTAAACAAAGTATCATGTTCTTTTGCTTAGAACTGAGCAGACAAAGTATCAGGTTCTTATGCTTAGAACTGGGTAGACAGAGTATCAGGTCCTTATACTTAGAACTGGGTAGACAGAGTATCAGGTCCTTATACTTAGAAGTGGGTAGACAGAGTATCAGGTTCTTATGCTTAGAACTGGGTAGACAGAGTATCATGTTCTTATGCTTAGAAGTGGGTAGACAGAGTATCAGGTTCTTATGCTTAGAACTGGGTAGACAGAGTATCAGGTCCTTTTGCTTAGAACTGGGTAGACAGAGTATCAGGTTCTTATGCTTAGAACTGGGTAGACAGAGTATCAGGTTCTTATGCTTAGAACTGGGTAGACCCTAGCGCGAGCACATTTTGAACGGTCACATTTCTGAAGGAGAGTGGGGAAAAGCTAGATTCAAGTTTCAAGTTATTTCAAGTTTTAGCTAAGTGCGCTATTCATTTTATTTTTTTTTTATAAACATAGGATTCATGTGAATCTATACTTTATCTCCTCTCTCTAATTCTTCGTCCTGAATGTGTTTGTATGATTACGGCTCACGCCGAAACGTCACAATTTTGAAGTCGTTAAGTAATAAAGCTGTTCCTACTATTTTCCTTGTTATAAATGTTGGTATCACAGCTTTACTGCAGAACTTCGTGTATAGATGTATAGTTGTATACTTATACACTAATTATTGTGTGTTCAGTTCAGTGTTCTTTCTGGCTTTCCATTCTCCACTGTTGATATCATCTATGTGCCCAAAGATTCTTCTTAGGATCTTGTTCTCAAAGATTTGCAATTGTTGTTCATCTTTCTTTGTTGTACTCCACGTTTCTGATCCATACATGATTGCTGGTCTTATTATAGTTTTGTCGATTTCTATTTTTGGTGTTTTGGGACAGGATTTTTGGATTTTAACAGGTGTTGCAAGGCGAAGTATATTTTATTCCCTATCTGTACTCTTCTTTTAATTTCCTCGCTTACTATGTTGCTTGTGTTGAAGGTTGTGCCTAGATATTTGTATGTTTCCGCTTTCCTAATGATCATATCTCCAACATTTGTACAATCTGGATCATTCTGCCTGTTGTCTCTTGATATCTTCATATACTCTGTCTTATCTTGGTTAATGGTCAAGCCCACTTTTAGTGCCATGCCTCTCAGGTGAATGCAGATATTGATGTCTTCCGGTATAGTTTCCCCCAACAAATGGTCTTTCACTTTTCTGATTACGAGTATTTTTTCTAGCACTAGGTTGGATAGTAATGGAGATAATGTATCACTGTGTTTTAAACCAGTTCTTACAGAGAATGGTTCTGACTTTCAACAGATAAAGGAAAATGTGGATACTACAGTAAAACCATATCCCCTGGGTCCCCCACCTAGTGGCGTAAAGGAAAAGCGTTAACTTTTTATTTTCTTTACAGGAGAATCGTGGACAGTAATGGCTTCCGTTGTCAGGCACGCTATGTTCACGAGATGGTGTCGTCTTTCACACTGATCACTGACTCTTGCTCTTTTCACGCTGTGAGGCGGACTCTGTCAGTGGCGTGAAATATGAGACCGTCTTCTCTAAGTTAATGTGTGTGTGTGTGTGTGTGAGAGAGAGAGAGAGAGAATGAGAGAGACAGACAGAGAGAGGTGGGGAAGGGGGAGAAAGAAAGTGAGGAAGAGAATGAGAGAAAGAGAGGGCGAAAGAGAGGCGGAAACAGGAAGAGAGAAAGAGATGTTAGACATATAGAGGAGAGACAGAGATATGCAACGATAGAAAGAGAGAGTGAGAGAGAGAGGGGAGAAAGAAAGAAAGAAAGAAAGACTGACAGCTGATGCAAAAGCCAACTACTCACATAAGAATTGAAATCCTCCAAAAGAAAACCTCCATCTGACACAATGCTACTCCACAACGCTACAGACTGTCCTGTTCACAATTACAAATAAGCACACACGACACCGAATACACCGAATCGTATTTCATTCCTGTTTGCGTTCAGAGTTTCGTTTCTAA
The DNA here is from genome assembly GCA_009760885.1 of Achatina immaculata. Lineage (NCBI taxonomy): Eukaryota > Metazoa > Mollusca > Gastropoda > Stylommatophora > Achatinidae > Lissachatina > Lissachatina immaculata. The sequence goes on along the minus strand of CM019721.1, from coordinate 31,905,045 downwards.
AAGATGTCAGGCAAATAGCAAAGCTATGAAATTCTGGCCTCTCTAACTCGCCCGAAAACCAAATAAGTACCGAATTCATACATAAGACAATCAGAAGTTCAATAAGGTCACGATGTACATTCAAGTCTATATTCCAGATTTTGTTTTCTTTATCCAAGGCACTGCCATTACAACATTTCACTTACCAGATTTTCCTGCTAGCAGAAACTAAAAATATAATGTTAAACACATCCTGTGATAGAAACGTTAGACCAAATAACAGCATAAGTTATATAACTTTTAAATGCCTTTTTAAAATGACTTGTTTTGATCTAAAGTCCGAAGAAATAGTCGACAGATGCGCCTTTGTCGACCGCAATTTCCAAGAAAGACACGCTGCAATGGACAGTCAAAGCACTGTGGCAGCGGTTGCCAATGAAGCAAAACTTTATCCTCTGCTCAGTGACAAGGTCAGAGACATCATTGTTTTGGTTCTAATCGTCCAAGCCGGCACGTGTATATCTCTGTTCGGTGTGGTAGCGAACGTTCTGAATATCTTCGTGTACGTGAGGAGAGGGATGGAGGACAGCATCGCTATCAAATTTCTGTTCCTATCAATCTCAGATTTTATCTACTCGGCGCTCATACTGATCGCCTCCACGTCTCGCTTCGTCGACAGCGTGGCTCCAAATCTGACAGTTCTGGACGCTGTATCTTTCTCCTACTCCATCGCTCAGATTAGCGAGAAGGTATATTTCACATCGGTTCTGTCGACAGTCTGTATATCTGTAGAACGCTGCGTGTGCATCATTTCTCCTTTCAATGTTAGATCCATCTTCACAAGGACTAGATCCATGCTCACAGTTGTCGGAACATCTTTCATGGGCCTTGCGTTCTTAATACCAGATTTTTTTACATCAGAATTCGTGTGGTCTTACGATCCAAAATACGGCTCAAAAAGACTAGTAATGAGACAAAAACCTGGCAGAGAGAACTTTGAAGTCACCAAGGATACCATCATATCCGCCATTCTTCCAGTAATGGCCGGCATAACTACTACGTTAACTACGGTCCTGATGATTGCAGCTTTGAAATCATCCAACACAGTCAGAAATCACAGTGCGTCGATGAACAACGGCCCAGAACCCGCTAAGTGCAGGTCAAGACAATTCCTAAACAGATCTCTTTCAATTTCAGACGTCAAACAGGCCAAAACTGTCATCGGCATTAACATTATATTCATGGCATGCTGCGTTCCAGAATATGCCATCCTGGCAACGACGGTGGTAAAACATTTTATCCCCGAATTCAGTCTGCTAGACTATTCTGGAATCTATCGAAATATCGTGGTTGTCATAAACTGCGTTGCGTACACGACAGAGGCCTTCAACTGTGCCGTGCCATTTGTTGTGTACTATAGGTCCAGCTCCGTCTTCAGGGCAACTTTCAAGAAAATCGTCTGCACTCTGCAAGAGGCGAACTCTCTATACCGTCAAGCGTGAGTGGAACTCTTTCTAAACTCACGCTGTAACTTGGAAAAGACAGATGAGTTGACAACTGCGGTAAAACTGGTTCAAGCAGAATAGATATAGTCTGAGATGTAGTTTTCACAAAACCCGATGGCAAAAGAAGCAAATGAGATGAGCATGTAGAAATGTAAACAAGCAGTAACACACCAACATTTCGGCGATATGCCTTTATCAAAGACGGTTAAAATAACAAATAGAAAACAAAACACACACTCACACATAAATGGCACTTAGCTAGTACAGATCCCTCTTGCTTACAATGTTTTATCTAGCTACATTATTTGCTTGTTTCTATGAATAGGAAATGTTTTACTTTCACATGGTAAAGTAACAGAACACAATATTCTTTGTTAATGATTTTTTCAAGTTTTAATCATACAATACTATTTTCTATTACTTTATATTACATGCTGCTGTTATTGTTGTTTCTTATTTTCGTCGTCCTCGACAAAGCCATATCGCAGAAATATTGGTGTGTCAATGTTTATTTTACACTTCTACGTCATGCAAAATATAAATAACGGCACAAAGAGCTTGCTTTTCTTCTTCATTGTCCTTTTTAAACCTTCATCTGTTTTATTACTACTGCTACTACTACTACTGCTTGTAGTAGTAGTAGTAGTAGTAGTAGTAGTAGCAGCAGCAGCAGTAGTTATACTAGTTGTAGCAGCAGCAGAAGCAGTAACGGCAGCAGTGCAGAATAATAGGTATTATGCCCACGCTGACATAGAAAAGAAAAGCCCAAATCAAACTGCCCATGAAGGGTCAAGTCTTTTTTTTTTAAGTCATGGTCGGACCCAAAAAAATTAGAAAGGAAAGGAAAACGTATAAACACCAGAAGAGCAACACGGCAGGGATTGAACATGTTCGCAAACAATTTTCCTGGTGAAAGAGGAGCTTAAAAACTCCTACTGAACTGGAAGATTAAACGTGCCAGACGCTGAACAGAAAAAAAGTCTTCCTCTCTGTTATACAAATAACAGTGGCATCTGATGTGTCCAAAACTTTGTTACTATAACAAATCAGTCAGTCAGTCATTTGCATGTCCCTTGTGGAACTCGGTTGTAAGTAAGAATATTATGTTCTGAGGAACTGAAAGAGTTAATTTCTTAGCAGAATATTATGTCCTGAGGAAGTGAAAGAAATTGTGTAGTACAATGTCCTGTCTAAACTGAAGACTTTCGGACATATGAAAGTTTTGGAGAAGTCTTAGAAGGAGACATAATGGGGAAAAATAAAGAGAGGAAAATCAAGGCGAAGACGGCTACAAGACACTGTTGATGATTTACGAATGGATGGACCATCAGCTAGGGCATCTTGCTTGCAATAGAGAGGCTTATAGGAGAGCTGTTGAAAGGCAAAGTTCCGCAAGGGACATGCTAATGAATGAATGAATGAATGAATGAATGAAGTATCTTATCTATCATTCTCCAATCGAGAGGCTTGTAGGAGAGCTGTTGAAAGGCAAAGTTCCGCAAGGGAAATGCTAATGAATGAATGAATGAATGAAGTATCTTATCTATCATTCTCCACCTGCATCAGATGATCAGCAAGCAGCCATGCTGTTATGGGCGAATAGTTTCTCTGTATACGTACGACGTATATTCTTGCTGTTGTTCTGCGAGCATGATGTAGCCTACAGTGGATGGCATGAAGATGCTGAAGTATAGCATCGTGCTAGTGTGTGTGTGTATGTTGGGGGGGGGAATTTGGGAAGGGTTAAGGCGACTCTTTTTTCAGTTCCTGAATAGAGATTAAAAAGGGCACGGGGAGGGGGTGGAAAGTAAATGCTTCTTAACAGACTCCACTGCTACCTGGAATATAGGACTCCTTTCTCCGCTAGTCAGAGAGAATTTGTTACAGGGGGTACCAACGGAGAGGTGGGACAATGTCTTAGTGGGCTATGGTTCGCCAACCTTGACGACAGCGTATCAGCTGCGGGTTGTTGACCGCCACATAAGACAGCTTCTTTATCCCAATATACACTTCTTCTTCTTCTTCGTCTTCTTCTTCTTCTTCAGTCTCCCTGGAACTACGAGCTGATGTTCTGTACTTGGCAGCCGATGCAGTGAAGACTCTGAACCATCATGTCGGGTTGGAAGCGGCTCATGGCAGCTGTTGTTTTTTTTCAGTCACTGGGTGCAGCTAAAATAAAAGCACTGGGATGTGTAATACTTCTTTAGCAGACTCCACCACAATGGGGACTGGCGATCCCTGTCACGTTAGCCAGGCTGGGTCTGTTACTGGGGTACCTGTATACATACAACAATATAGATCAGTCAGTGATTTGGATGTCCCTCGCGGAAGTTTGCCTCACTAACAGTTCTCATATAGGCCTCTCGGTTGTGAGCAAGATGGCCTGCTGCTGGTGCATCCATTTGCAGATCCTCAGCGATGTCTTGCAGCCATCTTCGCCTTGCTCTTCCTCTCTTTCTTTTTCCCATTGTGTGTCCTTTCAAGACGGTTTTCTCTATATTATCATGACGTTTAATGTGTCCAAAATATTTAAGTTTTCTCTTTTTAATCCTCTTTACTAGCCAGACTTCTTCAATATTAGTTTCTTGTAGTATGGATATATTTGTTCTTTTTTTGTGTCCATGATATTTGAAGAACTCTTCTGTAGCATTTACATTCAAAGGCATTTATGTGTTTCTCAGCTGTTTTGTTAAGTGTCCAGGTCTCACAGGCATATGTTGGGATGGGAAAGATGCATGCCCTTAAAAATCTTATTTTTGTAGTTCTGTCTATTCCTCTTCACAGATTCTTTATTTGTTTTACTTTCTGAAGAGCGATAGATGGCCTCCTTTTAATTTCCTTCATTGTATCTCCATTATTAGTTAGCAGTGATCCAAGATATTCAAAACTCTCCTCTTTTTCAAGTTTTTCCTCATTGATACATATATCAGCTGCCTTGTTTGTTTTTTTCAGTTGTCATCATTATATATATATATAACCACATACAAAACCACAACGGCAAAGTTCTGATAACAAAGAATCAGATTATTTTACAAAGGTAAGAACAACTTTATTATCAAACGTAGCCATTCCTTCTTTCTCTAGCCAGTCATCTAAATATATTATAAATTAATTACATTATAAATCACCTACTTATCTCACGCTGTCCTGGTACACGATACGTATATAATCTATTATGTTCTTTCGATTCTTCTGCACCATTGATATCCTCAGACTCGTTCTGGGGCGGAACCTTTGTACTACTATTGTGCCTTCTAAAGCACCAATATACGTTCACTATCTATTCCTAATGTTTTCCATTATTTTCCTTTCCGGTGTTGGCTGGTTCATCTGTCTAATCCTTCACTGAAACACATTCTTTTGTTCCATATATCTAAGGTAAGATTTTTAATTTGTAATTTTTTTTTCAATTGCACACAAGCATAATGAAAGCTTCGACGCAGAAACGAAACAAATACGTCGCATAGCATTTTTCAGTCTTGTCTGTCTGTGGTATCTGATCTGTCTGTAAACGCGCGTTTGAACAAAACGATAACAATGTTATAGTGACGGTATTGTTACTGTGCCGGTAAATCCGCGCTAGTCAAGATCATATCCTGTTTTCTACAGATCAATAGTTCTTAAAATGCCGTCCATGGACCCTGAGTGGTTCTCAGTCAGTCATTTGCTTATCCCTTGCGGAACTTCGCCTCCGTAACAGCTCTATTGTAGGCCTCTTGGTTGTAAGCAAGATGCCCTGCTGTTGATTCGTCCATTCATCAACGATGTTTTGCAGCCATCTTCACCTTGGTCTTCCTCTCTTTCTTCTCCTATTATGTATCCTTCCAAGACGGTCATCTCTAAATTATCATGACGTTTAATATATCCAAGATATTCAAAACTCTCCTCTTTTTCAAGTTTTTCCTCATTGATACATATATCAGCTGCCTTGTTTGTTTTTTTCAGTTGTCATCATTATATATATATATAACCACATACAAAACCACAACGGCAAAGTTCTGATAACAAAGAATCAGATTATTTTATAAAGGTAAGAACAACTTTATTATCAAACGTAGCCATTCCTTCTTTCTCTAGCCAGTCATCTAAATATATTATAAATTAATTACATTATAAATCACCTACTTATCTCACGCCGTCCTGGTACACGATACGTATAGAATCTATTATGTTCTTTCGATTCTTCTGCACCATTGTTATCCTCGTACTCGTTCTGGGGCGGAACCTTTGTACTACTATTGTGCCTTCTAAAGCACCAATATACGTTCACTATCTATTCCTAATGTTTTCCATTATTTTCCTTTCCGGTGTTGGCTGGTTCATCTGTCTAATCCTTCACTGAAACACATTCTTTTGTTCCATATATCTAAGGTAAGATTTTTAATTTGTAATTTTTTTTTCAATTGCACACAAGCATAATGAAAGCTTCGACGCAGAAACGAAACAAATACGTCGCACAGCATTTTTCAGTCTTGTCTGTCTGTGGTATCTGATCTGTCTGTAAACGCGCGTTTGAACAAAACGATAACAATGTTATAGTGACGGTATTGTTACTGTGCCGGTAAATCCGCGCTAGTCAAGACCATATCCTGTTTTCTACAGATCAATAGTTCTTAAAATGCCGTCCATGGACCCTGAGTGGTTCTCAGTCAGTCATTTGCTTATCCCTTGCGGAACTTCGCCTCCGTAACAGCTCTATTGTAGGCCTCTTGGTTGTAAGCAAGATGCCCTGCTGTTGATTCGTCCATTCATCAACGATGTTTTGCAGCCATCTTCACCTTGGTCTTCCTCTCTTTCTTCTCCCTATTATGTATCCTTCCAAGACGGTCATCTCTAAATTATCATGACGTTTAATATATCCAAAATATTTAAGTTTCTCTGTTTAATCGTCTTTACTAGCCAGCTTTCTTCAATATTAAGTTCTTGTAGTATGGATATATTTGTTGTGTCCATTATATTTAAAGCATTTACATTCAAAGGCAAATCCATGTATGTGTTTCTCAGCTGTTTTGTTAAGTGTCCAGGTCTCACAGGCATATGTTGCGATGGGAAAGATGCATGCCCTTGATGAAAATTAATCTACAAATCAGTAAATGGATCGAATCAGTTTTTTTTAATAATAGTAATAATAATAAAATCTGAGCTCTTTTTATTGCTTTATTTTTGTTACTGGGGGGTCCACGGCGGTTCTCAAGCCAGAAAGGGGATCGACTGCCAAAACTAGGTTTGGAACCACTGTTCTAGGTTAGCGTTTCCCAGCCTCGCGTCGCAACCCAAATTAGGGTCACAAGAAGATAGCATGAGAAATGTTGGATTATTATTAAGTGGCATTTCCTACAAAACTGGCAGCGATTGTGTACAAATTTACGTCATGTTAAAGGCTGAGAATTTGTCTCAGTTATTCTTTTTCCTCTGGGATTTCAGTATTTTTCAAACATCTTTTTCATGGGTCCTATGTCACCCGAAGTTTTTGGTTTAGGATCATGGGTCATTTATCATTACTGAGCTAGGGGTCGTGAGTCATGTGCCACTACTGATCTGTGGTTTTGGGTCACGTGCCACTGCTGATCTGTGGTTGTGGTTCACGTGCCACTGCTGATCTGTGGTTGTGGTTCACGTGCCACTGCTGATCTGTGGTTGTGGGTCACGTGCCACTGCTGATCTGTGGTTGTGGTTCACGTGCCACTGCTGATCTGTGGTTGTGGGTCACGTGCCACTGCTGATCTGTGGTTGTGGTTCACGTGCCACTGCTGATCTGTGGTTGTGGGTCACGTGCCACTGCTGATCTGTGGTTGTGGGTCACGTGCCACTGCTGATCTGTGGTTGGGTCACGTGCCATTGCTGATCTGTGGTTGTGGGTCACGTGCCACTGCTGATCTGTGGTTGTGGTTCATGTGCCACTGCTGATCTGTGATTGTGGGTCACGTGTCACTGCTGATCTGTGGTTATGGTTCACCTGCCACTGCTGATCTGTGGTTTTGGGTCACGTGCCACTGCTGATCTGGGGTCGTGAGTCATGTGCCACTGCTGATCTGTGGTTTTGGATCATGTCCCACTGCTGATCTGTGGTTTTGGGTCACCTGCCACTGCTGATCTGTGGTTTTGGGTCACGTGCCATTGCTGATCTGTGGTTGTGGGTCACGTGCCACTGCTGATCTGTGGTTGTGGTTCATGTGCCACTGCTGATCTGTGATTGTGGGTCACGTGTCACTGCTGATCTGTGGTTTTGGTTCACCTGCCACTGCTGATCTGTGGTTTTGGGTCACCTGCCACTGCTGATCTGTGGTTTTGGGTCACGTGCCATTGCTGATCTGTGGTTGTGGGTCACGTGCCACTGCTGATCTGTGGTTGTGGTTCATGTGCCACTGCTGATCTGTGATTGTGGGTCACGTGTCACTGCTGATCTGTGGTTATGGTTCACCTGCCACTGCTGATCTGTGGTTTTGGGTCACGTGCCACTGCTGATCTGTGGTTGTGGGTCACGTGCCACTGCTGATCTGTGGTTGTGGTTCATGTGCCACTGCTGATCTGTGGTTGTGGGTCACGTGCCGCTGCTGATCTGTGGTTGTGGTTCACGTGCCACTGCTGATCTGTGGTTGTGGTTCACGTGCCACTGCTAATTTAGGGTCGTAAGTCACATGTCACTGCTGACCCAAGACTCCGCTCAAAGCTTGTTTGGAATCCCTTCTCCGGACACTCCTAGTAACACAACGTCAAAACTATTTAAAACAAAATTAGGAACAGCTTTGTTAGTTAAGGCGCACACACTTATAACGTTTATACTCTTTTTTTTAATCGTGTCACTTATATTAGAATATAACTTTAATACGTACAGCAGTGATTCTTGCAGTGGACCCCCCCCCCCCACCCCCACCCCCACCCCCCCCCCCCCCCCCCGCCTTTTCTGGCTTGAGATCAGATATAGACCCCTCAATAAAAAAAAAATAAACCATTCACACAAAACTCAGTCGAGCTAATCCATTCGCGGGTCCGTGTTCTTGCAAAAGTATTTCCGTGGAAACGTTAAGGGTCCATGGATCCCATGTTGGGAACCACTGGCATAAAGAGACGTCTCATAGAAGTTTTATCACATCGAAATCTAATTAATTCTGTAATGAAAAGATAACAAAAGTCCTCAGGTCATGACATGGGCTGATAGATTGTGTGGGAAGGTGGTCTATGACAAAAACACAACGTAAAAGAGGGAGATTTAGGAATTAGTTTTAATGAGCGTTCTTTCGTTTGTTAGCATGTCCTCTGAGAAGATTTGACTCCCTAACAGCTCACATAAAGGCCTCTCGGTTGTAGTAAGCAATAATGGTCGTTATATTGGAGTTATGTGGGCGTTTTATGGGTGTTATATAGGAGTTAATATATGAGCTATATGAGAGTTATATATGAGTTAAACAGGCGTTATATGGGAGTTAAGTGGGCGTTTTATGGGTGTTATATAGGAGTTAATATATGAGCTATATGAGAGTTATATATGAGTTAAACAGGCGTTATATGGGAGTTAAGTGGGCGTTTTATGGGAGTTATATAGGAGTTAATATATGAGCTATATGAGAGTTATATATGAGTTAAACAGGCGTTATATGGGAGTTAAGTGGGCGTTTTATGGGTGTTATATAGGAGTTAAAATATGAGCTATATGAGAGTTATATATGAGTTAAACAGGCGTTATATGGGAGTTAAGTGGGCGTTTTATGGGAGTCTTATAGGAGTTAATATATGAGCTATATGAGAGTTATATATAAGTTAAACAGGCGTTATATGGGAGTTAAGTGGGCGTTTTATGGGAGTCTTATAGGAGTTAATATATGAGCTATATAAGAGTTATAAACGAGTTAAACAGGCGTTATATGGCAGTTATGTATGGATTATTTGGGCGTCTCATTGGAATTACATATGAATTATACAGGCATTATGAGAGAGTTATAAAGGAGTTACATGAGTTACGTTGGCGTATATGGGAGTTATATGAGCGTTATAGGGAAGTTATATGAATAATATGGGCGTTATATGAGAGCTATGTGCTACAACGGTGTTATGAGTGAGTTAAATAGGCGTTATGTTGGAATTATACGACCCTTTCCCGAGTTATATACGGAGTTACAAAATATAATCTACTCACTACGTGTGGCACCGGAGAAGAGATAATGAACGATGGCGTTTCTAAATCTTGTGTGATCCTTTGTGTTTCTGGTCATTAGTTCAGACACTTTCCTGCCTAGTTTTTCATGCGACGCTTTCAGTCTACTGAGATTTTTTTTTCCTTTTGGCCTTCCTCTTCCTTCTTTTTCCACTGAGTTTTCCAGACAACCCAAGTTCCCTAACTTCATTCTTCTCATGATATGTTTTGAAAAATTTTGACTGTCTTTATCTTATAATTTCCCCCGTGTGTTACCCGGGATCTGCAAAGAATAGGACCACTGTACCCTACCATGCATGATCGTAAAAGGCGACTAAGGAGGGTTCAGCATAGGGCCAGCAACCCTATCTGGTAAAAAACTATCAGACTGCTACAGAAACAGAAGCAAGGGAAAAAGCAAATGCAGGTGGAAGGAGAAATGCGTATCAGGAAACTGAGCTCATGAAGGTTGTGGATGAAAGCCAGCCACTGGAAGTCCCCAGCCCGACTGCAGACCTCCTGGAACCTAAACAAAAGATGCAAATAGGCAGCTGGAATGTAAGAACACTAAACCAGACTGGAAAACTAGCACAAACCATCAAGGAAATGCACAGATACAAACTAGACATACTAGGAATACAAGAAGCAAGATGGACAGGACAAGGCAGAAGGAAATTAACAACACAGCACACAGAAGATACAATAATATGGTCAGGTAAAGAAGATCTTCATGAAGGAGGAGTAGCATTGATTATAACAAAAGAAGCATCAAGAGCATTGCTGAAATGGACACCAATAATGAGAGATTATTATATGCACGGTTCAACTCAAGATTCACGAAGCTGTCTATTATAGTTTGTTATGCACCAACAGAAGCAGCTGAAGAGGAATTAAAAGAAGATTTTTACAACAGCCTCCAAGCCACAGTAGAAACAATACCCAAGCATGATATGCTACTCATCTTGGGCGACTTCAATGCAAAAGTAGGCGAAGGAAATGAAGATAGAAGAAGAATCATGGGAAGAGAAGGAATCGGAGAAATAAATGAAAATGGAGAAAGACTGTGCAGTTTATGTGAAGAAAACATGATGACCATCGGAGGGACAATTTTCCAACACAAAAACATCCATAAGGTGACTTGGAGGTCACCAGATAAAACCACAGAAAACCAAATCGATCACATACTAATAAACAACAAGTGGAAACGGTCACTACAAGATGTGCGAGCAAGGAAAGGAGCAGATATAGGAAGTGATCACAACCTTCTGGTAGCAAAAATAAAACTAAAATTAAGGAAAGCCAGAATCGGAGAACACAGAAAGATACATTTTGATACAAGAAAACTGATAGACCAGCAAACAAGAAATGAATTCTCAATAGTACTTAAGAACCGCTTCAGTGTCCTACAAGACGAAGCAGAAATGTCCATATTAGAGTTCAATAAAACACTACAGGAAACAGCAAAAGAGGTGTTGGGATATCGGAAAAGGAGAAAAGAGGAATGGATAAGTGAGACCACATGGGAAAAGATAGAGCAAAAGAAAAGAAATCAAGAAAAAATTACTGAACACCAAATCACAACGGCTTAAAGAACGAGTTTTAAGTAATTATGCACAAAAAGACAAAGAAGTGAAGGAATCATGCCGTCAAGATAAACGTCAGTATTATGACGGCTTGGCAGAGACGGCGGAGAAAGCAGCATGTACAAATGACATGAAAACCATATGTGAAATCACAGGGCAGATGACGGGTGACTTCAGTGCGGGATGTGAAGGTGCAGTAGGAGCACAGAATGGACAGCTGGTCAGTGGAGAGAGAGAGAAAGTTGGAGGATGGAGGGAACACTTTAACACCCTACTGGGCAGAACACAGGCAGCACAGGCGATGGATATGCCTGAAGCAGGGGCGGAACTGGACATCAATACAGGACCAATGGCAATAAATGAAGTAAAAGAGGCGATAAAGATGCTAAGGTCGGACAGGGCACCGGGTGAGGATGGGGTGACTGCTGAGATGTTGAAGGCGGAGGAAACAGAAACACGAAAACAACTTTGCCGGATATTACAACAAATTTGGGATTTGGAGGGGGCCCCAGGGGAGTGGAAAACTGGTCTTATAGTAAAACTACCAAAGAAGGGTGACCTCAGAGATTGCGGGAACTGGAGAGGCATTACCCTACTGCCACTCACTGGTAAAGTATTTTGCAGAATAATCATCAACAGAGTTGTACCAACACTTGAGGAAAAACTTCGGAAGGAGCAGGCAGGATTTAGGAAAGGAAGATCATGCATAGACCATATATTTGTACTTAGACAAATATTAGAACAGACAAATGAGTGGCATAGCACAACATATGCATTATTCATAGATTTTGAGAAAGCCTTTGACAGTGTCAACAGAGATGCACTGTGGAAAATCCTAAGATGGCATGGCCTCCCCCATAAAATAGTTAATGTAATCAAGGCCCTATACGAGGGTTTTCGGTGCAGGGTTGTCTGTGGAGAACATGCCTCCAGCAGCTTTAGGGTACAAACAGGAGTGAAACGGGGATGTGTACTATCACCAACATTATTTATCTTGGCAGTAGACTGGTTAATGAAGGAGGCAGCGTCAGACAAACGCAGAGGATTACAATGGACCCTTGACACAGTGCTGGAGGACCTTGACTTTGCGGACGACATTTGTCTATTATCGGGCGGTCACAGGGATGTGCAGGGTGGAGTGGGCAGGTTGACCCGGAGTGCAAACAACATAGGACTGGAGATCAACGTAGGAAAGACAAAGTTGGTGAAGCAGGGTGTGAGCAACAGAAATGTGCTCAGAGTGGATGACGGGTTGGTGGAGGAGGTCAGCGAATTTGTATGCCTTGGCAGCGGAGTGGTGGAGAGTGGAGACAGCACAGGGGACATCGACAGCAGACTTACTAGAGCGGGCCAGGCTTTTGCGGTGCTACAGAATGTGTGGAAATCAAATAGACTGAGCATGAATATGAAAATCAGGATGTTTGGGAGTGGTGTTCTGAGTGTGCTGCTCTATGGAAGTGAATGCTGGAAGGTCGCCAAAACCATGGAGAACAAGTTGAATTCTTTCCAGACTAAATGTTTACGTAGAATTGAAAAAGTATTTTGGCCAAACACCATGAGAAATGGCGTCTTATTGGCAGAAATGCAGATGAAACCACTGACAACAATTATTGAGGAAAGACGCTGGCGATGGTTGGGACATGTGCTCCGAATGGCTGACAACTCACTACCAAAAATAACACTGGGATGGACACCACAGGGGAGCAGAAGTAGGGGTAGACCAAAAGAGACATGGAGAAGAACAACAGAAAGGATGTTGAGCAATAGAGGGCTCACCTGGGCAAGAGCAGAAAAAAAGGCGAAGGACAGGCATTTGTGGAAAACCCTTGCGGAAGCCCCATGTGCCCTGGGCACTTAAGGTTCAGAGAGAGATCTTATAATTTCCATTGTTTTTGTTGAAATAGCCACTTGCCTCAAGTCACGTTTTAATTAAACGCATGCCTCAGATAAACGCCAGGTCTTAAATAAACGCCGGGTCAGTACATCGTCTCCGTCTTTCTTTGGAAAGACGTACGGTATATGATAATAATGGTGCTGTAGAACCGTAATAAATGCCTACCTTGAATAGACGCCTGTCTCTAATAAACGCCGCATCACTAACAGTTTTGTGAATAAACATCAGGGGAAATACGTTGTATGTGTATCTTTGTATTGTATGTGTATGTGTATTTGTGTATCTATGTATTTGTCTATGTATGTATGTGTCTATGTATGTATGTGCGTGCGTATGTATGTGTCAATGCGTGTATGTATGTATGTATCTATGTATATATGTGTCTATGTGTATGTATGTATCTATGTGTGTATGTATGTGTGCATGTGTCTATGTATATATGAAATTCAGACAAAACCAGATGTCACTCTACACCGACACACACACAGATGATGATGATGATGATGATGATGATGATGATGATGATGATGATGATGATGATGTCCATCATATCTCACTCACCGATCTGCGTCTGTTATCCATCATCCCCGACCAGCCCGGCCATCTGTAACATTTTAGAAAAAGCTTTCGTTACGAAAAAAAAACTTTTTTTTGTTTGTTTGGTACTTTATACGCTAAACTGGTCTGTAATTGGCTGCTAAAGTGCGCGCTCTAGGGCTTAGTACTTGCTCCAGCCTTTTAAGTGGTTCTTCTGTGCACACACACACACAAACATGAGAATCGATTAGCACCATTCATCGTTTCCCGATACTTTGTACTCGCATGCAGTGAATGGGATATTTCACACGATTACCGAGTGTTAAATGATAGGCATTCTTCCCTATCGCGATGTATTAGCTGTTATATCAACACAGCCATATTCCATTTAGAAACATTTGCTGAAAATTACTGTGCATGCTTTATGTTTCAGCATCCACAGCAAGTATGAGAATCGATTATCCATATGAAAGTTGTGAAATCTGAGAATCAAGTACTTATATTAAAGTTGGGAATGCTGAGATATGATTTTCAAGGATTTACAAAGTTGTGGAACCTGAAGTATGAGAATCAAGTACTTATGTGATCAGAGATCAGGAGGCAATAAGTACCTCTAGGTCGCTGGAGAAAAAGGTGGTGGGGGGGGGGGAGGAGCTGTGAGATAACGTGAAACTGATGAATGAAGAACTCCAGCGAAATGCGCTGGGCTAAGACAAGAAAGTAGAGTATAAATAGCAGAAAATAGGTGGAAATCTAGAGAAGTTTAGAGGAACCTGAAGATATTGTTAATTCCAGATTTGGGTGGAGACAGCCGGCCTGGAAAATAAGGCGCTGTTCTAGAGCCTTCCGAGATCGTGCATCAGAGGAACAGGAATGGATTGCATTAACAGAGATGTCCTGTTTTCCCTTGTGCTTTCTTTAAAAAAAATGTTTTGCTACAGGGGCCCATGCTTCTTTTCTATAAGATTGAAACGCCACAAGGTATCATATTTTAGATGCTTCAAATCTTATGTTTTTAAACCTTCTGAAACAAACAAAGACACTGTTAAGGCACTCATGACAAATAACTGTTATAGTGAAAATGAATATGTTTATCTGAGCGCAGATAAACAGCAGGGGTTTGTAATACTTCTTTACCAGACTCCACCACACTGGAGACTATGGCGATCCCTGCCCCGTTAGCCACGCTAGACCTGTTAATGGGGGTACCAACAGAGAAGTGGAACGAGGTCTTGATCAGCTATAGTTCGCCAACCCTGACACTAAAATTTCAGCTACGGATCATAAACCAGTCAATCCATCCACCCACTGACTACCAGCTATATACCCATATGTTTATAGAACCTGCCTACTTAACTACCTTCGTAACGTACTGTCATATATATGACAACGGACTGTATATGTCATATATCTCTGTATATGTATCTCTGTGTATCTACGTATATGCATTTCTGTATTGTATATGTATCTCTGTATGTGTATCTATGGCCCTGTTGGAAGTTCGTTTTGGCAGTCGGAGACCCATAGGTATTGTACACACTCTACTTTTTTAGATGCGCCCTGGGCTGAAAATATAGCTGCCACGCCCAGCTCCCAAGCCGACACGATGCTGTGCTTCAACATCTTCACCGCATCACCTGCACAAAACACCAGCTCGTAGTTCCAGGGAGGTAGAGGACAACATGCCTTCGTGCCATCATCCTCTTTTATCTATTCATTCACTCTTCCATCCGTTCAATCACTATCTATCTATCTATCTATCTATCTATCTATCTATCTATCTATCTATCTATCTATCTATCTATCTATCTATCTATCTATCTATCTATCTATCTATCTATCTATCTATCTATCTATCTATCTATCTATCTATCTATCTATCTATCTATCTATCTATCTATCTATCTATCTATCTATCTATCTATCTATCTATCTATCTATCTATCTATCTATCTATCTATCTATCTATCTACTATCTATCTATCTATCTATCTATCTATCTATCTATCTATCTATCTATCTATCTATCTATCTATCTATCTATCTATCTATCTATCTATCTATCTATCTATCTATCTATCTATCTATCTATCTATCTATCTATCTATCTATCTATCTATCTATCTATCTATCTATCTATCTATCTATCTATCTATGAACCTTTAGGTACCATATGGGACTTCCGCAAGTTTTCCACAAACGCCAACTTTCCGCCTTTTTTCCGCTCTTACCCAGGTGAGCCCCTATTACTCAACATCTTTTCTGTTGTCATCTTCCATGTCTCCATTGGTCTACCCTGACGTGGTGTCCACTTCAGTGCCATTTTTTGGTCATCCAGAGTACATCGCCACAATCTTTCCTCATTAAATAGAAGTCAATTCCTTCACCGGCATTTCTGCCATCGAGGTGTTGTTTCTTATGGTGTCTGGCTAAAATATTCGTCAAATCCTACTTAAACATTTAGCTCGGAAGATTACATATCTTTCATCCTTTTATATCTTTTATAATGACCCTTCTGCATTGGGATACGCGTGAAAACATCCTCGCACACAACAGCCTGTATCTGTCGCCTCTGTTTACACGCACATGTGTATAAATCCCCTTGATATATATGCAGACACACATATATGTGTATAAATCCCCTTGATATATATGCAGACACACATATATATGTATAAATCCCTTTTATATATATGCAGACACACATATATATGTGTATAAATCCCTTTTGATATATAAGCAGACACACATAGATGTGTATAAATCCCTTTTTATATATATGCAGATAGACATACATATCTACTTTTTGTATGGCACATGTGAATGACTCAGAGAAACAAAAAATAAATAAATAAAAATAAAAAAGGTTGTAAAGCAATAACTCGCCTTTACGTTATTAACATAATGAAAACGCTACGCTATTTCCCTACGATATATTTTCTGCCTAAGTACTTGTCAATAAGTTCAGCCTTCACCTACATATTCTAAGCGTGTTCAGATAATTCTTCTGACAACTAGACCACACTCTCGTTCTCTCCAAATACCTCACTGAAACAAATGTTTCACACAAACAGGCAAACAAACAAACAAAAATTAATCATAAAATCAGCTAAAGCTAGTAGGAAAATACTCAAATAATCTTTACTGTCCAGTCACTTCTTACACTCCGTGGGTTCGACGTACTCCGGTAAGAGAATTCACGTTTCGGTTGTTAGACCCATAGCGAATGCTGGTTTTGCATCGACCGCGGCTAACACACGGCCAGTTCTAAACTGAACCGGATTACGATCAAGATCCATCGTTTTGAAAGCCCAAGCTACTTCACGGCTGGGTTGAGGGAGTAAATGGTTTGCGACTGAGAGGTGCGGCGTGCTTGTTCTGGTGGGTTGGCGGGTTAGATGGTTGCCATCTTCTACGTCTTATCTGTGCAGTGGAGTATATAAAGTGAAAATACTCGGAAAGAGACCTTTCAGCACTGCAATGTCATCATGTTACGGCTCCAGCGAATGTTAGATAACTTGAACATATTTTCTAAGTTCAAATACGGGATAGTCACTCCGAGGGGGGCCCGGGGGGGGGGGTGGGGGTCCCAGAGTGGGGCCGGGGGAAGCTGGGGGAGGAGGGGAACAGGTGGAGGAGGAAAGAACACACAGTTTTACTTTCATTCTTTCCTCTCAAGCACTAACATTTCCTTCATTTCTTCAATATGCACCAATCAAAGATATGGGACAAAATATGGGACACGTGTTTTATAATAAAGGATATGTAGGAGTCCCAACTGGTCTTCAGACTCCAGAGCACATACTGCGGTTCTGGCCGTCGCCACACCCCACCCCCAACCCCACCCCCCCCCCCTAAAAAAAAGGCACGAATGGTGAAATCGTATTAGTGCACTACAGTACAACAAGTGTTTTACATGTGTATTAGCCTGGAGTTGGCCTACTGAAGTGTCAGTGTTTCAGTGTGGTATACACCAGCTAAACGAGTATTTGGCTGAATACTTCACATCACCGTGTCACATATTACAGAACGGATTTACTTGACTGCTGCACAAGTGACACAACAGACGTTACATTGTTACACACCGTGTTACACACAAAAACCCAGGACAACAACCACTAACAATCCGTATACGAACATGATCATTTTACCAGGCAGTGAACTCAACAAAGGTTCATATAGCACAGGATTTCCAGCAGTTACAAAAGAGATAAACAACTTGGTTTGATATAAAACAAGGGGTCCATTTGGGTGCATATTGTCGCCTTATTTATTTAACTTGTATACTGAAAAAAACCAAGTTAAGACTATTCAATTCAAATGTAATATCCACCCTCATTTATGCATGCGAAAGCTGGAAAACAACTAAAGAAATAGAAAAGAAATTAGACTCTTTTGAAAACAAATGCCTAAGGAAAATACTCGGCATCAAGTGGAATGAATTCAAGAACAATGCAGAGATAAGACAGATGACTGAACAACAACCAGTCTCACGGGTGATCAGGAAAAGGAGATGGACATATGTTGGCCACTTGATGAGAAGAAATGATCAGAGAATCCCAAAACAAGCTATCAAGTGGAACACAACAGGCCGAAGAAAAAGGGACAGACCGCGTGAAACTCTGAAGAGAACATTATTAAGAGAGGCCAAGTTAACAGGCATAAAATCCTTTGATGAGGTTGAAAGACTCGCCGAAGACAGGAAAAATTGGCGAACTACTTTGCGAGCCCTATGTGACGTCTAACGGCACGGGAAGGATATAAGATATAAGATAAGATACTGAAAATATAATGAGGAATGTTAGAGAAGATGTGGACAAAGAATATTACGATAGCATAACAATTGGAGGTTATGAAATACCAGAGATTAGCTATTCTGATGACACAGTATTACTGTCCACAACACAAAAAGGAGTGGGAAAACTATTTATGTCAGTCCGTAAGAACAGCGAAGAGCAAAACCTCTATCTTATTGCAAAGAAAACTAAACTGATGGCAACTAACAAAACAAACAAAGCAGCTATATATATCAATGAGGAAAAACTGGAAGAGGTCGAGAGAATTTTGAATATTTTGGATCACTACTAATTAATAATGGAGATTAATGATGGAAATTAAAAGGGGACATCTATCACTCTTCAGAAAGTAAAACAACTAAAGAATCTGTGGAAAGGAACAGACAGAACTACAAAAATAAGATTTTTGATAGCATGCATCTTTCCCATCGCAACATATGCCTGTGAGACCTTAACAAAACAGCTGAGAAACACATAAATGCCTTTGAATGTAAATGCTACAGAAGAGTTCTTCAGATATCATGGACACAAAAAAGAACAAATATATCCATTCTACAAGAATATTGAATAATACTGAAGAAGGCTGGCTAGTAAAGAGGATTAAAGAGAGAAAACTTAAATATTTTGGACACATTAAACGTCATGATAAGTTAGAGAAGACCGTCTTGGAAGGGTACATAATGGGAAAAAGAAAGAGAGGAAGACCAAGACGAAGATCGCTGCAAGACATCGTTGATAACCTCCAAATGGATGCATCAGCAGCAGGGCATCTTGCTTACATCCGAGAGGCCAACATGAGAGCTGTTAGGGAGGCGAAGTTTGCGCGAGGGACATGCAAATAACTGCCTGACTAACAAAAGAGATAAACAAAGTTTAATGATGAACCCCCATTTGTAAATGAGTGGAGCGGAAAATGAGATGAGACAAGTAAAATGAGAACAGAAAAACGGATTGACATCGCCACGGGACCCTCGCAATAACATATAACATCAAAAACATACATGTTCCTGGATACACACAAGCCTTTTTTGTGCCGTTACAAGAACTGAGATAAGTTTTCATTCCGTTACTATTTTTCGTTCATTGTTTCATTGATTTTTTCTTCATTTTTTGTTATTTCGCTTACATTTGTTTGATGTAATCCATGCTGTATCTCTTCTCTCTAATTCATCGTCCTGTTTGTTTTTGTTTGATAAAGGCTCCCGCCAAAAAGTTACAAGTTTGTTATCACATGTATATGTGTATTTTCCTTATTTCTATGCTGTGTACGTGTGCATTTCTCTAGTTTCTGTGCTGTGCTGTGTATATGTATATTTCCCTGATTTCTATGTTCTGTGTGTGTGTGTGTATTTCCCTGTTTCTACTTTCTTCCTAGTTTATACTAACCTCAAATATAAACTCCATACACAACCTTCCAACCAAGAATCACATTTTGTCCTAAAAAGGACAGTCAAACTTACAACACTACATAATAACTCTACAACCTTTGTCCTAAAAAGGACAATCAACCACAAAAACTTACACGACGAACCAAGTCCTAACAAACATCCCTTCCAGAGCAAAACTAACACACAACCTGTCACTTCGACATCCAGAGCAACACTTAAAACTTTTCATGCATCCCGCCAGTCAGACCACGTGACTGATCTCTGCAATCGAAACACGGAGACAGCTTCCCCCCCCCCCCCCCACTCACTCCAAAATACCACCCCCACCCCAACCCAAAAAAAATATCAATATCGTAGGCACAATAATTCAACAGAAGACTCGCGACGGCTAAAAATAAACGGATAAGGAAAGTTTCTACTCTAAAACCAGTATTAGAAAAACCAAGATATCATAAAGAGATTCTGTTAAAACGTTCTTCAGTGGCAAGCTTAAAAGACAGAACAATTGGCTGAACAAAAACAAAGGATATTTTTTTAACAAAAGTCATTATCCTGGAGAATTTTTAAAAAATGGAAATTGGGGGCCGGGGTTGGCGCGGAATGGGGATAAAAATCATTATCTTTATACCAGTTCTAATACAAGATAGTATTAGATAGATAGATAATCTCATCGATAAATTATTCCTTTGTTTACTGTCTTTCCACGTCGTGAGGGACAGTTTGTTTTTTTTCTGCTGTTGCTCTGGAGTTTTTGTGTTGTGGACAGTAATACTGTGTCATCAGCATATCTAATCTCTGGTATTTCATAACCTCCAACTGTTATGGCATCGTAATATTCTTTGTCTACATCTTCTCTAACATTCCTCATTATATTTTCAGTATACAAGTTAAATAAGTAGGGTGACAATATGCACCCCTGACGGACCCCTTGTTTTATGTCAAACCAACTTGTTGTTTCACCATTTATTCTTACTGCTGCTTGTTGGTCTAGATACAGCAGTGATGTTAATTGTATCAAATGTGTTGGAAATCCCATTTTTTCCATTATTTCCCAAAGTTTCTGGTGTTGTACACAATCAAATGCCTTTGAGTAGTCTATAAAGGATAAATATAGATTCACATTAAACTCTCTGCATTTCTCTATTATTAATCTTAGATTGAATATATGATCTCTTGATCCTCTTCCTTGCCTGAAACCAGCTTGGACCATATTGACTTCTTCTTCTATTTTCTTTCGAAGTCTACCCATTATGATTTTTAACAGAATTTTACTGGCATGACTAATCAGGGCAACAGTTCTGTAGTTGGTGCATAATTTCAGGTTACCCTTTTTTGGCAGTGGTATGAATACAGTTCTTTTCCATTCTTTTGGCCAAACACCTGAATGCCATATCTTTTTACATAGTGCATGATAGATTGTTGCACACTCCTTTCCTCCTGCTTTAATAAATTCAGCTGTTATCTCATCATATCCTGGTGATTTACCATTTTTCAGATTCTTTATTGCCCATAAAACTTCTTCCATTGTCGGTTCGGGTTCTTTCTCCTCCAATAATAATTCACACTGTTGATTTCTGCCTCCACAGTCGGTTGTTTCATACATTCTTTTGCAATATTCCTTCCATCTTTCTAGAATTTCCTCTGTCTCTGTCAGAAGAGTTCTCCAAATATCGTGGACACAAAAAAGAACAAATATATCTATACTACAAGAGCTTAATATTGAAAAAGGCTGGCTAGTGAAGAGGCTTAAAGAGAGAAAACTGTAATGTTTTGGACACATTAAACGTCATGATAATTTAGAGAAGACTGTATTGGAAGGATACATAATGGGAAAAAGAAAAAGAGGAAGACCAAGACTAAGATGGCTGCAAGACATCGTTGACGATCTGGAAATGGATGCAACAGCAGCAGGCCATCTTGCTCACAACCGAGAGGCCTACAGGAGTGCTGTTTGGGAGGCAAAGTTCCGCAAGGGACATGCAAATGAATGAATGAATGCTCTGGAGTTGATTTCAGCAGCCATTTTGATGCTTTATTTTCACAACATTTGTGCTTTTATAATTAAATTCGCGCTTTTTCTTGTTTTTTTTTCTAGAATTTTCTGCTATGGTATTTATATTTCAGCTGACATTGCATATGTTTATGTATGGAGGTAATGTATGTGTATATTTCCCTAGTTTCTGTGACATGCATATGTGTATTTCCATAGTTTCTAAACTGTGTATATGTGAAGTCGTATGTACCGCTGTGTTTACTGTATTACTATTTTTGTTACTGAATATGATGTCGGGGCACTAGCTGAAGCCATGTTTACTGAGTGTTTCTGGATTAATTATTCACTGTCTCCAGCTATTCTCCACTTCCAGGCTCTTTCAATCCTAAAGTTGGCAACACACTGATACAGAAGTCAAGCTAGCCCTGCGGATCACCTGCCGTGAGGTTTTATTGATGAATTGGACGACAATGCAGACGTTGATGATGATGTTCTGACCGCCGGCAGGTTTGCCCTGCCACATGGCAAGTCCATTCATCCTTCCACAACGCCAGTAACAGATATAAACATCCATTTTCTCGACAGAGACATCACAAAAACCATCCTCTCAGGTACACATCCAAACGTAGACTGACTGCTCACTCAGTCTCCCCCACAATTCTCTGTCACGGGCTTCTCAGTCCACGTGACGTTCTAGGAGGATCTCAACCGACCACGGAAAAGTTCAAAAAGAGAATCATAACAATTGCCCTTTCCGTAAAAACCACAGTTATTCCCCCGTATGCATTCCGTAGTTTCTATGCTATGTGTATGTGTACAAATTTCCCTTCTTTCTATGCTGAAAGTGTATTTTTCCCTAGTTTCAAAGCTCAATATATGTTTATTTCCCTAGTTTCTGTGCTGTGTATTGTGTGCATTTTCATACTTTCTATGTTGCATTTTTGTGCATTTCCTTAGCTTCTATGCTGTGTATCTGTGTGCTTCTCTTCTTTCTATGATGTGTGTATATGTATTTTCCTAGTTTCCATGCCGCAGATATGAGTATTTCCATAGTTTCTATTCTGTATTTTTTGGTATTTCCCTAGCTTCTGTCTGTATATGAGTGCATTTTTTTTTTGCTTCTATGCCGGGTATGCGTGCATTTCCCTAGCTTCTATGCTATGTATGTGTGTTTTTCCTTAGTTTATGTGCCGTATATGTGTATTTCCATCGTTTATATCGTGTATTTTTGTGTTTTTTTAAAGTTTCTATCCTGTGTATATGTGTATTTCCTAGTTTATATGCCGTGTAAGTGTGCATTTTCCTAATTTCTATGCTGTGTATGTATGTATTTCCTAGTTTATATACAATGTATATGTGTATTTCCTTGATTTCTATCCTGGGTATGTGTGCATTTCCCTAGTTTCTGTGCCGTGTATATGTGTATTTCCCTGATTTCTATGCTCTGTTTGTGTTTATTTTCCTAGTTTCTATGATTTCTATGCTGTGTATGTGTGTATTTCCCTAGTCTCTATGCCATGTATATGTGTATCTCCCTAGTTTCTGTGCCGTGTATGTGTGTATCTCCCTAGTTTCTGTGCCGTGTATGTGTGTATCTCCCTAGTTTCTGTGCCGTGTATGTGTGTATCTCCCTAGTTTCTGTGCCATGTATGTGTGTATCTCCCTAGTTTCTGTGCCATGTATGTGTGTATCTCCCTGGTTTCTGTGCCGCGTATATGGATTTCGTTTCAGAAAGACCCAGATACCAATGTTTACGATAGCTGCGGCTCCAGCAAGCTTCATGCTGGCTGTGGAGTACGCGAAAACAAGCACTAAGACCATAAATGGTTTCGTTTGTCACAACCAATACCAGTCCTCCGTGGCTAAATACCTAGAGACGCACTTCAAAGTGCCGTGCCAACTCAATCCCGGGACGAAAAAAAAACAACTCACAAGACCTCTGTGAGTCATGACCCAGAGAGGCCCACCCTTCTTAGAGTGTCAGGAGTTTAATTGGGCCGAAACATTTGTCTGAGAGCGAGGGGGGGGGGGGTACCTTCCTCTGATGATCTGAAGGAGTTGTGTTGTTCCGTTCTCTACAGTTTCCTGCATACGAACAAGCAACTATCACTTTGACGGAGGAATATACTCATCACTTCACTACTAATGTGGAGGGAAATGTGTAGAAATGTGGTTACTATTAAGCGTATATGTCAATGTGTATATATACGTATGTCTTATATATAGCGGCGTCTATGCACGTCTTCGGCTTTCTTGTACAAAGTTGCGTATGCTACAAATGTAATCCAGCTACCCGTATGAAGTTCACGTTATGATCCAATACCTGATGCGTAGCTTCTAAGATCAGAGCAGTCTGACCACACCTTGCTACGTGATCTCTTAACAGGCCATTAACCCAGTGTACGATTATACTGTGAAGTTGAAATACAAACTACAGGTTCCCTTTTGTAGTATATTCTCGCTTGATCTCTTACAGTATGCGTGCTTGCTACCTGTTACATGTGTGTGCTTGCTACCTGTTACATGTGTGTGCCTGCTACCTGTTGTAGTGTGTGCTTGCTACCTGTTACAGTGTGTGTGCTTGCTACCTTTTACATGTGTGTGCTTGCTACCTGTTACATGTATGTGCTTGCTACCTGTTACATGTGTGTGCTTGCTACCTGTTACAGTGCGTGCCTGCTACCTGTTACATGTGTGTGCTTGCTACCTGTTACAGTGCGTGCTTGCTACCTGTTACATGTGTGTAGAGAGCTTTCATGTCACGTGCCAGTGAAAGTTCTGTAACGGTTATGTTCGTGATGTTAGCTAATTCTTTCCGCAAAAAAATATTCAGAAATAATGAGAAATAAAATAATCATATTGCTATCCCCCCCCCCTCCGCTTTCTCTCTCTTTTTCATCTCTCTCATCTATCTCTCCCATCTCTCTCATTTTTCTCTCATATCTCTCTCATCTCTCTCGCTCATCTCTCTCTCATCTTTCTCATCTCTCTCTCATTTCTCTCATCTCTCTCATCTGTCTTTCATCTGTCTCTCATCTCTCTCTCATCTCTCTCTCATCTGTCTCTCTCTCTCATCTCTCTCTCTCTCTCTCTCTCTGAACCCTTTAGACCCCCAACGCACATGGGGCTTCAGTAAATGTTTTCCACAAATACTTATCCTTAGCCTGACATTGCATGTGTTCATGTATTGTGTTAATGTGTGTGTGTGTGTATGTATAATTCGCTCTTGCTTATGTGAGTCTTTATTTACTCAACATCCTCTCTGTTGTTCTTCTCCATGTCTCCTTTGGTCTACCCTTACTTCTGTTCCCCTGGGGTGTCCATCTCAAGTGCTAGTTTTGGTAGTGAGTTGTCAGTCATCCGGAGCACATGTCCCAACCATCGCCAGCGTCTTTCCTCAATAATCGAAGTCATCAGCAAACGTGTTATTTCTTCCGGTGTGTGGTCAAAATATTCGTCTGATCCTTCATAAACATCTGGTTCGGAAGGATTTCAGTTTGTTTTCTACAGTTTTGGTGATTTTCCAACATTCGCTTCTGTTGTGTGCTGCTCTATACTATACTATACTATACTATACTATACTATACTATACTATACTATACTATACTATACTATACTATACTATACTTACTGTACTGTACTATACTGTACTGTACTATACTATACTGTACTGTACTGGTCTATACTATACTATACTGTACTATACTATATTATTACTATAACTATACTATACTATATTATTACTATAACTATACCATACCATAACTATTTTATACTATACCACACCACGTCATTCCACACCACACCATACTATACTACATCACACCACACCACGTCATTCATCACCATACTCTACTATACTCTACTATACTATACTATACTATACTATACTGACCCAGTATTATTACCGTATACGCTTCTTAACCGTGCACGATTATTAATGATAACAATTGTTAAACATAAGAAACAGAAATTGGAAACAAAAAAAAAGTTCTCAGTGAAGTTACAGAACATGGAAAACTAAATAAAATCATAAGGAAAGGATAATCAAAGTTCTTTGGAATTAAAATTGAGAAAACAGGAGTTATAGAACCTGGCAATCGCTTGGGAAAACTGAAGGAAAACGAAGGAGATGGACTGATCAAGTGGCACAGGCAGGGAAAACCAACCGAACTCGGTGGAAACACCAATGACCACGCTGAATGGAGAATGTTCGCCATCTTCGACACAAATGGCACTGATGATGACGATATATAGTAAACAGAGTCAGCCAACAGGGTCAGTCGAAGAAGACAATCAACAGTCAGCCAAGAGAGTCACCAAATAGAGTCAGTCACCGGAGACAGTCAACAGTCAGCCAGCATAATCAGCCACTATAATTAACAAAGTAGGTCAACAGAATGAACTGATAAATTCAGCCAAAAGATCTGGTCGGTCTAAAGAATGAACTGACAAATTCAGCCAAAAGATCTGGTCGGTCAGCAGAACCGATCAAAAAAGTCAGTCAACGGAGCTAGCCAACAGAGCCGGCTAAATGTGACAGCCAACAGTGCCGGCCAACACAGACAGCTACATCTGTCAGCAGTAGAGCCAGCCAACAGATGCAGCTAAATAAGTCAGCCAAAAAAGCTAGCCAACAGAGTTAGAGAACATTGCTTGCCAACAGACCCGGCTAGATAAGACAGTCAATAGTGATAGCCAACGAAGCCGGCTAAATGAGTCATACAATATTGCCAGCCAATAGACGCCACTAAATGAGTCACCCAATAGAGCTGGCCAAAAGAGCCGGCTAAAGGAACCAGCCAATAGAGCGGCTAAATATGTCAGCCAATATAGCTAGCCGACAGAACTGGTTAAATGTATCAGCCAATATACCTAGCAAACAGAGCGGGCTAAATATGTCAGCCAACAGAGCTATCTGAAGCCGAACGGTCTGTTCTTTCGGCAAGGGCTGACATAATACGCCAGATGGGTGTTCTGCATGGAGGACGAATTCGAAAAACTGCTTTCATGAGGCCCGATCCAGCATTCAAACAGATAAAGCAGCATCCTCTGTGACTCTACCCTCTACTTATGTGTAGATATTAACTTGTTGTTTATTCATCTCTGTCTCTAAATGTCCACTGTTGCCCACTGTAAATATGACTATTAAGATTTTATATCATTTAATCTACGACTGATCTACAGTGTTTTGTGTCTATTTTATTATCTACTTCGCAGACTTACTTGCTTCCAGGGCCATTCTCTATCTCTCCTCTCTCTCTCTCTCTCTCTCTCTCTCTCTCTCAGTGGAATAACAGCAGCAGCAATATTAAAGACTTTATTGATTCACATGTGACGATGACGATGCTGGCAAGATTGACAATGCAAACATATCCAAAGCCTCACGGCAGGACAAATCTCCATTCAGACAACATGTAGAATAAATTCCCGGCAGTTACAGCCGTCATTAGACATCACTGCCATCAGAACTTCTAACCATAGTTCTAACAGTTCTACACTAACTAGACACAGCACAAAACTACATTTTGTCACAGACAAGCTAGCCTAACCTACTTTGTCCAAAACTAAAACTTCTACTGTCTCTTTTCATCCGCCCCTAGGCCAGATTTGCCTCTTTTATATCACTCCAATTTTCCCAGCCCCAATCTACAAACTTCTGTCTGGACAAGTCTCGCCCTCACGTGGCGTCTGACCCTCGTCTGATTGTCTGTCTACTGACCTTGGTTACTAAATATAACTAGTCTAGATAAAACATCTCAAGTAAACATGTTATAACTGACCTTCATCTTGACCTATACCCAGGTCATATCTAAGGGCTTTAAAAATTACGCCTAAGTACTAATTTTCTACTAGATTCTTTCCCTTTCATAGAAAAAATCTAAGCTAATTAATGCGGTATTCGAATACTGTAAAACAGACCACTTAAACGCATTCCTCATCCGGCTCTACGTCTGTCAGAGGTGTAGGAGGGCTAATTTTCTCTTCGAAAAGCCCAGAAAAGGACGGTATTTGCCTCGCTGTGTTATATATTTTTGTAAACTTAGCTGTGACATCTGGGCTTTAAGGCCAGCCTGTCTTTCGGTTTACACTTGTTGAAGTACCAAATCTAACAAGAAAAACCTGAAATTTAACGCTTATTAACACTAATCTGCGCAGTTTGTCACTTTAGCCTTCTACTAATTTCTTCAAGCATTTCTAGAACGAGTCAGACTTGACGTTTCAGTGCCGAGATTAGAGTTTCTGTATAGGTCGTTTCAAACTGTTTTTATGCAATGTGAATTGTGGAAACAAGGTACTTAATCCAATTTAGCTACTAAATAAATTTCACAAAGTAAACATAAAAAAATGACAATGAACTTGACAGAAAAACAGTGAATGAAATTACTAGCTTCCAATACAGGTAAATCTAATGTATTTACATCTTTAAAAGCTGATTAGGAAAAAAAAAATTCATTTCCTGTCGCTAAAAGATTGGCATTTGCCCTTTATCAGACTTCTCTCCCTTATGAGTCTCATTATGTCGCTTGGATAAATTAGTTTAATCTTGTGTTGGTTTACTGAAGGTGGACAGATTTATTTGCTATTCTTCTTATGCAAAATGTGGATCGTCTGTTGCAGAGTTTCTCAACCGGGATTCCGCGACGGATCTGCAGGGGGTCCACCAGAGATTGTAGCTGAAAAATCCCTTCTAGACAATTATCGGCGCAACCCTAGAGCTCAGTTACAAGGGTGAATCAAAAAAGGTAAAGACAAATTGCCAGTTTCAAGTCTACGAATCCAACAATCTAAAAAGTTCGGTGAATGGTCTGATATCTCAATGGCAACATGGGCCAGGTCGAGAGAAGCCATTTAGCGTGAAGTACACGTGACCGACAGGGTAAACCCGCTGCGGGCAGTCGAAGGTAGTCAGTGTGAGAGGTAAGGTCACAGTGTAATGGAGCAACGAGTGAATCATCAAGCTCTGCTACAAATTGGAGAAAACGGCGACAGAGACGCATGGAATGTTGGTGCAAGTGTACGGGACGAAAGTCGTGAGTAGAACATGTGTTTACGACTGATTCAAACGCTTTCACGACGGGAAGAAAACGAATGAGGATGAGCCACGTTTGTGTCGGCCGTCGACAAGCAGAAACACAGACAAGATTCGTGTATGCCAATTCTTGGCTCAGCGTGGCATACCTGTTCGATTGCTGAGTGACATCTATAACAGTAACTATGTCCCATCAGATCTTTTGCAATAGTTTCCATTGCCTTACCAAAGAAACAAGGCGCATTTGAATGTGAATACAATCGAACCATTAGTCTTATGAGCCATGTTACCATAATCCTGCTTCGTATTGTTATGAGAAGAGTCAGGGGCAAAATAAAACCACAAATCGCTGAAGAACAGTGGGCTTCGTCGAAGGAAAAGGCACAAGTAATGCCATATATATATATATATATATATATATATATATATATATATATATATATATATTCAGAACATTGATGGAAAGATCAATAAAAGTAAAGACAGACCTATGTTTATGCTTCATAGAAAGTAAAGTGAGACACACAGAAATTATAAGAATACTGGAAGACATCAACATAGATGGGAAAGATCCGAAACTTATCAAAAACATATACCGGCAGCAATGAAGATTCAGAATCAAATAGGAGCATTCCAAGAAATAAAAGTGGGAGTGAGACAAGGATGTATTTTATCTCCTGATCTCTTCTCCCTGTACAGTGAAAACATAATGAGAAATATAGAGAACATGTCAGGAATATCAACTGGCGGGTATAGCCATAACAACTTAAGATATGCAGACGACACAGTTATGATTGCTGAAAGTAAAGGGGAGCTACAGGCTCTTCTGGACATCATGGTTCGTGAAAGTAAAAGTAAAGGTCTCAGTCTGAATAAAAAGAAGACTGAAGTGATGATCATCTCAAAGAAAAGAATACCACCAAAATGTAGCATTACCATCGTTGGCACAGAACTGAAACAAGTTGATAGATTCAAGTACTTAGGAACAATTATAGCAGCTGATGGGAAATGTCACAACGAAATAAAAAGCAGATGCGCTCAGGCCAAGTCAACATTCCAGAAAATGAGAAACATCTTGTGCTACAGATCCATATCAATGGAAACAAGATTCCGAGTACTTAAATGTTACATCGAGCCAATTTTGTTTTATGGATGTGAAGTATGGTCTATGAATAAGAGAGTACAGCGAGAAATGGAGGCCATTGAAACGTGGTTTATAAGAAAGATGTTGAAGGTACCATGGACAGCTAAGAAAACCAATGAAGAAGTCTTAAGAGAGGCTGGAGTTAAAAGGCAATTTACAGCAAAGATTAGAGGCAGATAAGCAATGACATTTTCTGAGAAGAGGAAAATTAGAACACATTATGGCAACTGGAAAACTTTAGGGAAGAAGACACATAGGAAGATAGAGAGAGGAGTTACTGGATGGTGCTGTCAGTGTGGCTAGAAAGAAAGTCACCGGCGGGTCTCATAATCAAGTCTAAAGACAGGGAATTGTGGAGAGAAATGACCGCCTACACCACATGACAAGGCATTTGATTGATTGATTGATTGATTGACTGAGGTTCCCAAGTTTCGTTCCCATTCCCATTCCATTCCATTCCGTCGTTATAAGGACCAAAGAAGGCTGTGGTACTTATATGAACTCTCTGTAACTGCGAACTGTTGTTCTCTGCAGCCGATGGTGTGGATGTGTTGAGGAACAGCATCCTATCGGCGTGGGAGCTGGTTATGTCTGCAACATTTTCAGTCACGGAGCACAGCTAAAAAGCAAGGGGTATGCAACGCTTCTTTAGCAGACTCCACCACCATGGGGACTATGGCGATCCCTGCCCCGTTAGCCAGACTAGGCCTGTTACTGGGGGTAGCACGGAGAGGTGGGACAGGGTTTTGGTCAGCTATGGTTCGCTAACCCTGACGCTGGCATATCAGCTATGGGTCGCTGATTGCCTCATCGGACAAGCGTCTTCACCCCCAGAAGGCTGTGGAAATCTGCACACGAATCATCTTGTACCCAACAGCCAGCATCTTAGCCACCCACCGTGCACACAACTTGAGAACCTCTGTGACAATGGTATGTGTGGATCCGACACTAACACCGAACTGTCTGGCCAGAACTTCTATAGAGACGCGACTGTTATCATGAATAATGGCGTCAGCACGACCCATATTCTCATCACTAACGGCCGCGCTGGGACGACTTGGAACGTTCCTCATTATGGATTGAAGTTCGCTCATTTTAAAACGCTTCTACCCATCCGTACACTTTCCTCTAGCCAGTGTATGCATCTCCATACTGTTGCAGCATTCCTCCATGAGTTTCAATGAGATTTAACACCCTCAATCACAAAAATCTGATGACTGCTCTTTACTCCTCAATGACGCAAACAGGTATGGGCGATATGTCGAAATCGGCACCCTTCCGATTAAGCATTCCGCGCCATCTAAAAGACAGTGTCAATATCTTCATTAACAATGCATCTTCCATGCGCGGAAGTTTCATGTGCTTCGGGTGTTTTTTTTTCGTCAGATACTGTCAATTTGCAGTTACTTTTTGAATGCCCCTCGTACATCCTTTTGTTTATCGTCCAGTACAGGTTTCTACACAAGGGGGAAAAAAAAATATTCTTGCACATGTTATATACCACAAACTGTACCGCAATAATATTTTGTATCTGACATCTTACATTCTTCCCTTGTCGTTAAACGTAACATAGGGCTCGTATAATACTTCGCCAAGTTTGTTTTTTTCTGTTTTCAACGATCTTTTCAACCTCATCAAGGGATGTTATGCTTAGGGAGTGCCTATCAGTAATAAACTACGGATAAGTACGCCCCCGGGGAGGGCTGGGGGCTGCTTATTCGTAGTATAGCCACTGTGCATGTCTTATGTGTGCTTTTTTTTTTTTAAGAGAAAACGGATTATGTACTACAAACGTGATTATTCTTTCGACAGTCCAGCTAGCTAAGTCGGTAAAACTATGTCTAGTAACATCAAGGGCATGGATTAGATCCACACTGTTCGCGAATATGTTGTTTTTTTACTTTTTAAAGTTATATTTTAGATTATGACACTATTTATTTCTCTTTTTATTACGAAAAATTATACTTTTAATTTTTTTAGAAAAAACTAGTAACTTTCAACAAAGTGGACGCACCTGACTCATCATCATCATCAGGTGCCGTGCCGACTGGTGTTGGCTATTATGCTTCTCTAGAGTACACGATCCTTCATGCAGGCCATTAGCTTAGTTGGTGATCTCCTCTCACACCAACCCGTCAGACTGTCCAGTATAATTTCTCTTGATCTTCCCCTGGCTCTTCTTCGCTATATTTTTCCTGTTGTTATAATATTTTCAATGCCCTCTCTTCTCATTGCATGTCCTATGAAAGTACATTGTCTCTCTCTTATCTTTTTGACAAGGTTTTTTGTCTCTCCAGCTCTTCTCATACATTCTTCATTAGTTATTTTTGCTGTCCAGGGGATTCGCAACATTCTTCTAATAAACCACATTTCTGCTGCTTCCAATAATTTTTGTGCAGACTTGCCTATTGTCCATGATTCACTTCCATATAACAAGATAGGTTCAATATAGCATTTTAGGACTCGTTTTCTAACATTCATTGATAAAGATGTGTTAGCTAATATGTTTCTCATTCTCTGAAATGCAGTCTTTGCTTGGCCTATTCTGTTCCTAATTTCTGTTCTGCATTTCCCATCTGAAGTTATTACTGCTCCAAGGTATTTGAATTTCTGCACCTGCTTTAGAGTGGTTCCGTTTAATTTAATACTGCATGCTGGTGGATTCTGTTTCTTAGATATAACCATAGTCTCTGTCTTTTTGATGTTCAAAGTAAGGCCTTTCTGTTCACTATCTTTGGCGACTTTATCCAAGAGATGTTGCAGGTCTTGTTGGTTCTCAGCTATCAGTACTGTGTCGTCACCATACCGAAGGTTGTTAATATTGTATCCTCCAATTTTTATGCCTGGTTCTGTGATGATTGTTCTTAGAATATTCTCGCTGTACATAGAAAAAAGGTCTGGAGATAGTACACATCCCTGTCGCACCCCTTGTTTTATAGGTTGATATTTTCCAATTCTATTTTCAACTCGAACTGCTGCTTCTTGCGGCCAGTATAGATGTTTTACAATCCTCAGGTCTTTGTCGTCTATATTGATGTCTTCAAGCATTTTAATAATTTCATTATGTTTCACTTTGTCAAATGCCTTGGTGTAATCAATGAAGCATAAGTAGAGATCTTTCTGTACTTCTAAAGCTCTTTCTGTTAGTGTTCGTAAAGCATAAATGGCATTGTGTGTTCCCTTTCCTTCAACAAATCCAAACTGTTCATCTGCTATTTTAATTTGTATCTTTTTCCTTGTTCTTCTCATAATTATTCTTAGAAGTAGCTTCGTTATGTGACATGAGAGGCTGATAATCCGGTGGTCGTCACATTCCTTTGCACCTGGTTTCTTTGGTAGTGCTATAAACGTGGATTTAATCAGGTCACTGGGCATATAACCACTGTTGTAAATGTCATTCAGTAACTTGGTTATTATTTTTATTCCTGTCTCCTCTAGTGCCTCTATTTCTTCTATTGTTATATTATCAGGCCCAGTCGCTTTTCCTTTCTTCATGTGTTTGATGGCATCTACCTGACTCAACAACTCAGAAAATACTGTCTCAGCCATTACTGTCCGTCATAGGCTCCATGGGCAATGGGAACTCCGAAGAATTTTTTTTTTTAACCGGCGCCGTGGGCGACGTAGCAAGTTCCATGACGCAGACAGCGAAGCTGGACAGGTAATCGTTAAGTAATAAAGCTGTTCTTGCCTGTTTTTTTCTTTCTAGTCTATACATTCATGTATCAAGTAAAGTCGGCAGTTCTGCCTGCAATGTTATTGCCATGGGGTCAAAAGCCGCGGGACATGCGCAGTCTCAATGTAGGTCATGCACTGTACTAAGGAAAAGCTCAGCCTTATGCCTACTAATTTGACCTCTCTTAACAATGTCCTTTTTAGAATTTAATGTGATCGACCTTTTTTTTTTTTCTTCGGCCCGTTGTATTCCACTTGATAGAATCAATATATTTTGTATACTATACATTTATTATTCTTATTTTCTTAGGTGTGGCCTCTACTGGTCGTCTAGTGGGAAGCTAAAGCGGCCAGGGCGTGATACTGACCACATCATACATTCATGTGCTGAAGGTCATGGAAAATACTGGCCTAACGCCATATTTCCCATTTATGCCTTAATGGCGTGGACGAGAGGGCCTACAGGAAAGGTTTAGGGAGGCAAAGATCCACAAACGACATGCAAATGACTGACTGACCTTTTTACGCTATAGATCTTGTTAGAACTGGTATACTTGTATTTTACAGTACGGAGTGGGGCGGCATATGAAACGAAAAAGAAAACAGAGCGCCTGTATATACTTTAATGGCTTGGGTTCCCAAAGGATATAAAAAAAAAATTCCAAGGATTCCGCGGGAACATAAAGGTTGAGAAAGACTGGTCTGTTGTATGGTTTTAGGGTAGGGAGAGAGTGAGAACAATACTTCCACTTTTGTCCCAAACTAGGGGTATACTATAAACACACACACACACATAAACAGATTTTATAACGCGTTAAGAAAGCACATTTTAAAATGTGAGATATTCATTCCAAAGAACTATTTTGTTGTTGTTGTTGCACTAACCAAAGTACTTGTTATCCTCCCATCAATCCGCTCATCTGTCTTATCTGATGTCTACTTTTTGTCGCTTCTTTGGATTCGTCTTCTGTGTTACAGTTAAAATCTTTGTTTCTGGCATGCAACTTAATACCATCAATCTCACAAGCCACTTCATACTCTGATTTCAACAAGCCACTCAACACCTTCAATCCATGAAAACACTTGACATCTACAGTCCCACAAGCCACTCAATACCTTCAGTCCATCTACAGTCCCACAAGCCAATCAACACCTTCAATCCATCAAACCACTTGACATCTACAGTCCCACAAGCCACTCAATACCTTCAGTCCATCTACAGTCCCACAAGCCATTCAACACTTTCAGTCCATCTACAGTCCCACAAGCCATTCAACACTTTCAGTCCATCTACAGTCCTACAAGCCACTCAACACCTTCAGTCCATCTACAGTCCCACAAGCCACTCAACACTTTCAATCCATCTACAGTCCCACAAGCCACTCAACACCTTCAGTCCATCTACAGTCCCACAAGCCACTCAACACCTTCAGTCCATCTACAGTCCCACAAGCCACTCAATACCTTCAGTCCATCTACAGTCCCACAAGCCACTCAATACCTTCAATTCATCAAACTACGTGACATCTACAGTCCCATAAGCTACTCATCACCTTCAGTCCATCTACAGTCCCACAAGCCACTCAACACCTTCAATTCATCAAACCACGTGACATCTACAGTCCCATAAGCCACTCAACACCTTCAATTCATCAAACCACTTGACATCTACAGTCCAACAATCCACTCAACACCTTCAATTCATCAAACCACGTGACATCTACAGTCCCATAAGCCACTCAACACCTTCAATTCATCAAACCACGTGACATCTACAGTCCCACAAGCCACTCAACACCTTCAGTCCATCAAGTCATTTAACACTTTCGGGTTCCGCAAGTTATCTTATGTCCAACAAACCACACCACCTTCGATTATACAGGTCACTTGACATCATTTACATGAGCAACTTAACATTTTTCGTTTCACAAGCCATATCTTCATATGACATCTTCAGTTCTACTAAACACCTTCGGTTCGATAAGCTGCTTAATGCCTTCAATTTCACAATCCACTTAATACCTTCAATTTCACAATCCACTTAATACTTTCAATTTCACATTCCATTTAATACCTTCAATTTCACAACCCACTTACTATCTTCAATTTCGCAGTCCACTTAATATCTTCAATTTCACACTCCACTTAATATCTTCAATTTCACACTCCACTTAATATCTTCAATTTCACACTCCACTTAATATCTTCAATATCACAATCTCCTTAATATCTTCAGTTGATCAAACCCACTTTTTCAGTTTCAGAAACCACTTAACGGTTTCAGGATCTGAGTGCTTCGGAGTTAGCGAACCATAGTCAACAAAAAGTAATTTTCCTTCCTGCTTGCACTCCCTGAAACAGACAGTAATATGGCAGAGAAAATTCGGATCGACAAGGGAAGGCAAACTTTGTCCTAGAAATAAGCTATGTCGAAGCTGGATGTGTTGGGTAGAGAGGCAAAATATCGCAGCCTTGCTGTAGATTACGTCATATAGCAACCAACGAATTTTGGAGAGCGGACACAGAAGAAAGTAAAACAAATAAAGAATCTGTGGAGAGGAGTAGATAGAACCACAAAAATAAGATTTTTAAGGGCATGCATCTTTCCCATCGCAACATATGCCTGTGAGACCTGGACACTTTACAAAACAGCTGAGAAACACATAAATGCCTTTGAATGTAAATGCTACAGAAGAGTTCTCCAAATATCGTGGACACAAAAAAGAACAAATATATCTATACTACAAGAGCTTAATATTGAAGAAGGCTGGCTAGTAAAGAGGATTAAAAAGAGAAAACTTAAATATTTTGGACACATTAAACGTCATGATAATTTAGAGAAGACCGTATTGGAAGGATACATAATGGGAAAAAGAAAAAGAGGAAGACCGAAACGAAGATGGCTGCAAGATATCGTTGACGATCTCGAAATGGATGCAGCAGCAGCAGCAGGCCATCTTGCTCACAACCGAGAGGCCTACAAGAGTGCTGTTTGGGAGGCAAAGTTCCGCAAGGGACATGCAAAGGAATGAATGAATGAGTAGGAGCAGCAGCTAGAGAAGTAAAGATTGTACCATCAGCAGAAGTGTTACCAGTTCTAGCAGTAGCTGCAGCAGTATTAGTAGTAGTAGAAGGAGTAGTAGTGGTAGTAGTAGTTGTAGTAGTAGTAGCAGTAAGCTTAGTAGTAGTAGTAGTAGTGGTAGTAGCAGTAAGCTTAGTAGTAGTAGTAGTACTAGTAGTAGTAGTAGTAGTCGTAGTAGTAGTAGCTCTAGTAGTTGCAGTAGTAATAGTCGTGGTAACAATAGTAGTCGTGGCGTTAGTAGCAGCAGCAGTAGTAGTAGTCGTAGCAGTAGTAGTAATATAGTAGCAATAGTAATAGCTGTAGTAGTAGTAGTAGTAGTAATAGTAGTAATAGTAGTAGTTGCAATAGTAATACCTGTAGTAGTAGCAATAGCAGCAGTAGTAGTAGCTGTTGTAGTAACAGTAGTAGTATAGTAGTAGTAGTAGTAGTAGTAGTAGTAGCAGCAGTAGTAGTAGTAGTAATTGTTGTTGTTGTTGTTGGTGTTGTTGTTGTAATAGTAGTAGTGGTAGTAGTAGAAGAAGAAGAAGAAGAAGAAGAAGAAGAAGAAGTAGAAGAAGAAGAAGAAGAAGAAGAAGAAGAAGAAGAGAAGAAGAAGAAGAAGGAGTCTAATGAACAGCTTTCTCCAGTCTTACTCAGTCTTTGTGGTGGCTTCCAACCTCTCACACGGACAACCCCAACTTTCATATTAAACGATCTCTTTATGTTAGTGTCTTGCTATGGGAACGTCTCCATTAAACTTTGTTATATTAACTAAATCTTTACATCTCTCTGTTATTCTATAACAAAGCAGGTCTGTTCTATGTTGTTGCAAGACAATGTGGAATTGTTCTATATTGTTCAAAGAAAGGACAGAATTGTTCTATCTCATCTTATCTTCACTCAGTGTCTTGATGACCTTCTCTCTCTCTCTCTCTCTCTCTCTCTCTCTATCTCTCTCTCACACACACACACAAACACACACAAACACACCACGTAATCGAC
This sequence comes from Achatina immaculata, assembly GCA_009760885.1. Classification (NCBI taxonomy): domain Eukaryota; kingdom Metazoa; phylum Mollusca; class Gastropoda; order Stylommatophora; family Achatinidae; genus Lissachatina; species Lissachatina immaculata. The sequence goes on along the minus strand of CM019721.1, from coordinate 31,867,324 downwards.
ACTAATAAATTGCAGGTTTAATATCTATTTTCCGGAAAACAATGTACAGCTGTTTTTGTTGGATTTTAAATATTTTCGTACAGAAACGTCTTGTACAAGTACTGTGAACTCCATTTGCCCGGAACGAGACTTGGAAGTTTATTTACACTATTTGACTCTTGTAAAAATAGGTGTAGAATTTCCAAAATTTCACTAGAAAAGGCATAAACAACAGAGAACTCATTCTCATTAGTAGATAATCTCTCTCTCTCTGTCTCTCTCTCTCTCTCTGTCTCTCTCTCTCTCATGAACAGTCGACGAAATATAAGTCGAGTTCTTTCTGTTCCCTACATACGATCTCGATATCTATTAACTAGTTCTCCTACGTATCTGCATGTCAATCCAGCTTGTAGTTTCATCACATCAGCATGACTATCTGATTCTACAGGGTGTTCGCAAAGTCGGTGTGCACTAGCCCAATATCGATTCCGGTATCGTATAAGTATCTTAGCTGCCATATTTAGCCACATCTACCTGCCGTGACTGGAGTCGCGATTAAGCGTGCTAATAACAAAAAATGCGTGCGCAGTATCACCATATTATTGAAAACATGAGTATGTGATTTCTTCTATCTCAAGCAAGCAGATGAAATCACGGAGTATTGAACAATAACGTTCACTATTGACTGTGTCTTCAAAGAATACAGGACTAACAATGCACAGTCTGGATATCGCAATTCAGACTCTAACTTTCTGGTCATGCAAGGGTGTTTCATGCAATATATGAGGGTTCTCCGACGACCACAGTCGTGTATTTTGTATGTTAACATAACCCGAAACCAGGCCTCGTCTGTAAAAAAAAAAAAAAAGTTGACATAAAGAATATCAACACTTTTAGCCCGAATGAAATTTATAAACCATTCACAGTAAAGGAGTCGTTTTTCATGATCTGCCAGGAGCAACTGTTGGACCGCGGTTACTTTATATGGGAAGAGTTTCACATTTTCTCTGACCGCTTTATGCGCTGTTGCAAGCCCGATACCTTCCTGCTGTGCCAACGTACGCAGAGCCCATGATGAACTCCGAAGCATAGAGTCAGAAATGTTCGATAACTTTTCCATGTTAAATTTATTCACAGTGTGCGTCTAACACTGAGCCTGTTTCACGAAATTTCTCAGTAAGTTTATAAACTGCATTGCGATGAGGTACGTGTGTTCCTGTGAATTTTTCAACAAATTGCTCCCGCACTAAATTGGTGTATGTATTGTTTTCTCGAAATACGTGCTCAATAAGAAAAATACGTTTCTCCCGTGAAAGAACCATAAACTGATTGAAACAGTTCGCCCGTCGTGCTCTTCAAATGCTGCTTAACAACTGAATACACAAAGACAGACTGAATACAGTGAATGTTACACAACAGCAGGCTTCAGCACACTAATGTATGCATGTAGATATGGTTAGATACCGCAGCCACTAAGATATCACGACGATACCGGAATCGATACTGGACTAGTGGACAACGACTTTGCGAACACCCTTTCCGTCTATTTCGCAAGGTGACCTTCAACCAAATCTATTTCTCTAAATCTCTTACTGTAACAATCTCTAACTGTTTGTCGGTTCCTATCTGCACATCTCTCCTGGTCTCGATCTACCCATCTGCGCCTGTTTCTCTCTCTGAGTCTTTGTCTGGGTGCCAGAGTATCTTAGTGTCCGAGTAACTTATCTCCGAGTATCTAGTGTCGGAGTTTTAGTTGTGTCTCCGAGTCTGTGTGCCTACCCTAGCACACACGTCTGTGCGTAGCTCCTCTATCTACATTGTTCTGTAATTCTCCTAATTGGTCCACTGGTTTCGAACTGCGCACCGTGAGTTTTATGGTGTCTATTTTATTGCCTTTGACCCATTCTACCTGTACCTGTTGACTGATTACTAGTCTGGTCGCCGCCTATCCATCGCCAGCCAGACTTTTGGCTTTTCTTAAATCCTTCTAGCGTCCATGTCTAGTTATCACACCTCGAGCAAGTTCTTCTCGAGCCCTTGTCTGTCGTCTTATTCTTAAGAGTCCCGTGAGCCGACTGTTTGTAGCGCCTTTTATCTCACTTGCGGATGGTATTGCGAACTTATTGTACTTATAACCGTTTTTCTCTAGCCTGTCTCTTCCTCCGCGCCATTGTATCTGTCCTTTCTATTCTTTTGTTTCTTCTGCTTACACTTGTCAGTGTCCAGTCATAATGGTCTATTACTAGTATCGTGGGAAGTACATTCAATCAAATTTTGCAAAAAGTATACTATTTTCCCTGGAGTGGGAAAATGTTACGTTTGTTTGAAGAGATACCAAAAACGTGCTTACATCAAGAGGAAAAGAAAAGAGGTACATTCAATCAAATTTTGCAAAAAGTACACTATTTCCCTTGAAGTACTTTGACTTTGACTTTTCCGATTCCCTGGGTTTACGAGTTTTCACTCTTCTTCCCTTGTGTCAGATGATGAAACGTACAGGTCCTCTTCAGCTGTTCTACATCCTCTTCAGCTGTTCTACATCTCCATACAGGTTGTCGGTGATTGAGGAGTTTGCTGGTATAAGGTTCTTCCGTAGGTCCTTCAAAGCACTGTAGTCCAGCAGGTGGTGTTTAACAGTTTCTTCTTCTTTCTGTCCGTTGCATTGCCTGCAGTATCTGGCGTAGTCAGCGGTCACTATGTGTAAGTGCTTACTGAGGGTGATGTGGCCTGTTCGCAACCTGAAAACTGTACATTGGTCTCTACGACATAAGCTGTTGATGTGGTCTCCCCCGGGGGTATGAAAATTTTACATTTATTTGAAATGACTAGGGAACATAATACAACCTGTATAGTGTCCATTTCACCAAATATCTTTTCCATCTCGTGAGGGATCTATCTACATTAACTACTCCACGTAAATCCTACTTTATTGTGGCCCTTGGCAAATAGCACGCCTATTCCGAAATACAACTCAATATGATGAGTATGATAGCCATCACTATAATACTTCAAAACTATCTCAGTGAACTTCTTCTACCTACAGAAGTTATTTCACCCCCCCCCCCCAACTCTTCACTTATTCATGATAATTCTTGGGTCCCTAACCTCCCACTTTAATATATCTATTTATGGTGTTTCTGCAATCTCTTGTGTCGTCATTTTTGTCAATATGTAGAGTCTTGTTATTTGTTACCTCGAGCGATATTCTACAATTGCTTCTAAGAACAAAATACTACTACAGCCTAATAACTCAAAATACAGTTAGTAAATCGTACATAACTGATACTATTAAAAAAAACAAACTTAAATGGTTTCGTGTCATTTTGTCCGATTGTTTTGCCACGTCTCTGGTGTAAGTCTTATTTATTACTAGCCACAATATATAATCTCTGTGTCTCTTTCTGTCTGTTAAATTTACTCTTATGACTGTATACAACCACCGACAAGCGATACACTAAAAAGAAACAACCGGAAAATCTCTACATATAACTTATCTTGTCGGTTCTCTTCTGGCCGAGACGAGGTGTGAGCTCCTCCTTCGTAGTCTGGCCTTTGGTACACGTCTGGACTGTTGGTCCTGGGATTCCCCCAAGTTTAATCTAAGATGTCCTCACAAATATAACTAGGCGTTGCTCCAGAAATGTGCCTTCATTGTTACTGGAATGTCCCCGGTACTGTTTATTTATAACACCGTTGGTGAATGTATCACACTCTGTCTCTAAAGTACAGTGGGTTCGGAAAATAACTGCGCACTAGCCCAGTATCGTCAGTGCCTAACACCGTATTCACCAATATGCATTAATGGCATGGAAACGGGAATTTTACCTTTTTTAACCCAGTATCGAATACGGTATCGTAGTGATATCTTAATGACTGCGGTATTTAACCACATCTACCTGCGTACGTTAGTGTGTTGAAGTCTGCTATTGTGTAGCTTAATCGGCGACTCCAGCCGCGGCAGATAGATGTGGCTAGATGCCGCAGGCATTAAGATATCACTACGATACCGGAATCGATACTGGGTTAGTGCACAGTTACTTATGGAATACCCTGCAGTATCCTCTGTTCATGCTGCACATGATCGGTGGCATTCATCACTCAGTATTTTAGCCGCAAAGACGTATCCAGTTGTCTCCTCCCAATTGTCGGGATAAATCAAGGCATCATTGTTAGTTCTAATGACCCGCTACGCCTTTAACCCACAACGAAAATAGGTGACATTATTTACCTGACTGAAACCGTAGATGGCACCAGCGCCATCTGTCACGAGACTAACTTCGACAAGACCCTGCCATTTTTACTTATTCATTTTTGCACTTTGTATTAATTTCAACATTTTGTTTTTAATTTTGACTAATTTAAGTGCATTAAAAGATAACAGCTGGAATCTGCACTTCATTTTTGTTTTACTAATTTTGTTTGAAAGTTCTTATCTGTTCTGTGACATTTCTATTATATTGTCTTTTTTATGGGTCAACATCGTTAAGCTGATACAACTCAAAGGAAATGGGTTCCGGAAAATCGGTACATAACCAAGTTTTCCCACTGGACTCTGGAAAATCGGTAATTATTCTCAAAACGTATCCACTGGGTTCCGAAAAATCGGTATTGCAACTACACACGTTTCGCAATGTGAGGAGGTTGATCCTTAACCATAATGATCAAAAAAGAAGATTCTCCCAACTCGAAAGTTATTAAGATTTTTAAAGAAAGTAAAACAATTAGGTGCCGCGGCGGTGTAGTAGCTAGTGAAGGTCTCTGGTTCGAATCCGCACTGGGGCGGAATTTTATTTTATGTTTCGAACTGACCAACACACAGATCAACTCAGCCTTACAGGAACAGGTACTTCAAGTTTCCCTGGGAAAACAAGTCACCAAAGGCAGATTCATATTAAAATCGTATGTGCCGCTGTGTTTACTGTGTCACTATTTTTTTCTTACTGAATATGATGTCGGGGCACTAGCTGAAGCCGCGTTTGCTGAGTGCTTCTGGGTTAATTATTCACTGTCTCCAGCCATACTTCACTTCCAGGCTTTTTCAATCCTAAAGTTGGCAACACACTGATACAGAAGTCAAGCCAGCCCTGCGTATCACCTGCCGTGAGGTTTTATTGATGAATTGGACGACAATGCAGATGTTGATGATGATGTTCTGACCGCCGGCAGGTTTGCTCTGCCACATGGTGAGTCATTCATCCTTCCATAACTCCAGTAACAGATATAAACATCCATTTTCTCGACAGAGACATCACAAAAACCTTCCTCTCAGGTACACAACCAAACGTAGACTGACTGCCAACTCACAGTCTCTCCCACAAATTTCTCTGTTACGGGTTTCTCAACCCACGTGACGTACTAGAAGGATCCCGACCCGACCACGGAAAAGTTCAAAAAGAGAATCATAACAATTGCCCTTTCTGTTAAAACAACAATTAACTCCCTATATTGTTACAATATACTTAATCACTTAGGTGCCTCCATGAATCCCATGATCAGCTGGCTTCCCTGCCTCACCATGTTGTAGGCTAGGAATGAGAAGGAACCATCAATTCATATTCATACAACAAGAAAATACCTGCAGAACGTCATGTTTTTTGTTTAAATGACAATTAGCACCGACTGATCTTGCACACTGTCCACCGTACTTCACATTTGTTATGCAACCCTCTATTACATGCTCACGAACGAATGATCAAATGTAGAGAACTTGATATTTGTACAGAGCCTGTTATTGATCATCCGTGGCGCTTTACTAATACCTTATTGATTCCGCGTTTTGTTTCTTTATTTACATTTACAACCGGTAGTCAATCGTTGGAGGGTAGAATTACCCGTGGTAGCACGTTTCTTTACTGCTAACAGTAGCTCACCTGCACAAGGACAAGCAGAGCTTGCCAGAAGCAAGTGCCCCAGGCAGAGACCCCCGAAACCATGAACGCAGAATAAAATTACGAAATAAACAGAAGCAATTAAGGAAAGTAAACAAGAGACAGAGAAAAGATTACGTAGGCTGAGACCTGGAGAGAAAACGTAGAAAACACGACTGTTAACACAATGCCAGGTTTTACACAATGTCTTCTGCCGAGGGCATCCGAGAGAAACTGTATGTGCAGGTGCTCTCACCCCGCCCAGTGTCATTTTGTCATCAACTGTGGGGCCCCAAAGGCCATCATCAAAACAGGAAAAAATTTCAAGGCTCCGGAGCAATGCGTCGGCAGGACCCCCACTCTCTCAGTGGCTCCGCTTCTACAGAGTGTAGACGCTAAAGCTGATCTAATCTATCTATCTATCTATCTATCTATCTATCTATCTATCTATCTATCTATCTATCTATCTATCTGTCTGTCTGTCTGTCTGTCTGTCTGTCTGTCTGTCTGTCTGTCTGTCTGTCTGTCTATAAAGGAGAGAGTGGGGGTAGTTAAGGGCTTATGAAAGTGGTAATTAAGTAATTAAATTCTTCCAATGGTACAAACGTACTGTGACCCCAATCCTAATTTTTTTTTAAAGAATATCTCACCACAACCATTCTGGTTCCCGTTGCTTGTTAGAACAACAACTCAGCCTCATTCATTCATTCATTTGCATGTCCCTTGCGGAACTTTGCCTCCCAAACAGCACTCCTGTAGGCCTCTCGGTTGTGAGCAAGATGGCCTGCTGCTGTTGCATCCATATGCAGATCGTCAACGATGTCTTGCCGCCATCTTCGTCTTGGTCTTCCTCTTTTTCTTTTTCCCATTATGTATCCTTCCAATACGGTCTTCTCTAAATTATCATGACGTTTAATGTGTCCAAAACATTACAGTTTTCTCTCTTTAATCCTCTTCACTAGCCAGTCTTCTTCAATATTAAGCTCTCGTAGTATAGATATATTTGTTCTTTTTTGTGTCCACGATATTTGGAGAACTCTTCTGTAGCATTTACATTCAAAGGCATTTATGTGTTTCTCAGCTGTTTTGTTAAGTGTCCAGGTCTCACAGGCATATGTTGCTATGGGAAAGATGCATGCCCTTAAAAATCTTATTTTTGTGGTTCTGTCTGCTCCTCTCCACAGACTCTTTATTTGTTTTACTTTCTGAAGAGCGATAGATGTCCTCCTTTTAATTTCCCTCATTGTATCTCCATTATTAGTTAGTAGCGATCCAAGATATTCAACTCAGCCTACAGATATCATTTCTACTCTGCTTCCTCATCACCTCTTATACCAAATACACAACAAATATCTCAGTGTGTAAAAAACTAACAAAATAAGTTAATACGACATCGAATTATATATATATATATATATATATATATATATATATATATATATATATATATATAACCGAAAAACCAGTGACATAGCAATGCATCACCGAAAAAAAAATATATATATAAAAGGTAAATATAGTCCCATAGCAAATGCCGTAGGAGATGAAACGTTAGAGACCTCATTATGATGGGCCATCAGCGTATGCGGTAGAGTGGCCAGTTCCTTTCCTCACTACCTTTCAGCAAAAATATGCAAGTCAGTAATCCTCAGTCATATCAATCTTCGCTGTCATAAGAAGCTTTAGCAATCAATACATTATATATATATATATATATATATATATATATATATATATCATACATACATACTTACATACATACATACATATCGCACACAAGTAAAGCATTGTCAAAAGAGTGAGGGCTCTCATGGCAGCATTTATCATGAACATATAAAGGTGCCCCTCCGAAAAGCTAGAATAAGCATAATATCAAAACTCAACAATACATGTATACTATATATGCGTGGCAGCGACATCAAAACTTATGGCAAGAAATATTCATAACTGAACCATCGTTCAAGGTCTCTTACATAAATAAATCATACCAAGTTGTCAGTATAGACCAAAAGCATTATTGTATGTCAGCCCATATCAGCTGTATATAATATATATTAACACCATCCCAACGCATACTACAACCTTGACATACATACATATGAGTGCACCCAGCACATATACCATCGTCCTCACGAAATCATCTCTACAAAACAAACTCAAACACAACCAACCAAATTGAGTCGGGGGTGCTCAATGGGGTCATAGCCAACAACCAATATCACATACACTTGCAGCATAACCAATCCATGGCACAATAACACTATATACTTCAATATCAAGAACCAATCGCATCCACAAAACCACACGATAGCTCGCCCACCGAGACATATCCCGAACTAACTGGAAAAGATATTTGCAACAACTTGTATTCTTAATAGTGTTCACAGCCTAATGTACCGGCCGCTGACAACAGGCTGTTTACGCTGTTTACATATCTATCTGCCTGTTTGTCTATCTACTTGCCTGTCTGTCTGTCTATTTGTCTGCCCGCTCTTACATCTGTTAATTTTCCACTAAATATGCTCATGCAAAGCACAATTTTGTTGGGCTTTTTTTTTTGTTTAAAAATGTTCTCTTTAGATCAAGTGGTGGTGGTGATGATGATGATGATGATGATGATGTTGATGATAGACGACTTATCTTCCTGACCTTCCGAAAATGAAACGATAAAATGTTCAAGAAAGCCGCACTTACATGCCTTCTTTGTAAGCTCCACTACAAAGGAAACCAAAGATACTCAGACTGGCAATAACCACATTTAAATTAGTCTCTCTACATTTTTATTATTTTGACTCTGTATACCCAGGAAAAGACTGTGGTCGAACTGTAGGACTGTACTTTTAATTCTTGTATCTTTCTCAGTAATACGAGGGGAAGTCACAAAGTAACTCGCAAATTGAAATATTTTATCAGTGGCAGTTACCAGGTAGTATTTTAAAATATCCTTAGATAGTACCATCATCCAAATTTATAATAGTTGTATGTAGGGGGCGCTGGGAGTTACGTGCGCATGCGTAAAGCAATAACAATATGGCTACCCAAGTGTTAGTGTGTACCAAAGAAGAACAGAGAAGTGTAGTGCGATTTTTGTGGGCTAAAGGACATTCAGTTGAGGACATTCATAAGGAAATGATTACAGTTTATGCTGAAAAGTGTTTATCACGTAAAGCGGTCTATAACTGGGTAAAATAATTTTCTCAGGGACGCACCGAAATTGTTGACAAAGTCCGACTTGGCCGTCCTGTTCAGATTGCAACAGAAGGCGACTGTGTAACGTCTGATGAGATTATCAGAGCTGATAGACGAGTAACATCCACCCTATAGTCCTGACTTAGCTCCAAGAGATTTTCATCTGTTTGGTTCATTGAAAAACCACCTTGGCTGGAGAAGATTCTCGAGTGGCGAAGAGGTGGAAACAGAAGTAAAAAAATGGTTCAGAAATCGGACTCTTGATTTTTATGGGTAATGCATCACTGATTACACGATGGAACAAATGTATCAATGTTAGTGGCGATTACGTTGAGAAATATGGGAATAATGTAGGTTCAAAAATTAAAAGTTTTCAAATTACTGTTGCATTTAGTTAGTTTTTTTTTTGGTAACAGGCATTTGCGAGTTACTTAGTGACTTCCTCTCGTACTTACATATTTCTTACAATATATTCCTTCCTCTTTCTGTAGTCAGTTTCATATGCTTAGCTATCTGTACAACAATGGGCTGCCACCCATGATCCCGATCGTCAGCAGGAGTTCTTCATACGCGCCTGGCAGTTTTCCATCAGTGATCTTTTCCCGGGGCCAGGTTTTGAGGTCCTAATTCTTGGCTGAGAGTACAGCCTGTCCCCCGAGTTACGAACTACTAACTTACGTACAGCCCGTAGTGTACGTAATAATATATATCGTATTTTCCTTGATTAAATGCCGTCCCTAAAATAGTTCTCTGCCTCAATTAAACGCCCGTTTTTATTTCTTTTGGGGGTGTTGTGTCATGTTTCGAGTAAACGCCAGATCTGAAATAAACGCCGGGTCAGTACATCATCTCTGTCTTCCTATGGAAAGACGCTAATACCGATGCTGCAGTACCGTAACTGGCATTTTGCGACTAAACGCCCGTCTTGAATAGACGCCTGTTTCTAATAAACCCCGAATTACAAGTGTGTGAATAAACGCCGGTCAAGGACAAAAAAATGTAATAGCCTATTATATAAAAAATTCCAGTTACATACAATGATCTGTAATAAAAAAGGGACGCTACTTTGCGGCGCGCAGCAAAACACTACGCGTCTTCAGCGGTTCGTTGGTTTCTTTAATTTTTTTTATGCATTGAAAGTTACGCTGCATACTATGTACTATATAACCGACGTTAGATACGAACCGTACCTAACTGTTCTACTTACGTACAAATTCAAATTAGGAACAGGCTTAGGAGTAAAGCTCGTTCGGAACTTGTGGACTACCGCTACAAACTTGAAGGATGTGCCCTAGAATGTTACACCATATAACCTTCAATAACCAGCTTTACGGTGTATCCATTTCTTGTCTCAGAACTGTAACAGATCCTATTTACTTTGTGATATTGTCGTAGTGAGGCGAAATCGACAGGAAAAACCTATCAGTCTAAGTCAAAATCAGATAGCATAATACAGCGACAGATGGCCGGTGTGAAAGATTGTTGTAAATCTCAGATACTACACTATTCTCTTGTGACGCCTCACACAAGCATGTACTGACGCACAGAGCTATAAATAAATCCAATCGTTTAACGCTGGGATCAAGAAATCATTTCTGCGCACGCTCTCTTCTCACATGTCGGTTTACCCACTTTGGTGATGTTTCCTAAAAGGTTTGCAGCGAGCCACTTATGTGCCACAAGAGAGCCAGAGATGTGAGGCCAAATATTGACCATAAAAAATCCCTCCTCTTTTTCTTCTTTTCGTCGTGAAACAAGCGTTGGTTGCGTTGTGTGGCGGCTTTCACCTCTAACTGCGTTATCTGCATCTTTCGGCTCAATACATCCGCCTTCGACATAATCTATTTTTAAGACCAGATTTTCCTTCCCACTTCGATACATTTTTATCTGACCTGACCATTGTCTGTTACCAAAGGTATCACGTGGATGTAGAATAAGATCTTGGTCGACTTTAATTCGCAATCTGACGTAAACTGTCAACTTTTGGTCACCGACTACTGTCTCATTCAGTTTGAATACTGCGTCTCCGCGCTCACATTTTCTTTCAAATTACGGCCCCTTATGTGTATGAGTACAGTTATATTTCTTTAAAAAAAAAAACCTTTGCCAGCCTACATTTCTTTCACCAATGGCTTATCTTGCTGAATATAGTAAACTAAAGCGTATACCAAAAGATCCCTAACAATCAAAGTACCCTTTAAGGTTTTGAAGTTAATGCGTAAAATGTCTAGCCGTTGTGCACATGGATTCTCAAAACAAAACAAAATTGTGGGCAAATGTTCTTTACAACGTAACATTTTAGAGCACACTGTAAAGTTCTCACAGAGAAAATACTATAAGATAAAGAAATCAGGGAAACAAACTAATCTAACGCTATAATATTCTCCTTGAGCGCTAACGTAACACAAAGGTATGTCAGGAAATTGAAATATAAAAATAGCTATTTTATTTTATTTTATTTTTGCGCGACATATGAAATTTCGTGAGCGGCGTGATTTTTTTTTTCTGTGCGCGGCCGCCCTGCCACGCAGCTTAGAGGGAACATTGCTGGTAATACGACAATGATTACATGATCAAGTACCGCGGACCGTTCGGGTTAACATGACTGCCATTATAAACACAGGTGTACTACGCCAGAAACACGCACCGCCAACTGAGCCACAGTCTGAACAATTTTGAGAACCGTCGTGTTAGTGATATATTCCTCAAATCACAATCTGTTTATACAGCACTGCAGTTATGTGTGCTTGTTATTTGCAGTGGGGTTATTTTTCGTCTTTTAAAGCAAGCACATTTATCTGATGAGAAGTCTCATAATCATGGAAGATAAGTAGAACACGAAACCTCTTTACCTATTCCCCCACTCACAAACGTGCAGGTATGAGAGTACAGCACAGATTTTCAAAAGGTACGCGACGGCACGATGGTGTGCCACGAGAGAGCTAGAGGAACCATGCCAAATGTTTTAGATTTTAAAATATTTATAACCAAATTATAATACAATTTTGCTTATTCACATGGTAAATACCCACCAGGAGAGAACCCACACCAGATTCCCAGTTCAGCGAACTGGCCAGAGATTTGTGTCTCTAAGCAGGCTCACATTTCATATTCAGAACAATCCCTATGTCTTGTAACATTTGTATGCCGTAGAGAGGTGTGAAGTGTTGGTGTCTCACATTTACAGCCCACTACAGTATCTGAGGTAAGGATGCCAGCACCTGTCCTCTTGCTCTTGTTTTCTTAAGGAAATCCCAGGTAACGTATTTTGAGGCTGAGCTGACCCCGGAGCCGGTCGATCCGAAAGATTCCGCCCGCGAGCGAAATCGAACCAGGGACCTTCTGATCGCTAGACGAGTGCACAAACCGCTACACCACCACGTCAATATTCAGAACAACGCCTTATATAGTAAAACTTTAAAAATCGCTCTCAGTTTTTTCCCTTTGTCTGAAAAAGTTTCGGAACACTATTCTAGAGCGGAATCACATATTATTCGTCTTCTGGGTCATTTTAAAGAGATCTTAACTGGAAGTGAACCTGAAACAACAAAAAAAAAAAAAAACACGCCGAGCCAAAGTCATACGTATTAAGCCGAAAGGCGCGTAATTGTGACACGATGCTGCCAATACCATCTTTATGGCAGAAGAAGAAGAGGAGGAGGAAGAACAACAACAACAACAACAACAACAAGGAGGAGAAAGAGGAAGTTTTTTTTCCCATACAATTATTACGCCACATAACACACGCTGCAGTAAAGCTTGAACAATCACGACACATCTAGTGACCTATTTACTGCTGTAATGTCGTAGACTGCCTCAGGGCGTCATCGCCATCATTCGTCAGGTTTCTCACTGGCGCTACAGAGTACGTGCACGTCGCGGACAGTATCTTTCACAGATGGATACTGGAGCACTAATGGACTTCTCAAAAGGGCACTGATCACAATCGTTTAGCACGCTTCTTTTATAGCCTTATGGATGCATACTCTGGTGCTCTCTCGCATTTTCACAAATGGTTCTAATGGAATCCACCTCAGTACATGAAGTGTGGCAGAAACAACAAAAGAGGAACCCTCCCAATGAGTACATAGAACACAAGATCGCTATTCTGTGCTATGGGCGCTTCTGCTGGAGCTAGAGGAACCCATATATTTTCCCGCTGGTTGCTCATGTCCTGGATGCTGGTTTCTGTGTCGCTTCAACTTGGCTTACGAAGTAGGGACTGATAACCCTTGTCAGGGTAGAGCCAGTTGAAATATTTTCTTGTATTTACTCCCCGAGAAGTAAAAAAGCTGTGGAGAGGAACAGACAGAACTACAAAAATACGATTTTTAAGGGCTTGCATCTTTCCCATCGCAACATATGCCTATGTAAATGCTACAGATGAGTTCTTCAAATGTCATGGACGCAAAAAAGAACAAATATATCCATACTACGAGAACATAATTTTGAAGAAGGTGGCTAGTAAGGAAGATTAAACAGAGAAAACTTAAATATTTTAGACATATTAAACGTCGTGATAATTTAGAAAAGACAGTCTTGGAAGGGTAAATAATGGGGAAAAGAGAAGAAGACCAAGGCGAAGATGGCTGCAAGGAATTGTTGATGATCTGCGAATGAACGCATCAGCAGCAGGCCATCTTGCTTACAACCGAGAGGCCTACCAGGAGAGCTGTTAAGGAGTCAAAGTTCCGCAAGAGACATGCAAATGACTGATTGACTGACTGCCTGAAGCTCAAGTAAGTAAAAAAAATGACAACTTGCCCCACTCACTTAAGTGCTCAAAAATCATCATGGCGACGGCTGACAACTGTTTCTACAAAATTATTATTAAATAACAATTAATAATAATAATCTTAATGAATACTATAATGGGTATAATGTTACACTACCTCAGTAATCCGAAAGACAAAGTTTCTCTGAACGAAGATTTGTACACGGTTGTCCCTCACGCGTGATTTGGTGGTGGGTGAGTGCTCAGTGTGATGACTCATGTAAGTAGTGACAGCTCAACACATGAGAAAATCCAAGTACACGAACATTTCACACTGACTTTGAATGCGACTCAGGAACGACCTCTACATTGAAGAACAAGTCCAAGCTCCAAGATCTTACATCTGAGCTGTGGATTTGTATTATTTTCTCAGTACTCGTGTAGACGGATAAAGACCTCGCATGCTTCCATACGTCCATAGTCTAGCTTTCATACGGATGTTCTTTCTCCAAGAGGTCCTTCTCGTCACCAAGTTCATCAACAGTTCAGTCACGTGACCAAATGACCAACGTTCACCTGGTCACATAACATATGTTGTAGTAAGACCTGAACAACCACGACACACCTAGTGATCTATAAAAGGTAAAGGTAAAATTCCCGTTTCCATGTCATTAAGGCATATTGAGGAATACGGCGTTAGGCCCTATTTACCATGACCTACGGCACATGAGAGTGTGATGTGGTCAGTATCACGCCTGGCCGTTTTTCGTTCCCAGATTTCTCTGGTACCCATTTTCCGAGGCTCGATGAACCCTAGGGACCTATATACTGCTGTAATATCGTAGATTCTACCCCAAGGCAGCGTCGCCATCATTCGTCAGGCTACTCACTGGCGCTACAGAGTACGTGCACCTTGCTGACAGCCTCCTTCACAGAGGGATACTGGAGCACTAACGGACTTCGCTGAAGGGCACTGATCACAATCGTTTAACATACTTTTTATGGCTTTATGGATACATACTCTGGCGCTCTTTTACATTCAGCTGTGGTGGTGGATCCACTATGGCTGCAGGCTAAAAGCTCTTGGTTGCTGATGCCATACTAGGCTGACTGTCTTTTGTAGATGGTGAGCCCTGGATTCTAGAAATTTTTGACCTATAGTTTACACTCAGATAGGTAACTTTCAGTGACTATCCTGCACCAACTTTTAGGAAATATTTCTAAAAGAATCAGTAACACTTTAAAATATATGTGCGGGTATGCGGCTGTATGTGAATAATTTTCACGGCACAACCTCTCTCTTTTCTCTCTCATCTCTCCTCTCTCACACATTCTCTGTTCTTTTTATTTCTCTCTTTTTCTTTCTGACTCTTTTCTCTCTTTTTCTTTCTTTCTTTCTCGCTCTCTCTCTCTCTCTCTTTTCTCTCTCTCACTATTCTTTTCTCTTTCTCTCTCTCTCTCGTCTCTCTTTTTCGGTCGCTCTCTCTTTTTTTGATCTCTCGCTCTCTTTCATTCACTCTCTCTTTTTGTTCTCTCTCTTCGCGCTCTCTCTCTCTTCGTTCTCTCTCTTTTAACTCTCCCTTTTCTCTCTCTCTCCCTTTCCTCTCTCTCTTTTTGCTCTCTCTCTCTCTTTCTTTTCTCTCTCTCTTTTCTCTTTCTCTCTCTCTTTTCGTTCTCTCCTTCCACTCTCTCTTTTTGCTCTCTCTTTTCCTCTCTCTTTTCGCTTTTCCCTCTCTCTTTTCTCTCTCTTTTCGCTCTCTCTCTCTCTCTTTGCTCTCTCTCTTCGCTCTCTCTTTTCACTCTCTCTTTTCGCTCTCTCTTTTCGCTTTTCTCTGTCTTTTCGCTCTCTCTCTCTTCGCTCTCTCTTTTTGGTCTCTCTTTTCGTTTTTCTCTCTCTCTTTTCTCTGACTTTTCGCTCTCTCTCTCTCTCTCTCTCTCTTCGCTCTCTCTTTTCACTCTCTCTTTTTGCTCTCTCTTTTCGCTTTTCTCTCTCTTTTCGTTCCCTCTCTTCGCTCTCTCTTTTCACTCTCTCTCTCTTTTTACTCTCTTTTTTCTCTCTCTCTCTTTCTTCACTCTCTCTCTCTTTTCTCTCTCTCCTTTCTCTCTATCTTTTCACTCTCTCTCTTTTCTCTCTTTTCGCTCTCTCTCTCTCTTTCTCCCTCTCTTTTCACTCTCTCTCTCTTTCTCCCTCTCTTTTCACTCTCTCTCTCTCTTCGTTCTCTCTTTTCACTCTCTCCTTCCTCTCTCTCTCTCTCTTTTCGCCCTCTCTTTTCGCTCTCTCTCTCTTCGCACTCTCTCTCTCTCACTCTCCAGCCTTCCACCTATGAGTATTCTTTCCAAGGAATTTACCTAACCTCTAGCGCTGGCTCCGGCTGTATGCCCTGTATAAAACGTGCTTCTTAACATTCCCCACCCCCCTCTGGTTAATTAACGATTAATCCCAGACCAGCCAGCACTTAGCCAGCACCCTTAATTGTTCAGTCTTGATTATTACTTCCAGCCACTTATCATTCACATGCGATAACTGATTTCGTGGTTCAAGCGCAGGGTTACCAACACTGGCATTTGCTCCCGTGTTTATATTTGTTTCCGAAAGAAACCTTAAGTATGCAATAGCGATGTTGTGAGCTATAGATTTCAAAGAACTATACATGCGTGTACGCGCACACACACACACACACACAGCTTGGTGTAAGACTGTGAGATCAGTATATGCAATGAAATTATGTCCGGGATAAAACTAGTATTTACGAAATGAAGATAAAGGTGCGGTATGGTATAATTTTACAAAAGTAAGTAATATCAAGGAAGGAAATTGAAAACAAACAACCAATATTTCGACCAAAGAACCATTTTCAAGGACAAAATAATAAATAAGTAAGAGCGAGAGTACGAGAGAAAGAAATAGTGAGGCACAGAGAGAGAGAGAGCGAAAAGAGAGAGAGAGAGAGAGAGAGAGAGAAAGCGAAAAGAGAGAGAGAGTGAAAAGAGAGAGAGAGAGAGAAAGCGAAAAGAGAGAGAGTGTGAAAAGAGAGCGAAAAGAGAGAGAGAGAGAGTGCTGACGATTAATATCAGTCACGGCAGAGATCAAACTATACACATAATTCTTTAATTGAGATATTTCCTGACTTACCTCTTAACTCGCAGCCACCAAACAGCATCCATGACACAGGAACATTTTTTTAAAATTATTATTCATGACGGCTAACCTAACCTGTCCTGTTTTACCAGGAAATGACACGAGGCTTAAAAAAAAAAAACACACACACACACATTTATGGCAATTTAAAATTACAAAGTTTAGCTTGTGTAACACAACTATATGACTACAGAAAATTGTTATAAACGCTCTGAAACATCTAAAAATGCCCATGACACAGTAAGAGTTTATGGAAAAAAGACTTCTTTGAACTCTATGCTACTAATGTCACACATGGACACTCACAGATAAAAACAAGGGAAAACATCACGATATAAAAATGAAATGTTTAAGGAGAATACTAAATGTAACAAGGTAAAAAAAGTTTTTTAAAGTAAAATTCCCCGTTTCCATGCCATTAAGGCATCACATGAAAGTGTGATGTGGTCAGTATCACTCCTGGCTGCTCTACCTTCTCAGATTTCTCTGGTACCCACTTTTAGAGGCTGAATTGACCCCGGGGTCTTTATTGTGTGTATTTTTACCAGAAAAATCCCACTGCTAAATGTAACAAGAAGAGACCATATTCGAAATGACATCATCATCATCATGTGCCGTGCCGACTGGCGTTGGCTATTATGTTTCTCCAGAGTACGCGATCCTTCATGCAGGCCATGACCCAGTTCAGTTGGTGATCTCCTCTCACGCCATCCCGTCAGACTGTCCAGTATCATTTCTCTTGGTCTTCCTCTTGATCTTCTTCCTTCTATTTTTCCTGTTGTTATAATATTTTCAATGCCCCCTCTTCTCATTGCATGTCCTATGAAAGTACATTGTCTCTCTCTTATCTTTTTGACAAGGTTTTTTTGTCTCTCCAGCTCTTCTCCTACATTCTTCATTAGTTATTTTTGCTGTCCAGGGGATTCGCAACATTCTTCTAATAAACCACATTTCTGCTGCTTCCAATGATTTTTGTGCAGACTTGCCTATTGTCCATGATTCACTTCCATATAACAAGATAGGTTCAATATAGCATTTTAGGACTCGTTTTCTAACATTCATTGATAAGGATGTGTTGGTCAATATGTTTCTCATTCTCTGAAATGCAGTCTTTGCTTGGCTTATTCTGTTCTTAATTTCTGTTCTGCATTTCCCATCTGAAGTTATTACTGCTCCAAGGTATTTGAATTTCTGCACCTGCTTTAGAATGGTTCCGTTTAATTTAATACTGCATGCTGGTGGATTCTGTTTCTTAGATATAACCATAGTCTCTGTCTTTTTTATGTTTAAAGTAAGGTCTTTCTGTTCACTTTCTTTGGCGACTTTATCCAAGAGATTTTGCAGGTCTTGTTGGTTCTCAGCTATCAGTACTGTGTCGTCAGCATACCGAAGGTTGTTAATATTGTATCCTCCAATTTTTATGCCTGGTTCTGTGATGATTGTTCTTAGAATATTCTCGCTATACAGAGAAAAAAGATCTAGAGATAGAAATGACATCATCAAGGCAAGGGTTGAACACCAGTGCTACACTGCATCTGGAAACAATAAACTAAATGGCCTGGACACGCTACACGACTGTCAATCAGTCATTTGCTTGTCCCTTGCCGAACTTTGCCTCCCTAACAGCACTCCTGTAGGCCTTTCAGTTGTAAGCAAGATGGCCTGCTGCTGATGCATCCATTTGCAGATTTTCAGCGATGTCTTGCAGCCATCTTAGCCTTGGTCTTCCTCTCTTTCGTTTTCCCATTATGCACCCTTCCAAGACGGTCTTCTGTAAATTATCATGACGTTTAATATATCCAAAATATTTAAGTTTTCTCTGTTTTAATCCTCTTTACTAGCCTGCCTTCTTCAAAATTAAGTTTCTTGTAGTATCATCTATCATTCAGGATACTACAGAAAACGCTCACACTAAGAATAGCAGGAAACAAGAGGTGGCCGCCCACGCAAGAGATGGAGCAAATTACAAGAACCTTAAATATTTCATTATATGCTGCAAATGGCCGAGCCCCGTCAAGACGTCTGTTCGCTCCCTCAACACTGAAAGGTATGTGAGGAAGGAGACAAGACAAGACAAGACAAGACAAGACGAAGAAAATCATCGAGCCCTGTCAAGACGTCTATTTGTCCCCTCAACACTGAAAGGCATATAAAGGAGACAAACGTTCTTGAAATCCATCATCACAACTTAATTCACACAAACATCACATCAAAGTTACCGGAACCATAATGTCACTCTAACCGCAAGTTACTCGACCAGTGCAAATTCATCAAATAAACGATCGCAAGCTAGGTAAACCCGGGTCTTTTCGATCCAATGAATTCGATTCTGCAGATAAGCTTGTAACTGCCTGATTATGGCACGCGTGTTTTTATAGTGTTTTCCTCATTCCGCGCGGCATCGAATTCATCCTTTCTCTAGATTCGGGATCGATACTGGAGAAGACTGGTGCTTGTAAACAGAAGATGTAAGATGTGAGAAAGAGTTCGGGACATGCTGCAGTTTCCAGGTGCCATGCCCCAATTACTTGTCTTGTGTGTTGATTATGAGATCCGCCGGTGAATTTCTTCCTAGCCACACTGACAGCCCATCCAGTAACTTCTCTCTCTGTCTTCCTTTTTCTCTTCTTCCTTCAATTTTTCCAGTTGCCACACTGTGTTTCAAGTTTCCTCTTCTCAGGAAATGTCCTACAAATCTCGCTTGTCTGCCTCTCATCTTTGCTATAATTTACTTTTTAACTCCAGCCTCTCTTAAGACTTCTTCGTTGGTTTTCTTGGCTGTCTATGGTACCTTCAACATCCTTCTTATAAACCACATCTCCATGGCCTCCATTTCTCGTTGTACTCTCTTATTCAAATACCATGCTTCACATCCATAAAACAGAATTGGCTCAGTGTAAGTTTTAAGTACTCGGAATACACAAGTGACATGCTGCAGTGACGAGTAATAAAAGAAACATGTTAAACAATCGATTCCTCTACTTCGATTCTTTCATTTTTCTGATGTCCTATCCTGGCTTTTCTATTTTTCTATTGTCCTACTCCGACTGTTCTATTTTTCTGATGTTCTACCCCAACTCCTCTATTTTTCTAATCTCTTTCTCCAACTTTTAAATTTTTATAATGTCCTACTCCGCCCCCTCTATTTTTAAAATGTCATACTCTGTCACCTCTATTTTTAAAATGTCATACTCTGTCACCTCTATTTTTAAAATGTCCTACTCCGCCACCTCTTTTTTATAATGTCCTGCTCCAATGCCTCTATTTTTTTATAATTTTCTACTCCAGTGCCTTTATTTTTAATTTTCTACACCAATGCTTCTATTTTTATAATGTCATACTCTAACTCATCTATTTTTTATAATGCCCTACTCCGACTCCTCTACTTTTATGATGTCCTACTCCGACTTCTCTATATTTATAATGTCCGTGCCCACCTCCTCTATTTTTTATAATGTCTGTGCCCACTTCCGCTATTTTTATAATGCCCGTTTCCACCTCATCTATTTTTATAATGCCCGTGTCCACCTCATCTATTTTTATAATACCCGTGTCCAGCTCCTCTATTTCTACAATACCCGTGTCCACCTCCTCTGCTTTTACAATGACCGTGTCCACCTCCTCTATTTCTACAATACCCGTGTCCACCTCCTCTGCTTTTACAATGACCGTGTCCACCTCCTCTATTTCTACAATACCCGTGTCCACCTCCTCTGCTTTTACAATGACCGTGTCCACCTCTTCTATTTCTACAATACCCGTGTCCACCTCCTCTATTTTTATAACGTCAGAATCGGACTCGTGTATTTTTTCTGCCTGGAAATGAATGGTGCTAATGTTAGAGATAACTTTACCATGAAGGGTGCTAATGTTAGAGATAACTTTACCATGAAGGGTGCTAATGTTAGAGATAACTTTACCATGAAGGGTGCTAATGTTAGAGATAACTTTACCATGAAGGGTGCTAATGCTAGAGATAACTTTACCATGAAGGTGGTGCTAATGTTAGAGATAACTTTACCATGAAGGGTGCTAATGCTAGAGATAACTTTACCATGAAGGGTGCTAATGTTAGAGATAACTTTACCATGAAGGGTGCTAATGTTAGAGATAACTTTACCATGAAGGGTGCTAATGCTAGAGATAACTTTACCATGAAGGGTGCTAATGTTAGAGATAACTTTACCATGAAGGGTGCTAATGCTAGAGATAACTTTACCATGAAGGGTGCTAATGTTAGAGATAACTTTACCATGAAGGGTGCTAATGCTAGAGATAACTTTACCATGAAGGGTGCTAATGTTAGAGATAACTTTACCATGAAGGGTGCTAATGTTAGAGATAACTTTACCATGAAGGGTGCTAATGCTAGAGATAACTTTACCATGAAGGGTGCTAATGTTAGAGATAACTTTACCATGAAGGGTGCTAATGCTAGAGATAACTTTACCATGAAGGGTGCTAATGCTAGAGATAACTTTACCACTGCGGCCAGTCAAGAATTCACTATAACTCCACTTTGTGGAGGGTGGTTAGAGGCTGTTTTGATACTGCAAACTGGCTGCCAGGTCTGGGATGAACTACACGTTTTCCCGAGCGATGGCGGAGCCTAAAAGGCAGCTCATATTGTTAACTCCGCTCCAGAACATAATGAATAATATTATAAACCTCGAGAAAGATATCTTCGTTCATATGACTAAAGCAAATAAAAAATGTGTGATCTGCCCCAGCCCGCCGCTGCCGCTGCTATTCGTCAGGGTTCTCGCCTGTACTATGAGTCCTTGCACTGCACTGAGACCCCCCTCAAGAGAGGATGGGGAAAGAAAGACTTGCCTGGAACATAGTGATGATAACCCTTTCAAAGGTTTTAACTCCTCGATATCAATGGTAAACCCTTTCGTCCAAGTTTATCACCACGCATCTGTTACCGAATCCTCTTTTTTTTTCGCTTCAGAAGTAGATCTCATAACAACGAACGACGATGATAAAAAAGCAGGCACACATAGGGATAAAAAAAGAC